>CM073731.1:73297125-74497125 GCA_037113605.1 Calophaca sinica
TAATTGACGGAGCAACATATGTCTCAATTAAATCCAAATGAAAACCAGTCTTTAAAAATAATCTAAAAGTTCCTATAGCCTCTACTGCAACTTTAGTGCCATCGCCCACATAGATGAATCTTTCAGCATCACTCGGCGGTCGGCTCCACAGGCAACCCTGCATGGACATACTAATGTGAGTAGTAGCACCAGAATCTACCCACCAAGTATCCTTAGGTACTGAAACTAAATTAACTTCAGAACAAACAAAAGTGAGAAGTTTACCCTTCTTTGCATGCCATGCGGCGTACTTAGGACAATCCTTCTTCATGTGTCCTGCCTTCTTGCAGAAAAAACAAGCTGAGCTCTTATCATGCTTTTTCTGCTTCTTCTTGTGAGAAGAACCTTTTGCAGTATCCTTATTTTTCTTCCTCTTCTTGTCCTGAGAAGTTGAAGCCAAATGAGCACTTTCAGTCCTACCCCTCCGCAGTGTCTCTTCCTCTTGCACACAGTGAGACATAAGCTCGTTGAGGGACCATTTGTCCTTCTGAGTGTTATATGTCACCACAAATTGTCCAAATTATGCAGGGAGAGAGATCAAGACCTAATGCACAAGCACATCATCAGGGATTTGCATCTTTAGTGCCTTAAGTTTTGATGCAAGGTTGGACATCTCCATAATGTACTCCCTTATGTTCCCTTTACTGTTATACCTCATAGAGGTGAGTTTAGCCAAATGGCTACTTATCTCAGCCTTATCACTTTTAGCAAAGGATTGCTCTATTGATCCCAGGAACTTCTTGGCATTCTCATTCTTAGCAATTGAGCCCCGAAAAACTTCCGGAATTGATTTCTTGATGATCATTAGGCACATTTGGTTGGACCGATCCCATTTCTCAATTTTGAGCTCATGAGAGTTCTCCGGAGTGGGAATGGGTCATTCCTCCCTCAGTGCCTGGTCCAAGTCCATGCATCCGAGAACGATCTCAACGGATTCCTTCCAGGACTTGAAGTTCATCCCATTCAGCATAGGGATTTGGTTAATTTGAGTGGAAAAATTGGGAGCGGTAGCAACAACAACTAAAATAAGAGAACAAATAAACATACAATCAACATTAGTAGGCACGTCAAATTATAAATAATTATTAGACATGCACAAACAACTTTAATTGTAAATTAAAAGACCCAAACAAGATACCAAGTGCACCATTATTCCCCAATCTTTGGATTGTAAAGACTAACTGCAAGCAGTACTCTCAACGCAACGATCAAACATTGGTGATAAGTCCTATCAAACAATGGTTGCCTTTGGGCATCCCAATTGCTCACATGGATAAAAAACCTTATAATCACCACACATTTACCATCACAGGCATGTCATTATTCGGCCAAGTTACGCCTTCCTTTGGGCCAACAACAACTCGCATGAATAACTCCACGCTACATCTTTTGTAAATTTAATTGAATTAATCTACGCAACAGAGGTTACTTTGGCAACATGTTGTTTCAATCAACTCAATCAAAAATACTAGACAATTTTATTTAAAAATAAAATAAAATGGGAGAGGGTCTTAATTCACATATTTTCCACACATAAGCGTAGAAAACCAAAAAAAAAAAACTATATGTACGGTTATGGCCTCCTAAACACAAAAGAATCAAATAACTAAACTATTACAATTCTTTAGCACAAAAGCTAGCTTCTCCGAGTGGCGTCCTTATATGGTGTTGTCCCCGTTTGTCTTTCTTGATCAATTATAATATTTAAAAAATAAAATAAATAAAGAGAAAATCACGACACGCAGGCCGTATTTAAAATAAATTAAAATAACGACACGCAGGTCGCATTTAAAAAAAAATAAAAATAAACAACACCGAAGCACTAGGGCATAACCATACACCATAGATTTGAATTATAATAATATTGCGAGTCATTATTAAATTCAAAAAAAACCAAATCACAATTATTTAATAGCATTATTTGAATTATAAAAATATATCACATATTATTAAACTCAAACAAATATCACATACTGGATCACAGACTCACGGACTGCCGAGAATTAATTCCAATTCCAAAGATACGAAATCAGTTAGGCAAAAAAAGGAAAGGAAATCAAGCATGATCCATTAAATATATATTGAAACCAAATAAAAGGCCTTAAAAAAACAAATCTTTATTTTATCACAAAAAAAAAAAGATATGCAATTAAGGACCTTATCACGTTCAGGAAAGTATGACAAAACTTTCTCCAACCAAATCCTTAAATGTGTGTATATAAAAAAAAATTCATTTAATTTACAAATCCTACACACAAAGCAGAAGCATTTTCAATCAGCAATATACATATACACACACATGTGATTTCAATTAAGACAAAAAACATAAGAATAGTTTTGCCTTTAAGTCCAACACTGCAAATTATCATACAATGCAATATTCATATACGGTGATAAAATTGCACATATATGTTGAACGATTCTCGACTGTACCAATTACCGGTTACGTAAATTGAAATCCTAATAAATCAACAATGAAGACTGCTCTGATACCACTTGTTGGAATTAAACTTGTAATTATCCACTAAACATGCTTTTAATCATGAATACTTTATTGCGGAAATCAAAACATATAAGCATGCTTTCATATAATCAAGAACCAAACTATAATCTTGATAACCTTAGGATCTACGAAATGTTGATCTATTAAGGATTATAGGAATACATGGATCCATAGCAAAGGAGCACAGAACGAATCCTGAAAAGAGACTTCGCGAGCAATAACGAGCAACAGCTACTCGTCGGCTTTATGGTTCTTCCTCAACCGGGACTCCTTATGCCTTAGGCTCTCTTCAGACGGGGAGAGGAGAGAAAACGTATGCGTATTGCGATTAGACCGGTATATTGGGGCCATAGCCTACTTATAGTGTGATAGTCTATTAGGGTTCCCATTATCCCTCTAATAGGCTATCACTGACATCCACTCATATTGAGCCCATATCAATTAATTAATTAATTATCCAACCAGAAATCTAATTAGCCTTACACTTATTTTGATCACGTATCAATTAAGGCTCCTAATTGATAAATAGCTAATATAATTAAATATGATATTTGCCCACATTTATGATATTGGAATAAAATATTCCAACATTAAAATGATACACGTTTATATAAAGAAGCAAGATGGCCATAGTGCAATGCAAAGGTTAAATCCTGGCATATATTCAATACCAAAGATAAAAACCCCACATATGTGAATATGTCGTGCTTTGGGGACATCTAGAAGTTGGATTATCAATGTGTTGTGTTTCCGTGTTTGGTTTTATGTGGATTCATAATAATAGTGACGTTCAAACAAATGAATCGGGGTTTATAAAGATGGATATAAATAAAGTCGGGTACAATGATAAACTTTTTATTTTAGCATTAGATGTTGAACATGTGTTTTGTGTCACTGATCCTGGTGATAAGAGGTGGTCTCTTGTACTTTTATCGAATAAAATCAATGTCAACAAAAAATGCGATCATAAATACGAAGAAGTCGCTGATCTTTCCTTCGACGAGGATATGATCATAGCCACTAGATGGTGATCCATTGAAAGATGACAACTTGCACGTGAAAGATGATCATGAAAAGAGGTGATATGGATTAATAAATCGTTCTACAATTATAAAAGACAAACATGCTTCTATTCCACGAAAAAAAGAAAGAGAACAAAATTTACATGTATATTATTTCCTACACATTTGCATTTATCTTCAATGTATACATATTTGTTTATTGTATGCATTGGTGTTTGACTTGTGTTCTGTTAGCAGTCAATTATTGGTTTTAGTATTTGCACCGGTGTTCTATTACAATGGGGTTGGATGATATTAAAGCTAATAAGGTAATGTATGATTTAGTAAGTTTGATTTATATTAGTTGGGCATACAACAATATTTGATTTGTTTGATTTATTATATACGTTGTACCAAATTACTTTTAATTTGTAAACTTAATTTTTTGTTGGTATGAAGTTCAATCAATTTGGGGAGACTTGTGTTTTGTCAATATATCAATTTGCATAAGATTCGACTCATTTACCTCAACTAGTTATGTGGTTACAATTTCTACAATACTTGTATTCATTTATCGTAGTATATTGTAGTTTTATTATGAAGTTTACGTAGCTTTATCTTAGTAATTGTTCATAGATTGCTTTAATTATGCATAATGTTGATATATGATTGGTTTTGATGTCTACTGGTAATCATTATGTTATTGTGAAACTTGATTAGAAGTTGTGGACACAAACCTCTACTCTAAGATACACATCTAATAGTGGTTCCATGCTATAATATTTCCTCCCCCACTTTTTGTTTTGCCGATCTAGTTAACAGTTGACAAGCTATGCTTTGGCAACACAGCCAAGGCCAAATCTATCGTCGTGGTATCCGAATATTGAAATTCCTTTTTGTCTTGTTAGGTGGGAGCACATGTATGTAAAATATATTTTTATCAGTTGACTTTTCTTAATAGCAGAAGACGATTCAAAATTTCTTAATCACATGAATTAGGATTCTTTAGAATTACATCCTCCCATCTTATATTTCCTCTGATAATTACTTTTTATCACTACCATAAAAAATGTTTTTATAGGAAATTATATAGTGGCCATAATACTATAACCAGTAGTTTACTTATTATACTAACATTTTGTGGCTAATGAACAATTGTCAGTAATAACTCATTGTTTTCTGAAAATTACTATTAGTGGCCCTAAACACTAGCTACGAAGTAAATTCACTTATGATAAAAGCTACTCTCTTCTAGCGGGAGCTTTGCTACTTTCTCTCACTCTCAAGTTTCTTTCTTGCTCTCTCTGAAGATTTGAGCATTTTTTATCTTCCTAGCTTCGAAAAATCTCTCTATTAGATACTCTATTCTCTCTGCTGATTCTCTATCTCTTGATTTTGATCTTTTGATCATAATTTTGTATTTATTATTTTTGGATTTTGATTTTCTGATCTGATTTTCTTTTCTTTTCTTTAATTTTCGGATATGATTTTCTTGACTAGTCAATTCGGCTGCCATTCAACTTTTATTTCTGTTTCAAACGCTTCTCATTCTTCTCGATCGGTTCGATTCAATATAAAACGAATAGGCTCTAATTCGTACTATCTATGACAATTTTCTTTTTAGTTTTATTTTTTTTGCCCATTTCTTCATTTTTTTTTTATCTTTAATCGATTCAACCAATTATGTAATTGACTAGGTTACTCAATTTGTGCATTGGATTATGTAATTGCTGGTAAGCGTTTTAGTGGCGATATGTATCTCCCCTAAATGGTATACCTATTGCAGGTAAAAGTCTTTTTTGTCTTTTTTGTTTAGTGATATAACTATTAGAGTTTAATTTATGAGCACCGACGGTGTAAAAAAGTTTTACACCACCATCCAATCATATCTCACTATTGTGCCACGTTATTATATGATTTCGTAAAATATCTCAACATACATCTGCATCTACATGGTGTAAAGTAGGGCTGATCATCGGTCGGTTACGGGCCAAAAAAGCTAAAACCGAAGAACAACTGATGACAATATTTATGAACCATTCTCGTCCGATTGAGTCACTAGGTAAGTCGGGTGACGGGTCGTGTCAGGAGCGAGTTAATGGGTGGGTTGACATGGGTTCATAAACACCGTGACGCGATTCTTCCACCGCAATGCAAATGTAGTTTCATGGGTTTGTAGAGGCACGGTTACATTTGCAGAAGCACCGGTTCCCTCCAGATCTGGCTGTCGCAATGCCACTGTGGCACAGTCACCACTGCCCTCGTGGCCAACCCCTTTGTCGCGTAGAGCCACCGTAAACGTTCCCATGCAAGTCCATCTCCATCGCAAAAATAAAAACGGCGGTGTCACCCTGCGACCAAGCTCCCCATCATCCCCAAATCTAGCAAGGAGAAGAGGAAGTGAGTTGGCTTGGCACAATAGAGTAAAAAGAGAAGAAAAACCTTTGGTTTATTTCCTTGTCAAAGTTAATGAACAACTACGAGAAGCAGAGGACAATGGCGACAAGTTTGGGCTTGAGCCTGTGTTGCAAAAGGTTTTGTAGCTCTATGCTGCCATTGGTTCTTGAGAGAAATAATTTCTTCACAATTTTTAAGTGTGATCTTAACTTCGCTTTTTTGTTTTCGTCCTCTGATGATGCCAAGGCAGGATTTAAGTATTCTAGAAATATCTTTTCTATAGATTTAATAGGTTTTAAAGGAAAACACTAACGTATTGTTTGGTTGGGGTGAATGTAAAGGGAAAGAAACCTATTGAATGGAAAGTTTATAGGGAATCGTGTCTTCTGCTGTTTGGTTCATCTAAGAAAGAGAAGGAAATATTAAGTTTGTGTGGGTCCCACGTAAAAAATGCAATCCGCTCAATTCCGAAAGAAATGAGAAGGACGGCGTGAATTTTGTACAATGACACAAAAGGCCTTTGCTTTGGATGCTGTTCATATTTGTTTCTGTATTTATTCACATTTTTTTTTAACGGTATTTTTTTTTTGGTTACCATGTCATTGGTGCTTGATTTCACAGCTCTGTGATGACTAGTCTGTAGGGAACTGGTGGCCACGTGTTTTTAAACTTTGCGTCCGGTATGGTTCTCCCCTCCTAACAGAGTTTTTTGCCACACCCAAGACTCGAACTCGAGACCTTGGGATGGGATCCGAGCCCAGTTACCACTCGGACCAACCCTTGTTGGTAACAGTATTTATTCATATTTGTTATTTCTCTTTATTGTTTTGTCTTTCACGTTTTCTATGCACTTGCTTTTTTTTTTCTGTTTTCAAAATACGAGCTCTCTTTAAATAAATATATTTAAATATACTGCTAATTTTTTAAATATATTAATATCCTCTTTTAAAATTTATATTTTAAAATATAATAATAAATACTGTATAATATATATTATAAAAAGAAACATATATATTAAAAAATAGAGGAAATTGCATCGACCTTACCCAAGATCTTCTTAAATGACATAGACATCCCCATCGCAACATTATGCATATTTTATTTTTTTATTAGATTTGTTGGATATTTATTGAGCTACCTGCAACTACATTATCTAATTATCGAGTTGTTATTACTTTCAAATCTAACACTACGCGCCACCATATCTCAACAAGGGGGTGAAGCTTCTGGCTCAATTAATTCAAGGTCTTTGAAAGTAATTCCAAATGATGCTTTATGCATGCATTGCCCGTGTGCTTAGTGCTTACCATCTGAGTCTAACCTTCTTATTTATTTGTGTTTGGACTTTGGAGAACTGATGCAGTCAAATATATTTTTTTCCTTCAGTGAATCTTATCCAGCCCATAACTAACCTATAGCATAAACAAATCTGATCTGTATATAAAGTTCTCGTCTTAGGTTTGGAATAAACAGCCCATAAACAAACATAACGGCATTGAACACGATTTGGAATATGAAGAAATGAATAGAAGGCAAACATACCGGCTTTCAAAAAAGTGACAAGTACTTGTCTCAGGTTACTGCTCCTCACAGTTGAATTTGACCTCAGGTGAATTGTATGTCTCTCTATGTGTATGCAGAAGAATTGCAAAGACTAATACATACACATGTTCTGAAACAGTGGCAAGATTTCATCCTACACAAAGATGTACATGTTGGAATTTTATACTCCAATAATTAACGTGGGCTAATATCATTAATAATTATATTAGCTATTTATCGTAAAGGAGCTATATTTTATGTGATTAAATAAAGTTAAAATAGAGTGAGCTCATTAGACTCCTAATTTAATTGATATTGGTCTTATATGAGTAGATGTAAGTGTGGCCTGATAAGGGGATAATGGGAACCCTGTTAGGTTTAACACACTATAAAGAAGGCTATGATCCCCAATACACCGAATCACTGTCATCCATTCTCTTCTCCCCATCTGAAGAGAACCTAAACTCTCGTGAGAGAGCTCAAGAAGATTTGGCTGAGGAACAACCATAAAGCCACTGCTAACGTGCTCGATGTTTGCTGCTATGGATCCTGTTGATGCCGGGAATGGTAGAGCTCTCCTCCTCCTGGAGGTTGAGTGTTCTCTCTTCCAGAGTCCGATGAAGGGGGGTGGTACCTGCAAAGACACTCCGATGCCTAAGTTAGACAGGGCCTTGGAGAAGAAAGAGAGCAGAGTGTATTAGGGTTGAGAGTCAGTAGAGAGTATGCAAACCTGGGGGGTCCAGCCCCCTTTATATAGTGGAGCCACGCGGAGGGAGGATAACTACCGATCCGATTTCAGCGCGCGGTAATTCCTCCCTGACCATGGGGATTAGCTCGTCTCTTCCTGATGTTTCGCGCCTGCCAAGCCTGTTACGTCTTTGGCGCGTGATCTTCGATCTTTAGGGTGAAAACGGCTCAGCGTTGTCTCGGTAGCGTCTCCTTCTAGAAGGTTCGTGAGTCTGAGTTAGCTCGCCCTTTCAACTGCTCGGTGTTATCATTGGGATGGTCGTATCGGAGGTCGGGTCTGGCACGCCTCGGGTCGGTGGCAACTCGTCAAGCTCGGATGAGCAGGAACCGAGCTGATCTGCCTCGGTTCGGTGGGTACGCTAGAACTCGGCTCGGGACCGGTCCGTAACACAACCAGATGCTGCTTGTTGGTTGTTCGTGATCATTGCTTTGGTATTCTGCTTCAGGTGATTGATTGCTATGGATCCAGGTATTCTTCTAATCCTTGATAATCCAACATGTCGTAGATCCTAAGGGTAAAGAACATGTTTTTGTTGAGCAGGCTTGTATGTTTTTGTAGCTTCCGTCTAAGGTATTTCTTCTATGAGATTTGAGCATGCTTGTTCTTGTTGTTGTTATTAATAAGGAATTAATTCCAACAAGTGGCATCAGAGCGGTCTTCTATGTTGGTTTATTAGGATTCATATTTGTGTTTGTTCATGATTGGGAATTAAGTTTTTTTCTCAAATTTCTATGAACCTTGTTTGGGGCCTTTTGATTAATTTCCCCAATTTTTTTCGTAAAACCAAAATTATGGAATTTAGGATCATTTGTTTGTTTTGGCCGGACATGAAATCCATTTTGTTTTGCTGCCACACGATTTGCGCAAATTTGATTATGTGATGTCAATTGGAAATGCTTTTGAAATCAAGAACGAGCAATCAAGAACTTCAATTGGCCTATGTTAAAGCTGGAAAAATCACAACTTTACCTTCAAAATCTCAAGTACATGTAATCAGTTTTTTATTATTTCCAGTAATTACTTTTGATTAAAGAAAAAGTGTGGTATGCGTTAATTGAAATCAATTCACGTTTTGGAACAGTACACATACATGTATTGTGCTCCTGAATTATCAAGTTCTTTTTTTTTTGGAATAGTACTTGCGCTATTTTGTCTCAAATACAAATTTGGTTTTTGTTTTTTTATATTGCATAAAAAAGGAAACCAATAAAGTTTTCCCATTTTACGAGTTGTTTTGGAAATTGTTAAAGTTATGATTTTATACATTTTATTTAGACGAAAATATTTGAGCGAGATATTATGTGATTTGTGTCATGAGGATATCACGATATTCTAGGCCTTTGTGTTAAGTATATTTGCGGTGGATCTTCAATAATATTTAGTATATATATTGTTGATTTTGGCTATCGTGAAAGAAGGCATACAAATCTTTGGTTGAATATCTCTTTATTGTGATAATAAGTGTAACATCCCACCTAATTTAATTATATAGCCTTTTAAATTTAGGATTTGTGTGTTTTGAATTGCTTATTGTGATAAACATAAAGGGGTGCAAATAAATAAGATGGTGGTGTAATAAGTAAGGGTAGTGTGTAATATTAGAACCAAGGAAGGGCAATATAGTAAAAGACCATTACCCTCACTCTCCATTCCCTCTCACTCACGCCATCAGCACCCATTCTCTCCCTCTCCATCGAAAAATCTGAAAAAAAGAAAGAAAGAAGAAAGAAAAGAAGGAAAAAGGGGGAAGAAGGAGAAGCTAGGGCTTGGAGATTGGGAAAAGAAGGAAGAGAATCTTCAACATGCAACTACACTTTGGCAAGGAAGGAAGGTAAACTCAACCATTGACTACCATAGAAAGTTTAGAAGCTGCCCTAGGCTAGGGTGACAGGGAAATTCGAAAATCACAAAGAGGAAGAAGAGGAATAGGGAGAAGTTTCAAGTTCTTGCTTCTTTTCTTTGATTGAGGTGAGTTCTTCTCCTCTAGGGTGGTGGGCAACCAATAAGACCCCCATTAGGGTTTTTATTTCCCTTTGCATGTAGCTTTCCTGGTCTAGGATTGAGATTTTCGTGTAAGGGTTTGATGTTGAACTTAGTTGAAATTTGAGTTACAACTTAGTGAACATGCATGTAAAACTGCCTCTGGTATTTCAGTATAACTCTCTTTATAGACCTTGGAATTAAATGATTCTTGTTTCTGGGTAAACTAGACATGAGGGGCTTCATTTTAGGCACAAGAATCACTGGAAAATGTTAAGAAATGGATTAGTTATAGAATTTATAAGTTAAGGTATGAGTGCTGACCTGTTGTTCTGATATCAGTGGCTTGTTCGTGAAAAACTGTACTAATTGGTGAGTTATTCTCTAAAATAAAAATTATATTCATAAACTAGACATCCTAAGCTTTCCAGTGGTCGTTTGCTCAATTCCGACTCCGTTTGATATGTCAATAAAATTCCCGAAGTTGATGTTCTGCTCTGAAATTCTGCAGAAGGCCTAGCACGGCCGTGTTATGCAACACGGCCAGGCCGTGTTTAAGCTGTTTTCTAGGCTGAAACTGCTTTGTTTTGGAGTCATTGTCTCCTTTAAACATGCTAATATGTTGGTATGCTTAGGTGTTACTCTTATGTATCTTTTATGTAACTAATTGAGTAGAGTGCATGAATTAAAACTATGATGATTATGATAAAGAATTACATTGGTGTTTTGTGGATCAATGATCTATATATAGTACCTTACATAAAAGGGGTTTCAACCTATGTGAGGACATATGTGAATCGTAGTATTGCTTTGTTGTTCAATGCCTTGTGATTGAATTGTTTGTGTTGAAATGTTTGCAAGGTAAATTGCAATCCTCGAATGTGACTTGCTATCACTTTTGTGTCTTGGGGACTTCCTTGGTTTATAAATGCATGATTTAAAACTAGGACAGTTATGACTCCATACTTAGAAAAGGGTTAGGGCTATTATATTTGTAATGGTTCTAATAAGGTCGATAGCGAAACAGGTCAATTGACCGAAGTGGTCAAGACCGATGGTAAATCCTTAGTCACTTTAGCCAGAAGTACTAGCAGGTCAAGCCCGTAGTCAAGACTTCGATTAGTAAATCCTTGGTTGTGCAATTAGATGTTCAGTCGGGAGGTCAAGCCCGGTGATCAATTTTATATCCTTGCAGTAAATCCTTGTTGTTATAGAAGAGTCGTATAATTCAAGAGTCAAGCCAGGTCAAGACCCGATGGTAATCCTTGGTTATACAAAAGCGTAAGGAATGTTTAAATTGCTTTAATGCTTAGAATAAGATATTATTGTGATTAGGAGTGTTAATTAGGGTCAGTGGAGGACTCAGCGATTATTATAATCTCACCCCTTTCCTATTTATTTGAGATAGCGGTGCACTGAGGAAGCGATGGCGACTCATGGAGTCTACATATTTTTAGTTTGTTTTGTTAGTTGGAGCATGTACTTGCCTCTTTTGTGACTTGAACAATGGATGACATTGTATTTTCTTGTATTTTTTCCTAAGCTCTACGATCTTGGATGAGATTGTAACCTCTATTAATATACTCATTGTCATAGTGGAGCGATGGACTTGCATTTCAGTAATTCAAGTTTAATCTTTATTAATTCCTATACTTTAATGTGATTTGTCTTATTTCAATTATCATTGGGGTATGAGTGTTACATTTGGTATCGAGCGATTCGAGTCCTCTAGAGTGTGGTCTATTAGTGTGGACTTTCCCTTGTTCGAAAATTTCTCTTAGTATTCTTGTACTTAGTATGGATTATTAAGTCACGATCAACTTAATATTTTATCTGTGTATAAGAATATGGCGGATGAAGGTCTTTGGGCAGAGGAGAGGGCGAGTCCTAGGAGGAATGCGGAGGAGGCTCGGTGGATGGAGATAATGCAAATGATGAGGACGAATGAGGCTATGAGAGTTGAGAATGAGGCTATGAGGGTTGAGAATGAGGCTTTGAGGAAGCGAGTCGGGCCACTAACAATATGGTCCAACAATTCCTGATGCTCAGACAGCAACCACCACCTCCACCTCCACCTTTCGCGGAGAAAGTGTAAATAGGGCGTTCCTCGACTTTCAAGCAATCCCGACCTTTTTAGGAAGCTACGAAGCTATGGCGACCCAACATTGGATCAGAAGAAATGGAGAAAGTTTTCAAAGGTTGTTAGATTATGCAGAGGGACCAAAGAGTGACCCATTTGCACATAAAGCTGATTGAAGGAGCTGCCCACTTGGTGGCGGGGGCACCTTATCTCCTAGAGCAAGAAGAACCTTTGGAGTGGGAGAACTTCAAGGCGCTTTCCTGAGAAAAGTATTTTCCCTGGCAAAAGTCAAAGATAAAAAAGGAAAGGGAGTTTGCTATCTAAAACAGGGGAATCTTTGTTGATGAATATGTGAAAAAGTTTGAGGACCTGGCACGGAGGTACTCTTCTCACGCCGGTATGCACGGGATGAGAAGTGGAAGATGAATCAATTCTTGTGGGGATTACTGGTGATATCCAAAACAACTTGTCTCAAAACACTTTCACCACTTATCTTGGTATGGTTCACAAAGCTATGTGGTTTGGCGAGTTTGCAAAAGATGTATGAAGAGCGTCGGCTCAAATGGAGGAAAAATAAGGAAGAGTAAGACTCCTCCACGATTGAGAGCAAAGGAAACCGAAATAAAGGAAGCAAGTACAACATTACGAGACTCCAAAGCGGATGCTTGTTCCTCTTGTGGAAGATTCCATAGGGAATGCATGCAAGGAAGATATACGCTTCTTGTGTCGCGACCAGGCCATTTGCGAGAGTGTCCCGAGTTCAAGGCGAGGCGGGTAGTGCGAGCCGGTGAACCTGCTCGAGAGTCGTGTCCACACTCTTGGCGGCGGAAGGCGAGTGGTGTGGGAGAATGCGATCAAAGGTACTTGCATACACATGATAACCTTTGGTTGTTCTGTATGATTCTGGTGCCACACACTCTTTCATTGCTAATACGTGTGCCCAAAGGACAGGATTGCATCTTTCTTCTTTACCTTACTATGAATGGTTGAAACACCAGCCGAAGGTAGTATCACTACTTCTTGATTTGCGAGAATTGTCCTCTCGTAATTCAGGAAGAAGGATGTTTTCATCCATTTGATTTGCTTACCCTTGAAGGGGATGGATATAATCCTAGGTATGGATTGGCTCTCCACCAACCAGGTTGTTTTGAATTGTTTTTCTAGAAGCTATTGAATTTCCATCTGTTGAGTCCATAGTCAATCGATTTGTGTCTAAAGGAAATGGCTGGTGTGTCTCAATTGAACCAATGCCTAATGGAAGGACACTTGGGATACATCTTGTTGCTCTCTTCAACCAGAGGTTGGATTGGATTTTGACCACCATCCCGGTGATTAATGAATTCTGGATGTTTTTCAGAAGGAAATTACCTCTTTACCTCTGAGAAAGTAGAGTTCTCCGTAGATTTGGTTCAGGGGCTGGGACCAATTTCTATAGCCCCCTTATAGGATGTCGCCTTCAGAGTTGAAAGAGCTTAAAGTTCGGTTAGAGGATCTAATAGCTAAGCGATTCATTAGACCTAGTGCTTCACCATGGGGAGCCAGTTCTCTAGTGAAGAAGAAGGGCGGTAGTATGCGTTTGTGTATAGATTACCGACAACTTAATAAAGTCACAATTAAGAACAAGTATCCTCTCCAGGATCGATGATTGCTAGACCAACTTAGGGAGCTTGGTATTCTCTGATTGATCTTAGGTCAGGATACCACCAGATTAGTCAAGGCTAAGGATGTGCCAAAAGCGGCGTTTAGGACACGATATGGCCATTATGAGTATGTTGTTATGCCGTTCAAATCGACAAATGCTCGGCTATTTTCATGGACTACATGAATAGAATTTTCAGACCTTACCTTGACGTTTGTTGTGGTATTCATAGATGACATCCTTGTATATTCTAGGAACCTTGAGAGCATGAGAACACCTTAGGATTGTCACGAGCACACTTAGGAAGAACCATCTGTTTGCAAAGCCTGAAAAGTGTGAGTTACTGGCTCACCAGAAGTCAAGTTTCTAGGACACGTCATTTCCCGAGGGAGTAGGTGTGAATCCAGAGCAAAGTAGGCCGTTCTTGAATGGGGCGGCGGAGCTACGGTTTGAAGTTAGGAGTTTTGTAGGACTAGTGGTTATTATCCTTGAGTTCATAGGAGGATTTTCCAGTTAGTTCTTCCTTTGACCGGTTAACCGAAAAGCGAACCATTTGTGTGGGATAAGAGTGTGAGGCAGTTTCTTGGAACTTTCAAACATCGGTTGACAGTGCAAGATTTTGATTATCCTGACCCGACCCTAGGTTTTGAAGTGTAGTGATGCTTACGGTAGAGAGTTTGGGTTGTGTTCTCATACAAAATGGGCGGCGGTAGCCTTAGCATATGCATCTGGCGATTGAAGCCCCACGAGAAAACTATCCGAGCTCACGACTTAGAACTAGCATAGTCTTTGCCCTAAAAATCTGGCGGCATTATTTATATGGAGCCCGATTTGAGATATTCGAAGCTGATCATAAAAGTTTGAAATATTTGTTTGATCAAGGAACTGAATATGAGGTAAAGGAGATGGGTAGAGTTTCTCGAGGACTATGACTTCGAGTTAGTATCACGAGGTAAAGCGAATGTAGTCGTGATGCCTTAAATGAGAAGTCCTCCACATTTCTTCAATGATGGTTGAGAGATAGAGTTGCTTGAATCATTGAGAGATATGAGCTTAGGGATGTATCACGGGGAGGTAGCCTAATAGTGAGCCATTTGGAAATCACTTGTGATTTTAGAAATCAAATTAGGTTTAACCAAAGTCGGGATGGTGATTTACAAGCTAGGAGACACCAAGTGGGATTCTCAGAAGCTAGTGGCGGTGTTATCCTTTTTCACCCACCAGGATTTGTGTTCCTAACGATAGAGACATTAAGAATCAAATCCTTGAAGAAGCCTACAAGAGTGGATTCTCGGTACACCTGGTTCTACCAAGATGTACCATGACCTTAAGCAAGGTATTGGTGGTAGGGAATGAAGAGCAGCGTAGGTGAGTTTACTTACCGGTGCTTGGTTTGTCGAGAAAACCAAGATAGAGCACCAGAGACCGTCGAGGCACCCTTGACCCTTAGATGTTACGGGTGGAAATGGGAGGGCATATCTATGGACTTTGTGTCAGGATTGCCTCGCCTTTCAGCGGATATGATTCCATTTGGGTTATTGTGGATAGATTAACCAAGTCCGCACTTTCTCGATTAAGTCCACTTTCAATGCAGCTAGGTTAGCTAAGATTTTTATTAAAGAGATTGTTAGACTTCACGAATTACCAACTAGCATTGTCTCACGATAGAGATCCTAAGTTTACCTCAGGTTTGAAGCAGTTTCAGATGGCTTTAGGGACCAGATTAGCGTCTTAGTAAATCAGCTTATCATCCACAAGCGGATGGTCAGGCAGAGAATATCCAAACCCTAGAGGACATGCTTGAAGCATGCGTGTTAGATGATGGTGGGGCTGGGATGAGCATCTAGCTCTCCATCGAGTTTGCTTATAAAAACAGCTATCATCTTTAGCATAGGCATGTGTCGTATGAGGCAACTCTCACGGTGCATAGTGTAGAACTCCTTTGTGTTGGTTTGAGGTAGGAGAGAAAGAGATGGTTGGACTGACATAATCCGAAACCCTTGATCGGATCGAGAAAGATTAGGGATAAATTTGAAAGCTGCTCGAGTCATTGAAAAGCTATCCGATTTGAAGAAAGCCGAGTTTGAGAAGGGAGAGCATGTGTTCCTAAAAGTCGTTCCAATGATAGGTATTGGTAGGGCGAGAGCCAAAAAGTTGAGTCCTCGTTACATCGGCCCTTTTGAAATCCTTGATAAGTGGTTCTGTGGCTTACCAAATTGCTCTACCCCCATCCATGTCAAATGTCTGCACAATGTTTTCCATGTATCTCAACTTTCGGAAAAATACATCCACGATCCTCATCAACCATTGGATCATGGTCGGTACACTTGAGATCAGATTTGACATATCAAATTCTCTGATGCAGTGGTGGACGCAATGTTAAGATGCGAGGAACAAGAATGTTCCCTTGGTGAAGGTCATTTGGGAAGGAGGCAGATCTCGAGGAAGCTACGTGGGAGAGTCGAGGCCAGAGATGCAGAGGTATCCGTATCTATTTCAATAGGTAAGTATATGTCTAGTTTTTGAGGACAAAAACTTTTAAAAGTTGGATAGTAATGTAACATCCCACTAATTTAATTATATAGCATTTTAAATTTAGGATTTGTGTGTTTTGAATTGCTTATTGTGATAAACATAAAGGGGTGCAAATAAATAAGATGGTGGTGTAATAAGTAAGGGTAGTGTGTAATATTAGAACCAAGGAAGGGCAATATAGTAAAAGACCATTACACTCACTCTCCATTCCCTCTCCTCACGCCATATCAGCACCATTCTCTCCTCTCCATCGAAAAATCTGAAAAAAAAAAGAAGAAAGAAAAGAAGGAAAAAGGGAAGAAGGAGCTAGGGCTTGGAGATTGGGAAAGAAGGAAGAGGAATCTTCAACATGCAACTACACTTTGGCAAGGAAGGAAGGTAAACTCAACCATTGACTACCATAGAAAGGTTAGAAGCTGCCCTAGGCTAGGGTGGCAGGAAGTCGAAAATCACAAAGGGGAAGAAGAGGAATAGGAGAAGTTTCAAGTTCTTGCTTCTTTTCTTTGATTGAAATTGAGTTCTTCTCCTCTAGGTGGTGGGCAGCAATAAGACCCCCATTAGGGTTTTTATTTCCACTTTGCATGTGGCTTTGGTCTAGGATTGAGATTTTACGTGTAAGGGTTTGATGTTGAACTTAGTTGAAATTTGAGTTACAACTTAGTGAACATGCATGTAAAACTGCCTCTGGTATTTCGAGTATAACTCTCTTTATAGACCTTGGAATTAAATGATTCTTGTTTCTGGAGTAAACTAGACATGAGGGCTTCATTTAGGCACAAGAATCACTGGAAAATGTTAATAAATGGATTAGTTATAGAATTTATAAGTTACAAGAGTGAGTGCTGACCTGTTGTTCTGATATCAGTGGCTTGTTCGTGAAAACTGTACTAATTGGTAGGTTATTCTCTAAAATAAAAATTATATTCATAAACTAGACATCTAAGCTTTCCAACGAGTGGTCGTTTGCTCAATTCCGACTCCATTTGATATGTCAATAAAATTCCCGAAGTTGATGTTCTGCTGCGAAATTCTGCAGAAGGCCTAGCACGGCCGTGTTATGCAACACGGCCAGGCCGTGTTTTTAAGCTGTTTTCTAGGCTGAAACTGCTTTGTTTAGGTCATTGTCTCCTTTAAACATGCTAATATGTTGGTATGCTTAGGTGTTACTCTTATGTATCTTTTATGTAACTAATTGAGTAAGAGTGCATGAATTAAGACTATGATGATTATGATAAAGAATTACATTGGTGTTTTGTGGGTCAATGATCTATATGTAGTACCTTACATAAAGGGGTTTCAACCTATGTGAGGACATATGTGAATGCGTAGTATTGCTTTGTTGTTCAATGCCTTGTGATTGAATTGTTTGTGTTCGAAATGTTTTGCAAGAGTAAATTGCAATCCCCTCGAATGTGACTTGCTATCACTTTTTGTGTCTTGGGACTTCCTTGGTTTATAAATGCATGATTTAAAACTAGGACAGTTATGACTCATACTTAGAGAAAGGGTTAGGGCTATTATATTTGTAATGGTTCTAATAAGGTCGATTAGCGAAACAAGGTCAAGCCAGTGGTCAAGACCAGTGGTAAATCCTTAGTCCTTTATGAAAGTACAGCGAGGTCAAGCCCAAATAGTCAAGACTCGATGGTAAATCCTTGGTTGTGCAATTAGATGTTCGAGTCTGGTCAAGCCCGGTGATCAATTTTATATCCGGTAAATCCTTGTTATAGAAAGTCGTATAATTCAAGGTCAAGCCTAGTGGTCAAGACCAGTGGTAATCCTTGGTTATACAAAAGCTGTAAGGAATGTTTAAGTGCTTTAATGCTTAGAATAAGATATTGTGATTAGCGGGGAGTGTTAATTAGGGGTCAGTGGAGGACTCACTTGAGATTATTATAATCTCACCCCTTTCCTATTTTATTTCGAGATAGCAGGTACACGAGGAAGCGATGGCGACTCATGGAGTCTCTATATTTTAGTTTGTTTTGTTAGTTGGAGCATGTACTTGCCTCTTTTGTGACTTCAGAACAATGGATGACATTGTATTTTCTTGTATTTTCCTAAGCTTCGATCTTGGATGAGATTGTAACCTCTATTCGTATACTCATGTCATAGTGGAACGATGGACTTGCATTTCAGTAATTCAAGTTTAATCTTTAGTAATTCCTATACTTTAATGTGATTTGTCTTATTTCAATTATCATTGGAGTATGAGTGTTACAATAAGATTTGATTGTCTTTGATTATTGCATACTTCATAGTTTTGTCTATCTTGAGAATGAATCAGATTATTATCGTGATATTGTTTTAAGATTTGGATTTTGAATTTAATAATAATTCATGTGATATTGTTATAATTCAAATTCGAGGTTTATGGTTATGGCCTTAGATTTTTTTTTTGGTGTTGTTTATTTATTTTAAATACGACCTGCGTGTCGTGATTTAATTCAAATACGGCCTGCGTGTCGTGATTTTCTCTTTATTTCATTTCATTTTATTTTATTGTTAAATATTATAAATGATTAAGAAACACGAAAGAGGGGACAACGCCATATGGACGACGGTTGGAGCAATTGGCTTGTGGGTCAAAGAATTGTAATAATTAGTTATTTAATTCTTTTTCGTTTAGGAGGCCATAACCATACCACTATAAATTTTATGCATTATGTATGCAATGTATGAAGTGTATGCATGTATGCTTGTATGCTATGTATGTTTTTACATGCTAAACGTCGCACATAGTTAGAACTAGAGCAAGCCACTGGACGGTGGTCTCGGGTCGTCACCTTGTCGTATTTGAGCCATCGAGCGGCCAACAACGCCACTAAGCGGTGATGTGTGAGATACTTCTCTCGCTTTAGGACTGCTAAGTGGTCTTTTGACTGATGTTTGGTGTTGTAAACATACAGTTATGGATATTCCTACACCTAGGTGTGGAATTTATGTAAACTAAGGCCCTCCCATTTTTTTTAATTAATAATTGTCTAGTATCTGTAATTGGGTTGATTGAAACAACATGTTGCCAAAGCAACCTCTGTTGCGTAGATTAGTTCAATTAAATTTACAAAAGATGTAGCGTGGAGTTATTCATGCTAGTTGTTGTCGGCCCAAAGGAAAGCACAACTTGGCCGCATAATTCCATGCCTGCGATGATAAATATGTGGTGATTATAAAGACAATTTATCCATGTGAGCAATTGGGATGCCCAAAGGCAACCATTGTTTGATGGGACTTATCGCCAATGTTTGATCGTTGCGTTGAGAGTACCACTTGCAGTTAGTCCTTACAATCCAAAGATTGGGGATTAATGGTGCGCTTGGTATCTTGTTTGGATTTTTAATTTACAGATAAAGAATAATTGAGCATGTTTTATTAATTATTTTAATTTGATGTGCCAAATGATGTTGTGTGGGTGTGTATCCATGCGAATATTAATCGGCCCAAGGAAGATTAATATTTGGTCGGGTCTGCATTCACACCGGTGATGGCAAACACATGACGATTATAAGGATAATTTCTCCATGTGAGCAATGAGATGTCCAAAGACAACTATTGTTTGGCAGGACTTTTCGACATTGTTTGATCATTACAACAAATACCACTAGCAATTAATATCATTGTCCAAAGACTTGATATTAATGTTGCATCGGGTATTTTGATGAGTATATTTTAGTACTTTTATTCTCTTTGAACTAGTATAGTTTGTGTATCTATGATTTTGAATTCAATTTAATCCTTAAAAGTTTAGATTTTAGGATTAAAGGTAGAACATTAAAGGAAATTTTAGATCTAGACTTAGCATAAGAATGGAGAAACCCACTTTCTCTCACTCAATTCGGTATCTGTGAAGTGAGAATCAAGTATGAGAAGTTGGACCGCTCCAGCCGCATAAGTTTGATGATCATAAAGTACAATATTTCAGAGACCTTTAGGGGTGTTATTTTCAACGACATAATTTATGTCGTAAATTCCCTTGCCAAGAATTAAAAGTGCTTGTAAAAGGCAATGAAGCGAAAATGAGCACTCGTTGGAGAGCTTAATTTTCATTAAGTGTGAAAGTAAAGGGAATATGAGGAGCACATTATGAAAATATTCAAATCTTATCTTCAAACTTAAGGAGCTAAAACTTGAGCAGTCTAACGACTTGCTCAAACATTTAGCATTTCTATTCTTTCTTGCACAATTAGATCAGATCAAATCAGTTTACAACTGTCAAAGGAAGAAATAATCTTTAATAAGATTATTTCATAAGGTGTGCAAAAAAAAATGGTGAAGCAAGAAAAAAAATAGTGCTCATTTGGCAAATACCCCAAAGGATAAGGGAAAATAAAGAAACCTAAGGATGAAACTGTTAAAGGTCTCTCTCAAAAGAAACAACTAAGGTTGTTTTAACTGACAAAGGCCAAGTGACGCTGAAAGATGCATCCATATAGGAGTTGGCAAAGTCGGTGAAGATTGAGACTCTAGACATTTTAGATTGTTGTTACTGGCTTATATTTGAAATTAAAAGACAATTTGGTTGAATCAAAATTTTGGGATAAAGTTTGATTTTTGGTTTCTCTTTGAACAAATTAAGATGATTTTGGGTTTATTTTTTAAATAATGGATTCAATTTGTCTTTTAAATTCAAATATTGTTGGAGTCAATTAAGCTATGACTTGTTACAATCTATAATTTCTAAAAGGTCTGAGAGGTATAAACTTTGGTCCCAAGTTAAAGAAATTTTTTGAGACGGCAACTGCATAGTTCTTTGAGGATATTGAGTTTAGGGGAGAGATAAGGTTAGAGAACAAAATTGAGTGAGGAAGAAGCGGTTCTAATTATTGAACCAATTCATACAGTTGCTGTTGGTGTAGAAAATTTGGATCCTCGTGAGGACATTATTGTTCTTCCTCTCAATCAAGTTAAGGAAATTATCCACGAAGATCAAACTCAACACCCTCAAGAACTAGAGCATTGGGAGCCATAAAGAAAGGATTGACCGTAAAGAGTCATTCTATTTGGTTTTATTGAAAGACTCTTTTTCGGACAATCACAGGGCTTATTGCTCATTATAACTTTGGAGCTACATAAGATGGATGTCAAGACGGTGTTTCTTAATAGCAACATTAATGAAACAAATGTATATGGTGAAACCGATATACTTTGTGTCGATAGACCCAAAGATAGTTTGTGAACTGACATAATCCACCCATTAGCTAAAGAAGTTGTCTCATTAGTGATACCGCAAAGTCTCATCAGGTAATTGTCTCATTTGGTCTCGAGATGAGGATTGTGGACGACTGTGGTATTACAAGGTCAGTGGGAGTAAGTTTATATTACTGCTACTATATGTCAATGATATTTTATCTAGTCAATAGCAATATAGTCTGGTTGAGCGAAAGCGAGAAATCTCTAACGAAAATTTAGAGATGAAGGATCTTGGGAACGACTCTTTTGTATTAGGAATCCAAAATTCTGAGAGATCGTTCTTGGGGTATTCTGAGATTATTACAAAAGAGCTATATAGATAAAGTTTAAATAAATTCGACATGAAAGATAGTGTACTAAGGGATACCTTAATTACTAAGGGAGACAGTCTTAGTCTCAATTTTTTGCCCAAAAGAAAATCTGAAAATTTAAGAAATACTAGGAGTTCCCTATGCTCTAGCTATGGGAAGTCTGATACATGACCTTATCTGTACGCATCAGAAAACGACGTACATCTTGGGATCATGTGGTAGATACTTGAGCAATGCTAGTTTGAATTATTACAAAAGGCAACCATAAGGGCCATTAAAGAGAACAAAAGTCTATATGCCCACATATCAGAGATCTGAAAAACTAGAGATCATCAAGAACTCTGACTCTGATATTCAGGATGTTAATATTATGGACATCAAATTACAGGATATGACTGAAATATCTATGTCACTAGATTGCATATAGTAAAAGGTACTAAAATACCACTTAAGTTATAATGTGACAGATAAGTCAGTCGTATCATACTTCAACAACAATAAAGAATTTTACAATGTCTATTGACATAAAGGTGTTCGTTGTTGAAATAAAGAATTCAGGATAAAAGAATTTCTATAGAACACATAGAGGCTGATTCCATGCTAGCTATCCACTAACTAAGAGCTTGACACTTAATGTTTTTTTCATGAGCATGTTGCTCATATGAGCGTGTTGTCAATAAGGTTACCTTAGTTTAGTGGGAGTTTTTATTTGTGTTCTATGTTTGAGATACAAATTTTATGCTATTTCGGTTTTTTCTACAAAAAGAAAGTTAGTTCATTATAAACCTTTTTGTATCTTGTCATGTGTAAATTTTATTTACTCATTAAGGATTTTTGTTTGCAAAATTAAATTTTGCAAAATTGATCTCACTAAAGATTTAAGTAGGACCAGTTGGAAATAGGCATGATTGAGATCACATTCCATGTAATTTCCATGCTACTCATCCATATTGATCTATGTCATAAAGTGTGTTGATGTGGTGATCATCGGGGTTTAGTCGCAATTTACGAAAGTGACAAAAGCTGCGGTGGTCTCATTATTGATGCATGAGGTGGACCAGATTGTAAGGAGGAAGTCTAAAGATAAATAGCATTCGGATATGCGTACTAAGGAATTCTGGTATAATTATTACGATATGCAGCCCAAGTGGGAGATTGTTGGAATTTTATACTCCAATAATTAATGTGGGCTAATATCATTAATAATTATATTAGCTATTTATCGTAAAAGAGCTATATTTTATGTGATCAAATAAATTTAAAATAGAGTGAGCTCATTAGACTCCTAATTTAATTGATATGGGTCTTATATGAGTAGATGTAAGTGTGGCCCGATAAGGGAATAATGGGTACCCTGTTAGGTTTAACACACTATAAAGAAGGCTATGGTCCCCAATACACCGAATTGCCGTCATCCATTCTCTTCTCCCCATCTGAAGAGAACCTAAAGTCTCGTGAGAGAGCTCAAGAAGATTCGGTTGAGGAAGAACTATCACTACTGCAAAATTAACTTTCGGAACAGGGATTTTAAATCGGTTGTTTTAAACAATCGATTTAAAAAGCAATGCGGTGGCATTTTTGAAATTAAATTGAAGTTTTAACATTTTGCTACACTGTTTAAATCGGTTGTTTATAACAACTGATTTAAAATCATTTACGAAAAAAGATTTTAAATTGGTTGTGCTAAACAACCGATTTGAAAGGTCCAAAAAAAATTAACAGGATTCTTTTAGATCGGTTGTATTAAAACACCGATTTAAAAGTCGAAATAATAAACAGAAAGTAAAAACCCTACAGTCCCTCTCGCCGCGCCGTGTTCTTCATTCTTCATTTGGGAAGCTCGCCTTTCATCGCGACCAGCACAAGCCAGACGCCATTGTTCGCTGTTCTTCAAACTCGCGTAGGCCTCAAGCTCGGGTTGCTCGCCGTTCTCCAGATGCCATTGTTTTGGTCGCCGTTCTTCAAGCTCGGTTTGGGAAGCGCTTCTTTCTCATATCCTCGGTTCATCGCCGTTCTCTAGATGCCATTGTTATGCTCGCCGTTCTTCAAGCTCGGATTTTCTGGTATTAGGTTTTTCGATTTTCTGGGAGGAAGAAGTTATACGGATTCAAGTTTGCTGCATCCACTGGGAGGTTCTGGTAAGGGTTACTTTTGTGCTTCCCCTTCTTGTTGATACAAAAGAGATGATGTTTGTTTGTGTTGGTGAAAATAAACAGAGGAAATCTAACTTAAGGAATAGATAAATGTATGTATTTGGTATTACAATTTGGTATTATAGAGGAAATATCTGGTTATTCTTGTCGGTTTATTTTTGTCTTAATTAGTCATCTTTTGCATTGAGTAGAAGATCTCCAAAGTGCAGTCAGTATTGGTTTGTTTTCATTCAACATATGGGAAATTTGATACCATTTATGTTTGTAGCATGGTTTGTTTTCATTCAACATATGGGAAATTTGATACCATTTGTGTTTGTAGCATAAATTACAGTTTGATGCTTGCAGTCCAATATATATGTAGGTTGCCTCTTCCAGAATAGGTTAATTGCCTCTTCAAACTGCATTCTGTAGTCACTTTAGTATTTTGCTTATTCTCGAGAGTTTGAAATGATTTGATATTAAGGTCTGGGCTTATCTATTGCACTGATTAGTGATATGAATCAAATTATCAATGACTTTCTTTGGAGGTTCATTATAATTTATAATGCACAAAATGTACCCGTTCTTGGTTTATTTTCCCTATGTCCTGCTTCTGATATTTGAGCTTACTTGATAACCTGACACCATTTCTCTCAACATTATTTATGTTTTGCTTTGTGAAGCTTTTATTTTTGCATCAACTCATTTTTACACCTCTTATTCTAAGATCCTCTAACATGCAGTTGGCATGATAGAGTAATGTTATTTGAGCAATATCAATGGAAAAGGGCAATATCACTGACATTGTCTTATCTTTATTTTGGTTGCAAACCTGGAAAAAATTGTTCATAGCTTCTATATCATTTTTCTTTTTAATTTTCTTCTGAAACAACTTTCACATTTTTTATAAGCTCTATATCAGAAGTAGCCAATGTACCGTTGCTGATGTATTTTTTAAAAGAACTGAGTTTGCCAATCATGTGTGATAGGTAAAAGAATTGTCTTGGTCAAGACATTAGTAATTCCTGCCATCATCGTACTCTCCTTTGGTAAGGCGACTTGACATCATGATATGCATTATTTATATTTTGATAGCAAGTTTTTTTTTAATTCTTTTTTTATTTTCCCTTACGATGTTTGTTTAGGTGAAAAAATCATGTGAGTTGAACATTGAATTGTTCAATTGTCTAGTGATAAAGTAGAGAACAGGGATAATGTTGTGTATTATGGATTATTTTGATCAACTTCAATTGCTGTTAGTTTAAAAGCCTTTCTTTCAATTATGTTTTAATTGTCGGAAATAATGCAAAATTCAAGATCATAATGGTTTAATCAGATAAAGTGATTTAGACCAGATTTTGCATAGTTTCTTGGAGTAGAAAATGTGTAGAAGAAAATTCAGTTTGGAAATGCCTGGCCTTGTATGTACCAGTATGTATGGCAGTGATTTATAATTTTTGCTAAATTACACTTTTCGTCCCATATTTTTCCAGTTTGATGAAAATGGTCCCCCAATTTTTTTTTTTTGGGAATTAAATCGTCTGAAAATCCAAATGTTACGAAAATAGTCCATCCGTCAGGATTCCATCCAACACTAAGGACGTGGAAAATAAGTCTCCACGAGTAAGAGACTTAACTCACAGAATATTGTGAGATGCGCGCATCTTTTTCAATTGAACCAACACATATTTGATTGGTCTACAGAGCTCATAGAACAGGGTTTAAAACGACAATGAAGAGGCTTTGTATAAGGGGTGCACAAAATTCACACGGTTGTCTGCCGTGTTGAGATTGTTTAATTTGAAGGCAATAAATGGGTGGACTGATAAGAGCTTCACCGACTTGCTTGAGTTGTTGAAAGATATGCTTCCAGAGGGCAATACATTGCCGAACCGTGCGTATGATGCGAAGAAGATCTTGTGTCCGATGAGTGTGGAGTATAAGAAAATACACGCATGCCCCAAAGACTGCATATTGTACCAAAAAGAGTTTGAAAATGTTCACAAGTGCCCCACGTGTGGGCTATCCCGCTACAAGGTGAAGGACGACGCGTTGGGGCCATGACGATGAGAGCACAAAGGGTGCGCCTGCAAAAGTTTTATGGTATCTTCCAATAATTCCAAGATTGAAGCGACTGTTTGCCAATAAAAAAGACGCAAAGAGTATTAGATGGCATGTGGATGAGAGGAAGTGTGACGGACAACTTTGCCATCCTGTCGATTCTTTGCAATGGAAGAAAATTGATACTCTTTTTCCAGATTTCGGCAATGAGCCAAGAAACATTAGGTTTGGGCTTGCTTCTGATGGAATGAATCCGTATGGTAACTTAAGTCTGTTGTCTTGGTAGTGTACAACCTTTCTCCTTGGTTGTGCATGAAACGCAAATACATGATGTTATCCATGATGATTTCGGGCCCGAAACAACCTGGAAATGACATAGATGTTTTCCTAAGTCCCCTTATTGAAGACTTGAGGAAATTGTGGGACGAGGGCGTTGATGTGTTCGATGCATATTCTAATGAAAATTTCAAGTTGCGTGCCATGTTATTTTGTACCATCAATGACTTTCCAGCATATGGGAACTTGTCCGGATATAGTGTTAAGGGGCATAGTGCTTGTCCTGTATGTGAAAAGGGCACCTGCTACAATCAACTGAAACATGGAAGGAAAACTGTTTACCTTGGGCATCGTAGATTTCTTCGACGTGATCACCCGTATCGTAGGTTAAAAAAGGCTTTCAATGGATTTTAGGAAAATGGTGTAGCTCCGAATGCCTTAACAGGGGAAGAAGTGTATCAACGAGTGAAGGACATCAAAGTCATATTTAGCAAGAAACAGAAACAAAAGCAGTCCACTGTGAAAAATATATGGAAGAAGAGGTCTGTGTTCTTCAATCTTCCATACTGGTCCAGTCTTGATGTAAGACATTGTATTGATGTCATGCATGTAGAGAAAAACGTGTGTGATAGTGTAATTGGTACTCTTCTCAACATTCAGGGCAAGACAAAGGATAGTGTGAATGCTCGTCTAGATATGGTTGCAATGGGTATAAGACAGAAATTAGCTCCAGAGCCAAGGGATAATGCCACATATCTCGCTCTCAAAGATGTCATACTTTGTCAAAACAAGAGAGAAGAAGTTTTTGCGAGTGTCTTCGTGGAATTAAAGTGCCACAGGGTTACTCTTCCAATGTTAAAAACCTAATCTCATTGAAAGACTTCAAAGTAGTTGGCTTAAAGTCTCATGACTGCCATGTATTGATGCAACAATTACTTGTAGTGGCTATCCGTGGCATCTTGCCAAAAGAAGTCCGACATGTCATAACTAGATTGTGCTTATTCTTCAATGCTATATGTGCCAAAGTCATTGACCCTACGAAGTTGGACGACTTGGAAAACGAGGCTGCTATTATATTGTGTCAGTTGGAGATGTACTTTCCTCCATCATTCTTTGACATCATAGTCCATTTAATTGTTCATATAGTGCGAGAGATTAGATTGTGTGGCCTCGTTTATTTAAGGTGGATGTACCCAGTGGAGCGATATATGAAGATCTTGATAGGGTATGTTAAGAATCAATACCACCCCGAAGCATCCATTGTTGAAAGGTACATCACAGAAGAAGCCATTGAGTTTTGTACAGACTACTTGTCAGAAGTGGAACCTGTAGGGATTCCTAAGACTCGTCATGTTGGAAGATATGAAGGTAGGGGTACACGAGGGTTAACCGTTAAGAGCATGAGTCGTGTGGAGGTGCTTCAAGCACATCTGTATATATTGAATAACAATGCTGAGGTTATACCTTACTTAGAAGCTCACAAAAGAGTTGTCAAGGCCAGTAACCCTCGAATGAACGAAAAAAGTGTGTTGAAAGAGCATAACAAGACATTCCTATCTTGGTTCAAAGCACAGGTTATGAAGGAATATGATACTGCTTCTGATACATTAAGTAGGCTAGCACATGAACCTAGTTTTAATGTCTTGTGTTGGAGTGGGTACGATATAAACAATATTTCTTTTTACAGAAAGTCACAGGATGACAAGAGTACCGTTCAAAACAGTGGGGTTATGGTAATGGCTTCTTCAATGCATTTCTCTAGTTCAAGGGATAAAAACCTCATTCTTGCATCCATAGCTTACTTTGGGGTAATTGAAGAGATTTGGGAGCTTGATTACTGCAAATTTAAGGTGTCTGTTTTTAAATGTAAATGGGTTAATAGTAACAGTGGAGTAACAACCGATGAAATGGAGTTTACATTGGTGGACTTTGACAAAGTAGGTTACAAGGACGAGCCTTTCATCATGGCTGAACAAGCAAAACAAGTTTTTTATGTCAATGATCCTTCTAGAAAAAATTGGTCAGTGGTCCTACAAGGAAAAAACATTCATGATAATAATGAAAATGAAGATTCAACCCTAAATATTTCTGAGACTCCTTCCTTCACAACACAAATTCCTACTTTCATTGAAGAAAGGGATGTGGACGATGTACGTACCACTCGTGGTGATCATAATGAAGGGATATGGGAAAACATCTGTATTTCACCCATGGAATAAATTTAAAGGTTAATACCTGTTTGTTTATATGCTATTCTTGTGTTTATTAATGATTTATATGCTGCTTTGTCCTATATTATTGTTTTTGACATTTATCTTTTGTCCTCTAAACAGATATCATGGTAGATCCTGTAGATAGTACGACATCTACAAAAAAGAAGACTAGATCGACCACTTCTTGTCAGGAGTTGACTTCTAGACGTCCGACTGGATATAGGTATCCAATTGAGTTTGATGGGGAGACAGGCCAGCCTACAGGGAACTATGCAACTAAGTTCAAGACATTTGTGGCTATGTTGGCTAGAAACAAGGTTAGCATATTGGTAAATGAATGGGAGAACGTGGATGACGGCACAAAAAACTGCATTTGGCAGGATGTGACGGTAATACCTCTTTTTACAAACTCCTTTAATTTCTTATACCATTTAACTAAATATGTTTATTACTAATATCATTTTATTGTCTATTTAAGGAAACATTTGATGTTGATCCTGACGATAAGGGGCTTAAGAAGAGATGGCTATCTTATGCTGCTACACGTTGGAAGTCACACAAGACTATGCTCACCAGGACTTATGTTTTTGGCCCTGGTGACAAGGACGGATATAAGACCCCATGTCATAAGTATAAAGGCATTTCAGAAGAAACATGGGAGTTGTTTGTGAAGAGTCGACATGAGCCTTAATTTTTGGTTAGTACTTTTTCTTAATTTCTCATGTTAATTGATTTTACGTTTAGCTAATTTACATGCACGTTATTTGTAACAGGAGAAAAGAGCAAAGGGAAAACAAAACCAGGCCAAGAACAAGTACTACCACAGAACTTCTCGTGGTGGTTATGCATATTTGAAGGCCACCTGGAAGGAGAATAGGTTGAAGGAAATGCAAAAAGAGGGTGGCAATATGTTGTTGACGGTGGATGATGTTGATTCTCCACCACGTCACGAGCAGTGGAAGTTGGCCCGAATAAAGCCAACTGGAGGGGAGATAAGCGAGAGAGACCCTTTGTTGCCTCAAAATCGTAAGTAAAACTTTCAATATATCATTTTTAGTTTAATGTCTTGCATAATATTGACTTACACCATATATGTTGGCAGGATGACCTTGTGGATTAGGCCACTCAAGGAACTTTTGTTCCTGATACACGTATGGATATCCCGACTACTGCCATTGGGACACCTGATCACAGTGGCCGTCCCCGTTGCCGCTTTTGGTGTCGATGCAAGACATATTATGGAAGTGCTGCACCTCGTGGCAAAGCAAAAGCCTATGCGGAGATGGAGTCCTTCAAGGCAATGCTGATGCAGCAGTTTGAGGAGACCTTTAATAAGAGGGTAGATAAGGCGGTTGCCGAGGTATGCATAATATGTTACAATATAAAATAAGCAGTTAATTTAACTAGATTTAGGAAGATATTAATTTATAAAATTTCATTTACAGAGACTTGCAACTCAGGGTTGCGTAAGTCAGCCCGCAGCCATCAACATGCAAGAGTTACAAGAGACAATTAGTCAGAGGATAGAGAAGACAATAGCTGAGGTATGTATAAAATGCTATAATATAAATTCAGTAGTTTAAGTAAATTTGCGAAGGTTATTCATTTATAAAATTTCATTTTGCAGAGACTTGCAAATATGACTTGTGTAAGTCAACCCTCATCTGGCCAGCCCAACTCTATGAAGATTCCTATGCACGAAAGCGCTAAGGACAATTGCTCACCGTCCCAACCGGGGATGCCAACCCCCACTAATTGGTTGAGAGAGTTATCTGCCATGTTATATGACTTTGGGGGCAAGTCACAGAGGCTACTGATGGATTATGACCCCGTGTCCGTAGAACATTACTGGATTGGTGAGAAGGAGATAACCGACATTACTATGGGTGGACGTTGGCTTGAATTATGCCACCTGGCATTATGGGGCTCGTAAGTATATGTCAATCTAAATTTATATTATAAGCATGCTTAAGTCATTTGTAATATTAATTAATGTGTTTTTCAATATATTAGGTACTGTTGGCGACTATGTAAGGATAGGGGATATGATGATAGGTTTGGAATTTTTTTGCCTTACCAGATTGGTTCTTTATGTCCCAAGTTTGCTCCCAAAAAATTGGAGGAAACTCAAGCATACATCCAGAACAAGATGTGAGAAGAGAAGAGGCAATGTTATTTAGCACCATACTGCTATAGGTAAGTTCATTTACGTGTGTTTATATAGTTTTCTTTTGTTTGTCTGTTTCTTCATACCATTATTGTTGTCCAATATTGCAGTGACCATTGGCAGGTGGCCGCCATTTGTCCTGAAGATCACGTTGTCATCTGGTTGTGCTCCCTGGGTTATCGGCCTAATCAAACCATTGTAGAAAGAATTAATAAGTAAGATTCAATTTAATTCTTAACATATACCTTATGATATAATTTTAGAATTTTAACTTTTCATGAATATATTTTTATCAGTGCAATCGATGGATATAACAGGCTTAAAGGAGTTAGGAGAAGTAATCCGCCTTAATGGATGTTGCCCAGAGTAAGTGGTTTAAATTAAAAATATTCATTTACAAATATTAGGATATTTAATATTAACTGAGTGCACAACTTATATATTTATTTGTAGGTGGCTCATCAAACCGACGGGTGGGCATGTGGGATATATGTCATGAGGAATATGATAACCATTATCTCGGCGGGGATAACCGGAAATTGGATGGAGGTAATATTTAAAAACTCAATAAGCTTAATTGATTTCGTACTTAATTAAGCATTATTTTGGTTATATTAACTAGTGTTTATATTTTTTTTACAGGTATTTAATGACACAACACCAATGTCAAATGATGAGCTTTTGACCATAAGACAACTCTGGGCAGAATTTTTTTACAAATTTCATACCGAGTTGAAATACGAGCCAAAGAGGAAAAAGAATAGAAAAAATGGTGGAAAAAAGAAATAGTAAAGTTCAAGTTTAATTTTAAGTTTAGGTTTGTGTTTTTGATTTAGTTAGGTTTGTATTTGAATATTAGTTTTAGTTTTAGTTTGTATTTGATTTGGTTTAGTTTTAGTTTGTATTTGGTTGCTGGAAACATTTTGTTGCTGTGGTTGTTCTGGTTATGGTTGCTGGAAAAATTTTGTATTTGGTTTACAGGTATATATGGTTGCTGTAAAAATATTTTAAAATGCAAAAAAAAAATTACATTTTAAATCGGTTGTTTACAAACAACCGATTTAAAAAGACATTTTAAATCGGTTGTTTGTAAACAACCGATTTAAAATGTGACCTTTTAAATCGGTTGTATAAAAATAACTGATTCAAAATGTCTTTTAAATCGGTTGTTTTTAAACAACCGATTTAAAAACCCTAATTTAAAGACCAAATTCTGACCATAAACCAGACTTTTTAAATCGATTAATATAAATAACCGATTTAAAAAACGAATTTAAATCGGTTAAATAACCGATTTAAAATCCCCAAACTTACTAAATCCGGAGCATTTAAATCGGTTGTCTAACCGATTTTAAACCCCTAAATAACCGATTTTAAATCCTGAATTTGCACTAGTGTATAAAGCCACTGCTAACGTGCTCGATGTTTGCTGTTATGGATCAAGATGCCTGTTAGTTGTTCGTGATCATTGCTTTGGTATTCCGCTTCAGGTGATTGATTGCTATGGATCCAGGTATTCTTCTAATCATTGATAGTCCAACATGTCGTAGATCCTAAGGGTAGAGAACATGTTGTTCTTGTTGAGCATGCTTGTATGTCTTTGTAGCTTTCGCCTAAGGTATTTCTTCTATGAGATTTGAGCATGCTTGTTCTTGTTGTTGTTATTAATAAGGAATTAATTCCAACAGTACAATCATTCATAAAATAGCATCACATGTTATGTTAAATATCCATGATCTGCCCCTTCTATCTTGTTCCAATAAGGTTGGCTTGAAGAAATAAGTTGTATGACACTTCTCGTCATTTGAGGTGGTGTAAGCCATCTAATGCTATTGACTCCCTCTATCTGGGAACCCTTAAGTGTAAAACTTCCATTTTTGCTGGAATATAAGACCTGCATCAAACGTCCAAACAATACGAAGAAAGACACAGCTTTTACTATTACAAAAGAGAACCCAAGACTGAAAGCAAGAGGAAGAAAGAGGCGAATAGATCACAAGTGTTTCATATTTTAGGGCTCTGACGAAAGAAGATACAGACTTGTTTAAAGAGCAAAGGGCGTAAGGATTTAGATTTTCCTTTTGTTATGTCTAACAGTTGCTAAACGGAGTCAATGCGAGGGGAGGCCAGTGTTTTCTAAAAAATAGAGGGGGGGTTTGTGTCATTTAAACAGACCTTAAGGGAGCTCATTGCAATTTTCCCTAATAAATATTATATATATACACCCCATTTGACACAAGGGTATTTATGTCATTTAAAAAATATATCTATTTTTTTTCCTCTTATTTTCTATTCATTTTCACTTATACCAAAGAACTCAAAAATCATCTCACTTTCTACTCACTCTATTTATTTTTATTCCTTCAACTTTCTTTTTTCTTACTTTCATTCCTTTTATTTTCTCTTCTCATCCAAACATACCATAAACACACTGAATCAGTATGGTTAACATTTAACAATGAAAAAAAATGATGGTAATCCTTGTGATTTGTTTTCATTGGGTGGCAGGTACTAGCAAGTTCATTGGGAAAAGACCCAATGTTACGTCAATGTCCAAATCCCACTGTCACACAGAGTGGTGTTTCTTGCTTTCTTTCATAGGCATAGAAAAGTGGCATAAGTCTTGTGACAAGAGTGGTTTGGTCGGTTCGGTTACCAGTGGTTCTAAATTTTTGGAACCGAAGCTAACCAATTTTAAACGCTGGAAACTCATTTTTTCAACCCGAAAATTCGGAAATCCGAGTCAATCCGCCCACTTCACAAATTTTTGTCATGCGTGCGGGTTTGATCGGGCCATAATTTTTTGCTCACCCCTAATGTAAAGTATTTTTTTTTTTACATTGATGCATATAAATTAAACTCTATCTATTAATGCATTATATGTATTATCATTCACTACTTATATCATTCACTACTTATGTGTGCACGTGTAATTTGCACATACACTAACAAATACATTACATATTATCATTCACTACTTATAAATTAGAGCATTATCAAAATTAGAAGTTTAAGATGGATCAACTTTTTTTCAAAAAAAAATGATGGATCAACACCGTTTTGATTTTAAGAACATAAAGCAATTGAAAAAGAAAGCTACGAAGAAGATAACATAAGTTGCAAAATTAGATATACTGTAAAGATGGAAAAAAAAAACTGTGGCACAAATAAGAAAAGGAAAAATAAATATCATTCAATTGTGAGAACAAAATTCTAAAATAATGTAAGTCATGTTAATGGACTTTTTCCTTCTAAATTGTTTGAATAAGATAATCATTTTATCTTGTTAAAGAGTAAATAATCTTTATATTTTTTTTTTTTGACAGAATCTTTATATTTAATTTTGACACGTATTAACTGTTAGGTATTCACAAAACTAGTTAATGAATTTCTCTCATGTTAAGCTTAGTTACATTGATGTTTTTGGTTCGGATCTCCAAAGAAAAATTGTCACTATCTCAGAAACCCACACGGCTAGACAATACATAACTTGAAGAAGACGAATACTCTCCTAATAGAATTTTTTTTTTTTTTTTTTTAGACAAGCAAATTTTATTAAATGAATTAGAGCAGTACAGAAGCACAAGTTTCTCCTAATAGAATATTAGACTCTAAAGTTTTCAATAATAATAAATAAAAATAGCACGTTTTCTTATTCATCTTCCGTATTTTAATGCTAATCATGAATAAATTAATACTAAAAAAGGCCATAGATGTAAAGAAGGAAAAAAAAAAAATTTGCCCCCACAAAAGCTACCTCATGGTGCTAGTGGTGGTGGATGAATAGTGTTAATAAAGAGGTGATCATGACACATGTGATGGCTTCTGTGCATTGTGCTTGCTCACCTCTTAAGCAGAAAACTACCTAACACTCTATTATTATTTCTAAAGATGATAATTATCTAATGAAGCTCCACAAGTCAGTGTCTCATCGCTTAAAGCAGTATTGTAGCTTCAATTTAAGTGCATGATGAATCACTAATTATATATTGTGAATATTGTACGGAATTAATCTACCACGTAACACTCTTCTTGCCAATCACATATAATGTAGAGGAAACAAAGGATTGGATTGCCAAATTTCAGAGAACTATGGAGAGTGAAAGCCAACTCCAAGTTTCAAATTCAGGGCAACACAGTGGAGGAACCACTTTTTTCAAAACATGTTTCAATGGACTCAACGCCTTAACAGGTATCTCACTCACACTCTCTTTCTCAAACTCCGTCTGAAAACTAAATCATAAGTCATAAATCGCGGTTGCGAACTCGCATGGCGATCCTTCGTGTTGCAGAGAATCGCAGTTAAATACCGCTGATGTGGTCGCGTTGCGGTAACAGAAACATCAAAAAATCATGATTTCGCGGCCACAGTCACGGACGGTTTTTAAGAACACTTGTTCTACAATTCCAGTTAGTGTAACAAGTGGGGTATGAATATTCTTTGAAAGTGTTGGCAGAATGTAAAAAAATAATATTTTTTTTTCAATTATTATTTGGTATATCACTATAAAGCTTCATCCAATTTATTTTTCCCTTTCCTCCAATTTTTAATTATTCAATGGTGGGTACCCTTAAACCAGAGGGTGAGTAATTAAAATCAAAATTGCAGACTTTAATTGAAGTGTAAAACTTTTGTTATTCACTAAAATAGTGATCTTTAGCTATAACTGATTAGGTATGTAATGTATGCTTAATTTGTGTGCTTATAATTATTTTCTGTCTAACTATGATAATATGATTTTTTTTTTCAGGTATTGGGATACTGTCAATGCCATATGCACTTTCTGAAGGAGGGTGGCTGAGTTTTATGCTGCTAATTATATTTGCCATGATATGTTGGTACACAGCAGTACTTCTGGAATGGTGTATGAATGGAAATCCGCTAATCAAATCCTATGCTGATATAGGTGAGTTTGCTTTTGGGTACAAAGGAAGAGCTGTGATAGCAATTTTCATATACATAGAGCTGTTTTTAATTGCTGTGGAGCTTCTTATATTAGAAGGTGACAATATGGAAAAGCTGTTTCCAAATATGAGCTTCACAATTGCTGGCCTTAGAATTGGAGGTAAAAGAGGATTTGTATTGCTTACTGCTTTGGTAATATTACCAACAACTTGGTTGAGAAGCTTGGGAGCTTTGGCCTACATTTCTGTTGGTGGGGTAGTGGCTTCTGTTATTTTAATTGGTTGTGTTGTGTGGGTTGGTGAAGGTGATGGTGTGGGGTTTCATGAAAGAGGCCAGTTAGTTAATTGGGAAGGATTGCCTACTGCTATGAGCCTTTTTGCTTTTTCTTACTGTGCTCATGCATTAATGCCAACAGTATGCAATTCCATGAAAGATAGAAGCCAGTTTTCCAAGGTATGTTGTCCTTATAATCACATTTTATTCAACATGAAAGTCCTTGTTATTTAATTGTTCATATTCATCTACTGCAAAATTGGCTTGGAAAATGACCATGTGTGTTTGGTTTTGAAGTAAAAGTGTATCAAAGTTAAAACATATTACTCTCTCCGTCCCAATATATATATGTCACATTTACGGGGAAAAATTGTCCAAAAATATATGTCATTTTCTATTTTCAATGTAATATTAAATGCTTTTTGCCAATTGTACACTCAGATACTCCATTTTGCATTTATGACAATAGTTAATACACCAATGGTTAATAAGGTTAATTTGGTAAAATTATCACTTTTTTATTTTATTTATTGTTTTTTTCTGTGTGATTTAGCCAAATATGACATCTATATTGGGATGGAGGGAGTAACATGTAGCTATTGTATTAGATTGAAAGGTTTTAGCTATGTTTTGCATCAAACTAGTGGCGGACTTATGTTTAGGTGTGTACATGCACTCCCTCTCTTTATTAAAATTACAAATATATTGTGTTTTTGTATTTCCCCCCTTTATTTTTATGTATTTGAACCCACTAGCCCCAAATTTTATCTATTTTTGTATTCTGCCCCTATTGACTCAGGTCCTGTGTTAGGCATAATAAAATTCCAAATATAAGAAATTAAAATTAATATCTAACATCACAAGTATCTAAATACTAATTGGACTTGACATTTGGGCCTAAGTGAGCCCACTATCATCCTGCATCCGCCACGGCATCAAACTTGCTTTTAGAATGAAAACGTCCAACTATACTTCAAACTCAATTTTAACCGAATCAATTTTATAAAATAATTTTTGTTCAAAATACATTTGTGAAACGCTCGCGCAAACACACACTAGTTACTATTTTAATTCCAAGAGACGAAGCCAGTGAACCTTGGCCCATGTTTCGATCTTTCTTATCAAATTGACATTTTGCTAATTGCAGGTTTTGCTGGTTTGCTTTGTGGCAAGCACAACAATATATGGATCCATTGCTGTGTTAGGCTACATGATGTTTGGAGATCATTTGAAGTCTCAAATCACCTTAAATCTACCCACAAACAAAATAAGTACTAAGATAGCAATTTACACGACAGTGATTAATCCTTTCACTAAGTATGCTGTTGTAATCACTCCAATAGTCAATGCCATTGAAGACAAATGGCGTCTATGCAAGAGCAGGCCTATTACAATTCTCATTAGAACAATCATTGTGGTCAGCAGTGTACTTGTGGCGCTATTCGTTCCGTTTTTTGCGTACCTTATGGCGTTTATTGGTGCATTGTTTAGTGTGCCAATCTCATTGTTGTTCCCTTGCCTCTGCTACTTAAAGATAAACAAAGCTGCTAGGAGATTTGGATTTGAGTTGATCATCATCATAGGAATTATGCTCATCGCTACATTAATTGGAATACAGGGTACCTATGTCTCAGTGGTGCAAATAGTAAATAACATGAAGCCATGAAGGTGTCTACTAATAATGTACAATGCCAACTAATGATATCCTTTACATCGCCCAGAGTTGAATTTGCATATCTAGTTTCTTGTTAATTGACCTTTAGCTAGTGAATTGAAAAAGAAAAAGGACGTCTGCTTGAGCTATTGATGCAAATTTGAATAATCTCATTTTAGATCCAATGTGGCTTGCAATGTAAACATTTGTCTTTTTTTTTTTTTTTTCTCATCATAGAAATTGCTAGATCAAACAAATCCTAACAGGTTGGTTGTGGTACTTCAGAACAAGTATATACACTAAAATTCCAAATGTATATTTGTTAATACACGAAATGGCAGGGCTCTCCTTCTCCTCGGAGCAACGTCCTCTCTCCTCTGGCACGGCTGGGGTGTACCTGTAAAAGGCACTCCGATACCTAAGTCAAATAGGGCTTTTGGAGAAGAGAATGTGAGCTTAAGTGTTTAGGGTTTCAGAGTGTGTAGAGAGTATGCAAACCTGGGGGGTCAAGCCCCCTTTATATAGTGGAGTCTCGCATAAGGATGATAACCAACAATCCGAATCCTCCGCGTGGTAACTCCTCCCCCAAGCTTTAGGGGTCAGCTCATCCCTTCCTAATATCTCGCACCTGCCAGGTTCATCACGTACTGGCTACGTGCTCCTCAATCTTCGGAGTGGCAACGACCCCAGGCGTCGTCTCCGGGCGCATCCTCTTCCAGAAGGTTCGAGAGCCACCGGTCGGCTCGCCCTGACCTGCTCGGTGCTAACCCTGGGACGACTATACCTGGAGGTCAAGTTTGGCCTGTCCCGGGTCGGACGCAGCTCGTCCAAGGTCGGAGTCGGTCGGATAGGGGCCGGATTGGCTTGGTTTGGTGGGTAGACGGGAGCTCGGCTCGGAGACCGGTCCGTAACACAAGCCCCCTAGACTCTTTGCACGAAAGGGCATAGGGTCTACCTATCGCTCTTGGGTCGGTATCCAAGATGAGCGCTATTCGCGGGGGCGTATCCCGGAAGCTTCCTTGCCTAGGGCGCTACGCCCTACGTGTCGTACCCTTACTCGGCGTTCTGCCACACAATGGGACTCCGATGGGACACCTACTCAGCCGTTCCTCTTCCCACCGTCGATCACCTGATACAGCCTGGACCGTTAGATCTGTGTCTGGTTTTGAAGATGGAGGGCTCGGATTGGTTTGCCTTTCGGTCTCCCTTCAGCAAGGGTTATAAAGCCACCTCCTTCTCCTCCCTTCTCCTTTCTTCTTCGTTTCATTGCCCCTGCGACGCTCCTTCTGCCTCCTTTCTCTGTATTTGTGTCCCGAGCGGTCATTTTTACTCCATTCCTTCGCATTTCCTGGTAAGTTTCTCTTCTAATCTTCGCTAATGGCTTCTTCATCTTCTTCCCGTCGTCCCCCCTCCCCCATACCTCTGAGTTCTGGGGGTGGCTCGTCGTCTGAAACAACGAGCATGTCCTTTGATCTTTCCACGCCAACATACACCAGAGGCTCCGGCCAAAAGGAATTCTCCTCCGATAGTGGCCACGGTGGCCGCGACTCGGTGCCCCTCCAGGTGGTTCCCCCCGTTTCCTGGGTTCCAGCTTCTCCCCCCGTTACTTCTGTTCCCTCGTATTCACTTCACAAGGCGGGCGAGCGCCGAGTAGGAGACGATAGGTCTCCTTATGCTTGGGTGCACCCAGATGTGCTCAGGATGGCCTTAAATATCTTTTCGGACACTGGCGTGGCTGCTTTTCGGTCTAGCGTATCTTTTACGCGGAACCGGGATCGAGACGAGGAGGTAACGTGCCTTCCTTGCTCTCCCAAGGATCGAGTGTGTTTTGACAAGGGTGAGTCGAGTTCTTCCGACTTCTGCTTTTTCTACAAAACTTTCTTTACCCGAGTTGGCCTCCGGTTTCCCCTCGGTGGGTTTGAGTGCGAGGTCCTCCAATGGTTGGATGTGGCCCCGTCGCAACTTCACCCTAATAGCCAGGCTTTCATCCGAGCTTTCAAGCTCGTGTGCGAGTACTTTGGGGTTACCCCCTCTGCTGCCCTCTTCTTCAGTTTCTTCCAACTCAGGCTTGGCAAACAGCTTAAGTGGTGTTCGCTTAACAAAATACCCGGCTTCTATATTCTTGAGCTCTTCGACCAATCCTATAAGAACTGGAAATCTGACTTCTTCAAAATCCGGGTGCGGAGGGGGGATCCCTTTTTCTTTTCTGCTCAAAACGAGCCCTTGTTTCCTTTCTACTGGAGTCCCCATCCTCGCCCCATAAAAGAGGTGGACTTCAATTCGTTGTCGGTCACTGACCAGACGATAGTGAACTTCCTCGCCCATTTACCCACATTGCACTGTGGTCCCCTCCTTACCCGAGCTCTAAATAACCCACCACAGTGGAGGGATTACTTAAGTATGTTTTGTTATCATCCTCCCGTATGATTCTCGGCCTGAATGCAGGTACTAATTTTTACTTTCTTTTCAGGTACGATGGCCCCGAAGATAAGCAAGAAGGAGATGGCCGAGCTGCTTAAGAAAGCTCAAAGAGAGAAGGTCGCCCAGGCTCCTGGGCCGGTACCCTCTGAAGCTGCTGCCTCCCCTTCTCCTGCCAAGGCTGCTAAAAAGCGACCGCACGCTTCTCCGAACCCTGGCTCTGACCAGCCCCCTGTGAAGGCATCGAGGGGGCCTCATGGAGGGATTCCTTTGAACATTCCTGATGGTTCCGAGTGGTTTCTCCACCTCAGAGAGTTCGCTGATCGAAGCGAGAACGCAGAGGATTCCCTTTGGAACGTCGGGATCGACCGTTCCGATCAGATTGACCAGATCATGCGTCGAGCCGATGATAGGTGCATGGCCGAGGCGGGCGAGCTGGGTTTAGGCAAAGCCTTGGGCATTTATGGGCTCCGTGCCTCTGCTATGGCCCAGTTCCTTTCTGATCGGATAAGGGCACCGGCCACCGAGGCCGAGTTGGCAAGGAGGAAGTACCAAAACAAGGCCACCGCACTCGGTGAGCTCGAGGAGAAGATGGGTAAGCTGGAGGAGGACTATGCTCGCCTCTCGGAGGCAAGGGATGCTCTGAACAAGAGCAACACCTCTCTGCTCGGGCAGCGGGAGGAACTCCAGGCCAAAAATGACCTTCTGTTGGGTCAGCTGCGGGAAAAGAAGAAGAAGTCTTCGTCCAAAGCTGCCCGGGTAGAGGAGTATCGTGAGTACAGCGCCCTTCGGTTCAAGGAAGGGTTTGATAATGCCGTTGCGTAGCTGAAGGTGATCGCCTCCGACCTCGATATCTCCGAGCTCGACTTCACCAAGGTGGTGAAGGAGGGGAAGATCGTGGAGGAAGAAGAGGAGGACGAGGAAGAAGACCGTGCCGATCAGGAGAAGGAGCCTGGGGGCGAGGGGACCGGAGTTGGGCCCGATATGGAGGTTGCCGGTCAGAGTGTTACGGCCGAGGAGGTCGTTGAGACCTGAGTTGAGGACCAAGGGGATGCCCTTGTGTAATTTGTTTTTTGTTTTGCGGCTTTCGTTCTGCCTTGGTGATGTACTCGCTCTTCTAGGAGCTCCCCTTTTGTATTTTCGTTTCAAGTGAATGAAATTGATTAAGTTTAAACAGTGTTTGCGTAAATTTGCTTTGTTTTGCACTTAGTAATTGTCGGTTACCGTACTCGGATGGGGTGGTCCTCGGGTAGCTCCTACTCGGCTAGGGTAGTCCCCGGGTGGCTTCCCCCAAAAAAACTTGTTACAACTGAGTTTGGAACATTTTCTTCGCGCACCGATACAAGCCGAGTTCGCCAAGTTTTTATGCTAACTTGGGTTAGGGACCACAGGGGTGATTGAGGTCGAGTAAGACCTTCCGAGCTTCGAGTGAGCTCGCCAAGTATTTATGCTAACTTGGGTTTGGGACCACAGGGGCCATTTAGGTCGAGTAAGACCTTCCGAGCTGCGAGTGAGCTCGCTAAGTTTTTATGCTAACTTGGGTTTGGGACCACAGGGGTCATTTAGGTCGAGTAAGACCTTCCGAGCTGCGGGTGAGCTCGGTGAAGTACACGAATGATGTTCTGAATGCAATGGGGGATGGATTTTATTAAATGTGGAAAAAGGAAATAAGGATGTGCCTCGTTAAAACCTTCACAAACCAAAAACCCAGTGGGAAAAAAGGTCTGCAAAGGAAAAAGAGTACGCCATCCGTTTACATATGTTGTCAACTGAAGTAAAGCTTGAGGTGCGTGGCATTCCACGTCCTCGGTATCTCCTTTCCGGACAGTTCTTCCAGCTTGTAAGCTCTGTGGCGATATTCCGATCTAATACGGTATGGTCCTTCCCAAGTTGGTCCGAGCTTTCCTTGCCTTGTATCTTTTCGTGCCAGTTCAATCTTTCGGAGGACTAAGTCCCCTACCCTGAATCCTTTTAGTCGAATCTTAGAGTTGTAGTGCTTGGCAACGCGCTGTTTAGTTGCAAAGTCTTGTATCCGGGCGAGCTCCCAAGTTTCTTCTAGCAGGTCGTGTTCTACTCTAGCTTCTTCTTCCTGTGCCAGCAACTGCATGTGCTCTCTCCTGATTGAGGTCAAGCCGAGCTCCACTAGTACCATAGCATCCATCCCGTATGTTAATCGGAAAGGTGTTTCGTTTGTTGCCGATTGTGGGGTGGGGTGGTATGCCCATAGCACGTCGCAGAACTTTTCTGCCCAGTTTCCCTTAGCTTGGTCTAGGCGTTTGCACAGGCCTCCTAGGATGACTTTGTTTGCAGCTTCAACCTGACCGTTGGTTTGTGAATGTTCCACCGAGGCATAGGTGAGCCGGATACCAAGGCCTTTGCAGAAGTCTTTGAATACTGAGCTGGTGAACTGCGTTCCATTATCCGTAATGATGGTGTGGGGTAGACCATGGCGGCAGACTATGTTTTTCCAGACAAATTTCTTGACACTCTTGGAAGTGATAGTTGCTAGTGGATCTGCTTCTATCCACTTGGAGAAGTAGTCTATGGTGACCACAATGAACTTGAGTTGGCCTGGTGCAAGGGGAAAGGGGCCAAGTATGTCGAGCCCCCAGGTATTAAAGGGCCAAGGGGCGATGACTTCGTGTAGGACTTCAGGGGGGAGGTGGTCTCGCTTTGCATACCGTTGGCAGTTGTTGCACTTTTTTATGAATTCCATGCAGTCCGATCTGATTGTTGGCAAGTAATATCCAGCTCGGAGGACCTTGGCAACTAACGTCTGAGTTCCACAATGGTTTCCACATATGCCTTCATGTAGCTCCCTCATGATATACTCGGAGTCTGACTTATCCACGCATGCGAGCAAATGGCCGCGAAGCTCCTCCCAGAGAGTCTGCTCCCACTGCAGTGTAATGTGTGGACCGCCTTTGGACCCTGCGTGCTTCTACAGGGTCATCGGGTAGCCTTCCCTGCTGCAAATACTCTATGATATCTGCCATCCATGATTCCGACCGATTCACCGAGTTGGTTTCTACTGTTTCTACGCTTGGCGATGTCAAGGTTTGAACAACGATTGTGTGGAGCTGTCCCTCGGTCTTCATACTAGCTAGTTTCGCTAGCAGGTCAGCTTTGTTGTTCTGCTCTCGAGGGATGTGTTCGAGCTGGACTTCTTGGAAATTTTGGATCATGGCAGCTACTTTCTGGGCGTACCGATCTAGGACATCGTCTCGGCACTGATACTCGCCTTTAACTTGGTTGACCATGAGTTGGGAGTCGCTTTTGACTCGGAGTGTTTGGGCGCCTAGCTCCCATGCGAGCTTGAGACCGATCAGCAATGCCTCGTACTCGGCTTGGTTGTTACTGGCTTTAAACAGGAACCTGAGTGCTTGTTCAACACAGATTCTCGCAGGGCTTTCCATAATGATACCTGCTCCGCTGCCTCTGGAATTGGAGGAACCGTCCACGTAGAGTGTCCAGTATTCGACCTCGGGGGTCGGTGTTAGTTCTGCAATAAAGTCAGCTAAAATTTGTGATTTAATGGGTCCACTAGGCTCGTACCTGATTTGGAACTCGGAAAGCTCAACCGACTGTGCCACCATCCGACCAAAGCTCTAAGCTTCGCAGATTCTCTTAATGGGCTAGTCGGTTTTGACTATCATCGGATGGGCGTGGAAGTAAGGCCTTAGTCTTCTTGTAGAGACCACTATCGAGAGTGCCAGTTTCTCCACTTTTTGGTACCTGAGATCTGCCCCATGAAGGACTTTGCTCACGAAGTACACAGGGTGCTGTTCGTAATTTCTTTCTTCAACCATGGCCGAGCTGATCGAGCTGTCAGTGGCTGCCAGGTAAAGGAGCAAGGAGGCTCCTTTGGTGGGGCGAGTGAGGACTGGTGGTGATGCCAAGAATTCTTTAAGCTGTTGAAAGGCCGTTTTGTATTCTTCGGTCCACTCGAACAGAGCTGGCTTCCTGAGTACCTGGTAGAAAGGAAAAGATTTGTCGGCAGCCCGGGTTACGAACCTGGAAAGGGCTGCTATCCGACCAGCCAGTCGTTGCACTTCTTTGACGGAGCTTGGGCTCCGCATCTCCATCACAGCTCGGCACTTATCGGGGTTGGCTTCGATGCCTCTGTGGGTGATCATGAACCCCATAAACTTTCCTCCGAGTACCCTAAAGGAGCACTTCTCGGGGTTGAGCCTGATGTTATACGCCCTCGCGATGTCAAATATCTCTTGAACATGGTGTGCGTCGAAACTGGGGGTTTTTATGACCATGTCATCCATGTAAACCTCGATCGTCTTCCCGATCTGGTCGGCGAAGACTTTATCCATCATCCTCTGGTAGGTTGAGCCTGTGTTCTTTAACCCAAAGGGCATAGTGATGTTGTAGAAGTTGGAGGTTTCTGTCATGAAGGCTGTCTTTGGAGCGTCGAGTGGGTGCATTCGTATCTGATTGTATCTAGAGTATGTGTCCATGAAACTCAGCACTTGGTACCCTCACGTGCCGTCTACCAGGGCGTCGATGCTCGGAAGAGGATAAGGGTCCTTAGGGCAGACCTTGTTCAGGTCGGTAAAGTCAGTGGACATCCTCCATTTACCATTGCTTTTCTTCACCTGTACCACGTTAGAAAGCCAAGTAGGGTATTTGATTTCCTTTATGAATCCTGCCTTCAAGACTTTGGAGGTCTCTTCCCGGACTGCTTTCTTCTTTTCTCCTACAATCTTCCTTTTGCGCTGGGCAACGGGGCGAGCCCCGGGCTCGACGGCGAGTTTGTGGCAGGCCACTTTTAAATCTATCCCAGGCATGTCTTTCGGGCCCCATGCGAATAGATCAGCGTTAGCGTGCAGGACCTTTGTTAGGGATTGCTCGCTTTCTTTGGGAAGTAGTTGGAGTTCGGCTTCGTCGCGCTCTTCCCAGGTCCCCACTTCAGCGCTCTTGATATCGCCCATCGCATCGGTCGAAAGTCACTCGCCTCGGGTCGGCTCGATCATGTAGCCCGATTTTGGCGATCCTCGCTTTGCTACCGAGATCGCTGACATAGCATTGCCTGGCTTCCTTCTGGTCGGCATGTACTGTGGCTATCTGTCCATCGGACAATGGGAACTTCATTGCCAAATGGGGAGTGGAGACTATGGCTCCGATCCCGTTGATAACGGTTCTTCCAATTATCATATTGTAGGCAGTGTCAGCGGCCGACTCGGCCTCTACTACCAGTAGGTGCACTTCGATTGTTTTGACTCCTATGTCTGCTTTGAAGGTGAGCAGGACATCAAAGTACCCTGTCACCCGGGCCTTAGCACCTGAAAAACCAACCAACGTACCCCGATAGGGTCTGATTATAGAGCTTGGCAGCTTGAGCCGATCAAAGGCTTCCTTGTAGATGATGTCTGCCGAGCTACCTTGGTCGATAAGCACTCTCCTAATGTTGAACCCAGCGAGGTGAACAGTGATTACCATGGGGTCGTCTTGGTGTCAATCTATTCCTTGGTAGTCCTTTTCTGAGAAGGAAATGGTCGGCAGGACAGTGGGAGGAACGGTTGCTGAGCTCGAGCTATTGACGGACCTCAAGTGTCTTCTTCGGCTGCTGCTCGACTCGCCTCAGCCTGCAAAACCACCTGCAATCAAGTTAAGTGAAGGAGTACCTCCGTCATGCCCTTGCCTGCGTTGCCGAGTAGGTGAACCTCTCTCTCTCCCTCCTCGAGCCGGCGATCTGTCGCGCCTGCGCTCGGGCGTACGTGATCTCCTGCGATTTCCGTTGCTTCCCTTAGGGGTTGCTGCCGACCCTTTGTCCACGTATTTTGTCAGATGTCCAGCTTGTATGAGCTTCTCGATTTTTACCTTTAGTTCCTGGCATTCGTTGGTGGTGTGTCCATAGACTCGGTGGTACTCGCAGTACCTTTGGAGGTCCGCGTGCGGCGGGGAGTCTCTCTGAGGAGGCAGGGTGATGAGGTTGCCTGTGTAGGCTTCCTTTAGCACTCGGTCCCTTCCTACTGTCAAGGGGGTGAACTGTCCTCTATAGTCTTGCCGTCCTCGGCGGTCGTTCCTTCTGGCTGGTTCTCTGCTTTTGTCTTGTCGACCTTGAGTCTCTTTTTTGGCGGCAGCGACTTCCTCCATGTTGATGTATCCCACAGCACGGCGTCTCAACTCGTCCAGAGACTCGGCAGGGCAGCGAGCGAGGGAGTCCGAGAAAGGTCCAGGCTTTAGCGCTGACACTATGGCGTGGAGCGCCACATCGATGCTGAGGTTCTTGACTTGGGCCGTTTCGTTGTTGAAACGCTCTATGAATGACTTGAGGGTCTCGTCCTGTGACACCTTAGGCTGACGAGGGCGGGGAGTGATCGCCGGTGCATTGAGCACGGACAAAGAAGCGGCTCCTGGCATGCTTCTAGGCTAGGGGACACGTGAATGAACCGAATTTACACCGGAATGAGAGGATTCCGAGGTGCGGTGTATGGGACCGCAGTTGAAGGATGACTTAAAAGAATTAATTGGTACTACCTATACGAACAAGATGCATCTTCTTTTCGGGAGCCCAGAACATAAGAACTTCATAGTTAAGCGTGCTTGACTTGGAGCACTCTTGGGATGGGTGACCTTCTGGGAAGTTTTTCAGAAAGCGTGTGAGTGAGGACAAAGCATTTGAAAAAGACCTGTGTTGGTTTGTGGGGACAGTCGGTAATCCTGAAAGTAGTCCAGGCCGTTACAAATGGTATCAGAGCGGACCTCTCCCAGTACGGTGTGGTTCGGGGACGAACCATGCGGAAGCTGGTGGGCATGTGACGCCTTAGGCTGACGAGGGCGGGGAGTGATCGCTGGTGCATTGAGCACGGACAAAGAAGCGGCTCTGGCATGCTTCTAGGCTAGGGACACGTGAATGAACCGAATTTACACGGAATGAGAGGGATCCTGAGGTGCGGTATGGGGCTACGGTTGAAGGATGACTTAAAAGAATTAATTGGTACTACCTATACGAACAAGATGCATCTTCTTTTCGGGAGCCCGGAACATAAGAACTTCATAGTTAAGCGTGCTTGACTTGGAGCACTCTTGGGATGGGTGACCTTCTGGGAAGTTTTTCAGAAAGCGTGTGAGTGAGGACAAAGCACGCTGAAAAGACCTGTGTTGGTTTGTGGGGACAGTCGGCAATCCTGAAAGTAGTCCAGGCCGTTACACGTCCGATCTCTGCTTGAGCCCGACCAGGCATGTTGAATTTTTCCTGAATGCTCGGCTCGTGGTGAACCTGGCCACGAATTGCTCAGCGAGCTGGCTAAAGGAACGGATCGAATGCTGGGGGAAGTTGGAAAATCACATCATGGCGAATCTCTTCAAGGTGCATGGGAAAGTCCTGCACTTTAAACCTTCCGAGGCCCCCACTAGCAGCATCCGAGCATTAAACGCGATGAGGTGTTCCTCGGGTCGGTTTTACCCTCGTAAGCATCCATGTTGGGGATTTGGAAATGCTTGGGGATTGGATCGGACATGATCTCCTCGCTGAAGGGGAGTAGCATTAGCCCGACCTCCGAGGGTCGGTCTTTGTGGTGGTGGGCGCGCCGGCGCTTGGGGCTTTCTATTTGGCTCGACCGATCCGTTCTCGATGAGTCTCCCTCATCGTCGCGCCTTGTCTCCTGGCGCGTTCTGGAAGGCGTTTCATGGCCCATCCTCCTCTCACGATCGAGAGCCTCCTCGATCTTGCGTCTTAATTCTTCGTTCTCAGCCCTAAGAAGCTCCACTACTGGGTCTGGAGGCGGGCGTTCGTCCTGACTGACCGAGTTGTGGCTTGGCGGCGGTGACTTGCGATTCGCCGTGCTTCTAGTGTGTACCATCCTTGCTCGATGGTATCCTTGAGGCCCAGGCTAGTTTTACTGGGGCCCACGGTGGGCGCCAATGTTAATGCACGAAATGGCAGGGCTCTCCTTCTCCTCGGAGCAACGTCCTCTCTCCTGGCACTACTGGGTATACCGCAAAGGCACTCCGATGCCTAAGTCAGATAGGGCTTTTGGAGAAGAGAAGGTGAGCTTAAGTGTTTAGGGTTTCAGAGTGTGTAGAGAGTATGCAAACCTAGGGGGTCAAGCCCCCTTTATATAGTGGAGTCTCGTATAAGGATGATAACCAACGATCCGAATCCTGCGCGTGGTAACTCTTCCCCCAAGCTTTATGGGTCAGCTCATCTCTTCCTAATACCTCGCACCTGCCAGGTTCATCACGTACTGGCTACGTGCTCCTCAATCTTCGGAGTGGCAACGGCCCCAGGCGTCGTCTCCGGGCGCATCCTCTTCCAGAAGGTTCGCCCTGACCAGCTCGGTGCTAACCGTGGGACGACTATACCTAGAGGACAAGTTTGGCCTGTTCAGGGTCGGACGCAGCTCGTCCAAGGTCGAAGCCGGTCGGATAGGGGCCGGATTGGCTTGGTTTGGTGGGTAGACGGAAGCTCGGCTCGGAGACCGGTCCGTAACAATATTAAATTAGCACCACAAAATATGATGCAATACGACAGCGATAATCAAAGTCTTCTCTCAAGCGAGATGGCTACACAGGAAGTAGAATACAGGGGATCAGGGGAACCAGTGTTGGTCTCTCAAACAGAAAATTTTGGGAACTGGACGGTTGTTTCGAGGGACTCTCGAAGGAGAAGAAACGACGGAAGAAAGACAATTGAGACGAGACGAAAAAAGAACGTAGGAAATGCGGGCAGTGTCAAAAACCAGAAAGGGGATGGAATGATGAGGTAGTTACAACTTACAACGCCTTAGCCAGGGTGGTGGTTATGCTGAGTCAGTAGGGTGATGCTATTCACGAGGAGAGGCACGGTATTGTTTATCCCACAAGTCCATCAAGCCCAATGAAGGCCTCTTCCTCTATTTCCTTTTTTACGGTATATTGTTTTTTTTCCCTTGAAAAATACATATCATAAACACACCAAGTTTATGATAGTTATTTTTTTTTCTATTTCTTGTGTGGTTTAATTGTATTTTTAGTCCCCCAACATTTTTAATTTGGCAATTTTGATCCCTCTATTTTATTTTTGGCGATTTTAGTCTCCAACTTTCTCAATTTGACGATTTTGGTCCCTCAAGATTATGAATTTTTTGCACTTTTGGCCCAAAAAATCTTAGATTTTGGGAAAGTGAGACACCAAAAGTGCACAATCCACGATTTTTGAAAACTAAAAGTGCAATTAAAAAAATATAGGGACCAAAATCACAAAAAATAAAATAGGGGGACCAAAATCGCCAAATTGAGAAAGATGAAAAACCAAAAGTTTTCGGTAGTTATTATTATTATTATTATTATTATTATTATTATTTTCTATTTCTTGTTTTTACTAATGTTGTTTGATTTTTAATAATATTGGAAATGAGAGACTTTGATATCTTAATGTCCAACGAATCAGACATGCCTATCAACCTTACAAACGTGGTGGATTGTAGGGCTATGAAAATAGGTCCAGCCCCGATATAATACATGGATTGGTCTAACAAAATGTAGGCCCAATTTTATTTTGGCCTAGCCTAGCCAGAAATGGACTGACCCGTGATGGGCCAGGCCAGCCCACTGGCCCGAAAATTTAAAATAAAACTAGTAAATTGGAACTTATATTTTTATATAACCTCCTTGGTGTCTTCTGTATGCGCATAAATATTCCATCAGTTAAATGCTTCTCTAAACTGGTAAAATTTCGATTTGCTAATTCACCAAATCTGTTGGATCCATTAAAAAACCAAATATGTTGAATATAAATTCAAAAAAAAAAAAGTAGCACTTTTTAAGTTAATGTAGATCCTTAAAGGAATAATCAAATAGTTAATCAACTATTTATAATGGACAATATTGATGAGTAACATAAAAAAATTTATACCTTGTGATCCACTATTGAAATAAAAGATTTTTTTTTTTATAATTGTTGGTAGATAAATTCTCATATTTTTTCTGAAATTTGTTTTATGTAAAAATTATTTATAGAAATATTTAGAAGTTAACATATATCTCGTGCATGGCACGGGTTACTACAAATTGTATATCAAACTAGCCAATAGACCTGTGTTATTGTAGATATAAAATGTCAAAGTACTTTTGGTTTTTGTACCATGCATATATATTTTAGTTTTCATTATAAGAATTTAAAAAAAAAAACAGTGATTATTAATGAAATGCTTAATTTTTTCAATTTTCATTTTGTGTCTCAGCTGTGATACATCCATATTCCATGTTCTCTATAATTCTAAAAATATTTGTAATGTTCTATGTGAACTTCACTATAGACTTATCCTCTTTATTTTAGGTGTTAAATATAATTTTCACTACTGAACACCGATTAAAAAATCAAGTGCTCCACACCAACAAAAACTGGTAAAAAAATGAGTTCATTGCTGATAGAATTACAAATACACTGCAATCTGTCACATGAAAAATATAGATATTGCAGTAGAACCACACAAAAAACTGCTAGAGATCCATATCAAACACGTGATTTGACCCACCAGATCAAGAAATAAATTGCTACAACTTATATAAATAAAGACTGACCTAATAATTACTAACTCTCAAACTAAAGTTCATGAAACTCAGGAGACCATATCAATGACATCATCTTCTTCAACTTATCCTATTCAACTGACTTTGATATTCCATTAACTGAATCTTTTGACATCCAAAAACAAATTGTGAAACCGATTTATACCATCCAATTCCTCTGTCTTTCCCTGTCTCTTTTGGCATTCCATTGAAGATGATGAGATTAGATGAAAAGCATATCTTAGGGATGCTTCTACATCTATAAGATGTTTTATTACAATGAAATCCTAGATCGGCATCTTAGTCATGTTTCACAACTGATAAATCAAATTGAACTTCACAACTTCTATCAGTTACATTTACCATAAAAAAAAGATTGTGGAAAAAGAGAGAAGTTCAAAAGTTATTACTCCAGACAAGCACTATTACACTATTATGGAACATATCTTCCTTGCTGTATCATGCAATCTAATTTTACTCCTTAATCAAACTCCAAGAAAAGAACCAAAGTCTTGGAAAATGAAAAAAAGACAATGCAGTGCACGAGACTCCCACCAAATATTGGGGGTAATGCTGTGTACATCTGTACACAACCTTCCCCCCCAAGCGGAGATTTCAAGATTTGAAAAAATATAAGGTGGAACTAACCTTGTCTCTCAATGGCTGTTTAGGAGGCTTGTAACCTTTTATAGGAAAGTATGAAATGGACGACGTCAGGGTTTTTAAACCTTCATATGCGGATGCCAATATAAGTTTTATTAGTTTTCGTTCTCCTGAGACTCATATTGGCCACATTATTCTTTAATTGGGGTATCTGCATGCAACTTTGCACAAAATATATGAGCAAAAACTAATAGAACTAAAAGTAATAATCAAAATCGAATATAACAATCAAATAATAAAATGAAGAAACACTTTTCAAATGTTGAAGATTTTCATGTTACCGAGTTGTTGCATAGATTAGAACTTTTGGGGGTTCGAGAGACAAAAGAGGAAGGGGAATGAGAAAGGGGGTATATAATGATATAAGGGAGGAGTAGGGATGGCAACGGGGCGGGGCAGTACCGGGGAGTGCTCCCCCGCTCCCCGCCCCGCCCCCCAGATTTTCCTCCGTCCTCGTCCCCATTCCCCGCCCTGGGGAGTTTTCCTCCCTCATCCCCGTCCCCACAGATCTCCGTGGGTCCCCACGGGGACCCTTCAAATTTTAAAAAAGTAAAAAAAAAAAAACTGAAACTCAATAAAATTGAAAAAAAAAATATAAAAGTCAAAAGGCCTTAATATAAAAGTCAGAAATATAACATGTTCAATAGGTCAAACATAATATCTAATAAACATGAAAAAGTTTCAAAATTACAATATCAAAATCAATTTTTCATGTCTAATCCAACATGTTAAGTCATTATGATCATTCCAAATGTCTATATCACGCTTCAAAATGTCTATGTCCCGCTTTTCGCTACCTACAAAATTAACATATAATCATCATCTCTTCATAAAAATATTATAAAGAAATTATTAAGTAATCAAATAGTATATCCATCCCCTCCTCACTATCTCCATCCATATCCTCACCAACGGATTCAAGTAGATGCATTATACTTGATGAAGAACCACCTAACAAATAAAGAACCAAATTTTCTTTTAAAGAAGTCATTTATGAAAAAAAATAAAGAGGCGAATTCAAAATAAATAGATTACCTTGCATTTCACTGCGCATCCAATCTTGGGTACACATCAAAGCCTCCAAAGTGTCTTCATTCAACCTACTACGATGTGAACTTAAAACACGACCACTGGTACTAAAGGCGGACTCTGAAGCAACTGTAGAGATAGGAATAGTTAAAAAGTATCTTGCAATTATTTGCAAAGTTGGGTATTTCAATCCATTTTGTTTCCACCAACCCAATATGTCAAAATTTTCTACATTTGATTCATCAAGCAAGACAGGCTCCTCTAAGTAGTAATTAAATTCTGACTTCACAGTAAGAGTTGAAACATTTTCTTTCACATATTTGACATAACCACACTGCCAAGTTTGAGCATACGGAACATTTGTCAATGTTGAAGAACTAGAATCACTACCAGCAGGAATAACACTCTTATCCTTTGTTTCATATTCATCAACCAAATCTTGACATAGTGTCTTCACTCTTTCCAATTCCTCGGGAGCATCATCTCCATACATAAGAGGGAAGAAATAATTCAACAATGTCATTTTATACCTAGGATCCAAAACAGCCCCTACTGTCATCACTCCATTTATCACACCCCAGTACTTGTCAAACTTCAATATCATATTTGTAGCCATTTTTTTGATGGTATCACTACAAGAAGTTTGCCAACTTCTTAAAGCCAATCTTATTTCACAAACTTTTGGAAAATAAATATTTGATGTTGGATACTTAGTACCCGAGAACAACTCAGTGACCTGAAAAAATATTTTCAACTTATCACAAATTTCACTTGCCATTTTTCAATCTACTTCACTTGGCAAACATTTATATAGAGAATCACGTAACCCTAAACGTTTAAAAACATCTTGGTAAGGTAATGCGGAAGCAAGCATTAAATAAGTAGAGTTCCATCTAGTTCTACAATCAGGTGCAAGCTTCTTTCCATAAGTCATGTTCAACTGATTACAAGTATCTCTAAATTTCTCCTCCCTCTTCGGTGTTGCAACCCAAAAACCAACACTGTCCCTAATATTTTCAATAGATTTACTAATTGTTGACAAGCCATCTTTTACTATTAAATTCAATATATGAGCACAACAACACATATGAAATAATTCCCCATTTAAAACAAATGAAGAAGATGGCATCTTAGCAAACAAAAGACCAACCACCGCACCATTAGTATTACAATTATCAACCGTTAATGTTGACAACTTTCTATCCATATTCCAATCCAACAAACATTCTACCAAAACATCACAAATAACCTCAACAGTATGTGGTGTAGGCACATAAATGAACCTAAAACAAATAATAAATATCACATATAAGCATCAATCATAACATTTACATATCACATATTCACAACAAAGTAGTTAAGTTGAACTTACCTAACGATCTGATTTTGCAAAATCCAATTATCATCAATGTAATGAGCTGTAACAGACATGTATCCTTTATTTTGATTGCTAGAAGTCCACATATCAGTAGTTATCGCAATGCGACTACTATTCTTTGCAAGTAACTTCATTTGCTTTAACCTCTCACTTTGATATAACTTCATTATATCACTCTTGATTGTATTGCGAGTAACTATTTTGAACAGAGGTTGAAGAGCATGGCTGTACCTTCTAAAACCAATATGGTCAACCATCATGAGGGGATATTCATGCAATATAATCATCCTCGCAAGTTCCCTCATACCAACTTCTTGATTAAAAGTATAGTTGCCAACTACAAGTGATTCTGGTCTATTTCCCGAGGAACATGCCGCTTGTTCCATAACCTTTATCACAGATTGCCTTGGACCCCTCACAGTGCGAAGTTTACATGTCCTAATGTGGTCATGTAAATGCTTAGTGCCTTATTTAGTATCACCACCAAGTTTCTTGTCACAATACCTGCATATTGCCTTCCACTTATCATCTATCTTCTGTCTTTTAAAATGTTTCCAAGCCTCTGAAGTTAACCCTCTTTTGTTAGGACTCTGCTCCTTTTGTTGATCTTGGTTTTCCATATTTATTTCATTTAGAGGTGCTTCAACTTCTTGTGTCACTCCCATGGAATTTAATTGAGGCGTGGCTGGAACTTCAGTGTTTTCCACAGGACTATTAGATGCAATACCTTCAACCATTTTTAGACAAGCTCCTGCATGCAAATAAGAACAACAACAACAATTTTAAAGGTACGCAGGCACGCAGCAACAACAACAGAGGCAAACTGGAAAAAAACAACAATTTTAAAGGTACAAGAACAACAACAAAGAAAGCAAACAGAAAGGGAAAAAAATCAACACTGGACATGAACTTTCACAGGAAAATAAGAACAACAACAACAATTTTAAAGGTACGCAGGCACGCAGCAACAACAACAGAGGCAAACTGGAAAAAAACAACAATTTTAAAGGTACAAGAACAACAACAAAGAAAGCAAACACAAAGGGAAAAAAATCAACACTGGACATGAACTTTCACAGGAAAATAAGAACAACAACAACAATTTTAAAGGTACGCAGGCACGCAGCAACAACAACAGAGGCAAACTGGAAAAAAACAACAATTTTAAAGGTACAAGAACAACAACAAAGAAAGCAAAAAGAGGCAACAGGCAACTTGAAGCAAGAACAGACGCAGGAAGAAGCAAGAAATCTGACACAGGAAGAAGCAAAAATCGAACCTAACAGACGCGGAAGCGCAGGAAGAAGCAGATAGTAGCAGCGGCGGGGTGGGGGAGAAGACGCAGCAGCGTTAACTTTGGAGCAGAATCGCGAGACGGTGAGAACAGAGCAGAATCGCGAGGACGGCGACAGGGAGGAGGAGAAGACGCAGATCTGAGGACGAGAAGACGCAGCACGCAAAGAAAGCATCGTTAGCCGATCGCCAAAGAGCCCAAGATCTGGCCAAAGATCGCAAATTCGCGATGGTTTCTTTTTATAGGTTTTCTGATTGTGAGGTAAAACGCATCCGGGGGAAGGAAGAAAATCTTAGGGGTTTTTGAAAAAAAAGGGTAAAATGACCAAAATGCCAACGCTTTATAATATAACTTCAGTGTATGTATATTTCTATTTTCTAGGGTTAATTAAGTAATATGCTCGGGGTGGGGACCCCGCGGGGCGGGGGTATGATCCCTGTCCCCGTCCCCGAATTGACTGCGGGGGGATTTTCTCCCCCATCCCTGTCCCCACAGGGAAAAATTTCCCGCCCGTGGGGCCCCATTCGAGACAGTCCCCACGGGGATCCCCATACAGGTAGAAATTGCCATTCCTAGGGAGGAGAGAGGATGTATTGATCGTAGTTGGAGTCTGCAAGTTCAAACATTTTTAAAAACAAAAAGGCAAAATTGGCACGAGTACTATAGCGATCACACTGTGGGTTCATAATATTATATTATATATTGACAACATAATATAAGAAAAAGCACATGGATAGCTCCCACAACATTATTAGGATTTTGTATTTTACTACTTCAAGGTGGATTCTTCAAACTTTACCTGTTACATTCGTTAATTAGAATTACGTTCATGTATTGAAATGCCAAAAGAGACCCTGTAAAGTTGAAATATTTATTTTTTAATTATAATTTTATAATTTAAAAAAAAAATGCAGTTATGTGATCATGTGATAGGCCAACCCTTGAGAATCAGGTGGTGTTAAAGTACAAATTAGCATCTAGTACAAATTAGCATCTACTGAAGGTTGGCCAAACACTAGTGCGAAATACACCTAAAAATTAGATTTATAATGCCGGTTTTGGCAATAATCGGCGTAAAAAGTGAGGCGGTGGCATTTTTGAAATTAACTCATCAATTTTTACGCCGGTTATTTCTAAAACCGGCGTTATAAGTGTCATCCCAAGCCACAATAAAATTAGGTAAAAAGAGCGAAACTTTTAACGCCGGTTTTTAAGTAAAACCGCGGTTAAAAGTCTAAGTTATAACGCCGGTTTTTAAGTAAAACCGCGGTTAAAAGTGTCCCTTTTTTTTTTAAAATTGTAACCTACTTTTAACGCCGGTTTTTAGTTAAAATCGCAGTTAAAAGTCTAGGATTTAACGCCGGTTTTTAAGTAAAACCGCGGTTAAAAGTCTAAGTTATAACGCCGGTTTTTAAATAAAACCGCGGTTAAAAGTGTCCCTTTTTTTTTTTAAATTGTAACCTATTTTTAACGCCGGTTTTTAGTTAAAACCGCGGTTAAAAGTCTAGGATTTAACGCCGGTTATACGAATAACCGCGGTTAAAAATTGCCCTTTTTTTTTTAAATGTAACCTATAGCGCCGGTTTTTTGGCAAACCGCAGTTATAAGGTGTTTTAAAAACACAAAATCAGACCCTCTCCCTCCTCTCACTTACGCGTTCTCTCATTTTCCCTTTTTGTCCTCTTCGTTCAGGTACCTCTCCCTCCTCTCACTGCCGTCGTCCTCTTCGTTCTCAACGTTTTCTCCCTCTATCGTCCTCGTCGTCGTCATTTTCCCTCTCCGCCGCACCTGCAAACCGCGAGCCATCCCTCTATCGTCCTCTTCGTGCGCAGCACAGCGAAGCACCGTCCTCTGACTCTGGTGACAAAGATCACGTCCCTCCATTTCAATAGGCCCTCTTGTCTGTTGGAATCAAGTGGATTCAGAAACAATAACCCTTAATTGTTTTGATGATAACAAAAGATTAAGAGAACAATTTATTCTCTAACATGGTTATAAGTGTGCAGAAAGTATTTATACTCAGAAAAATTTGCTTCAGAAGACTTAGTGAAATCTTGAACTTCACTCATCAAAGTCCGGCTCTGGCTCTGATTCTTGGCACATAGAATCTGGTTGGTCAACGCTCTGGAGTTAGTCAACATTCTGATGTTAGTCAACACTCTGGTATATGATGCAAGACATGATTTGACTCGGTCAAATCTGTTGGTTACCTGCTCTTTCGAAGACTCCGAATCTGTTTGGTCAACGCTCTTGTGATGGTCAACGCTCTGTTAGAGCATAGTCACAATCTGGTTGGTCAACTCTCTGGTGCAAGTCAACAATACAACAGATTCTACTTAGTGCACTCTATGAAGACTTATTGTGCTTCAACAAGAATCTGCTATGTGATAACCCTCTCAGCTCTGTATTGAAGAATACTTGATTCTGGTGAACAGTGAAGTCTTTGAACGAAGAGCTCTGATAGTGAAATTGAAGTACCCTGTTATACGAGGACAAGAAGAATGTCAAAGGATAAAATCATCAAGGAAACTTGTGCTTGAAGTGTCTATATTTTGAAAAGCTCACTAAGGACAAAGTTACTGACATTGCGTATAATACTCAGAATGCTTTTCGTCTTGAAAGCGACGTAACCTGCAAAAGCCAAAGTTCCAGGATCTGAAGCTTTGACTTCGGACAAAAGAGACGTTGTGTCACAACGCCACTTACAAACGACAGCTTATCAACCCTAGCTATATATCCTACCTCATACACTGAAGTATTTTTTTTAGTGAACAACAAACGATTTTCAACATAGTTGTACGCAAGCTAGCAACTTGAATATTTTTCTGAGTAGTGAGAGCATCAACATCTATCTTCTCAAACACTACCCAATCAAGAGAAAGTGAGCAATCAAGAATTCATCCAAGTCTCTGAGATCTTTGAACAAGGCACTTACTGTTTTATTCTTTCTTTAAGAAAGTTGTTTTGTGCTAAAAGTATTTTTCATTGTAAATCCTCTCTGAAGAGAGTTATCTCTATATTGTTTCAAAACTCTTATTTGAATCTGTACTTAGCCCAGTAGTGGCTGTATACCTTAGAGGCTCAACTGTACTGAGTCGTTCTAAGAAGTTGTGAGTATAGCCAGTTGGCAGAAATATACTCTCAAGTGTAATCAGTTGATTATAGTGGAGAAATCCTTCAAGTGAGTGAAGGGACTAGACGTAGCTATCAGGTGATAGTGAACTAGTATAAATCTCTGTGTCTCTTTCTTCTCTCTACTCTTTATTCCTTGCACAGTTCATTCAATAGTTATTTTTCTTAAACATTTGTATTTGCGAAAAAGTTTTTTAAAAACCCAATTCAAACCCCCCCTTTCTTGTGTTTTTGCCACGTTCAATTGGTACCAGAGCTCGGCCTCTTGGTTGAGCACTTAACAGTGTGAGAGGAAAAGATCCTATACTATCCTATGGCAAGCAACGAACCTGGTGGTCACGTTAACCGTCCCCCTTTGTTCACTTGGATCTAACTATGACTCTGGAAAGATAAAGTGAAAAACTTTTGAATCTCAACAGTTTGAACTTTGGGATATGGTTCAAAACAAGATTACAGAACTGATTGACTCCAAAAGAAATCCTATTCCTAGGAGTCTTGGACTGATGATCATAAAAAGGAATATACCTTGCACCAAAAGCAAGATACTTTCTTGTATGTGCTATCTCTGAAAAAGAGTTTGAGAAATGTGGTAATAACAAAGACCTTTGCCAAAAGAAATTTGGGACTCACTGGCTTTAGCCTATGAGGGTACTTCCCAAGTACAAGAAACCAAGGCTAATATCTTGGTTAGACAATATGAACTCTTCAAGATGGAAGAGGATGAAAGCATCGAAACTATGTTTGGAAGATTTCAAACATTAGTTCATGGCTTGAAGGTTCTCAAGAAAAGCTATACTATCACTGACCATGTTAAGAAAATCTTGAGAAGTGCGCAAAGAGATGGAGACCCAAAGTCACGGCTATTCAAGAAGCCAAGGACTTGAATGAATTACGACTTGAAGATCTTTTGAGTTCACTAAGAGCTCACGAGCTTGAGCTTGATGAAGAAGAACCTCCCAAGAAAACTAAGACCATTGCTTTAAAATCCTCACACAAAGCATCTACTTCTAAAGCTCTCCAACCTGAACTTAACAGTGACAAAGATTCATCTGAAGAGAGTAGTGAAGATATCGACGATGAAATTTCCTTAATATCAAGGAAGATTCAACGCATGATGAAAAGCAAAGGAAGGTTTAGAAGAAGGATTCCTAAGAAGGACTCAAGGGAAAAACACGACTCAAAAGAAAAGAAGGACTTCAAGGACAAAAGCCAAGTCACTTGCTATGAATGCAAGAAACCTGGCCACTACAAGTCAGAATGTCCACAACTTGAGAAATCAAGGAAAGGTGGGTTTAATGTAAGAAGAAGAAGAGTCTCATCGCTACATGTGATGATTACGAGTCATCATCGATGATGATGATGAAGAACATGCCAACATGGCTCTTATGGCCAATATAGAGTCAGACAGTGAAGAAGAAGAACAAGAAGAGGTAAATTCTAACATTTCTTCTAATATTCAATTAGCCTTTGATGAACTGTTAGACGAGTCTTCCAAACTCAACAATGAGTATAAATCCTTGAAAAAGAGATTTTCAAATCTTCAAAAACAATTTCAAATACTCACTGAGGAGAATGAAAAACTCAAAGCGAAAACCACCGATTGGTGAGTAACAGATTCAAAGATGAAGGAATCAAGAGAATGCAACTCTTCAAAATATGAAGAGGATTTCAAAAATTTCTTGCTGAATGTGTCACACGTAGTAAACAAGCATCTATGATTTGGGCGTAAGCCAAAATGGTAAAAAGGGTCTTGGTTACAAACGGAAGAACCCACCTTTCAAAATATACATCTGGAAACCAAGGATACTAATAATCATAGTATTTGCTTGCTTTGTACTTTCTGCAATCGAAGGGACACATTAGAAGTGCATGTTATGAACTGAAAAATGAGAAGGACAAGTCTCCTTCTAGAACTAACAAAAAGGACCCAAAAAGATTTGGGTACCTAAGGACAAGATTGTCTATGTTGCAGATTTGCTTAGCAACAGAGTTAAGACACGATCCTGGTTCTTAGGCAGTGGGTGCTCACGACACATGACGGAGAAAGGCGTATGTTCCAAGATCTTCAACTTAAAGAAGGTGGAAATGTTGGTTTTGGAGGAAATCAAAAAGGTAAAATCATTGGTTGTGGAAGAATTGGTGAGAAATTTCTACCCTCTATTGGTAATGTTTTATTGGTTGTGGCTGAACCATAACTTCATCGAGTATAAGTCAATTATGCGATAGTGGTTATGATGTTGCCTTTAACAATAATGAATGTATAGCCAAAAGCAAAAAGGATGGATCCATTTTCTTTAAAGCAAAGAGAAAGAACAATATTTATAAAATCAAACTTTACGAGTTGGTGATCAAAATGTAAAATGCTTTTTGTCAATTGATGAAGAGCAATGGATCTGGCACAAGAGACTTGGTCATGCTAGCTTGAGGTTAATCTCAAAGCTTAACAAGAAAGGACTTGTTAAAGGCTTACCAAATCTCAAGTACAAATCTGATGCTCTTTGTGAAGCATGTCAAAAAGGGAAACAAGCGAAATTTTCTTTTAATTCCAAAAATATTGTTTCCACCTCAAGGCCACTTGAGCTTTTACATTTAGATTTATTTGGACCAACCAGAACTGCCTCTCTGTCTGGAAAGAAATATGGTCTAGTCATTGTCGATGACTATACTAGATGGACATGGGTAAAATTCTTAACCCACAAGGATGAGTCTTTTACATTGTTTTCTGTATTCTGCAAACAAGTGCAAAATGAAAAAGGTTTTTGTATTACTACTATTAGAAGTGATCATGGTGGTGAATTTGAAAATGAATCCTTTCAAAACTTCTGTGAAGAAAATGGTATTTTTCATAACTTTTCATCCCCTAGAACACCACAACAAAATGGTGTTGTAGAAAGGAAAAATAGATCTTTGCAAGAAATGGCTAGAACCATGATTCACGAAACAAATATTGCTAAGCACTTTTGGGCAGAAGCGGTAAACACTGCATGTTACATTCAAAATAGAATCTATATTAGACCTATCTTGAATAAGACTCCTTATGAATTGTGGAAAGGAAGAAAACCCAACATTTCATATTTTCATCAATTTGGGTGTGACTGCTTTGTTCTCAATACAAAGGACAGTCTAGGAAAATTTGACTCTAAATCACATAGAGCTATCTTTTTGGGATATTCTGAACGCTCTAAAGCATCTGAATATACAACAAAGAAACATTAGTTGTTGATGAATCTATGCATGTAACATTTGATGATAAAAAGCGACAATGATACGTCAGAGCTAGATGAAGTTTTTGCAGATTTACAGATAAACAAGGAAACAAGAGTTGATATCACAAGTGCTGACTCTGGTGATGTTTCTGGTGTGATCTCTGGTGAAGTCTCTGGTGCTGATTCTGGTGATAAGGAAATAATCATATCAGACTGGAAGTTCAAACCCCATCACCCAAAGGACCAAATCATTGGTGAACCTAGTGATAAAGTCAGAACAAGATCCTCTCTGAGAGAACACTCTGACCTGGCCTTACTCTCTGAGATAGAGCCAAAAACAATTGATGAAGCCCTTACTGATGATGGTTGGATCATTGCTATGCAAGAAGAGCTAAATCAATTTCAAAGGAACGATGTGTGGAAGCTTGTGCCTCCTCCAGAGGACAAGTTAGCCATTGGAACCAAGTGGGTTTTCAGAAACAAACTTGATGAAGATGGCAAAGTGGTAAGGAACAAGGCTAGACTTGTTGCACAAGGTTACTCACAAGAGGAAGGTATTGATTATACTGAAACCTTTGCTCCTATAGCTAGACTTGAAGCTATTAGAATATTACTATCTTATCTTTGCACATCATGGCATTACTTTGTACCAAATGGATGTAAAAGTGCATTTTTAAATGGTTTCATAAATGAGGAAGTGTTTGTGAAACAACCACCTGGTTTTGAAGATCTTGAGTTTCTGAACATGTTTTCAAACTTAAAAAGGCACTTTATGGTCTTAAACAAGCTCCAAGAGCCTGGTATGATAGATTGAGTTCCTTTTTAATGTCAAATGGTTTTGAAAGAGGACAGTGGATACAACTCTCTTTAGAAAATCATCTAAAAAGCATTTCATTGTAGTTCAAATTTATGTAGATGATATTATCTTTGGTGCTACTAATGAGTCTCTTTGCAAAGAATTCTCTAAGCTTATGCGAGAATGAATTTGAGATGAGTATGATGGGAGAACTAAAATTCTTCCTTAGCATTCAAATAAAACAATGTCAAGATGGAACTTATATCCATCGGACTAAGTATGTGAAAGAAGCTGGCTGAAGAAGTTCAAGCTAGAGGAAACCAAACCTATGAGCACACCAATGCATCCAACATGTGCTCTTGGCAAAGATGAATCAAGTAAAAGGTAGACCAAAAGGTATATAGAGGTATGATTGGTTCACTCCTCTATCTTACTGACCTCAAGGCACGATATTATGTTTAGTGTGTGCTTATGTGCAAGATTTCAATCGATCCTAGAGAATCTCACTTAGCTGCGGTTAAAAGGATATTTAGGTATCTTAAAGGAACTACTAATCTTGCTTTGCTTTATAAGAACTCAGATGATTACAAGTTAGTAGGTTTACGTGATCTTGACTTTGCCGGAGACAAATTGAAAGGAAAAGCACAAGTGGTGGCTGCCAATTTCTTGGAGCAAATCTTGTCTCTTGGTCCAGCAAAAGACAAAGCACAATTGCACTATCAACAGCAGAAGCTGAGTACATATCTGCTGCAAGCACTACAACAAATTCTAAAAAGCTTAAATAAAAAACGCTACTTTATGTCATACGCTTACTAACTAAGCGCTCTTTGTTTAGTACATATAATAAACAGCTTAGTCCTTTTATCTTTAAATAATAAAAACGACGGCATTAAGCGGCTTCAAAACATGAGCGTTGTTTTTGATCATAGGAACAATAAGCAGCTTCATAGTAGGAAGCGCTGTTTTTGTGTTAGAATAAGCGCTTTTAGACTTAAGTTTTTTTTCTTACTAATAAGCGGCGCTTTCTTACTAAGCTGTTTTTGGTCGATTTATTAAATATATGTATTTCCCTCTCTCTCATTTCGCATCCGGAAGCCTTGTTTCTCTCTGTCAACTCTCTCTATGAAACTCCACCGCTGGCCTTCCATCTCTACCATCGTCGTCCCCTCAACGAGATCGTGCTTCAAAAAGCCGGAGATCGTGAGCTCGCCCAAAGCCTGAAACCGAAGCTCGTCCCAAAAGCCGGAAACCGAGCTCGTCAGTCGTCCTCCAAGGCTGAAATCAGGTCGTCAAAAGCGGAAACCGAAGCTCGTCAGGCGTCCTCAAAACCTGAAATCTGAGCTCGTCAAAACTCGTCCGTCGTCCTCCATCCGAGGCTCGTCAGTCGTCCTCAAAACCTGAAATCTGAGCTCGTCAAAACTCGTCAGTCGTCCTCCATCCGAGCAAAAGGCTGTGGCGGCGCTAGTCCTCAAATCCTCCCCGCCTCCATCTCCAAACTCCTATTTGCGTCCATTTCGTGTATGGCCATGTCTCCATTTTGTATCTCGATTCCACGTTGGTTTACATTGTTGGTGGTTCGTTAGTTTTTGTCTCTGTTAGATTTTGTTTGATTTTGTTCATTGACCACTTTGGAATCGAAGGGTTTGATTTTGTTTGATTTTGTTCATCGTTGTCCGAAGATAAATTAGAAGTGTTAAAGATGCTTGGAATCAGTTTGTTAAAATGTACTGATTAGTAAATATATATGCATATCGATGGGAATCAATGGAAAAATGACCAATGAATTTTGTTGTGGAACCTGATTTTGGTTTTTGGTTTGAACAATGAATTTTGGAATGTTACGTATTGTATATATTTTGGAATGTCCATATTTTAGGGAGACTACGCCAAAATTTTGTTAGAATTTTGATCTAGTCTGTGTGTTGATTTTAAGAGCAAAGTGATAGTTTTAGTCTTGCTTTATTTAAATGGGGTTTTTCTGTTGTTTTACCTCTCAATCCATAGGTAAAATATGGATCGAAAGTGGATGTCCGCCAATCGTTTGTCGAAGGAATATAAGGATGGAGTGAAAGATTTTATTGGGTTTGTAGTTGGGCATACAATGCACCATAGTAGAATCATATGTCCTTGTTTAAGTTGTTGTTATACAAACAAAATTAGTGTTCTGAATTGGAATAGCATTTAGTGAGCAATGGGATTGATCAAACTTATACTGTTGGACAAAGCGGTGAGACAAGAGGTGAATCTTCTAATATGGGAATAGTGGGAGATATGCACGAGGACACCGCTACAAATACATATGATGGTGACCGCTTTGAAGATATGTTAAATGCGGTTGAAGAAGATCTTCGTGATTGTCCTCAAATGTTTGAGAAGTTGATGAGTGATGCGAGAAGCCGTTATATGAGGGTCAGACTAAATTCACAAGATTGTCGGCAATGTTAAAGTTGTTTAACTTGAAGTCGGGCAATGGATGGGTGATAAGAGTTTTACGGACTTACTCACACTGTTGAAAGATATGTTGCCTAATGATAATGTGCTTCCTAGTAGGACATATGAGGCTAAACAAATGTTACGCTCTATTGGCATGAGCTATGAGAAGATACATGCTTGTCGTAACGACTGCATTTTATTTCATAATGAATATGCATCGTTAAAGTCGTGTCCAAAATGTGAAGCCTCACGGTATAAGAAGGAAAATTCGGCTCCAGAGAAGGTATTGTGGTATTTTCCCATAATTCCCAGATTCAGGCGTATGTACCGTAGTTCAGAAGATGCAAAAAACCTGACATGGCATGAGGATGAAAGGATTCAAGATGGCAAGCTACGGCACCCGGCAGATTCTCCTCAATGGAAAAAAATTGATATTGATTATCCTGATTTTGGGAATGAACCAAGAAACTTACGACTTGCATTGTCATCGATGGATTTAACCCACATGGTGTTCAAAGTAGCTCTCACAAAGACATGGCCTGTGATTTTGGTGATTTATAACCTACCTCCATGGCTATGCATGAAGCGAAAATATATGATGTTGTCTTTGTTAATTTACGGGCGAAACAACCAGAAATGATATCGATGTATATTTGGCTCCTTTAATTGAAGATTTGAAGCAAATGTGGGAGACAGGTGTGGTGGTGTATGATAGGTATAGAGAAGAAAGTTTCACCTTGAGGCTATGATTTTCGGCACAATTAATGATTTTCCAAAGATATGGTAATCTGTCGGGATATAGTACCAAAGGTCGAGTGTGCATGCCCTATATGTGAAGATAGTCTGATTGGATTAGGTTGGAACATGGTAGGAAGAATGTCTTTCTTGGGCATCGCAGATTTTTGCATCCAAATCATCATTATCGGTCATGGAGAAAGGCATTCAATGGGAATACGTAAGACGGAGAGCTCCTTTGCCTCGGTACACTGTTGTTAGAAAAAGTAAAAGATTTGAATATTAAATTCGGTGAAACCTTTGCAGAGACCTTGCCACACGAGGTGGAAGAAAAGGTCGATTTTCTTTGAGTTGCCATATTGGAAATCATTATACGTAAGACATTTCGTTGATGTGATGCATGTTGAAAAAATATTTTTGATAGTCTCGGTGGTACCTTACTTAATGTGCGGGAAGACTAAAGATGGCATCAATGCAAGGTTTGGACTTGGTTAGTATGGGATTGAGACGAGAGTTGGGACCGGTAAAGAAAGGGAAGCGTCAGACATATCTACCTCCTACGCTCATACTCTATCTAAAAAGAGAAAAGAGATTTTTGTAAGTTTCTTGATGGAGTTAAGGTTCCAGGGTACTCTTCAAACATTAAGAACCTCGTATCGATGAAAGATCTCAAGTTAAAGGGTCTAAAGTCTCATGATTGTCATGTTCTCATGGAGAATTTGCTACCCATAGCTATACGATCTATTTTGCACGACAAAGTGCGGAATACCTTAAGTAAACTTTGTTTCTTCTTTAAGGCAATTTGTAGTAAAGTGATTGACCCTGGAAAGTTGCGGCCTTGCAAAAGAAATTATTACGACTTTGTGTGAGCTTGAGATGTATTTCCGCCTTCATTCTTTGACATAATGATTCATCGGACAGTTCATCCGGTTAGGAGACACAATTGTGTGGGCGACTTATATGAGATGGATGTACCCGTTTGAGCGTTACATGAAGATATTAAAAGGGTATGTGAAAAACCGATCACGACCAGGAGGTTGTATTGTTGAGCGGTATATAGTCGAAGTTGTTGAATCTGCACGAGTATGTATCGATATTGAACATTCTATAGGTCGCGGTCTCGTCCACACGCAGGAAGAAGTGCAGGGAGGGGATTCTTGGACTTGAAATATTGACTATATCAAGGAAAGAATGGGAACAAGCACACTTATATGTTTTACGCAACGCGATGAAGTTGAGTCATATGTTGTAAAACACAAGGACATACTCAAGAGCTTGTACCCAAATAAGAGTCAAAATTGGTTAATAATGTAACACAATCGGTGTTTTATAAAATGGTTGAAAGAATACATTTCACAGAGTTTCTCGCAAATCCTAGCTCGGTTTCGTAAAGATTGAGATGGTTAGCTAAAGGTCCAGATATACATGTTAGTTCTTATGGTTATCTCATTAATGGGTACACTTTTATACAAAAGAACATGATGATCGGAGGAGAATACAAAATAGTGGAGTGACTCTTGTAGCTGAAGCTATGCATATATCAAGTGCTAAAGATAGAAATCCCATATATGCTAATATGTCATACTTCGGGGTCATTGAACGCATATGGGAGTTGGATTACAAGATGTTTCGAGTGCCTGTGTTCCAATGCAAGTGGGTTGATAATAACAACGGTGTACAAATGGATGAGTTGGGGTTCATGCGGGTGAATTTTAATAAGTTGGGATATAAGGATGAGCCCTTTATTTTAGCATCGCAAGCTCAACAAGTGTTCTATGTCACCGATCCAATTGATATGACGTAAAAGTTAGAGTTGACGTTGCACTTGAGGGAGATGCACTATTGCCTGTACCATTGGAGGCGGCAGATGTGATGACAGTGGAACAGGCAATAGGAACCTATGTGGCATGGCCAAACCACCTCGTAGTTACAAGTGATATGTGCGTATATGTTAAAGTATATGCCTCACTATCATATACTGCATATATTTATTAAATTAGGTGATCACTCACTAACTAGTCAATATGTTGGAATGCAAAATATGTAGGTATCTCCAACATCCAAAGCCAAGGACAAAGGCAAGGGCAAGCTGCCTATAGCTAGCAAGAGTGTTGGCAAGCAGCCAACAAATGGGTCATTCACATCTCCGGTGAAGAAGGTCATGGTATCTCGGCCTCCTACAGCTCGCTACTGATTTTACAATTTATCTTAGAGTCCATATGGCAACAAAGATGGAGGCGAGATACCATTAAAGTACCAATGGATGAATCAATTTTGGGTTATGAGCACGACCTAAGAAATTTGGTGTTGATGGTGCACTTCAAGAAATTCTTAATGACAACCTATGGTTAAGTGAAGTTATTAGTGTATATCTCAGTCTTGCATTAAATTTTAAAGTATCCAATGATTTTTATTTTTTCACACTAAATATTTATGTTATTGTTAATGCATTAATTTGTATGCATGTTTTAATTTAAGGTACTTGTATCAAGAGATATTGATCCCACAAGAACAAACTCAAAGGTTTGTATTTTTGTGCCCACAACGGACACATATGGGATCATGGAATCTTGACATGTCCGAGTATGTCATTCACCGCTTGACATTAGCAAATCGACTTTGAGACTTTGTTTTTGTCACCTTGCAACGTAGTGTAAGTCATTTAATTTAATCAATATTACTAAATTTATTGAAATGTGTTTACTTTCTTATATTTTTGTCCAACATTTTTGTAGGGATCATTGGTTATTGTTAGCGATTAACTTGAATCAAAGCGTTGTGTACTATCTTGATCCATTATGTACATATCAACATGCTAAAACAATGAAAGAGAAGTACAATCAGTAAGTGTGTATAAATCATAGATATGTATATATATATATATGTATGCAATTTCTTAAACGTTTAAGTTACTTGTAATATTGAAGTGTTTATTTGTTTATGTTTGGCCTACGTGACATCTTGTCTTTGGTTTTGGTATTTGTTTAAATTCTGGTGTTTTATAAATTTTGGAATGTCCATATTTTAGGGGAGACTCTGCCAAAATTTTGTTAGAAATTTGATATATATAGCCTATGTGTCCATATTAAATGATTTTGTTTGATTTTGCACTTAGGGCAATCCTACTTTATCGAAGAAACAAGTCTCGATTTTCTAAATTTACTCCACCTAAATGGATACCGATAAAGGTATTTATATCAAATTTTTATGCAATTATTCAAATTACCAAAAATAAAAACAATTAATTTCATATTTTTGGTTTTATAGTGTCCTCGCCAACCTAACTCGATGATTGTGGCGATATGTTTTAAAGTTTCTCAAGGATATTGTCGTTCATAATCAAGCAGAAATTCCAACAGAGGTATGTTTGTAACAATTTCAAAGTTTATATAATTTTTTCTTTACGCATACCATTTGAATGCTTATGTTCAATTCTAACTTCATTTAATTTTTATTTCAAGATCTTATCACCGATTGTCAATTCGACACATACACTGATCATACAGAACTCAAAGAAGAGTGGTGTCGATATTTTACTACAAATTTTATCATTTATAAGCGGATAGAAGAAGATTAATATTAATGTTTACGTGAGTTTTTGTTAAATTTGGTTTTTTTAGTTTAGCATACTTGAATTGGAAAGGTTCACATGAAATTAGGAATAAAATTCCTTTTTATGTTGGCTAATATTTTATATATTTTATGTTGGTGGCTGGTATGATATGTTATGTTTCTGTGTATTTTTATATTTTGGAATGTCCATATTTTAAGGAAAACTACGCCAAAATTTTGTTAGAATTTTGACTTTGTATGCATGTTTAGTTGCAGTGATGTAAGAAAAAGATATTACTATTTAGGTAGGATTTGTAGCATGACATGTGCAATATTTTAGTGATCTATTCTGTATAATTGTAAATTTGACTATGAAATATATTGTACTTTATTTATGTTAATGTAAGGATATGTAGGAATTTATGAAAAAATTACATTATAATGTTAAATTTTGATGTTGGGGAATGTTGATGACAATTTTGATTGCATTTTGTGTTATCACTATCATGCAACAGATATAATGTAAATGTGAGAGAACTAAATTTAATAAAAAAAAAAAGAGAATAAACAGCGCTTCAATAATGAAGCGCTGCTTATTGTATAAAAAGACAGCGCTTCTAAAAGGAAGCGCTGCTAATTATACAAAATAAACAGCGCTTCAATAATGAAGCGCTGTTTATTGTCTATACAATAAACAGCGCTTCATTATTGAAGCGCTGTTTATTGTCCATTTTCAGCAGCGCTTCATAAACGCTGTTTTTTTGAAATACAATCAGCAGCGGCTTAATTTTCAGCGCTTTTAAGCGCTGTTTTAAGCTAAAAATAAGCGCTGTTTATTGCCAAAACTTGTTGTAGTGAAGCTGTAGCTCACAACTACTTTGGATGAAGTATCAACTTGAGGACTATCAGATTAAAGAGAGTAAAATCCCTATATATTGTGATAATACTTCTGCTATATGCTTGACTAAAAACCCTATTTTGCATTCTCGAGCCAAACATATTGAAATTAAACATCATTTTATTAGAGACTATGTTCAGAAAGGGATTCTTGAAATTAAATTTATTGATACTGACCATCAATGGGCAGATATCTTTACAAAACCCCTTGCTGAAGATAGATTCAACTTTATAAGAAAGAACTTGAATTTCCTTCTTATAAAGGAATAGGTGTTTGATTTGAATATAGTTGACTCTGTTTGACTAAGTTGACTCTGTTTGAATATAGTTGACTCTGTTTGACTATGTTGACTCTGTTTGAATAAAGTTGACTCTGTTTGACTAATTGACTCTGTTTGATTTGTTTGACTTGTTGACTCTGCTTGAGTGTGTTGGCTATGTCGTAGTTAAATCTGTTGATTATCTTATCTCGTTATATTCTTTTCATTAAGCGTCGTATGATCATTACATATTGTCTGCAGGAATCTTAAGTACACGTGTCTCTCTGAGACTGGTTGATGCGTTAGTGATTGACATTTGCTTTTACTGAGTCATAATTGCTTTTATTGCGAAAGGACAATTTTACTGCGCCTCTTTAATTTTGACAGTTACACGTTTGAAAAAGACAAATTTTTTTTCAAAAATTCATTTCGAAATCTGGCGCATAATGCTTAAACTTCTCGAACACGTTTATAACTCACTCACTCACTCACATCACCCACTACCCACTCTATCTCTCAAAAAGAAGTCTACACTTTTCTGAACCCTAAACCCCTTTCATCTTCGCACTCTGTGTTTCTCTGATTTCAACAATGGCTGCTCCACAACAACCACTGCAAGTTCAAGTTCCTGAAGAAGAGCGTAGGTAACGTATTTGGAAAATCTTCAACCCTCGACCTCAAAGTGTTGGTGGAACACGAAGTAAGGTCCGAGGATATGGCAAATGAAGGATACGACTTGAGCGGACTTCATTGACATGGGGATAATGGATTTCTTCTACATGACCAACTCAGTCTATGAGAATCTGGTGAAGGAGTTACGGACTTATGCTTGGAGTAAAGATAAGACCATTACGAGTCATGTTCAAAGCGGGCGCATTGTGGTCACTCAGGACCTAATTCTTTGAAGTCACCCATTGCCCTAATGATGGAGCGGTTGAAAGCCATTTGGTTGGAAAAAGGATCTTTGGTGGTGGGATGTTGTAAATGAGACTATCTATGAGAAGCCTGGAGGGACCAAGGCCGTGGAAATGAAGAACAGATTTCTAGCACTTTTTAGAATCATCATGAAGTGCTTGGTGCCAAAATCGGCTCTGTGGATCTTGTCGATAGTACCCAAGTTCATAATGTGGAATTATGAACTCAAAGCTAAGATCAACCTTCCACAGATAATTTTTGAACATCTGTGAAGAGACTTAATGTACTCCAGAAAAGGGAAATATATGAATATCCCTTATGGAAAGCTGTTGTCAGCAATCATGGAGAATCAAGGGCTTATAAATCTTCTTCAAGGTCTCAACACCTTGGAAGCAGGGCTTACCCTGAAAACGATGGTGATTCCTATTCTCTCTTGACAATCTAAGGAGAATGGGACTCCTTTCCAAGAAGGCTATTCTGCAATTCAGCAAGGTGAAGAAGGAGCAAGGAAGAAAGTTGTGAAGAAGGGAAGAAGATTGTGGTGGACTCTGGTGTCTCTCTGGACCAACGGAAGGGTCACTCGAAGCACAGGCATTCACATTGCCTCGAAACCCCTCGGCTCACTCCCGGTAAGACTGCATGCATGCCCTCTACGCTACAGAGGAACAAGAAGAGAAGAAAATGGAGATTGATCAAATGATAAGGGAAAGGATAGAGGAAACACGATTTGTATCATGAAGCAAGCTTGGCTCAGGCCTTGTCGGCGTGAGACCTTTGCACCCCGATTCGTGCTCCTACCTCGACCCTCAGTGGCTATTCTGCTGAGCCCGCCTGCATTGATCCTGCCGAAACCACCCTTGAAAAGGATACACAAGGTTGGAGATGCCCTGCCGCAAAAGGAAGAAGGTACTTGATAAGGTAGTTGATTTATATGATACTACTTATCAACTGCAGTTCTTCTGCTGCCTCTCTTGTTGTTGAACCCCCTCCATCTCAACCCATTAATCCTTTTCATGCACCCCCACTTACACCACAACTGCCAAACCTCAATCCACAACCTTTGCCCAATCCAACACCCCAATCTGTTTCTGCACCTAAACCAACACCTACTCCAAAACCCACACCACGAAACAACCATATATACCTACCAAAAGCCCTTGCCCACTTTACCCTCGGACTCCTCTTCATCGATGAAGATGATGTTGCTACCTTGAGGACTAGACAAAGACCTCAACCACAGGTTCAAATTCCTATATTGAACCTTTAGCCTCTTTACCCCCAAACTCCACTATACCTCAAACCGAAACTACACCTCCATCATCTCCTCTACAAACCCAAACACCTTCACCACCTAAATCACCACCCAAACCAGCTTCTCCACCTAGACCCGCTTCACCCCCTCACCAACGACGGACCTCAACATACCTGTGAGACTGAGCCCATTTACGAGGAACCTGAATGCGAGTCCAGGGGTTCAAGAGTCTACATCTCTTGAATGCAGCAATATGGTTGTGTGTGAAGCTCAACCTCTTCGCATTTTGCAACCTCTCACGACTCCTCTTTCGGACTTCCCATAATGGTACCCTTCATGTCTCAACTGTTCTCTCCTCCAAATTCTCCTCTCCAAGGAGAACCAGAATCTGTTCTTAGAACCGATTCAGAATCTTTCTTCTGAATGTGACTTTGAAGTAGAGAGCATTGGGCCACTGCCACTGGTCCTCTTTGCACCCCCTGGACCCTCTGAGGCCGGTCTTCGGGAACCAAGGAGTGTGCCCAACGCTCTTCCAAATCTAATTGGTAGCATTGAATACTTCAAATTTGCAAGATGCTGAGGAATCTCGTTTACAGGGTTTCCTTGGAGAAACGAGAATTGATGAAGTAGTCAATGATCTTCTTTGAAGAAGATCGGTATGAGGCGGGTGTCTGTGAACACTTGGTTTGACAAGCACAGGCAAGAACAAGAAGAAAGAAATAGGAGATGGCATGCTGCCTGAAATGGAGAGTTCCTCGAGAGAAGAGGTCAATGTTGTTTGGGAACCTGAACCTCCTCCTCCTCCTCGTCCTCCTACTCCTCCAAGAGAACCCAGTAACACCTCCTCCGGATCCTATTGCAATGGTTGTTCAACCATCCTCATCAGCTCTGCCTCTACAAGCCAATCGGTAGTGATCTGAAGGAAGTGTATGACAAACTTGTGGATGATAGCAACAAATTCAACGAGGTTTATGGAAGCCTCTCAACAACACTCAAACTATCGATCGTAGGCTTGACTTCTTGACTACTCTACTCTGACAAGTTTTGGAGAAGATGGACAAGCCCTAGAAAACCTTAGGCTTTTTACCTTTTAGTTTTCTCCCTTTTGATAGATTTTCTTTGAGTTTGTTTTTTGTTTATTTACTCACTCTGTGATTATTTCTAATGAAATTAATTTATGACACTTAAAAGTTTTCTCTTTATCTTTCTTTATCTTTGTTTTGGTGTGATGTTCTTTATTTCTGTCTTAACCTTTTTGTCGATGACAAAAGGGGAGAAGAATATAGAGTATAAAGCAATTGATGAACCTAGTGTATCAACCAAGTGTCATCATGCATACATTATGTGTTACGATTAATATATTCTGTATGCTCTGAAACTTATATCTTGTAATATCTTATGCTCTGTTACACTTAGAAATATTTATATATGCTTAATTGAGGAGCCTACGAAATCATCTGAATAAATATTTTTATAAAGAAAAATTGTTCATCAATATATGTATTTGTCATCATCAAAAAGGGGAGATTGTTGGAATCAAGTGGATTCGTAAACAATAACCCTTAATTGTTTTGATGATAACAAAGATTAAGAGAACAATTTATTCTCTAACATGGTTATAAGTGTGCGAGAAAGTATTTATACTCGAGAAAAATTTGCTTGAAGACTTAGTGAAATCTTGAACTTCACTCATCAAAGTCCGGCTCTGGCTCGATTCTTGGCACATAGAATCTGGTTGGTCAACGCCCGGAGTTAGTCAACATTTTGATGTTAGTCAACACTACGGTATATGATGCAAGACATGATTTGACTCGGTCAAATCTGTTGGTTACCCGCTCTTTCGAAGACTCAGAATTTGTTTGGTCAACGCTCTCTTGTGATGGTCAACGCTCTGTTAGAGCATAGTCACAATCTGGTTGGTCAACTCTGGTGCAAGTCAACAATACAGCAGATTCTACTTAGTGCACTCTATGAAGACTTATTGTGCTTCAACAAGAATGCTATGTGATAACCCTCTCGGCTCTGTATTGAAGAATACTTGATTACGGTGAGCAGTGAAGTCTTTGAACGAAGAGCTCTGATAGTGAAATTGAAGTACCCTGTTATACGAGGACAAGAAGAATGTCAAAGGATAAAATCATCAAGGAAACTTGTGCTTGAAGTGTCTATATTTTGAAAAGCTCACTAAGGACAAAGTTCTCGACATTGCGTATATTCCTGAGAATGCTTTCCGTCTTGAAAGCGTCGTAACCTGCAAAAGCCAAAGTTCCAGGATCTGAAGCTTTGACTGGACAAAAGAGAGCGTTGTGTCACAACGGCACTTACAACGGCACTTTTTCAACCCTAGCTATATATCCTACCTCATACATCAAGTATTTTTTTAGTGAACAACAAACGATTTTCAACATAGTTGTACGCAAGCTAGCAACTTGAATATTTTTCTGAGTAGTGAGAGCATCAACATCTATCTTCTCTAACACTACCCAATCAAGAGAAAGTGAGCAATCAAGAATTCATCCAAGTCTCTGAGATCTTTGAACAAGGCACTTACTGTTTTATTCTTTCTTTAAGAAAGTTGTTTTGTGCTAAAAGTATTTTTCATTGTAAATCCCCTCTGAAGAGAGTTATCTCTATATTGTTTCAAAACTCTTATTTGAATCTGTACTTAGCCCAGTAGTGGCTATATACCTTAGAGGCTCAACTGTACTGAGTCGTTCTAAGAAGTTGTGAGTATAGCCAGTTGTCAGAAATATACTCTCAAGTGTAATCAGTTGATTATAGTGGAGAAATCCTTCAAGTGAGTGAAGGGACTAGACGTAGCTATCAGGTGATAGTGAACTAGTATAAATCTCTGTGTCTCTTTCTTCTCTCTACTCTTTATTCCTTGCACAGTTCATTCAATAGTTATTTTTCTTAAACATTTGTATTTGCGAAAAAGTTTTTTAAAAACCCAATTCAAACCCCCCCTTTCTTGTGTTTTTGCCACGTTCATTGTCCCCCACGACCATTGTCCTCGCCACCATCGCCCAAGCCACGACACCGTCGTACCATCTCGCTGTCGCGCGCTTCCTCCCGCCGTCGCAGTACTCTCTTGCTCGAATATGTCGCTGTTGTAGTCCTTTCAACCCTGTAACTTTCTCTGGTCGCACCATCTAAATCGTCATCGTCCACTCTTGAGCAGATTTGCGATCCTCTTAAAGTTGGGTTAGTTTTCTCTTCCTTTTCTTCTTGAGTTAGGATTGGATTATCAAAGACATTATAAGCTATTCTGTTAGGATTGTTTAGGTGAGTGTGTTTTCTCTTGGTTGGCTAAATTTCTCTTGGTTATTGTTTAGGGAATGTGTTTTCTTTGTTGTGATCGTTACCATAGAATCTGCACATTCACTTCTTTTCATGCTTGCTTTTTGATGGAACACTTAGCTTGTTTTGATCTTCTTTAGAATGTAATTCAAGGATATGTTGTGTAAATATTGGATATGAGACATGGAACCTCTTTTATTGTGTTTTGGGTTGTTCTTTGTGATTGGAAACTTAGACTTGTTTTGGGTTAAACTATGTTAGAGAAGTTTTAATGGTGAGAAATAAAGTTTAGGAGTGATCATGTTAAAATTCATATTTTTATATAGTGTGTTAGTTAAATATCTAATTGTTCTAACTTATGCATACAAACATGTCAATGTTAGTTAAATATCTAAGCATAAAAGTATGTGTATATTATTTCAGAACACAATTAAGAATCGTAATTGGATGCAAAAACATCGCTTAGGTGATGAGTATAAGAACGGAGTCGAAGACTTCTTACAATTTTCCCAAGCAAAACTTCCTAATCAAACAACTTTCTATTGTCCTTGTGTTAAGTGTTTGAATGGGCCAACACTAAAAGTTGAGGAGATAAGGAATCATCTTCGTGTTTTTGGGATTTGGCAAAGATATACGACATGGACCTGGCATGGTGAAGTGTTAAACAAGCCAAGTGTGTCCACAAGAGAGGAAGTTGATGTAGATATGGACGATCGACTAGAGGACATGATTCGTGATATTGGACAAGAATCTTTTCAGCGGGCACATGTGTATGAAACTCTATGCAGCGACAAGGAAAAACCTTTGTATCCGGGCTGTAAAAATTTCACACGGTTGTCAGCGGTGTTGAAATTGTTCAATCTGAAGGCGATAAATGGGTGGACTGATAAGAGCTTCACTGAATTGCTTAAACTGTTGAATGACATGCTTCCGGAAGGTAACACATTGCCAAACAGTAATTATGAAGCGAAGAAGATATTATGTCCGATGGGTGTGGAGTATAAAAATACATGCATGCAGAAGGATTGCATATTATCTTGGAAAGAGCATGAAGACAAAGAAGAGTGTCCCGAGTGTAATACATCACGCTACAAAAAGAAGGACGGTGATGATAATTGTGGTGATGTGAGCAAAAAAGGTCTTCCTGCGAAGGTGTTATGGTATCTTCCAATTATTCCCAGGTTTAAGCGACTGTTTGCCAATGTAAATGATGCAAAGAACCTTAGATGGCATGCAGATGATAGGAAATATGATGGAAAGCTTCGCCATCCGGCCGATTCTTTGCAATGGAAGAGAATTGATTCATTGTTTCCGGAGTTCGACAATGAGCCAAGAAACCTTAGGCTTGAACTTGCTACAGATGGAATGAATCCATATGGTAACTTAAGTAGCATCCATAGTTCATGGCCTGTTCTCTTAGTAATTTACAATCCATTGTCACGATGAGGATTACCTCTGGATGGGATTTGGTAATAAAATATTTCATATCTTGTTATTTGATCTTTTTGATACCTTACACTATTTGTAGTTAGTTAATTACATATGTTTTGAATTGAACTTGTAGTTATTTGATGGTCGTGGCACAAACTCATACAATCATGAAGAAATTATCGAGATTCGGAAAACATGGGCGCGTTTTTTTGTGACTAAGATTGAAGAGCAAAATCTAAACCTAGAACCACCAAGACGTCGAACAAGAAAAACAACACAACAAAAATGAGAAGGTTTGAAGAGAAGAAAAAAAGGGATAACAGAATTGTGTAACTAATAATTCGTAGCATTTAGGAGTTGTCTAAATGTTAATTAGAGGATAGTTGAAGTTTTATTTTTTGACAATAGAGTTTTGTTTTTTTGTCTGAATGTTAATTAGGAGTTTTGTTTTGTTTTCTTCTTGTGTGAGTTTTGGAGTTCATGATGATTAATACATGACTGAATTTGTATGCAGTGGTTGTATGTATTGGCAGTTCTGTTGGCAGTTCTGGAAATAGAAATTTCAAAAATGTAGTATTAAAAAAATTGATGCATCTATGGCGTCGGTTTTCCTTAAAACATGATTAAAAGTCATATATGGCGCCGGTTTTTTAAAACGCGGTTAAAGGTGACTTATAGCGCGGTTTTAAAACCATGATTAAAGGTAACATACGGCGCCGGTTTTCAGAAAACCGCGGTTAAATGTTACATACGGCGCCGGTTTTTCTTAAAAACCGCGGTTAAATCTTTTTTTTTTTCAAAATTTTTTGTCCTTTACATCATGATTTAACTCCGGTTTTATAAAAAACCGCGATTAAAACTTACTTTTAACCGCGGTTTATAAACCGGCGTTAAATATTTACACTTACAACGTCGGAAGAAAAGACGCCGGATTGAAAACCGACGTTAGAAGTCCAAAAAAACCGCGATTAAAAGTGGTTTTTGCACTAGTGAAACATGAGTGCTAATGTACCTGCAATAGTAGCAATGCTCTGACAGTGAAGCTCCACACCACGCACGGCAACAATATAACCCTCAACATAGCAAATTGCACATATTAGAGGGTTGGGGAAAAGGAAGTAAAAAGATAATAAAATATGACAGAAAATAAGGGAAGGTATCCTATTAGTGCTATTTGTGAAAATCTCAAACGGATTGCACAAAATCATACAAGGAAAGAAAAATCCCCCAAAATGAACACAAGTAAAACCATATTTTACATTCTATAAAAAGTAGCTAAATAATTTAGCTACTAAAATAAGTGGTTGAGTAATGAACATTAGTTATCGTTACTTGCATACAACAATTACTGAGGCAGTCAAGGACTTTAACCCCGCAGTGCAGTTATCACTTATGAGTCTCGAGCCATGCTGAAAAATCAATTGCTTATAATCTTTTCATCACATTCATAAAAGGCCCTGTTTAGATAAACAGTTTATTTAAGCGCTTATAGTATAAAGCTTATTGCAAGAGAGTTGATATCATAAGTGCTTAAATTTAATAAGTTATTTGTGTTTAGATATGTATATTCAAAAGTTTTTATGCAAAATTAAAGTGTTTGGATGCATTATAAAATAAGCACTTACAAAATTTTATAATTTTTAAAAAATTAAAAATTTAAGAATCAAACCATAATAAAAATATTAAGAAAAAATAATATAATGTATCACAATATCATTATTAATAATAAAAAATCTCCTATCACTATATAGCCCCGGAGCTATTATTTAAAAAAAATATGAATCAAACTATGATTTAAATAATTGAAAAAAAAATGTGTCGCATATATTACAACAAAACTGCAATATAAAATATGGTGAGAATGAATATCGTAAATATTTGAAGTCTACCATTCTCTAAAACAGCACCCCTATGTGATGTTTGTCAGGTAATCAATCAACGAAAATCAATACATACGTATTTATAATTGTTGAAAGGAAAATGTTTCTTGGACACCCCAAAACCATTACACACCTTGAGAGAGACAGAGATAGAAGAGAGATGAGTGATAGATGTGATAGATAGGTGATGTCATAAAAAGAGAGAGATAGAAAGAATGTGATGTGTTAGATGGGTGTTGATTTTGTGGGGGTATTCAAAAATCAAAACTCTTGTTGAAAACGAAAATCAATACAACCCAAAACAAAAACGAAAGAGGCAAGGCTGATATTGAACAGCTGATTGAAAATAGCGAGCGGTATGTGTCTCAAAATAGTGAGCGCGTAAAAATAAGTAAAAAAAGTGCAGCGCAGAATCGAACGCAAATTCGTAGGATGATCCGTGTTACTCACCATAAGCTCCGAATAAGCCCATTTGATAAGCTTTCATAAGCTACTCATGTAGTATAAAGCTTCATTTATAAGCTTATGAAAAATGGCTTATAGAATAGTCACAAGCTCTTTTATAAGCTGTTCCAAACACCTTCACAAATGCTTATACCAATAGATAAGCTCAAATAAATTGTTTATAAGACAATCCAAACGGACCCAAAGTGATTTCAACCACTCACCAACAAATCTGAAAGCATAAGCAAATGCTAGTAAAGAGAAAAGCCCAAGTTATCGTGTTTTATGATCAATCACCTAAAAAGGAAAAGTAAAGATTGAAACACACACATATCATGACCCAATATGTCGTTGGTTTAATTAAGGTCACCTTATGGCTCTATTGTTGCGGTGAAAAAACATTTAAGGACTGTATCAAACTATAAATCCAAATGCAAAAGCATATACGCACACACATGTTGCAAACTTACTCATGGGGATCATAGGTGCTGTTACGTGAATGTGAAGGATATAGATCCTCTTTTTTCCATACTTGAATCAGGAGTCTCTTTTACAATTTCCCTCCCATTTACTACAACATAAAACGATATAAATAACACTTATTTTTTGTCTTCGTCAGCACTTAAAACCGTTGTCTAATCACCCGCTGGTGATTGTGATTCGAAAAGACAGCGTTTGGCAAGCGCTGAGGATTTTGGAAATAGACAGTGCTTCTTAATTTGAAAAAGTGCTGTCTATCTTTGATAATAGACAGCGCTTTTTCAAAGAAGCGCTGACTATTTGCCTTTTTTTTTAGATTCAGTATTATTATGTTGCCGCATTCCATTGGACATGTGATCCAATTCCTGCATCAAACATTTACAAGAAATGAAACATTCACACATATAGAAAATACCATCACACATACAGAAAATACCAACAAACATCACACATACATACAAAAAATACCATCACACACAGACATACAGAAAATATCAACCAATTAATCATTGACTTGTATATTTTTATACTTCAATTTGAATTTCTAACAAAATTTTGGCAGAATCTCCCCTAAAATATGGACATTTCAAAATTTATCTAATACTTATAACAAAAAAAAATACCATATATCAGCCAACACAAATCACTATACAAGTCTACCTAGTAACCACAAGACAAGTATACTTAGTTATCAATTCACAAATACTAATTAATCTACCAAATTCTGCCTTTGAAGTAATTTAATTTATTACCTTGTCGAGCTTGCGATGCTAAAATATGAGCGTCATCTTTATATCCCAACTTATTGAAATTCACCCGTACGAAACCCGACTCAAATTATGTGTACAACGGTTTCAAATTCATTTTAATCTACATTTATCTTTAATTGTATTGAAACTCCGATCCTATCCTAATACTTGCACTTGGATACTTGGTTTCCCACATTTTTCATTTCAGCAAGTTATCAAAGATGATGATAAAAAGCTGAATGTGCTGATAAGAAGGTTTGATAAACCGGCTTATAATGTCGTGGTGACAGCCTTAAAAGAGAGAAATGAATACAAACCTTCTTATCAACCTATTCAGCTTTTTATCATCATCTTTGATAACTTGCTGAAATGAAAAATGTGGGAAACTAGATATCCAAGTGTAAGTATTAGGATAGGATCGGAGTTTCAATACAATCCAAGATAAATGTAGATTAAAATGAATTTGAAACCGTTGTACACATAAATTTCCTCACATTTCCTCACATCTTGCACTCCATCCTTATATTCATTGGACAAACGATTGGCAGACCTGATGGCAACAATTCAATTTTTTTTCAAAATGAAGTTTACATTGAGTAACACACACTTTCAAAACCAGGAATCATATCAATGTATAAGTATAACTATCATGAAACCAGTTAAGAGCAATCTAATATTTTTCCAAAATGAAGGTAATTAAGAAACAAGAATTACCAGTGCCAGCAGCAGTAATAGCTTGCCTATACAGGATGCAGGGGATGATAGCAAGTAGGGCAGCCACCAGCGCTGCACAGAATGCAGGAGATGAACCCAACCCCGAACACAGAGGAAGTTCAGAAGAGACAACCACAGCAGCAGGCTTAAACCTACACAAACAAGGAAACACGTAAAGAACAGAACCAAATAAAGAGACCTAACCATTTTTATTTTTTTATTTTTGAAAGGAAAAGAGACCTAACCTTTATTAAACTAATAATGAGAGAAAGCTAATAAAGAGTTTGAAGCCCTAACTCTGGTGCAAGAAACCCTTTAATGATGAACCTGAGATGTTTCTGCAAAGAAAAATCCCAATTCACAAATACTTAATTTACTAAACAAGACTTTGAAGTAATTTGATTTATTAACTTTGTGACTTAAGAATGCAACTATCTCTGGTGCTATCTCTGGCTCGAAAGATATTCTTCTTCATAGTCTGTCCGGAAGATGCCATCTAGCTATCTGAAAAAAAATAAAACACACAAGTTATTAGACACACAAGTAAAATTCATAGTCATTTAACAAGTAATTATTAGACAAATTTAACTAAAAAACACAATCTATATACATGGAACTTCTTTTCCTTTTTCTTTTCCTCCGACTGATCCAAAGCCCCTCTTTATGATCATGTCTAATATATGTATCATTCTCTTTTGATGTACTTTCCTCAGCAAACATTGATTGTATCATAAAGAAAGGGTCATCCTCAATAACAGCAACATCATTTGCTTGATCATCAATCCCATAACCAATTTTTTTGTTAGTCAACAAAATAATGGACCAATTCATATCGGTAGGATCGGCGACATAAAACACTTGTCGAGCTTGCGATGCTAAAATAAAAGGCTCATCTTTATATCCCAACTTACTGAAATTCACCTTCATGAACCCCAAATCATCCGTTTCTGCACCGTAATTATTGTCAACCCACTTACATTGGAACACTGGCACCCAAAACATAGCATAATCCAACTTCCATATGTGTTCAACGACCCCGAAGTATGACATGTTTGCATATATGGGATTTCTGTCTTTGGCACTTGAGATATGCATAGCTTGAGCAACAAGAGAGACCCCACTATTTTGCATTTTACTCTGATCATCATGTTCTATTGTATTGAATGTGTACCCGTTCATCAAATAACCGGTGTAAGAGATAACATGTATACTTAGACCCCTCGCTAACCATCTGAGTCTTTCTGAAACCGAAGTAGGATTTACAACAAACTCTGCAGAAATGTGATCTCTTAGCCACGTTATAAAACACCGATTGTGTTATCTTGTTAATCAATTTGATTCTTATTTGGGTGCATACTCTTGAGCATTTCATTTTGTTTTATAACATACGACTCAACCTCATCGGCGTTGTGTAAAACATATAAGTGTGCTTGCACCATCTGTTGCCTTGATATAGTCAATATTTTACATCTAATAATTCATTTCCCTTCGCTTCCTCCTGTATGACGAGACTTTGGCAACCCTATGGAATATCCACCATTAGATAGGTAGTCGGAACAAAATTTAACAGCTTCTTCGACTGTGTACCGCTCAACAATACAACCCTCTAGTCGTGATCGGTTTTTCACATACCCTTTTAATATTTTCATGTAACGCTCAAACGGGTACATCCATCTCATATAGGTTGGTCCACACAATTGTGTCTCCCTAACCAGATGAACTGTCAGATGACTCATTATGTCAAAGAATGAAGGTGGGAAATACATCTCAAGCTCACATAAAATCAAAACAATTTCTGTTTGCAATGCTGATAACTTTCCAGTGTCAATCACTCTGCTGCAAATTGCCTTGAAGAATAAACAAAGTTTAGTTAAGGTCTTCCGCACTTTGATGGGCAAAATGGATCGTATACCAATGGGTAACAAATTCTCCATGAGAACATGGCAATCATGGGACTTTAGACCCTTTAACTTGAGATCTCTCATTGATACGAGGTTTATAATGTTTGAAGATTATCCCTTTGGAACCTTAACTCCGTGAAGAAACTTACAAAGAACCATTTTCTCTTTTCTAGACAAAGTATGAGCGGCTGGAGGTAGATATGTATGTTGTTTCCCCTTCTTTACCGGTCCCAATTCCTGTCTCAATCCTATACTAACCAAGTTTCGCCTTGCATTGATGTCATCTTTAGTCTTCCTGAGCACATTGAGTAAGGTACCAATGACACTATCAAAGACATTTTTTTTAACATGCATCACATCAATGAAATGTCTCACGTATAATGAACTCCAATATGGCAGCTCAAAGAAAATCGACCTTTTCTTCGACCCTCGCATGACAAGCTCTCCCGTAAAAGGCTTCCCGAATTCAATACTCAAATCTTTTACCTTTTCAAACAGTTGTGCACCCGGCAAAGGCAAAGGAGCTCTACTTTCCTCCACGACCGATAATGATGCTTTTGAGGAAAAAAAACCTACGATGCCCAAGGAAGACATTCTTCTTACCATGTTCCAATCGCATCCAATCTGTACCATCTTCACATATAGGGTATGCACACTGGCCTTTGGTACTATATCCAGACAAATTACCGTATGCCAAAAAATCATTAATTGTGTCGAAAATCATAGTCCTCAAGGTGAAACTTTCTTCTCTATACCCATCGTACACCTCTACACCCGTCTTCCATATTTGCTTAGTCAAGAATATGTCTATATCATTTCCTGGTTGTTTGGGGCCAAAAATTAACATAGACAACATCCTATATTTGCGCTTCATGCATAGCCATGAAGGTAGGTTATAAATCACTAAAATCACAGGCCATGTACTATAAGAGCTACTCTAAATACCATGCGGGTTAAATCCATCAGTAAACAATGCAAGTCTTAGGTTTCTTGGTTCTTTCCCAAAATCAGGATACTCAATATCAATTTTCCTCCATTGAGGAGAGTCTGTCGGGTGCCGTAGCATGTCATCCTTAATCCTTTCATCCCCATGTCATGTCAAGTGTTTTGTATCTTCTGAACTATGGTACATGCGTCTGAATCTGGGAATTATAGGGAAATACCACATAACCTTCTCTGGAGCCAATTCTTTCTTCTTATACTGTGATGCATTACATTTAGGACACGACTTTAACGATGCATATTCATTTCAAAATAAAATGCAATCTTAGGACAAGCGTGTATCCTCTCATAACCCATGCCAATAGAGCATAACATTTGTTTAGCCTCGTATGTCCGACTAGGAAACACATTATCAGCCGGCAACATATCCTTCAATAAGGTGAGTAATTCCGTAAAGCTCTTATTAGTCCATCCATTGCCCAATTTCAAGTTATACAGCTTTAACATTGTCGATAATCTCGTGAATTTCGTACAACCCTCATACAATAGCTTCTCCGCATCACTTATCAACTTCTCAAACATTTGAGGACAATCACGAAGATCTTCTTCAACCGCATTTGCCATCTCTTCAAAGCGGTCGCCATCATATGTATTTGTAGTGGTGTCATCTGACGCATATCTCCCACTATTCCTCATGGTATTAGAAGATTCACTTCTTGTCTCACCGTGCTTTGTCCAACAGGTATAAGTTTGATCAATCTCATTGTTCATTAAATGTCATTCCAATTCCTTAACACTAACTTTGTCTGCATAACAACAACTTAAACAAGGACATACAATTCTACTATGGTCTGCTGTATGCCCAACTACAAACTTAATAAGCTCTTGAACTCCATCCTTATATTCTTTTGACAAACGATTAGCAGATATCCACTTCCGATCCATTCTAACTTCAACCTTTAAAAAAGCTAAGTTAGTCCTTCAGTAATATAACATCATATTAAACTTATTTGTATTATGACTAAACATAGTCAAAACTTGATAATCTAACGCATCAGGCTATAGCTTATGTTATGCCATCAATCCACAATTCACAGTTCGTATTCAATTCACAGTTTGAATTTTTAACAAAATTTGGGTAGAGTCTCTACTAAAATATGGACATTCCAAAATATATCCAATCCAATCAATGTGTTTTTTGTATTTCACTTAAGGCAGACATACACCACAGTTGTGCATAGAGCACTAAGTTTTCAAACAATTCTTCATATTTCTTAAAACTTTAACAGCTAAAAATGTATAATCTACAAGCTCCATTCCCACATACAGTATACAGCATACATATTAGACAAATTTCAACATCAAAATCATACCGTTTTTTACCTTTAAAACAAATGGCTATGAACTAAACAAAAAAAAAGTACTATCAAGATATAACAATAACAATTCTAGATCAGAAATGTCTGAATTTAAAGTATCAATAATCACTGATTAGTAAAATCTTAAACATTTTAATACACTTAAGAGGGTTCAAAGATCACACTAGAAATCAAGAAGATCCAAGTCAAATATACTAATAGAAACATAACTTGTGAGTATTACATTACCTATTGAGAATCGCTGCTGATTTGGCCCAAAGAAAAAGAATGACAACAAGGAGGAGGAGAACACTGGAATCAAGAGACAGAAGGGTATAACCAGATCTCTCAAACACAACCCAAGTAGCTACTGTGATCAACAATATTTACATTTTCAGAATGAGTTCATCATCAAATGAAAAGGAAAATAGATTAGGGTTCATACCAGGATGAAGAAGAAGAAGAAGGCGGCAGCGGCGTGGAACGGCGGCGATAATGACAGAAGTTTCAGAACTTTAGCTTAGCGTCGTCAACAGTCACAGCTTCAAAACCGGAAGATGAATGGCGAAGGTGGAGAGGAGGAGGAACGAGGAAGAGGGGGGATAGTGGAGAGGAGGAAGAGGGGCTAGGCGGCGGTGGTCCCGTTCGCGTGCGAGGGAGAAAAAGAGTGTGAGTTTCAGAGAGTGGTGGTGTCTTTTGTGTGTGACAGAGAGGGAGAGAGAGCTGAGACGGCGGTGGTACCGTGGTTGAAGATGAAGACGCGTCGTCGAGAGACGTTGAAGATGGCGAGGAAGAGAGAACTCTGTGTTATGTTTGCGAGAGAACGAGGGAATGAGAGCTGTTTTGTGAATTTTTAGAAACGCAAATAGCCAACGTTTCCTTAGGGAAGCGCTGGTCATAAATATAATAGACAGCGCTTCTTAGGGTAAGCGCTGGTGATGTCACGAAAAAAAACAGCGCTTTCTAAGGAAAGAGCTGGCGATGTCCCTAGGCGTGTCTTTAACAGGGTTTGCTAAAAAAAGCACTGTCTATTTCTAAATTTTAATCAGCGCTTTCTCTAGGAAGCGCTGGTGAAGGCCTTATATAAATTTTTAACAGCGCTTTATTATGTAGCGCTATTTATGGTGGTGCTTTTTTTTTAACAATCTGTTATAGTGATTGGTCATGTCAAGTGTTTAATAATATGGTCAAATAATAAAAATTAACAAGAAAATTATTATAGTTGTAGTAAAGATATAAAACACACCATGCGCAAGTTTAAATATCAAATGTGCATGAAGCTTTTGATATAAAACACTCATTAAAGATATAAAACACATTATATGCTTATTATTTGCCCTTGTGGGGGTCTCTAATTATGCAAATTTGCAATTTTGAAGATTCATAGGAGATAAGGTTGAACTTCACCTAGGAATGAATTTTAAAAAAAATGACTGACTACGTATGAGTCACTTCTTTCAATTACACACCCGATCCTCCCTAAAAAACTTAAAAATTGTCGATCAAAACGAAGAAATTACGTGACTTCTTAGTTTACTTGTTACCTTATAGAAAATATGTGACTTATATTCTCAAAGGAATCTTAACAAACACTTACTTAGCAAATAGAAGAGATTTGGCTAAAGACCATGTTAGATGAACTATCACCTGCACAAAAATGTCCAAAACAAAAAGATTGAGACTTTAATACTAAAACTGCCCAACAATTCATGACTGATGGACAAAATATTCTAGTTGAATAATCTCCTTTCACGTCACTTAGTTTTTGCTCATCCATTGGTTTGTTTTTCATTTCGTTATGTCAACACTATTTTTTACAAAGGAAAGACAATGGTGATCTTTTTAAAGTTTGGTTTGGTTTGTGGACATTTTAATTTCCAAGAAATACAAACACGATAGGGCGAGAAAAAGATGGAAGGATAAATTTAAATCTCCATTCAGTTAGCATCTCAACTTCTCTATGCACATAGGAAATAATTAACGGTAAAGGGAATATAGCCTTTAATGGAAAGAAAGTCCTATGGCGCCGTCCGCTAGGGTTTGGTCGTGTAAGCACTAACTCCTCCCATGGCGCCGTCCACGCCGGCCACTGCATGCCCCTGGCCATTCTTTGCCGGTCTCGCGCCTTCCCCTATGTGCCCTGCTTCTCCGCACCCTACTTCTCTGCGCCTTGTTTTGGCTCAACAATCGCGCCCTGTCTCTGTCTCTGTTCATCAATCGCGCCCTCCGCGTTCTTCTTCTCCTTCTCTCCAATGCAAATCGTTTGCACAGGCTCTCTACAACTCCTGCGACTTGCCTCTTCCCTGCCTCAAGGGAAATGAAATTGCGATTAAGATTCCTGAGGATGAGTACCAGGCCGGACTGGAGCGATGTAAGAACCATCTTCATGGCCGATTGATCTTATCTAAGGGCGATTCTCCTTACAAGTTTGCTGATTTAAGGAATAAGCTTTCAAATCTCTGGAAACCGATTAGAGATTGAAGTATGATTTCTTTGTGAAAAGGTTACTTTGAATTTTCGTTTGCATCACAGGGGGATCTTATGTTCAAAGGGTTCATGGAGTTTGAAACCTGGTTTCCTTCGCATGTCACTGTGGACATTGGATTTCAATCCTTTGCTTCAGAAACAATCTCATAAATAGTCTTGGTTCGCATATTTGGTCTGGCTCAGGAGTATTGGAGCGCAAAAATCATCTTTGCAATTGCTGCAGGTATTGGAACCCCTCTTGCCCTCGATGAAGCCACTAGTAAGAGAGCTTTTGGTCAATTTGCTAGAGTGCTTGTGGACATTGACTTGAATACTGATCTTAGGGACGGAATATTGGTTGAAAGGGAGGGTTTTGGATTTTTTGTGGGTCTGGAATATGAAAACTTACCCTTATTTTGTGTTGGTTGTCAATTGATTGGGCACTCTGAAGCTAATTGTAAGCAGTTGTCCAAGGAAGATGCTTCTAAGAAGGAGAACGTTATTCCCATTCCAAGAGCTTCTGCTCCTAGAAAAACAACAACCAACTATGTGCGTAAAGTGAAAAACTTGACAAATTTGGAGGAAGGACGAGTGCAAATTACTGTTGAGCGTCTTCTATTGATAAATCTGCTTTGGTTGGACAATGTTTTGGAAAACTTATCTTCATCCCCCGCTTCAAGTGATAATTTGGTTCAACATTGTGAGTTGGGGATAAAGCACAGTGGCGCAGGCTTAGATGAGCAGAATTTGAATAAAGATGTCGAACAAGCCATTCATGATGTGTTTGGCAGCCCAAGTAACACAGATAGTTCTTCTTTTGTGGCAGATTCTATTGGTGACATGGAGCAGCATGTCAATCTCTTTGGTTCTATTGCTCAAGATTTTGTGGACCAAAATGTGAATTACAATCATGCCAAGGCCTCAGACAGTTCTGATGAAGAGGTAGTGCAATGCACTCCTGTGCATGAGGCTCAACAACATTGTATACAGGACTCTGCTCATGCAGCAAATAATAATTCCCAACTTGTGGCTTCTGCATGCCAATCCAGTCCCCTTAACATCACTCCAGTGATTGTTAAAGATCTTAGCTCTTTTCCAGCTATTGTTCAGAATGATTTTAAAGTTTTATCTGTTTTGTGGGCAAAACGAAAGGGTGCAAGTACTTCTAAAGCAGAAGAGCAGAATAATGACAATACCGCTGATGATGGTTTTACGGTGGTTAAATCCAAAGCTCAGAAGAAATATAACCTGAGACTAAATAGAAAACTCAATTCTATGTTTACTTGATTCCAGATTATCTTGCATGGATGTTGGTTTATGTCCCCCATGATTTTGTTTTCTTTTTTTATTTTTTAATAAATTTATGGTGACTTGTCACCTTGCTTAAAAAAAAAATATAACGGTAAAGGGAAAATAAAAAAAAGATATATTTCTGACACAACAGTTAGGTACAGAAGATAGAACTTGAATCAATTTGGAGTGAGGAATGCTAGGATCATACCTTCTGACACACTCCTTTGAACACACTCTCAACTATTGGGCCACGTCACACTTCTTTTTTTAAAATCAATCGTTGGATTGAAAGTTACTATCATATAAATCATCTCTGTAAATTTTAACATTAATCTATGATCATTTGCTATGTCATCAAGATACGTCAATATTAACGTTATTTGTAATTACACCATAGACGTTAATCTTGACGCATCTTGATGACATAGCAAATGATCATAGATTAATGCTAAAATTTATAGATATGATCTATATGATAATAACTTTCAATCTAACGATTGATTTTGGAAAAAAAAGTGTGACGTGACTGTTGGGAGGCAAATTACAAATTTGGAAATTTCGACAGGATCTGAAATCGACAGGTGAAGGTATAAGAAAACAGAATAATAGAACAGAAAATAAGCTAAGTTTAAAAGGACCGGATGACTTGGCGGTTGTTCGATGAGGTGTATGAAGCGTCGAAGATGCCAACATGGAAACGGTCAAATTAGACTGAGGCTTTAAGCAAAATGTAGATAACTCGACAGGAAGGGATACTGTCGAAGTTTTAGTAGTTTAGATAAATTAACTACCGACCCTGTATCCGTACACGTGTCAGGTCGGATGATAGGTAGTTTTTACATTTTTTGCCTATAAATAGTAGTTCATACAATGTAATAAAGGTTGGATACATGATCTAGTTCCTAATATCTCGACGGCTAAAGAAGATTAACGGAAAACGATCATCGTATGCCTTCCACACCTTATCTTTCTGCACTTTAATCAATTTTCAATCTATTTTCAATTCTTTGCATTTCCAATTATGTCATTTACATTCCAATCAATTTGTATTTCTTCTCTTCACATTTACATTCTTTAAGTCATTGTCATTTACTGTTTCTGCACTTTTACTTTCAAAGTCATTTACATTTTTTTCTTCAATTCATGTTCTTTATACTTCTGTTATTTAAGTTCTTGCATTTACACGTTTTCATTTAAATTCATGTCCTTTTTAACAGTGTTCTTTAAATTCTATCTGTTATTTGTTTTTCTTTTGCATTTCTGCATTAACTTCAATTGCATGTTGGGCTTCAGTGATGTATCCCCCATGATATCGCAGTAGTGCATTCTTGTTTTAAATTTTGTTCTAAGTTACTTGTAAACAAAGTTATTGGCTTTCGACAGCCAAATCTTGTTTATTGAAGTCTATAGTGCCATTTCGACAACGATTCAATTGTTAATTGGAATCATCATAAACAAATTTGGCATAAGATTTGACAATTAATGGCTTAAAAGCCAAGAATGTTAAAACAATTAACGTGTCGAGTCTTTGACCGTTATATTCAAAAGAAACCTTTGTTTTCAAAACGAGATTACCACGTAACTCGTTCGAATTCATAATCGTTTGATCATCAAAATTTATTTGTTTGTTTGATGAATTTGGTAGATCATTCAAGATCATCAAAACTGGTAGAATCATACCATAAACCAAATTTCCCCATAAACAAATTGGCACGCCCAGTGGGACCAGTTTAGAGTAACTCGTTTGAACGATGGTTTTATGCGTCTAAGAAGTGGAAAGATTACTGCTTCTAACGCAACGCAATAAAGAAACATGAGTGGCAGTACGAATAGTAGTGCCACAATGCCAAGTGTTGCCAGTACAAATGCTTCGACTGCCAGTACGCACTCAGGGGTAGTTGTGACCCCGCGGATGAGTAATACTACCGTTGGGGCAGGTACTGGGATGTCAATGGCCAATACGCAAGGAGAAGTTGTTCTAAGCGCTGCAGTGCTTGAACCGGTGGTTCAAAGTGCTCCAGAAATTCAGGCATCGCCTGGAAGTGCGAGGAACTCAAGTATTAGGCCTGTACCGCAAGTAACGCAACCTCCGTTTGGGATGCCGTATGGTTATTTGCAGAACTCGACAGTCCCTGCTATTGGTTCAACTATGTTCAACCAATATACTAACCAGCCTTTTATGCCATTCGGAAATTCTTCCAATACTCAAGGAATGGCAGGAATGGCTACCACTACGACAGCCAATCAACAAGGGTTAGGACTGGGGGACATGTCGAGTCAAATGCCTCAGAATAATGGGGGATTAACACAGAACTCGTTGGCGAGTATTCGACAACAAGTGGATGATAGTAACCATGAGATGGTGAACATGTTCACTCAGCAGATGGGTGCAGTGATTACGCCTCTTATGGAGACTACTAATCAAGCATGTAATACACTGGCTTTACAAATGGAAAGGCTAAATCAAGCATTGGGATTGGCGGCACCAGTGAACGAGAATGTTCAACAAGGCCCAGGGGTTATACCTCATGGTCAGGGCATGGGGGGCATTCCGCATAATGCGAATAACCCTATGGTGGTGCAGAACGAAGTAGTTCAGCCAAACCAGAACCTTAGTCAGAATTTGAATAACTTGGCCTATGGTCAGGTGCAGATTCTACAAAGGAATCAAGACCAGGGCCCACCAGTGCATCAAGGTTTAGCCAACCTCAAGCACAATATCATGGGAAATCAGATAGAACAAAACGTGAATCAGGCTGTCGAGCAAATGCTGAATAGGCTTGGTTTTAATATTGGTCAAGGCACCAGACCATATTTCATATCTGCATTTCCTGAGTGGGTTCAACAAGCCGAAGTACCAAGAGGGATGAAAATCCCCAAATTGTCCAAATTTTCTGGTGACAGTGGTGAATCGACTGTCGAGCATGTGGCTAGATACACGATAGAAATGGGAGAGTTGGCCACTGTGGAAGGTTTGAAAATGAGGTTCTTTCCAAGTTCTTTGACAAAGAACGCATTTTCTTGGTTCTCGACGTTGAGAGCTAATTCAGTCCATTCGTGGACACAACTGGAAGGATTGTTTCATGATCAATTCTTCAGGGGCGATTTGAGGGTTAATCTGACTGATTTATTCAACATCAAACGCATCTATAATGAATCTATAGATGATTACATCTCTAGGTTCAAGCAAATGAAGAGCAGGTGTTTTACGCCTGTTCCCGAAGCGGAAATTGTGAAGATGGCCGCTAGTGGTTTGGATTACCATATTAGAAAGAAATTGGTAAACCAACACATAGTCGACCTCGCCCAATTAGGGGAGAAGGTTCGACAAGTTGAACAACTCTGCTCTGAGAAGAATCAGAAGAACAATAAAAAGTTTATTAGGCGTGAGAAAGTCAATTGTGTCGAACAAGATCTAACAGACAGTGAGGATGAGGCTATGATGAGCAAGAAATAAACCTTCTTGAATTAAAAGAAGGACCACCTTATGCTTATCAAGCGTTAGTACCTTCCAAGGGAAGGAAAAGATGAGCTATGTGAATAAGAGAACCTATACATTTGATATAACCAAAGTCGATAAAATATTTGATATTCTTTAAAAGATAAGCGACTTAAGTTATCAGATGATCATAGAGTGAAAGGGCCTGAGGACTCTAATGGTCAGAATTATTGCAAGTACCATGGAGCTTTAGGCCACCCTACTAATGAATGTTTTCGTTTTAGGGATTTGATTCAAAAGGCTCTCAAAGAAGGTAGGCTCAAGTTTACTGACAAACAGAAGCCTAGCATGAAGGTGGATACTGATCCATTTGGTCAAGGCATTGCCAATGTCGAAGGTCAAAATGTGAGAAGCTGTAGCATGGTGAACATTAGCGCCAAGAAGAAGTATGTGGTGAATGTCAAGGATCCTTTCGACATCTATCCAAAGCCTCATGAGACTGTTGAAGCTTTTCTGAGAAGGAAAAACAATAGGGGGCAGTTGAAATTATGCCCGCATTGTGACAAGTACTTTGATGAGAAAGCAGCCCAGAGAGCAAAGAAAGTTGATGGTGCAAACGTCCACCAACAAGTTCGTACTCTTTATGGGGATAGGTACGTGAGACATGCACCGGCAAACCGGGTGCAAAGGCCTGTGGTTAATAGGCCTAATCGAGCAATCGGTGGATGGTTGGTCGAGTCTCCAAGGGAATCCACAGGGAGTAATTATGGAGAATCTCTTGGTCGAAAGGTGAATAGGACTAGGAAACCTGATACTAATGTTACGGTAAACAAATGGGTCGAAAATTCTCCTAAAGCTCGTTGTCCTGAACTGAGAAACAGGGTGAGAGCGACAAAGAGTAACCCTCGACAAACACCGTTTTAGGATGAAGAGTACCAGCATGGCAGAATACCTTACCCTGGGGGTGATCAAGTGAAGAAGACCCCACTGTCGAAAAGCCAAAAGCGTCGTCGACAAAGGATAAGGCAAGCTCAGAGGCAGAAAACGAAGGCTAGTGACTTGAAACGACCTCAACATGAAGATTGTTTCATGGTTGGGATACATAAAGTGTCGTTGCCCAAGGAGACTGGTCCAAAGTTGAAGAGTGTAGTGGTTGATGTTAGAGGCAGCAATTACGACAAGGGCCAGACTTCCAAGATGCGAGTCCATTCACAGTAGGCCTCTTTCAAGCAAAGTTCCAAGAATGCTGAAATTCCTGTGGCTAAGGAAAAGTTGACGCCTTGGCCTATAGGTCTAATTGAAGCTGAAAAGTTAGCTTTGGAACGCGTCGAAGTTGGTGTTCAACCGGCCCCGGAGGAGGGCACAGGCAGTGATGTGTCAATGGAGGAACTAAGGATCATAGCTAATGATTCTGATTTATTAGATGAACCTTTGGAGTCCATGGAACAGAACATTGTCAAAACAGATTTGTCCATGGAAGAGGTGATTGCTGCATTAGATGATCCAGATGACCCAATAGGTTTTGAAGACGAAGAACAGTTTGATCCTGACACCAGTTTAGACAAATATTTGGACGAGTTGGTGATGACAATGGGTACTACCTTGTCAAACCTGGGATCGGAAGATTGTTTATTCAACGAACTAGGCATGAGGTTGGGAAGTCATTTGGAGAATGAAGATACTGCTACTAAAGAGGAGTTTACTAAATTGAATGTAAACTTGGTTTCGGTGTTGCCAGCGGAATATGAGGTTCCTTACGAGTTTGTAGTTGAAGTGCCTGACGAGGAAGACTTAGAGAACTTTCCCATTTGTTGGCGATTTGTTGAGCAAGAAATGGTCACTATATTTGATAACTTCGCTAGGCTCGACAAACCAACTCATGGGGAGAGAAGCCACCTTCAACCATTGCACATTAGAGCAATGATTGAAGGTAAGCCAGCTAACAGAGTACTGGTTGATGGTGGTGCATCAGTGGATTTGATTCCAAGAGCCATGTTCAAGAAATTGGGAAAGGATGAGTCTGACTTGTTGCCAACTAATATAGTGGTTACTGACTTCGGAGGAAGAACTGCACCAACAGATGGCGTAGTAATGCTTGATGTGCAAGTAGGATCAGTAGAAAGATCTACTCTATTTGTTGTGATTCCTTCGAGGTCTAGTTATAATGTCTTGTTAGGTCGGGATTGGATCCATTCTGTTGGAGCAGTTCCTTCGACAGTACACCAAAAAATGATTCTTTGGAATGCCCGTGATGAAGTTGAGATTATTGAAGCTGATGATAGTCCATGTTATTTGCAACAAATGCATGTAGACTTCAAAGTATATGATCCAAAGGTGAAACCCATCTCCGTGCAGGGTGGTGTTATTGATAAAGAAGCTCTGAATGCATGCTTAATGGAGCAGTTTGGGGTTAAGTTGCTGGATGAGGCTGACGAAAATCGGCCAATCGACAGCAATGACTTATGAACATCCTCAAATACAATTGTCGACTTTGAGGCCGACCGACGGCCAAACTCAGAAGAAAGTGTGTTGGCCGATTGTATAGAAGTGGCTTGAAGATAGAAGTGACTTTGAGTTGGAAGACCCTTTAGAAGAGATAGACTTGGGCGATGCAGATAGAAAAAGGCCAATATATGTGAGTGCAATATTGTCAGACCAATTTAAAAGGCAGATTGTGGAGCTAGCTTTTGAGTATAAGGATTGCTTTGCTTGGGATTACCACGAGATACCAGGACTGAATAGAGAACTTGTGGAACATAGATTGCCTTTGAAGCTGGATTGCAAGCCTGTCAAACAAGCCAACAGGAGGTTCGCTCCTGAAGTTGTGTTGAAAATCAAGGAGGAAGTTGAACGTTTGCTGAAGGCTAAATTCATTCGCACAACTAGGTATGTGGAATGGTTGTCTAATGTAGTGCCTGTCATAAAGAAGAATGGCAAGATGAGGGTGTGTGTCGATTTTAGGAACCTTAATGCAGCCACTCCTAAAGATGAATACCCTATGCCCATAGCAGATATGCTAGTGGATGCAGCATCTGGTCATGAGCTTCTGAGTTTTATGGATGGGCATGCTGGTTATAATCAGATTTTCATAGCTGAACAGGATGTACCTAAAACCGCTTTCAGGTGTCCAGGTTCAATTGGAACTTATGAATGGATAGTGATGCCCTTTGGTTTGAAGAATGCCGGTGCAACATATCAGAGGGCAATGAATACTATCTTTCATGAAATGATAGGCAAGTTCATGGAAGTATACATCGACGATGTCATTGTTAAGTCTGACAGTCAAGAGGAGCATTTGAACCATTTGAGAATAGCCTTCCAGGAAATGAGAAGGCATAGTTTGAAAATGAACCCTGAGAAATGTGGTTTTGGGGTTTCTGCTGCTAAGTTCTTAGGCTTTTTGGTGCACAAAAAGGGCATTGAAGTATATAAGAATAAAGCTAAAGCTGTGCTGGAAGCGAGACCTCCAATTAACAAAAAAGAACTTCAGTCCTTTTTGGGAAAAGTCAATTTTCTCAGAAGGTTCATATCAAATCTCTCAGGAAGAACAAGAGTTTTTGCTCCATTGGTGAAACTCAAGGCAGAAGAAGCTTTTGTGTGGACTCAACAACACCAAGAAGCTTTTGACCAAATCAAGCAGTATTTGACAAATCCACCGGTCATGATGCCTGCAGAGCCACATCGACCAGTGAGATTGTACATATCAGCATCAGAAGAGACCATTGGTTGTTTATTGGCTCAAGAAGATGGAAACAATGTCGAGAGAGCCGTTTACTACCTCAGTCGAGTGCTCAACGATGCAGAAACTAGATATAGTGCTATAGAAAAACTATGTTTAGCATTATATTTCTCTTGTACAAAACTCAAGTACTACTTGATGCCTTGTAATGTTTTAGTTATGTCAAGGACAAATGTGATTAAGTACATGTTGTCGCAGCCAATTCTGAATGGTCGAATTGGAAAATGGACACTTGCTTTGTCTGAATTTTCTTTGCAATATGTACCTTTGAAGGCTGTTAAAGGTCAAGCAATTGTTGACTTCTTAACGGACCATCCATGTTTAGAAATAAAAGAGCTGACAGGGCTAGTCGAGTTAAAGCCTTGGCATTTGTATTTTGATGGCTCAAGACACAAAAATGGTGTTGGTGTTGGCATTCTGATAATTTCACCTTTAGGTGTGCCAACTAAATTAATGTTTGAGTTAAAATATGTTTGTTCCAATAATGAGGCTGAATATGAAGCCTTAATTGTGGGTTTAGAAATTTTGATAGAAATGCGAGCACGCACTGTCAAAGTTTTTGGAGATTCACAACTGGTTATAAGACAGTTAACTCAAGAATACAAATGTGTTAGCCATAATCTTGTCAAATATTGTCAAGTTGCTTGCAAGTTGATGAAGCGATTTGACAGTGTCGAATTGGAACATATCCCTAGAAAACTGAATCAAGAGGCTAATGAGTTAGCCCAGTTGGCCTCGGGGTATAAGTTATCTTCAAAGGTGTTGACAGAACTCATAAAAATTCGTGAGTTGCTGTACCCTTTGGACGAAAGGGATATACTGGTTTCCAATACATCAAGTTCGTCTGATTGGCGTAAGCCAATAATTGAGTACTTGGAAAATCCAAGTACTGATGTCGACAGGAAAGTTAAATACAAAGCGACTAAGTTTGTTGTGCTCGCTGGAGTTTTGTATAGAAAGTCTGTCGATGGTAACTTGGAAACATGCCTTAGTGAGGAGGATGCCTACTTGGCATTGGCAGAGGAGAAGGAATTTGTGGAGCTCATCAAGCAGGTGAAAAAATGAAATGGGTACTAAGAAGACAAAGAGTGTATTGGCCCAATTTGGTTAAAGATTGCATTATGTTTGCAAAGTCTTGTGAAGAATGCCAAAAACATGGCCACATACAAAATGTGCCTGCTAGTGAGTTACATTCTATCATTAAACCTTGGCCTTTTAGAGGTTGGGCACTGGACCTCATAGGCCAAATCTTTCCTACATCTTCAAAGGGGCATAAGTACATTTTAGTAGGGGTGGACTACTTTACCAAATGGGTAGAGGCAGTGGCCTTGAAAGAAGTGACTCAACAAGACATTGTGGATTTTATTGAAAATCACATTGTTTGTAGATTCGGAATACCTCAAACAATCACAACTGACCAAGGGTCTGTGTTTGTTGGGAAGAAGGTTGCCGAGTACGCTGAGTCGAGGCGAATAAAGATGGTGACTTCGACGCCCTACTATGCGCAAGCAAATGGTCAGGTCGAAGCCATGAATAAGATTATCATTGGGTTGATAAAGAAGCACATTGGTAGATATCCAAAAAGTTGGCATTCGACTCTGGAACAAGTTCTCTGGGCATGCAGAAACTCTCCAAAAGAATCGACAGGTACTACTCCTTATAAATTGGTTTATAGCCATGATGCTGTGTTGCCTGTTGAGATAAATCTTGGTTCATTAAGAATTCAAAAGCAAAATGAGATGCCAGTAGACCAATACTGGGACTTGATGTTTGATGAATTGAATGATGTTCATGATGAGAGAGTTGTGGCCTTAGAACATTTAGTTCGACAAAAAGAAAGAATAGCTAAATTCTATGACAGTCGAGTTAAGTACAAGCGTTTCAAAGTTGGTGACTTAGTTTGGAAAGTCATTTTACCAATGGATAAGAAATGTCGAGAATTTGGGAAATGGTCCCCAAAGTGGGAAGGGCCATTTGAGGTTGTTCAAACATTCTCAGGAAATGCTTATGCACTTGTTAAAGTTAATTCTGGTTTCAGGATTAAGTCTATTAATGGCAAATATTTGAAGTTATATAGACCAACAATGTGCGAAGTAAGAATACAACCTTGAAAAGTAAACTGGATTGTTCTATTCAAGAGCCATTTGGCAGTATACAATATACATTGTCGAATAGGCTTACAGCCTAGTAATACAAGTACTGGAAAGTCAATAAGTCTAGGCTATTAAGGAATAAATCCACTTGTGGAAGCTTCGCCGTGTCCCGGATTCTGATCATGCCGAGGAAGAATTTAGGAAGAGGAACATGGGAAGTAAGAAAGACTCTCGTGGCATACCATCTGGTCAATCAAGTCTGCAAGAGCTGCTTCAAATGGTAGACACCCAAATCGACGGAACAGTGAAGCTAAAAGCATGGGCACATCGATGAAAAGTGTCAAATGCCATGCGAGTAAAGGTAAAGCAGGCAGTTTGAGAGGCAGTCGTCGATTTAGGTGTATGCCTCACAATTAACCGAACTGTGCCAAAACTTTTCCTAATTGCTTGCCGACACGTTGAATTTCGAGCACAAGGTGTGAAGGAGTGCAAGACAGTAGGATAAAGAAGTGGCTCCGGCTTTCCCTTTCTCACATGTTTCAACGAGGTTGGCAAGCTGCATTAGGCAACTTACCAAAACTCATTGTTGATATTAGGCAAATTACCAAAACCCAGAGAGTCTTTCACCGTTGAGACAAAGACTTTGGAAAAGACTATGGGAGGAGGAGCCCCTGGCTTCCAAATGAAATAGGTAGAGCCATGGAATGAAGGCTTGAAGTGTATAAAAAAGGTTTCCATAGCAGCTTGTTATACTCAGAAATAGCTAGTTTGGGGATAAGAACAAGTTGGATTTGGGGATGTTGTTTGTAATGCTAGCAAGAATTTATTAAGGATTCTGTGAAAAGAAACTTCAAGAAGTTCAGAAAGCGTTTGTGTTTGAGCGAGAGAAGAAATATGGCAAGTGTCTATTTATAGCGCAAAATGGGGTTAGTTTTCAAGTTTTGACGGTCAGATTGATTGGTCAATAGCTTTGAATGTAATTTATTAGCCTGAAATTGAAATTAAAGCAGTTAAAAGAACGTGCTAGTTGGACGGTGAAGTGATTGATCGAAAGCAAGCTAAATCATATTGCAGATGTTGCAGGGCAGTACAAGAATTGGTCGAAACAAAAGCGTTTGACATACAAGGAATTAAAAAATGGCTAATGTGCAAATAAGACAAAAAGGAAATTACAAAGGAATTTTTCTAATGTCTTCCCAAGTCGCAGCCAGTTCCATTTTTGTGCCTTCAGCATTTATATAACGAACTTCAAGAGCTTCAACCTTCGACAAAATGGTTTGCGCCTCTGCGGCACTACTAGTCATTTCCTGGTCGAGAGAGGCTATTTCCTCAGAGCAAAAAGCCTTAATTGCCTCTTGTAATTGGGTCTCAGCCGCGGCAAGTTCTCGCCTCAGGCGAGCAACGTTCTGCTCCAACTCAGGAACTTTAGCTTGGTAGGGAGCACCTTTCTCGACCAATGCAAATTGCCTCTGTCGGAGATGCACCAGTTTGTCACGAAGCTCATGCTTGGCAGTGATGGCTTGCTGGTATGGAAGGATACTGTCGTCGAGCTCAAGCAGTTTAGGGATCAATTCTTCGACAAATTCGTGCAGGGTACTGATATGCCCTCGATGGATTAGCGGAAGCCTTTTGCGGGAATGTTGAAGCTCTTTGACGACGTGAATTAATTTATTCCTTACTTCCTGATTTGAGTAAAGGTCATCGAAAGAATACTTAAAGAAACCCTTTAGCTCTGCAAGCAATCCATTGAGTTTTTCAGCAAAATTGTCTCCAGGAAGTGTGGAGGATCGGGCTGACATTGGTGAAGTTTTGCTGCTAGAACTTGACAACAAATTGATCCATTCATCAATCCCCACGTTGGCCTTCCCAAAATCCGCAGCTGATGGATGGGGATCGATGTGAGAGGGTGGATTGGCAGGATCGTCGAGCAACTGATCCATATCAATACTATCTGCCCTGATTACTATGGGACTTTGCTTTTCAGTAGCTTGGGGGGTAGTAGTGATTTCAGCAGAGGGTGTTCCCGCTTGGACGGTGTGATCGTGCTGATGAGTGGAGTGTGGAGTGCGGACTCATTTGTCGAGATGGTAGTTTGAGCCACATCGACGTCCATGGCTGAAGGCTCTTCAATTTCATGCTCAGGCTGAGTCTCTGGGACTTCCTGTGAAAGAAAAAAAAAATCAATGAAAATCCCAAATCATTGCTCTGATGCCAGTGGAATGGCAAGAAAATTTTATACCTTAGTAGCAGGGGGAGTAGTGCTTGGGAAGATTGTTCGCAAAGGGAGCGAAGTATCGACATTTGCTTGTTCAGGGGAGTCCTGACAAACAGGTATGATGAGGCAATGTTCAGAAAAAAAAAACACAAAATTAGTAGAAAGGCATACCTTATCAATGCTCGACGAGTCAGCTCCCTCGACAGAGATAGGGTCTTTAGAAGTACATTCTTCAGACACCCCTGTTTTTGCAGATTTAACTCTTGGCTCCTGCAAATGTCGAAAAGAAAAAATGAAGATCTTGTAAGAAACAGGAAGACCATCAATTTAGACAGTAGTGGAGGAAAGTTTACCTTTGTAAACTTAGCTGTTGGAGTTGCTTCAGAGTTTTCAGAAACGGATCTCTCTGCGTGCGATTCCTGAAAATTGTGTAAGGGTAACCATGATGTCTAAGTGATGAAATCATAAATAAGTAATGGATTCCTATGCAAGTGAAGAGAGGGATACCGTTTGAGGTGTGGAACCAGAAAGAGACTCGAGCAGAATTATTCTGCGTTTGGAGGGCTTGGTTTCAGCACCAGTGGTTTGAGCTTTCCTCTTGGTGGTCTCTTGCTGTGAAGAGCTGGTCGAGTGCTTAGACTTTGCTGGCTTCTTTTGGTCTGCAAGTCTGTTGCCAGCACCGGTCTTTGTAAATCCAGATTTGGAGGATTTTTTCTTTGATGATTTGGACTGGAGGGGAGGTTCATCATCTTCATCTTCTTCTTGAACTTCGACAGTGGCCTTACCACTTGTTTGCTTGTATTTTAAAGGCTCTTTTAGAGCCAAAGCTAAAACAAAGTGAAGAAAGTAAGCATAAAACGAGTGGGTGTTCAAACAAAAAGGCAAAAGAAACTGCTCGTTTTGAATGTAATGATGGTCCTATTTTTGGGGAAGTGGCAGTTTAGACTGGTGATGGGACTATTTGGAAAAAGTAACCGTCACTCATATATATAAAAAAAAAAGAAGAAAAATTCTGGTTCTCTTCATGTTTTATGTCGAAAACTCAGAATTTGGGGGGCATCTGTTGGGAGGCAAATTACAAATTTGGAAATTTCGACAGGATCTGAAATCGACAGGTGAAGGTATAAGAAAACAGAATAATAGAACAGAAAATAAATTAAGTTTAAAAGGACCGGATGACTTGGCGGTTGTTCGACGAGGTGTATGAAGCGTCGAAGATGCCAACATAGAAACGGTCAAATTAGACTGAGGCTTTAAGCAAAATGTAGATAACTCGACAGGAAGGGATACTGTCGAAGTTTTAGTAGTTTAGATAAATTAACTACCGACCCTGTATCCGTACACGTGTCAGGTCGGATGATAGGTAGTTTTTACATTTTTTGCCTATAAATAGTAGTTCATACAATGTAATAAAGGTTAGATACATGATCTAGTTCCTAATATCTCGACGGCTAAAGAAGATTAATGGAAAACGATCATCGTATGCCTTCCACACCTTATCTTTCTGCACTTTAATCAATTTTCAATCTATTTTCAATTCTTTGCATTTCCAATTATGTCATTTACATTCCAATCAATTTGTATTTCTTCTTTTCGCATTTACATTCTTTAAGTCATTGTCATTTACTGTTTCTGCACTTTTACTTTCAAAGTCATTTACATTTTTTTCTTCAATTCATGTTCTTTATACTTCTGTTATTTAAGTTCTTGCATTTACACGTTTTCATTTAAATTCATGTCCTTTTTAACAGTGTTCTTTAAATTCTATCTGTTATTTGTTTTTCTTTTGCATTTCTGCATTAACTTCAATTGCATGTTGGGCTTCAGTGATGTATCCCCCATGATATCGCAGTAGTGCATTCTTGTTTTAAATTTTGTTCTAAGTTACTTGTAAACAAAGTTATTGGCTTTCGACAGCCAAATCTTGTTTATTGAAGTCTATAGTGCCATTTCGACAACGATTCAATTGTTAATTGGAATCATCATAAACAAATTTGGCATAAGATTTGACAATTAATGGTTTAAAAGCCAAGAATGTTAAAACAATTAACGTGTCGAGTCTTTGACCGTTATATTCAAAAGAAACCGTTGTTTTCAAAACGAGATTACCACGTAACTCGTTCGAATTCATAATCGTTTGATCATCAAAATTTATTTGTTTGTTTGATGAATTTGGTAGATCATTCAAGATCATCAAAACTGGTAGAATCATACCATAAACCAAATTTTCCCATAAACAGTGACCCAATAGTTGAGAGTATGTTCAAATAAGTGTGTCAAAGGGTGTGACCCTAGCGTTCCTCGTTTGGAGTATATTGTTTTCCACCTTACTCATGGATAGTTCTCAACCAGTAGTGTAAAGTCAACGACATTTGTTACATATATGCATATTCCGACTTCTGAGAATACTGGACAGGATTTTTCTTAAGAAATGAAGTTTTGAATAGCGAGAGAACATTTAAATGGCATGGATCAATGGATTAACGTATCAAGATAATCAAGATAATACTATGAAAAAAATTTGAAGAGTAAATACAAATAAAAAAGCATTCTAGTTCTACTCTATCAGCCTTGAGTGGGGAATAAAAAACAAACATTTGGCAGACATAGACAAAGTAACCATAGCAACAGCAAGCCCTTTAACGTAATTGCAATAGATTTATTCATCGATTACTGTGATGACATCAAAATGCAAATGGTAAGTGAAATTGCACTAAAGTTGGAAGCTTTTAGACTAATCAATACACAAAAATGAGAAGCTGAAAAGTTAGAAGGAAAACCTAGGAGAGAATAGGCAAGGGGTTCAGACATGCAGGGTCCAAGATTGAAGATTACGGTCATTGACAGTGCCCAACATCTGAGTTCCTCTGCGGTATGCTCTGATTACTATTATAAGAGAGGAAAGCATGGCAATCCTAGCCTTTAAACAAATCCTAACGAAAAAATGGAACTTTAAAACAAGTACATACACTAAAACTGTAAGGCTCCGTTTGGGAGTTAGGAAGGAAGGAAGGAGGAGGGCTTTGAGGGAGAAGAGAAAAGAAAAAATAGAGAAATCTTCTACTTTGTTTGAGGGAGTGTTTTTGTAGAGGAGGAGAAGGGAATACTTATGACTAATATATTTTTAATTTTGAGAGTATTATAAAAAGATGGAAATGATTTGAATAAATTTTTCTAAGCCCTCCAAAATCCTCCTCTAATACATTTTTTGAGTTCCCCAAATTAGGGGATTTTAGTATTATGAAGAAAAATAAACCCCTTATTCAAAATGGGAGACTATCCATCCTTCTCCTTCCCTTGCCTCCTTCCTTTTTTCTTAAGCTCTCTCATCCCTTCCTAAACTCTCAAATGGAGCCTAAAACTACGTCTAATTACACCGCTTTTATCTTAATTACACTTCTCTAACACTTTTTTTTTATTTTTAAACTAGAGATAACCCCGTGCAACTATAATTCATACAAATATTTTTTACAAAATATTTGAAAGCTATATAACTGAAATATGTAAATCTATTTTATACAAATTTTAAATAGACTAATGTTCAGCTTATTTGTAGTTATCTTTTAGCATGTTTTGTAAGTTTTTAGTTGAAGAATTTGATAGGATTATCTTGATCTCGGATTATTAAGTTGTATTTTTTTCTTTGTTCCTTGGTAACAAAAAATAAGAAATAAATTTTATAAATTATAAATTAACATGTAATAATAAAATATAATTATATTGAAAATTTATAATAAATAACTAACTTTTTTTAAAATTTTTTTATAAAATATTTCTTGTCATGTTTAATAATAAGAATTATTAATTTTTTACCAAGACCGTTATTGGAACTTTAATTTATAAAAAGATAATTATCGAAGAAGTTTATTAAACATTTTATGGTATTGTATTTTTTTAGTATGCATGTTTATTATCTTACTTATTAACCAATAATTCTAATTATTATGATTACATTATTGTTTACAATGAGATACTAATTATCCATGATAAATATAAGTTTTTTTATAAATATAATCTCACATACACTACAACAAAAAAATAGAATAAATAGCGCTTTTTTTGGCCTTAAATAGCGCTTAAAGGCGCTATATATCGTGCCGCTACTGATTGTATCTTTAATAAATAACGTTTGTTAAACACTACTTAAAGTTGAGAATAAATAGCGCTTAGTTAGGAAGCGCTACTTATTTCTTGAGAATAAGTAGCGCTTTATTTAGGAAGTGCTACTTATTCCTGAGAATAAGTAGCGCTTCATTTAAAAAGCGCTATTTATTCTCAAGGAATAAGTAGCACTTATCATAATAAGCGCTACTTATTCTCAATAATGATTTTTTTTTTGGTTATATTCACATACCTATGCATATAGTGGTTACTGCACACCAAAATAATCATCAACACTCAAATTTGTGCCAATATCAAAACTCACAAAATCCAAATTTAACATTACATGAAATAATTCTCAGCCAAATATTAACAAAACTATCATAAATAAAACATTAAAATACATTAACTAAAACATAACACATATTATGCTAGTACCTAAACATTACACACTAATCTTCTTCTTCTTCTTCTTCTTCTTCTTCTTCTTCTTCTTCTTCTTCTTCTATGTGCCTATACATAATAAAATTCGTAACAAAATATCGACACCACTCTTCCTTGAGTACGGTATGATCAGGATATGCATCGAATTGACAATCAGGAAAGTACTGCGAAATGAAAATTAAATCAAGTTAGAATTGAACACATGCTTCCAAATGGTATGTGTAAAAGTAAAAAAATTATATAAACTTCGAAATTAATTATTACATATACATACCTCCGTTGGAATTTGTGTTTGGTTATGAATGACAATATCCTTGAGAAACTTCAATACATACCGGCCACAATCATCAGAGTTCAGTTGGCGAGGACACTATAAAACAAAAAATATGAAATTAATTGCTTTTATTTTGGTAATTTAAATAATTGCATAAAAAATTTGGTATAATACCTTTATCGGTATCCATTTAAGTGTTGTTGATTTAGAAAACCGAGACTTGACATTTAGTGTTCGATGAACAAGGATAGCCCTAAGTGCAAAATCCAAAAAAATCATTCAATATATATCCAATACATTCATAAGACTGCTCTTAACATCAACACACAAACTATATCAAATTTCTAACAAAATTTTGGCAGAGTCTCCCCTAAAATATGGACATTCCAAAATTTATACAACACCTGTAACAGCATAAAATACCATACCAGCCAGCACAAGGATTGAAATTCACCAAACATAAACAAATAAAAACTTCAACATTACAATATCCAAATACTTAAGTCATTAAAAACAAATCAATCACATTCCTTAAACATAATAAATTCAGCATTCCAATATCTAATTTCAGATTCGATAATCAATCCAATACATGCATAAGACTGCTCTTAACATCAACACACAAACTATATCAAATTTATAACAAAATTTTGGCAGAGTCTCCCCTAAAATATGGACATTCCAAAATTTATACAACACCTGTAACATCATAAAATATCATACCAGCCAGCACAAGGATTGAAATTCACCAAACATAAACAAATAAAAACTTCAACATTACAATATCCAAATACTTAAGTCATTAAAAACAAATCAATCACATTCCTTAAATATAATAAATTCAGCATTCCAATATCCAATTTCAGATTCATAACGATAATCAATCCAATACATGCATAAAAGTGCATATATATATATATTAAGAAAATTCATATATATACATGAACGTGAACACAAGAAGGGGGGTTGAATTGTGTTTTCAAACTTTTCGTAAACTTTAAGTTAGAAACACTATAGAACACAAGTTTTTCAAAATTGTTTGTTTATCGGATGCTGGGTATAACCGGACGCTGGAAAAAGCAGTTTGATAAAACTTGTTTTTAACGCAGCAAGATAAAAATGAATAGAAAGCAGTAAAGCAGGAGACACAGAAATTATACTAGTTCACTACCAAACTGATAGCTACGTCTAGTCCCTTCGTTCCTGAAGGATTTTCACTATAATCAATCTGATTACAATTTCCTCAAGAGTATTCTACTGTCACAACTTGACAATACTCTCAACTTCTCAAAACGACTCAGTACAGTCGAGCCTTTGAGGATACAGCCTTAACTAGGCCAAAACAACTTTTACAAAAGAGTTGAAGTACAGTTAAAATTAACTCTCACAGAGAGGATAAAAGATTAAGCTCAACTATAGAAAAACTTTCTTAAAGAAAGGGTCGGATCTTGAGTTGATTACGTAGTCCAGAGACTTAGCACGAGACTTGGTTGCTCACAGAAGCAGTGCTTGTTCTCAGTAAATATTTCAGCAGAATTTCAGCAAGCTTTTTCACAGTACGTTCATTCCTTCTTCAATGGATATCATGAGGTATATATAGGAGTTCCAAGGATATAACCGTTAAGGTAAAAATGGCTCCTTACCATTGAGTAAGGTAAATTCAAAATGCTGTCTCTTTCTTGCTTTGCAGAGAATATCCCAGTAGTACATGTTACCGTTTTTGTACTACCTTGCTTGTACGATTTTTGTCTTGTAGTTAAAGGTTTCACCTTTGATACCTCGTACAACAATTTTAGCGCTCAAGATCAATTTTGAAATCCGTTCCAGAAACTTCTGAGAGGTAGAGCAGCAACGTGACTAACACGTGATTAGAAGTGAGGTTCAGACGCTCGCTCAGAATCAGAAGTTCGGACGCTCGTTTAGAATCGGAAGTTCAGACGCTCGTTCAAAATCGGAAGTTCGGACGCTTGTAGCAATTGGATAAGCATAGTGTATAAAGAGGAAATTCCAGACGCTCACAAGGATGAGCTGGATGCTGACACATAGAATGAATCCTTCTCTTGAGAATTACTTTCTTCTTGCTTGAGTGGCTTAGAATATACGTATTATTAGTATCTGCACACTTCAAGAAATGTTAGAACATAAATTGTTCTCTTGTGAATACTTTGTTATCATCAAAAATAATGAGGGTCTAAACATCTCAATCGTTTAGGTTCCAACAATCTCCCCCTTTTTGATGATGACAAACATCTAAGGTAGATGAACAATTTAGTTTCAAAAAGACATTAAGGGTCTCCCCCTGAATTTAACAGTTTAGATATATATGAACAATTCAGGTTTTAAGACAATTTTTGGTAAGCTAATTAATTCATCTAAGTGATTACGAAAAATCAGTAAATGTATCAGAGCATGTATTTAATAAAGTGAGATCGGATGCTGATTATATACCAAATAGATTGATTTAATCAAATATATTTCATTGTACCGAAAATTTATTAAACATTATCATAGCACTAGATCAATGAATATTAGCGCAAAAAAAATGCTATGTATGAAATGATATGCATGATACTTTAGTTCCAGTGTATCCATCGGATGGTGGATAATCGGATTCTCACGTGTTCAATATAACTTTCTTTCGTGTTCATCATACCTTTCTTTTACTCCCCCCTTTGTCATCGGACAAAAGAGTGTAAAAACACATCATAGTCAAAATAAGACTTAGAAAAATTTGAACAAAAGCATGATAATTAGATCAAACGTATTTATATATATAATTGTATCAACCAAATAGATTTTATATCACACACAAGTAAAAAAAAATCAAGGGTTTGGAAGAGGTGGAGGTGGGATATTGAGACGTTCGTAGAGTAGCTTCAGTGCAGTCTCTAGCTGAGTAACCTTCAAGTTTGTAGCCTTCATTTCTTCAAATTCTGCTTTGGGAATGGTGACCATTTCCATTGCAGAAGAAGAAGCAGAAGGTCCAGCTTTCCGCACAGATGCAGACTTTCATCTTCGATGCTCTGCTAGCACCAGTTGGATAACTTCACCTCAAATCCTTCTTCCTTTGAGCTCTCAAGAAGAATGCATCATTTGGTATGACCCATTTGATGAAATTTCCGAGTCTTCAAGTCCGATTCATGTCTGACCGCCATCGATGCTTCACATCTTACGGATAAAGCAAATGCAAGAAGATGGTTTCCTATGAAGAACAACATCAGGCGTGTAAGAGTCAAACCTATTCCCAGCGTCTTCTCCCCATAAATTTACGATAAAGACACTCAAAGCTTCACGGTGAAGGAGAGTGCTTCATTTTCTCGCCAGGTAGATTCTTCTCGATTTTTCTGTCATATTCTTCTAGCACAAGTGGGGTCGAGGCGTGGTAATAAGGCTTTGGCTTTCCACGATTGAGACCATTGACTCCACGTAAACCCAATATCCAAGAGTTTGGTCACACCACCCCATTCGTTATACATCTTCATGCGGTCAAGGGTCCGACATCGAGCATCTGAATATATCATCGAAGTATACGTTCAGAAGTTGATGTCGAGAACTTTGCCGATTTTCCCAACAAGAGGAATAGTGGCCTTTTCAAAGATTGCGGCAGACTTGAGGAGCCAGTTCTCCATTCATCTTTCTTGAGAAGTCGTAAAACCTTCAAGGCGTGATCCTCAGAGATCTTGGCACCCAAGTCGAGAGAAATCCTTAATATTGTACTTGGTAGGTGCCTTCTCATATTCCTTTAGCCCAATCTTCTGAAGGTCGCTTTCGAGGCGGGTTCCTTCCTTTTCCCAGGAATAGACCAAGGTAGCCACCTTTGTCTATCCGGTACTATCTTGACAGCAGATGATGGGTCTCGATATTGCCTTATAACGCCTTTTCGCCAAGGCAATGTGCCATGAAGGCGGCTTCATCATCTATGATCCACCTTCCACATTCTTCCAATGTGAGTGGTTCAGCCGAGGAAGGGATAGAGGAAGATCAATAGAGAAAGGGAATTGCTCGCTTCCTGGTCGGTCTCAACCTTCCTTTGAAAGACATTTGGGCGTGATCATCTCCATCCTTGAAGGTTGCACTTATAGGATCGGCAATCTCCAACTGGGCACTCGTAAGTGAAGGTTTTTAAATGCCAGGTTGAAGGGCGGTTGTAGATCTTTGTTATATATCTCATACTTTACAAACCGAGGTTTGTATGAGATATTTTTCTTTTCACCGATGTCTGTTGGTTTTATGGTAAGGGTAAGTAAGGTGGGAGTGGCTTTGGTGATTTTGTAGGCTTTTGGTGAGTGGGGTTTGAAGGGATTTATGGGGGTATTTTGAAAAGTAGGTTAAAAGGATGAGAATGAAGCTTGGAAATGTATGTAGTGAGTGAAGTGTTTGGGGAAATTTGTGGTAGGTTAAGAGTGAGTGTGGTGGATGATGGTTGGACAGGTTGTTTAGGGCAATGGAGGTTTTCTGTTTAAGGGTTTGATGTTGTGGTGGTTGAGCAAAGGATAGTGGTGGAGCGAGAATGGTATCGGATGCAACAACAGTCTGATTCATCAGAGAATTCGGTACCTTTGGTTCAGGTTGATTACTGACCGATCTTTTGAGCTTCGTCTGGGGGCGTATACCGGAGGCGATCTTGAATGTCCTTCTTACATTGTCCGGATGCCGAGGCCGGCTTCTCGCCGACTTGCTCCTCTTTCTCGGAACTCGACCGATGGGAACTCTGGCCTCATCTTACGGTTCTTCAACAAAGAGTGCAGGAGCCACCTTCGCTTTGTTCTTCTGGTCTCTCTCGAAGGAGACTCACAGATCTTTTCTCACCAGGCCTTGAGCACGGTGGTTTTCTTCCGCTTCCTCTTCCCGTTGTTCAACTTTCACCTTCTTCATCATGGACCCGATAAGCAATTTCATTCTTACCAGGATGTTGACTCCAAAAGTGTCGGGAATCACAATATTATCAGACCAAAATACTTTGCCTTCTCCCGATCCGTAAAGCGATCGGCTTGTTTATGACTAGATTCTTGTCCATCATTTTGGTGAGCAAGACACCATACGGAATGAACTTGTAGGTATTCTTCTTGTCAAGAACACCTTTTCTTGAGATGACTAGAGCATTGAAAGGTTGTTGTGGATTAACCTTGGCGAGTTCACCTTGTTTCCAGCCATGAAATGTCTCATGATGAACTTACGCTCGTAGTTGACAATGTCACTAGAGCCACCTTCAACAGACGCTCTTGGTGATTATCTTATGAAGAACTACGAAATGGCTTTTCAGATTCTTGGCGATGAGGTGTTTCACGGATTCTTTCACTGTTGGTAGTTCTCAAACAGATCATTGTTGACCTTCTCAATCCCATGAAATGCGCCACCATTCGAATAAAAGACGATGCCTTCACACTGGACACCCAAAGGACTTCAGAAATATTTTTGATGGAAAAAATAAACTTGAAACCTTTCACTGTTCCTTCAAAGATGCCACCTTTATGTAACCGAACGTTACCCCAAAGTTCTTTAATCGCAGTCACCAGAACCTCAACCGGATTCCAAAAGAAATACTGTTCCCAGCCCATTGCCTTGAACCCATTGAAGAAGTCGAAGCCATAGAGCTTGAAGTTTTCCAAATCAACTCGATTTTCTAACAGGACTTTTCCTTCAGTCATGGTGTTATAGATAGCTGTATATTCAGATGTTGTTACTCCAGCCATGAGTGCAGTTGAGAGAAGGAGGTGATGAAGGTTTTAGGGTTTAAGCACACACACAGAGAGAGAGGGAAAGAGAGAACGAGTACAGTTTTGCAGAAAACACAGAGTGAGCGAAAAATGTGGAGTAGTGGGAAAGTTAAAGGAGAATGGTACAGTTATTTTTCAAAAATATCGCTTCGTATTCTCTTATAAAAATAAATCAAAAAGAAAAGAAAATAAAGATTCGCTTTTTCATTAAATGCGGACGCCAAAATAAAAGTAAAAGATTTTATCGAAGAACGTAAATAATCATGACTCAGTAGGTATGATGAGACGCTTGAGTCCTTAACACGTGTGACACGTGTGGGTGTGCTCGGACGCACGCAACCGACTTACCGGATGATGAGTTATGATGCATATGATGATAAGATCTTTGATGCACATACATGCTTATGTCATATCAGATCTTTGTGATTTAGTTTATCATCGACGCCGAGATTAATCATTCTTTTATAAGATGAAAGTTTAAATTTCTTCTTATAAAATTGAATCTATCTTCACAGGGGTTTTGTAAATATGTCACCATCGATGATCGGTGTCTACAAATTTTATTTCTAAAATACCCTTGAACATAGTCTCTTATAAAATGATGCTTAATCTCAATGTGCTTTGCTCTAGAATGCAATATAGGATTTTTAGTAAGACATATGGCGGATGTATTATCACGTAAGATAGGAATGTTACTCTCTTTTATCAAGTAGTCTTCAAGTTGATACTTCATCCACGAAGTTGAAGCGCAACTTCTTTGAGATGTATTCACCGCCGTTGAGAGTGCTATTGTGCTTTGCCTTTTGCTTGACCAAGACACAAGATTAGCTCCAAGGAATTGGCAGCCTCCACTTGTTCTTTTTCTTTCAATTCGATCTCCAGCAAAATCAGCATCACAGAAACCTACTAATTGGTAATCTTTTGATTTCTTATAAAGCAAACCAAGATTAGTAGTTCCTTGTAAATATCTAAATATTCTTTTAACAGCACTTAGGTGTGATTCTCTAGGATCTGATTGAAACCTAGCACACAGGCAGACGCTGAACATAATATCAGGTCTTGAAGCCGTAAGATAAAGTAGAGATCCAATCATACCTCTGTATAGCTTCTGATCTACCTTCTTACCAATTTCATCTTTACTCAGAGAGCAGGTAGGATGCATAGGCGTGCTCATCGGCTTGCAATCCAGCATCTTGAATTTCTTCAATAATTCTTTGATGTATTTGCTTTGATGAATATAAATACCATCACTGCATTGCTTGATTTGTATTCCAAGGAAGAACTTCAATTATCCCATCATGCTCATCTCAAATTCAGCCTGCATAAGCTTAGAAAATTCTTTGCAAAGATTTTCATTAGTGGCTCCAAAAATAATATCATCAACATATATTTGAACAAGTATGAAATGCTTGTTTGAGGTTTTTCTGAAAAGAGTAGTGTCAAATAAACCTCTTGTAAATCCATTTTCCATTAAAAAGGAACTTAGTCTATCATACCATGCTCTGGGAGCTTGCTTAAGACCATATAGTGCCTTTTTAAGTTTAAAAACGTGTTCAGGAAATTCAATATCTTCAAAACCAGGAGGTTGTTTAACATAAACTTCTTCAGTTATAAAACCATTTAGAAAAGCACTTTTCACATCCATTTGATATAAAGTTATCTCATGATGTGCTGCAAATGATAGTAAAATACGAATAGCTTCTAATCTTGCAACAGGTGCAAAAGTTTCAGTGAAATCAATACCTTCTTCTTGTGAGTAGCCTTGAGCAACTAACCTTGCCTTATTTCTCACAACTTTACCGTCTTCATCAAGCTTATTTCTGAATACCCATTTAGTACCAATAGCTTGCTTATCTTCTGGTAGAGTGACTAGCTTCCAGACATCATTCCTTTGGAACTGATTTAACTCATCTTGCATAGCTAGAATCCACCCTTCATCTTCCAAAGCTTGATCAATCGTCTTAGGTTCCATCTCAAAGAGAAGTGCAAAATCAACATGCTCCTTGAAGGAGGATCTGGTTCGTACTTTGTCACTAGGTTCTCCTATGAATTGATCTTTTGGATGATTGGTTTTGTACTTCCAGCTTTTTCTTGCTTCAGCTTCCGCTTGAGTCGAATTCTTCGTCTTGTCACCACCGGATGATGAAGATGTATTTTCATCGTCTGGCTTTTCACCGAGGTTTAAATCTGAAAATAACTCATCTAGCTCTGACATTGCAGTGTCAGGCTTCTTATCATCAAACTTGACATGAATGGACTCTTCAACTGTCAAAGTTTCTTTGTTGTATACTCTAAAAGCTTTAGATCTTTCAGAATATCCCAAAAAGATTCCTTTGTCAGCCTTGGAATCAAACTTACCAAGCTGATCTTTAGTATTCAGGATATAACAAATACAACCAAAAGGATGAAAGTAAGAAATGTTTGGTTTTCTTCCTTTCCACAATTCATAAGGAGTCTTATTCAAAATAGGTCTTATATAAATTCTATTTTGAATATAACAAGCTGTGTTTACTGCTTCTGCCCAAAAATGTTTTGCAATATCAGCTTCATTGATCATGGTCCTGGCCATTTCCTGGAGGGACCTATTTTTCCTTTCTACAACACCATTTTGTTGAGGTGTTCTAGGAGAGGAGAAATTGTGGGAGATGCCATTTTCTTCACAAAATTTTTGAAAGTTCTCATTTTCAAATTCTCCCCCATGATCACTTCTAATAGAGGAAATGCAAATGCCTTTTTCATTTTGAACTGATTTGCAGAAAACAGTAAATACCTTATAAGACTCATCCTTGTGGGCAAGGAATTTAACCCATGTCCATCTAGTAAAATCATCCACGATGACTAAACCATATTTCTTTCGATTAAAGAGGCTGTCCTTGTGGGACCAAAAGATCAAGATGTAAAAGTTCAAGTGGTCTAGAAGTTGAAACAACATTTTTAAATGAAAGGAAGTTTTAACTTGTTTTCCTTTTGACAAGCTTCACAAAGGGCATCGATTTGTACTTAAGATTTGGTAAGCCTTTAACAAGATTGTGCTTGTTTAATTTTGAGATTAATCTCAAGTTGGCATGACCCAATCTTTTGTGCCAAATCCATTGCTCATCTTCAACAGATATAAGACACTTGACATCTTGTTTTTCAAGTTCAGAAAGATCAACTTTATAAACATTTTGTTTCCTCTTTCCTGTAAAGAATATAGATCCATCGCTTTTGCTTTTTACTAAACATCCGGTTCTGTAAAGATTACTTTCTAACCATTGTCTCATAATTGACTTATGCTCAATAGATTATGTTTCAGTCCTTCAAAATATAAAACATTATCAATAGAAGGAAGAGAGCCTTTAACTATGCGACCAATTCCAACTATTTTACCTTTACGGTTTCCTCCAAAACCAACGAATCCAGCTTCTCTAGGTCTTAGTTCCTGGAACATATGCTTTTCTCCGTCATGTGACGCGAGCATCCACTGTCTAAGTACCAAGGCGGTGTGTTGACTTTGTTGCTAAGCATGTCTGCAACATAGACTATTTTATCTTTAGGTACCCATATCTTTTTGGGTCCTTTCTTGTTAGTTCTTGAAGGAGGCTTATCCTTCTTAGTTTTAAAAACATTACATGCACTTTTCAAATGACCAGATTTATTACAATAAGTACAATGTAAGCATTTACTATGGCTATGGTATTTATCGATGCTGAATTATTTTCCAAAAGGGTTTCATCGGTATATAGCCAAGACCATGAGTTGTCGCTTTATCGACACCCCGGATCATTGAAGATTGCTTGCTTGAGTTACACTCTGCAAGAAACTTTTGAAATGCTTGTTCATAGTCATTTGATTTGCGATTAGATTTCAGTAATTACGTAACTCTTAGCTTGAGAGCTCTCACCACGGTTGCTTGTTAGCTTCCAGACGCTGGTTATCAACCAGACGCCGATTTTCGGTTTTCCTGGTTCTCTTCATCGAGTCTGAGTTTTCATTACGTAAGGAATGAAAATCTTGTGATAGTTTTAAAAATTTCTTTTTCAAGTTCTTATACTCTAGAGAGAGTGGCAGAGTCCTTAAGAAGATCATCAAAAGCAAGTTGAAGTTGAGTAGGAATCATATACTATTACCTCTTCAACATCTTCTTCCGACTCAATGTCGATTGCGCCATGAAGGCAATGTGAGCTTCTTCTTTATCTTCCTCGAGGAGGATAAGTCAAGATCTTCCCATGTTTCCATGAGACCTTTCTTCTTTTTCTTGAAGGAGCTTCTTGTGGGCTTTTCTTTAAGATTAGGACACTCGGATTTGAAATGTCCAGGCTTTACATTCGTAGCAAATGACTTGGGCTTTGTCCTTGTCTTTGCTCTCCTTCTTGTCCTTTGAATCTTTCTTCCAAACTTCCTTCTAAAGTTTCTTTTCTTCCACATTCTCTGGATCTTCTTAGATATGAATGCAAGCTCATCATCCGATCCATCGAGTCTCCTTCAAGCTTCATTATTCGATTCTTCTTCTTGACTGAAAAGCTTTAGAAGTACTAGGTTTATGTTGATTAACTTTTAAAGCAATAGACTTACTCTTCTTGGTAGGTTCTTCTTCATTTAGCTCAATTTCATGAGCTTTTAGGGAACTCATAAGATCTTCAGCCGAAGAACATTCAGATCTTTTGCTTCTTGAATAGCAGTGACTTTGGGTCTCCACGCCTTGTCAAGCTTCTCAAAATCTTTCTCACATGATCGTGTGTGGTATAACTTTTTCCAAGGGCTTGCAACCCATGAACAAGTGTTTGGAATCTTCCAAACATAGTTTCAATATTTTCTCCATCTTCCATTTTGAATAGTTCATATTGGCGAACCATCATGCTAGCCTTCGCTTCTCTTACTTGGCGTAACCCTCATAAGACAACACAAGAGAATCCTGCATTTCTTTGGCAAAGATCAAACTTGCCACATTTATCATATTCTCTTTCACATAGCACAGATGAGAATAAATCCGCCCTCTGGTTGGTTTGATATCTCTTTTTCTCGATCATCGGACCGCTTTTCCCTTGATATTGCAACGCCAAGGGCATTAAGCGGGAAGAATGTATCCGCTTTCAACTATATCCCACAAATCAAGACTTTGTGCCTCAAGGAATGCTTTCATCTTATCCTTCCGGTAATCAAATTTTTCTCCATTGAATAGAGGAGGGCGGTTCATATGACCACCTTGATGAGACATGTTCACAATATAGAATCTTTTCTCTTGACCTTTGTTAAGTGCTCAACCAAGAGGCCGAGCCTGGTACCAACCGAACGCGTGAACACAAGAAGGTGGGGTTGAATTGTGTTTACAAACTTTTCGTAAACTTTAAGTTAGAAACACTATAGAACACAAGTTTTTCAAAATTGTTTGTTTATCGGATGCTGGGTATAACCGGACGCTGGAAAAAGCAGTTTGATAAAACTTGTTTTTAACGCAGCAAGATAAAAATGAATAGAAAGCAGTAAAGCAGGAGACACAGAAATTATACTAGTTCACTACCAAACTGATAGCTACGTCTAGTCCCTTTGTTCTTGAAGGATTTTCACTATAATCAATCTGATTACAATTTCCTCAAGAGGATTCTCATCACAACTTGACAATACTCTCAACTTCTCAAAACGACTCAGTACAGTCGAGCCTTTGAGGATACAGCCTTAACTAGGCCAAAACAACTTTTACAAAAGAGTTGAAGTACAGTTAAAATTAACTCTCACAGAGAGGATAAAAGATTAAGCTCAACTATAGAAAAACTTTCTTAAAGAAAGGGTCGGACGCTGAGTTCAGTTCTGTAGTCCAGAGACTTAGCACGAGACTTGGTTGCTCACAGAAGCAGTGCTTGTTCTCAGTAAATATTTCAGCAGAATTTCAGCAAGCTTTTTCACAGTACGTTCATTCCTTCTTCAATGGATATCATGAGGTATATATAGGAGTTCCAAGGATATAACCGTTAAGGTAAAAATGGCTCCTTACCATTGAGTAAGGTAAATTCAAAATGCTGTCTCTTTCTTGCTTTGCAGAGAATATCCCAGTAGTACATGTTACCGTTTTTGTACTACCTTGCTTGTACGATTTTTGTCTTGTAGTTAAAGGTTTCACCTTTGATACCTCGTACAACAATTTTAGCGCTCAAGATCAATTTTGAAATCCGTTCCAGAAACTTCTGAGAGGTAGAGCAGCAACGTGACTAACACGTGATTAGAAGTGAGGTTTAGACGCTTGATAACATCAATATTACATCATATTATTAGAAATAGTAGAGTGTGATTTGAATAAATTATTGAATATTATCAGTTGAAATTCACTCTCTTTTTCTCTATATTTTGTAGAAATGGAAAATTAGGCAATACGGTGGTCAAACGCAATTATGGGCTTGAAATTGGGCCAAAAGCTAGGCCCAGAATGCTAAAACAGGCCTTTAACACGGCCTGTACATGGCAGCACAGCCTTGAGGCAGCTTAAAACGCAGAGCACGGCCTCTTCATTGACCAAAGACGACCTTTCATTTGACCAACACGGCCTTGAGGCGGTTTAGAAGCGTAACACGGCCTCTCCATTGATCGACGACCTCTCCATTGACCAGACGGCCTCTTCATTTGACCAAAGGCGTGCTCAGGCAAAAATCGAGAAAATCATGTCCGTTAACGCGGCGTTATGGAGCACGGCCACGAGCACGGCCGTCTTTGGTGTCGTCTTGAGCATAAATTTTGCCTATAAAGGGACGAGCATAACATTTACAATGTCACCGGGATTGATTCTCTCCCAATTCTCTTCCTTTCTCTGTAATCTTCTAGTCTTACTTTATAGTTGTTCTGCTAGTTTTAGTTTTAAATATGTCTTTTGTAAACAATGTTGTTGCTATCTTCAAATATGTTTAGAAACTAATCCCATCATTGAGGTGACGGGAGATCTTTTACTTTATCTGTGATATCTTTATAAACTTATAATATGAGTGTTTCAATCCTTTTGATTAAATTATTCCTGGTACTATTACTTTAAAAAAGAATTAGCTACTCTTTACACAGTTAATTAATTGTTCGGCGATCGTACCTTGAATTAATTAACAGAACTCTAGGAATAATTGAATCTGCATGCTCACGGGATCAAGAATTGCGTGTTCATTTTGATCGATCATTGAATTGATAAATCTATTGACACTTCATGCTCTTTCTGTTTAATTACTTTGCATGATCAAACTGAGTAATAAATTAGAAAGAAGACTGTTAATATTGCATGATCATTGGGTATTAATAGCTTTTAAATAGGTGATTGGTAATCAGTAAAGATTGTTACTCATGTTTTAAATTAATCAAATACACAGATATAAGTATTAGTGAACCCATTACCTTAGTGTTTTTATACTCTAATTCCTTTCTGAAATATTTTATAATCTCTTTTCGACTCAGTTTTTATATACTCTTTAATCAACTTCACCTCGAATCATTTGTCTAAATAACAAATTGATCTAAGTAGAGCAGTAGTCATTTCAATTCCCTGTGGAGACGATAATCTTTTATACTATAACTTGACAAGATCGTATACTTGCGATTTTGACCGAACAACGCTCGCTCAGAATCGGAAGTTCGGACGCTCGTTCAGAATCGGAAGTTCAGACGCTCGTTCAAAATCGGAAGTTCGGATGCTTGTAGCAATTGGATAAGCATAGTGTATAAAGAGGAAATTCCAGACGCTCACAAGGATGAGCCGGATGCTGACACATAGAATGAATCCTTCTCTTGAGAATTACTTTCTTCTTGCTTGAGTGGCTTAGAATATACGTATTATTAGTATCTGCACACTTCAAGAAATGTTAGAACATAAATTGTTCTCTTGTGAATACTTTGTTATCATAAAAAATAATGAGGGTCAAAACATCTCAATCGTTTAGGTTCCAACAATACACACACACACACTCTTACTGATTGTATGTCTCTTTCAATTTTTTGCGCAGGCTGAAGTGTACGTGCAATGGATAACAATGTTTTGATTTAGATTAATGGCTATCAATAACCAATGATCCCTACAAAAATGTTGGAGGAAAAAATCATAAGCAGGTAATCACATTTCAATATATATATATATATATATATATATATGTGTGTGTGTGTGTATAAATTAAATGACTCACACTATGTTGCAAGGCGACAGAAACAAAGTCTCATACTCAGGATTTCCCAATGCCAAACGCTGAACTATATATTCAGATACAGTAGCATTCCAAGCTTGCAAATTGGTTTGTTGTGGGCACAAAAACACAAACCTCTGAGTCTGTTCTTGTGGGACCAATATCTCTTGATACAGGTACCTTAAATTAAAACATGCATACAAATTAATACATTAACAATAACATAAATATTTAGCTGAAACAATAAAAAACATTGGATACTTTAAAGTTGAATACAGTACCTGAGATATACGCTAATAACAGTTTGACTTAGCCATTCATTATCATTAAGAATTTCTTGAAGTTCAACATTAGCACCAAGTCTTAATGCGTGCTTATAACCCAAAATTGATTTATCCATTGGTACTTTAATGGTATCCTCCCCCTTCATCATTGTTGTAATTTTCTTTCGATCCTCATCAACATCAAAGGATTTCTGCAAAAATATTATAAACAAAACGATAGACTATAAGTATGTTTAGATTACTTAAGAAACAATACAATCCACAAATGTTAACTAATTTATATACCTGTATCTCATTCCAGATCTCATCTTTTAGTTCCTTCCTAGATGGATCCTTATCCTTCCAATTATCGCGGGTAATTGGGACTGTCTTCCGCACTGTGGCCCCAATGTATTGAATAAAGTCATTAGCATGTTTACCAATAGGTTGACCCCTAACATTCCATGTAACCTAAAAATATAGCATAAGTGTACAAATTTAGATACTCAAATAAAAAAATGAAACAATTAATTAGATTAATTCATAAGCATCCTACCACACGTTTTGGAGCCCCTTTACTCATATCGCGGATGATTTTCTTCTTAAAAGTTGGTCCACGACTCATCGCCTTTTGGGTGGACTCGGGAGCACCATCATCACTGTGAGATGCCATTTACCTGCAAAAAAAAAAAACTAGACACGTAAGTAATTAAAAAATGACAGTTCATAATCACACAGGTTTAAAAGAGAAATCAATGAATACACATTTAATTGATTAACAAATTAATAAAAATTAAATAGCATTCACTACATACGTGTACATTTAAGCAACTCTTTTCTTTTTTCTCGTTTTGTTGACATTTGCGCTTCCCATATGAAATAATGGATTGATCCAAAGCCCTTCTTTATGATCATTTCTAATATACACATCCTCCTCTATAGGTGTACTTGCCCCAAACAATGATTGTGATGTCCTGAAGAAAGGGCCATCCTCAATGTCAGCATATTCATGTGTTTCATCATCAATCTCATTAACAATTTTTTTGTTAGTCAATAGAACAATGGCCCAATTCATATCAACTGGATCAGAAACATAGAACACTTGTTGAGCTTGTGATGCTAAAATAAAGGGCTCATCTTGATATCCGAACTTATTAAAGTTCACCCGCATGAATCCCAACTCATCCATTTGTACTACGTTGTTATTGTCAACCCACTTGCATTGGAATACAGGCACTCGAAACATCTTGTAATCCAACTCCCATATGCGTTCAATGACCCCGAAGTATGACATATTCGCATATATGGGGTTTCTGTCTTTGGCACTTGATATATGCATAGATTCAGCTACAAGAGTCACCCCACTATTTTGCATTCTCCTCCGATCATCATGTTCTTTTGTATAGAAAGTGTACCCGTTCATCAGATATCCGGTATAGGAGATAACATGTATAGCTGTACCTTTAGCTAACCATCTCAATCTTTCTGAAACCGAGCTAGGATTTGCAATAAACTCTTCAGAAATGTATTCTTTCAACCACTTTATAAAACACCGATTGTGTTCTATTGTTAACCAATTTTGACTCTTATTTGGGTACAAGCTCTTGAGTATGTCCTTATGTTTTACAACATATGACTCAACCTCATCAGCGTTGTGTAGAACATATAAGTGTGCTTGTTCCCATTCTTTCCTTGATATAGTCAATATTTCAAGTCCAGTAATCCCTTGCCCTGCACTTCTTCCTGTGTGACGAGACTGTGGCAACCCTATAGAATGTTCAACATTAGATAAATAGTCGGTACAAAATTCAACAGCTTCTTCGACTATATACCGTTCAACAATACAACCCTCTGGTCGTGATCGGTTTTTCACATACCCTTTTAATATCTTCATGTAACGCTCAAACGGGTACATCCATCTCATGTAAGCTGGCCCACACAATTGTGTCTCACTAACCAAATGAATTGTCAGATGAATCATTATGTCAAAGAATGAAGGCGGGAAATATATCTCAAGCTCACACAAAGTCAGAATAATTTCTTTTTGCAAGGCTGGCAACTTTTCAGGGTCAATCACTTTACTACAAATTGCTTTAAAGAAGAAACAAAGTTTAGTTAAGGTATTCTGCACTTTGTTGGGCAAAATGGATCGTATAGCTATGGGTAGCAAATTCTCCATGAGAACATGACAATCATGAGACTTTAGACCCTTTAACTTAAGATCTTTCATCGATACGAGGTTCTTAATGTTTGAAGAGTAGAACGAGTAAGACTATGAGGAAAAGATATTTTCTTATGTTTTGCATAATGGCATATATCACAAGGAGGGTGAGTACCAGTGTATGTTACAAAAGGAAATCGAATGGAAATGCATTTGTGTATGGGGTAAGAAATATCACCCAATCTATGATGCCAAACATTGGCAGAATCAATTGAGTTAGGTGACAAACTAGGAAAGACAGAATTACAAGTAGAAGCAGAAACTAAACCAGTATCTTGAGGTTGATTCAACAATGAAGAATCCAACACATACAGTCCTCCAAGCTTCTTAGCTGTACCAATCACATTCTGGTTCAAAATCTGCACAATAGAACATGTATCAAGAGAAAATTTGAAGTTAGCATTACAAGTTTTTAAGAATTGAGAAACTGAGAACAAATTAATGCTAAAATCAGGTATGTAGTAAACATTATAAAGGATGAGAGATTTGGACAAGGATATTGTGCCTGCTATGGTGGTCACTATTTTATTACCATTTGGTAGTGACATAGAGATAGGTGAAATGTTATAGAATGAAGAAAAATTTTGTAAACAGTGGGTGATGTGGTCGATTGCTCCTGAGTCTATGACCCAAAGAGTAGAGTTCTTACCAATTATTGGAGTGGATGTAGAATTAAAGGCTGCAGGGAGTGAGATAATTGAATTGACAGCAGGTTGAGGCATAGCAGAATTGGTATTTGATGCTGAAGCTTGTAGATTTGAATGTTGTAGAAGCTGCAAAATCTGATTGTACTGCTCTTGGATGGAATGTAGTGAAGGAGTGTTAGGAGTAGCAGGACTAGTGGCAACAGGTCCTGGGTTCTGGACAGCATCAGGATTCTTTTGTTCAGAAACAACAAGATTCACTGATTTAGGACCTTTGTTTTGGTAACCAGGAGGATAGCCATGGAGAATGAAACAAGTCTCGATTGTGTGATTGTGCCTGCCACAATGAGTACAAGTGCGAGTAATGCCTTGATTCTGTCCTCTTCCTCCATTATAAGACCCTCTACCTCGGCCTCTATAGCCAGAATAGCCACCACGATTAAAACCTTTGTTAGAATTAGTTTGCTGAACTTGATTAATAGCAGATTGCTGATCAACAGAGGTTTCACCAAGTATGGGAATATGCATTTGTCGTTCTTGTTGAAGAACAAGAGAAAAAGTCTTATCCAATTCAGGTAGAGGATCAATTAGCATGATCTGAGATCGTACAGGAGCATATTGCTCATTCAAACCTTTCAGAAATTTGATCACTTTGTCTTGCTCATTGTATTTCTTAAGGTCAGAGGCAGCACCACAAGTGCAAGGAATGGCACACATGCAATCACGAATTGGCCGGAAATTCTGAATCTCTTCCCACAAAGTGGTTAATTGACTAAAATAGGAAGAGATATCAAGATTACCTTGTTGAAATTTGGCCAATTCCTCAAAATACCAGTAACTCTGAAAATGTCGCCCTGTGCGAAGCGTTTCTCCAATCTCTTCCAAACGACGGAGGCTCGATCGCACCAGATGATGGATTTGGCAATGTTCTCAGAAATGCATCGTTGAAGCCAAGACAGAACCATGTTGTTACATCTCAACCACGGTTCATGAAGGAGGTCTGAGATTGGAGGAGGATTTAGGGTTCCATCGGCAAATTTCAATTTGTTCTTGGAAATTAGGGCAACTTTCATAGATCGCGACTAAGTCTGGTAATTCTTGTTATCCAGTGATGGAGTAACAAGAACGAGTGACGGATTTTCATTAGGATGCAGGTAGTAAGGATTGGAAGGATTTGTAGCGAAATCTGAAAACGATGAATTCGCCATTGCAATCAAGAAAACGAAAGAAATGGAAGAAATGGAAGAATCAAAATGAACAGCGGAATCGAAAGGAAACAGAGGATCGAAGAACGCAAATCGATCGAACAAGCAAACGCATGAGAAGAATCGATCAACGAGAGAAAAAGAATTTCACTTCTGATACCATGTTGATTCTCACAGAATACAGAAGGACAGAGACATTTTGAGAGAAACTCATTCTCATTGATCTTACTAACAAACTGTATAGAACAAGCTTTTATACAAGGAAAGAAAGACTAACATAACTCTAACAGTATCTCTAACAGTAAATGTATCTCTAACAGTAAATTAAATTACAGGTTGTAATTAAAGATAGTTAATTTATATTTTAATCGGTAATACCATATTTGACTATGAATTGAGAAATAAAACAACACCAAGGCATTCAGAGCAACAACATAGGCTATGTCGTTAATGCAAGACAAAATTGAGATTAACTAAAGCCCAATTAGATAAACCAAGACTAAAACTACCACTTCTCTTAACAACAACACACAGACTATATCAAATTTCTAACAGAATTTTGACAGAACCTCCCCTAAAATATGGACATTCCAAAATTTATACAACACCTGTAACAAAATAAAATATCATACCAACCAGCACAAGGGTCCACATAGGCCAAATATAAACAAATAAAAACTTCAAATTCAACTATTTCTCTAAAACGATCTGCAATAACATCTCTATTATCTCATTCTTCATTTAACATAATGAGAAAAACACTAACATTAATAATAATTATACTAAAAAACCTATCAGCTAAAAACACATTAACATTGATCCCTCCAAGTTCCTCATCAACCATTTCTCAATCATTTCTAAACATAACTACAAAAACCTAAAACCAATAAATAACTTAAAGAATGAGATAATTTTACTAGTTTAGATCCCTGCATTTAGTTACTTTATATGTTTTTGGACATTTCAAAAAACAAAAATAAGAGAATACTGAAGAAAAAAAAACAGGGTCTTGAATATGCCTAAATACAAATGGAAGATACTGCAGAATTCTAATCCCACATACTAATGTGTTGTACTGTGTTTTTGATTTTCCATTTCGTTTTGATTTTCCATTTCAAAGCACGAAGATAGGGTTGGAAAACAATGAGTTCCTTGAAAAAAAAATGAAAGCGTTTTTTGGGGGAAAAAAAGGAAAGCAAGAAGAATGGGAACAGATGAAACCTGTTGGTAACAGAAGAATGTGTGACGGTGTGACGGTGAGAACAGAAGAAGGTGGTGGCGACGCCACAAACAACGACGACGTAAGTAGAGATGCGACGGCGACGGCTGTGAGCGATGGTGCGACGTCACAAACGGCGAGGCCAACAACAACGATGAGAGGAAGGAGCTTCGAAGGTGAGAAACTCGAGCAGAGATGGTGGCGACACTGAGAGGAAGGAGTAACAATGGCAACGTTAACATTGAGAGAAACTCGAGAGAGAGAGAGAGAGAGAGAGAGAGAGAAACAGTGTGGAAGTGACTGGTATTGAGAAACGCGGGTTGAATTAAAATTAGTATTTGACAATAAATAGCGCTTTATCTCTGAAGCGCTACTTTAGGTCAGACAATAAGTAGCGCTTTCTATATAGGCGCTACTTTAGGTTAAGACAATAAATAGCGCTTCCAGCATTAAGCGCTACTTTTTCTTTCGTCCATCTTTAAATAGCGCTTCTCAGTGTAAGCGCTACTTATTCCTCCACTATAAGTAGCGCTGATTTTATAAGCGCTATTTATTTCTTTTCCCTTCAGTAGCGTTTCTTAGTTAAACGCTACTTAAAGTACTCTACCTAATTTTAAGTAGCACTTCCATATTTAAACGCTATTTAAAGTGACGCCATCTTTTAAAGAATCTGTTGTAGTGATAATTAAACAATTGCTATTGGCTTTGGTTATCATCACTACAAAGCACTTAGCACTATATTTTATATTTGATAATAATTTTTAATAATATATAGTGTAAGACAAAATGTATGCTATACAATAATAATTTTATGATAAAATACCTAACTTTTATACAATAACAATTTTATACAATAACATAACTTTGATACTATAATAATTTTATACCTAACTTTTATAATAATTTTATCTCACAAATAGTTTTCACAAATACTAATCACTCTAAGTGATATTTTGTTTTACAAAGAAAAATATTTGTAGTAAATGTATGCTATACAATGACAATAAAAAAAGTTAGGTATTTTATCATAAAATTAATATTGTATAGCATGCTTTTACTACGAAAATTTTTCTTTGTAACACAAAATACCACTTAATTAAAATGATTAGTATTTGTGAAAACTATTTGTGAGATAAATATTCACAAACTTTAGACACATTGCTTTTCAATATTGTTCAATAGTTGTTAGAACTATTGTTGGATAAGTACGTAGAATCCTTAGACATATTCTCTTTCAATATCTTTTCAAATAACATAACATATTCATGTCATATTATAACTTTTATTTCTCCTATCGATTATTTAAATAAATTTTTTGATTACCTTAGTGTGTTGATCAATTTTCTTTTATATGCACAAAAATGTTTTCAATTGATTTTACCTTATTATGAACATTAATATTATTTTTCTATAATATAGAATACAATTTTTGATTACACAATATTCTATATCATATGTTGGATCAATGTTCAATTGATTTTACCTTAAACCATTAAACATAAAGCATATAAATGTTTAGTAAAGGAATGAACTTAATTCAATAACTTTATTTTAATGTCTACTTATAAAAAAATTTTAAACTTGACTTAATTATTTATATGAATTAAATTTGAAATTTGATTTATTTAAAAATAATGTCTCATTTCTGTTTATGTGTTGTTCATTTTTATTAAAGGTATCCTCATGCTTATAATTTATTAACTTAATATTTAGTAAACATCTTCCTTCTATTGCTACAATACAAAATTATAAATTAATTTTATATTTGTAAAAATGGTGATTTGATAATAACAGATGAAATTTTCAATCATTGAGATGGCAGAATTTTATAAAAGAAGATCAATTGTCAATACTCATTTAAAATATTTTTTTCCAAAATTAAAGTTAAATAAACAGTAGATATATGATATAATAATCATATTTTTTAAATAAGCTCTTATCGTCGCCATAAAAAACCAACATTTTTTTTTTGGCCTTGCTAACTGTTATTTCTCGAAGTGACATTTCACCGGTAGGAGAAAAAATTATAAGACAACACCATAAGTCACTCATCTTTGTTGTAAAATTATTCATCATTAGCTTATCATGCTTCAAAGTGTGTTGAAATCCAAAATGCCATTTATGTTGGCAATATTTTCCTCCTCCTCTCTTTTAAGTTTACGATTGGATTTAGCTACATACTGGCAAACTAAAACTTCATCTCGTATCTTTTCTCATTAATCACCTCCATTCATCATAAAAAAAATTTCATCTGTGATAGAAGTTTTGGAAGCTTTTCATGTTTGGTATGTTTTCATTCCATGCATACAATTTTCTCTGTATACTATTGAATATTCCTCTATTACTTGAAAATATTCTTGATCCCATGTTGCGCTTGATTTAGCAAATGTATGAACGAAAAATCAAGGTTCAAAACAAAACGATCATATTGATGTTTGCATTTTATATTTGATGATCACAATCAGGAGATCGAAGATTAGAAGATTTATATTGCATTAACTACACAATATAAAATAAAAAGTCGCACCCATTCCATTTCCTCTGGTAGAATGCCTTTACCTGAGTTTCCTTCCTTCTTTTCCATCTCCCATACTTGTTAAATTACACCACCTTCATCAGTAATGCAACATATAAGAGAGAACGGGAAAATGAAAAAGATAACAACTTACCTTCTACTTAAATCTATCATTTAACATGCTTCTTTGAATAGTTTGTTAGTTTCCAACAAATCTCCATATGTCCTCACCTGCATAGCAAGATAATGGAAGGAAAACAACTCAGCAAGGCCAAAATGTATTATTATGATAAAAGTGAAACCAAACTTTTGCACCTAAAATCTTTAGGTGAAAAATTATCACTTCATCCTAAGACAAGGACATCAATGAATGTTCGGTATAATTTAAATATTTAAGAGGAAACACCTTTCGACAGTATATAATACATTAATTGTATAGGAAAAAAACCAATAAATTAAAAAAAATACACGACAAGCTAGCTTTGTGTCTGACTTGGGAGGCACTACAGTCAAAGGAGAATGGAAGTTACAATTCCCCCCAACCAAATCATCTGACCCATCTGACAAAGTTTATTTCTAAAATGCTTACCGTTTCTTTCTTTTCAACTTTCTTCACGTATGTTTATAACAATACCGTTTTGGAAATAAATATTATGTCATTTTTTATTTTTTAAATTAAAAAAAGGTGTTGAAACAAAAATATATGCTTTAGAAGTAAGAGGATGAATTGTTTAAAATTAATTTTTTTTTTGAAACAAATATAGATTTTATTTAAATTGAAATATATAAAGTAGCTTTTGTTTGTTATTTTTTGTTATAGGTCACAACAATTGACGTTCGTTTTTTCGACAGACACAACAATTGACTTACCAATATAAAATTTGGATAATTATTATGATGAAATTATACAATACTTGATACCACTTTCAATTTTTTTTTTGTGTTGCATTTTTCTAAAAATTTCAAGTAGAAATTGCTTTACTTAGGCGAATAAAGATGTTGGAGATTTGTACCCAAAAAAAAAAGCTGTTGGAGATTGGATCATCAGCTGGACCCACCCTCAAGGTGATATTATTAACAAAGAATAAACGTAAGTAAGTACCCTAACCTTCTCATCTTCATGACATAGAAGTTGTTGGTTAGAAGTAAATAAAAAATTAACAGGGACATGTAACTAATAAATTATAATTTAATTTCATATTAATGCCACAACTCAAGCTTAGTTTACATAGATATATAGATATAGATAGATGACCAAAGTACCTTTAGGGTCACATTTAATTTTCAAAACACCAAACACCCACCACTCTCTTTCTCTCTTCTCCACTCCCTCTCTCTCTTCTCCACTCTCTCTCTCTCTCTCACAAGTTTACGTACACACACTACAAGAAAACCTGCTAATACCGTGGGTCTAAAGCCTACGCTAATGTCCAAAAGCCGTGTGTAACTAACAAATTACCGTGGGCTCACCGTGGGCCACATTCTGTAGGTTATTTGCTCGACGGTAACTTTTACCGTGGGTCTTTTTTGTAGGCCGCGTGTAATTAACGTGGGCACTGGCCCCAGGTAATTATCGTCGGTCAGTTCCCCAGGTAATTGGCGAGATCATTACCGTGGGAAAAAACCCACGATAAAATGAATAGGCATTTTAAAAAAAAATAATTAAATTTAACTAGTTTTTAAACTGATTAAATTTAATTATTAATTAAAAACTAAAATAATCAAACAACGCAGAAACACCCATCCCAGACACAAAAATTAAACACAATCCAGAAATTAAACACCCAACCCAGACGAAGTAGAATCAGAAATCAACCCAAAATCTATTATGGAGAAGAAGTAGCAGCCCCAACAACAAAAATCAACAGACCAATAAAGCTTCTTCTTCAAATTCTTTCTCTTCTTCATCTTCTCTAAAACCACTCAAATGCAGAAACAGAACAAAAACAAGAAAGCCCAAATTCCTCAGTCTCCGCCTTCAACTCTCTGAAAACCAAAACCAACCCAAAAAATCGACCCACCAACCGCACCAACAACCAAACAACAAAACCAACTAAACCTCTTCCCGCTCCACCCGAAAACCGACATGCCTGAAGAAAACAACGTGGCGTTTCTCTTCAGCTCCGACAGCGGCTCCACACTCAACGGCCTGCTGGAAGACGAATCCACAACTTAAACCGCCGCCACCTCGGAGGAGGGGTCGCAAGAAAAAAAATCGTGGGCTTAGGCCCACGTTAACAATCCTGGGGTATTACCATCGGCTGTGGCCCAGGATAAGTGGTCAAATGTGTCAGTCCTCTTTTCTAATCCAAGTTAGTATGGGCAGAAGCCGCCGAAAATGATGGGGATGCGTACCGTGGGTCAAGGCCCTAGATAACTGGTCACAAAATTCAAATATGTCATTTTCTGGGGCTTAGGCCCTCGATAATTTCCTGCTGCTAGGCCCACAAAAAAAGGTAGTGCGTAAGAGTGTTTATTCTTGTAGTGACATTAACTGATTTCACATACACATACGAGAACTGAGTTCAAGTATGTGTACGTGAACTCAGTTTGCATAAGCTATATCCATTTACCTGTGTGTTATGTGAAATGTACCACGCAGGTAATGGTTACTTACGTGAATTGAGTTCACGTATACGTACATATACGTGAATCTAGCTCACATAAGGAACAATTACCTACGTGTTACATGAATTGAGTTCACGTAACACACAATCAAATGGGTGCAATGCACGCAAACTGAGTTCACCTATACACACTTGAACTCAGCTCACATATATCCCTAACACCCAGAAAAAAAAATAGCCTATCCAGAATACGAAACGCAGAAAGAAAAAAAAAAGAAAGAACACGCATAACTCAAACAACATGCAGAAATCAAACGCAAAATCAAAAAATGCATGCAACGAAAACGAAAATTGAAACAGCAACAAAATGAAAACCATACATTAGGGATCTTTTCAGAAACGAAAATGGAAGAGAAACCGCAAATGGGAGAGAGGGAGAGAGGAAAATGGTTTGCAGGAATTAGAGAGAGAAACAAAAATGAGATAGAAAGAGTGGTTGGCGTATTTGGAGAATTTGAAATGGTGTTTAGGGTATTTCAATCAATTTGCCTTTTTAAAATCTAACAGAGAGTGTAACTAGGTGTTGTCTGGAATGCCAGTTAGCCGCAGATCGGCTAAATTCCAAAACAGTGATTCCCTTTTCTTCAAGCGATTACGCCAAGGAAGGAACTCTGTTCCTTAGCTATGGGTTCCTTAACTCACTCCAGAAAGGTTTAAGTCGATGAACTAAGATAAAAATTGGGACATAAAGGTAAACATAAATGTGACTGAATAAAAACTTGAGCGAAAAATAAGTTGTTTGATTGATTGATTGATTCTTAAAATTATTTATAACTTGGGTATTTATAGTAACAACTAAGAACTACCTCTATTTGCCACGTTCAGTTGGCTAACAATGATAAATTCTTAGTTGGCAGTTATTCGGCTGAGCCGTGCCATATTCCATTAACCATGATCCTAAAATCTAGGCGCACTACCACGTCGTGGCCACGTCTCCCCTTTCAACGGTCTTCTCGACGTAGACCTTATCTCAGGTTCCTTCGCTTAGTTCCTAAAATTGTGGAGAAAAATCTTGACAGCGTTTTACCTTGGATTTAAATTAAATCAAAATTATTTCCACTTCTCTCGGCTCATGGAGCAAGAATCTGATCCAATGTGTGACTTCATGCTAACCCAATGGACCCAAATATCTTCCTTGAAGCCCAGTAAACCTAAGGCCCATTTTTCACTTCTGATTTCTTGCCTGCGGCTCTGTCAGCTGTAAGATCGACTATCATGCAGTTCGGCTGACGCCCAATCGGCTATTTGATCCATTCGGATGTGGCTGGCTTTAGCTAATTCTAAGGAATATTTTTAGGTGTAAACACATGCCCCCTACGCTGTCTTTAGCCGGTAACTTTAAATTTAGGCTGAAGCGGCGTAATGATTCAAGTCAAATCACTCCTTTTCATCATAAATGCAAGGTAATCCATTTGCAACAAACTTTTAAACAGTGCAACGGTTTGCCTCATCCATCCGATTTAAGTGCCTTTAAATCCCACTATCAGTGATTCTTCCATCTCTTTAAATACTCACTAGCCGAATTACCTCTCACGTTTACTACTAGCCCTAAATCCTGTAGATTTCACCATCCTCCAACTTTTCATCTTTCACCTACAAACCAGGCCCACCATGTCTTCTACTTCTGATTCTCAAAACCAATCCTACTCACACGATGGCGAACAGTCTTCTTCCTCCTCTGTGAACCTTGACCGCTCCCTTAGCCCCCTGAGGTTCTTGGTTCGGGCCTTCAATCTCCCCTGTTCGAGATTCAAGACTCTCTTTCTTTGGCTCCTTCCACTTCAGATATGGGTGAAGGAGCGGTCTTTCTGAAGGAGTACATGGCCCCCTCTCTCTACGCATTACCAATCTCCTGTGATTGGTTCACCACGAAGTCCAAACCCACTGACCTTCGTTCATGGCCTCGTTCGTCTCAACCCTACCTTGATTGGGTGGATCGGCTGAAGGTCGCCAAATCGATAAATGGAAACGATGGGGTCTCTACGACATGATTATCTTTGTCGACTCAAGATATTCCCTTAACACTCGGAGTTGCTTTATGGCTTCTTCGGCTATTGGAGTATTGCTACCAACACCTTTACCTTTCCATGGGGCATGGTTTCCCCTACTCTCCTGGATGTGGCGACTATTTTGGGGCTTCCGATCACAGGCGATGATGTCATCTCTCACTATTCCTTCCAAATTCCAGAACTGGGATTCCACTTCTCAAAACACACTTCTGGGTATTCCAATTTCCTTACTAATAATGCCAAGTCCAGAGGATCTGTGTCAGATGTTGAACACAATGCATTTCTTCTGTACTGGTTCAACAAGTACTTTCTCTGCTCCAGCTCTATTGCCGTGGTTCAAGAGTTACAGCTTTATGTGGCCCTTGTCAACTCTGATGGTAACTTCTCCTGGGGAACCTTTTTCCTTTCATACCTCTACCGCTGCTTGTTTACCATTATGGATCGGCTGCAAAGAGGCGAAAACATTAGGAACGTTCAGGGACCACTCTGGTTCTTGCAGCTCTGGATAGTGCTCTACTTTCCAGAGTTCATCGACTCACGTTTCAACCCTAGCGTTCTTCCTCGGGGTGCAAGCGTTTTGGGTACCCACCTGGTACTCACTCCCTGTGAGCCCTCTTACGCTTTCACCGTAGCCACCAAACTCTTCGGTCTGACTCGAATAGCCACTGACTGGCGTCCTGTCTTGGAGAAAGGTATTGGGCCTTTCTGGATTTTCTCTACAAATGAACCTCTCCCAGTCGAACAACAAAACCAATTAGAGCTCAACTAGAGCTCAGTCTTGACTTCTCGTGACTTGCTCTGTGGCCTCAAACCCACCTCACAAAATAACAAGTCTTCGGCTGAATTCTACTCCCCCAACTGCGTAGCGAGGCAGTTTGGGTTGTTACAGCATATACCTCTGTCGTACGACTCTATGGTAGGGAGGCTGGGTCGGCTGCCCTTTGGTGCCAATGATGTAATGGAGGTGGTCTCTACCAACTTCAAAAGAATTCAGGCTTTCCGTTTCAACCTTTTCACTCCAGTATCGGGTGAAACTTCCGCTTTCGCCAATTGGTGGCCATTAGTGAAGGACAGACTATTCCCCGATCGGCTGGACCGCTATGCAACCCGATTAGTACTCACTGATGTAGCCGAAGCAATGAGGCCACCGACCCAACCAAAAAACACTCCCGTTAAAACCAAGCCTCAAATCCAGAAACGGACTTCCACCAGGACGAGAACCTCGGTATTCCAACCAAGTAAGTGCCTTTACATTCGGCTCTTTGCGGTTCCTGCTTTTTTAATTCAACGTAGTCTCTTACTTTTCTTGTCTTATAGCAGCCACCACCACTATTCCGCAAGTTATTATCATTGAAGACGACCCTGTTAATCCTCCCTCCAAGAAAAGAACAAGGGCCCCTGGCGTTGTAATAGAAGAACCTGCCCAGGTTCAAGCAAGCCCAAAGAGAAAGCACATTCGGCTAGTAAAGGAAAACAGCCGAAGGTGAAGGTAAATATCTTATCCTTATCCCCCTTTTCTTAATATTCTCTGTTAGCCTGAACCTAACCACCTTGTTTTTAGAAACCACGTGTGGAAATTCCCTTTCCGTATGTCCAAGAATTTGCTGAAGGCGCTAGCTCTCAATTTCCCCCAATGGTACAGCCGATTTCTTATTCCTTTCAACATGTATTGTTTGCTTACTCAATCGGCTAACCATCATCTGTCACAGGATCACCACTCACAACCCGAAGAGGCCATCTATGAGGCTCCCCGGGTGCCTTCGCCTCCCGCAGCTCCTGCAGTGGCTATCTCAGAAGAAGAATTGACAAAGTATTTTACCTCTACTGACCCCTACTCAATGGCTTCCTCTCCCATCTCCAACCACTTGGAGAGAGTCAATGCCGCATTGATGGGGGAAATACCAACCAACAGGGAACAGGCTGCTACTTTAAGAACTTCTTTGTTCAAACTAGCCAATTCGGCTGATATCCCTGCAGCTAGCCAAGAGGTGTACAACACTTTGGCCCTCCAACTGAGCAATTTATCTCACCAATACGGGCGTTCCCGGGAAGTTCATGACATGACGTCTCATGACCTCCAAAGATTGAGGGACCTCCAGGCGCAAAAAACTCATTTCCAAACCTCATTTATGACCTTGGAGAAGGACCGCCAGGAAACTCTAACCCAACTTAAGGACACGGATGAAAGGTTATCCGTTTTGTCGGCTAAATTAGAGAGGGTTAAGAAGGAAATAGCAGAGTTGACCCCTCAATCGACTGCCTTAACTGAGAAACTCCGTTCTAACTCTCAGCAACGTTATGGTCTCTTCAAGCAATCTTCCTCTTTGGACCGTGATTTAGCAGTATTAGGCGCTCAGAGGACGTGCCTAGAAAAAGATCTTGAAACTAGCAGCGCTGGGTTAGCTGAGGCCAATCAAGCCTGGAACTCCTTTAAGCATCGGCTGGATGAGATTAGGAACAGAAGGCTGTTGTGGCGATCGACCCTCCACCCCCCCAACAAGGCGATTCTGAAGGTGCTCCTGTCCCACCAGTGGAGGCATTAGTTGACGCACCAACACCTGAGCCCACCCTAGATGTAGCCGCAGCCTTCTGGCCACGACTGATGCTCCTGCATCGTCAGCCGATCCAGGTCCTGCCCCAATTGAAGAAAAATCAAGTGATGATCCTGAGGCTGCAGCTCCCTAGCTTTTATATCTTGGGCTAAACTTTTGTGATTTTGGCTAGGTGGCCGGCCTGTGGTCACCAAAAACAATTGCACTTTTATGTTAATGCAACTACTTTTAATTCTCCAATATGCCTTCCCACATAGTGGAATAGTATCTCTTAAGATGTTTTCCATTGATGCTTCTATTTAGTTCTTCGCCTTGCATGTTAACTAGCCGATAAGCACCACCATGATAAGGTTTGCTAACAACAAATAGTCCTTCCCAATTTGGTGACCATTTCCCAAACTTGGGATCCTTGATCCCAATAGGTAGTATGGTTTTCCAAACGAGGTCTCCTTCAACAAACCTTTTTGGCTTCACATGTTTGTTATAAGCCCTAGCCATTTTTTGCTTGCTATGCTCAATTTGGTCTAAAGCCATGAGTCGATCTTCGTTAACCGAATCTAACTCCATTAACATGGCATGTTGATATTCATCCAGACTTAGCAGGTTTTGCTTTGCTACCCTTAATGAAGTCACATTTATCTCTAAGGGTAGCACTGCATCTTGACCATATGTCAGCCGATACGGGGTAAAACCAGTTGCACTGCACTTGGAATTCCTCACGGCCCACAATGCCTCATTCAGTGTTTCATGCCACTTCCTTGGCTTGTCCCCAATGTTCTTCCTGATTATATCAATAAGAAATTTGTTGGTTGCCTCTGCTTGCCCATTGGCTTGAGCATAATAAGGGGATGAATGAATCAACTTAATCCTAAATTGTTGCGCGAAGGCGACCACTTTCTCCCCAGTGAACATAGTACCTTGATCTGTGGTGATGGTTTTAGGTATCCCAAATCTATAGATGATTTGGCATTGTATGAACCTAATCACCTCATCCTGAGTCACATTCACCATTGGCTGGGCCTCTACCCATTTGGTAAAGTAGTCAGTCGCAACTATGATAAACGCATGCCTCTTGGACGAAGGTGGATAGATTTTACCTATTAAATCCATGGCCCACCCCCTGAATGGCCAAGGCTTTATCACTGGGTGGAGGTTTTCGGCTGGAACTCTTTGAATTGGACCATGCAGCTGACACGCCTCACATCCCTTGGCATATTGATAACAATCAGCTGTAATGGTAAGCCAATAATATCCATGTCTGTATATTAGCCATTTCATTGTGGGCCCAGCCCTGTGAGATCCACAGATTTCTTCATGTACTTCTCCCATGACCTTCATGGACTCTTCTTTGTCAATACACTTAAGTAATACCCCGTTGATGGTTCTCCTATAGACTTCATTGTCTACCAATACGTATTTAAGTGCCTTCTGCTTAAGCTTGAAATCAGTACTGCTTGAAGGATCTTTAAGATAGTCGATTAACTCTTGTTTCCAGGAGTCGATCGTTCCTATAGGTGCACACTCCCAGATTGGGTATTCTTCCTGTTTTACCAGGACCTTTATGGGCCTCCAAAATATCTTTTATACCATGACCAATACCCCAGTTAGTTCTATACATATGACCGGCAATGAGAAAAAGAACTGCAATAGCTAAATGATGATGTGCAATATCGGTCAGCCATAGACCACCAGTTAGTGGATCTAATCCTCCACGAAAAGTCAGAAAGTCCGCGTATTTTGACGAAAAAAGGTAAAGAGAGGGATGGGGTTTCTCTCGCTTTTGGCATTGCGGGCCCCCCCCAGCGGGAGGCCCGCACGACGGGCTATTAGCTCAGTGGTAGAGCGCGCCCCTGATAATTGCGTCGTTGTGGTGTGAGGCTATCAGCCACATGGATAGTTCAATGTGCTCATCGGCGCCTGACCTTGAGATGTGGATCATCCAAGGCACATTAGCATGGCGTACTTCTCCTGTTCGCACCGGGGTTTGAAACCAAACTTCTCCTCAGGAGGATAGATGGGGCGATTCAGGTGAGATCCAATGTAGATCCTTCGACTATCATGTCTTTGTACCCTGAAGCTTGTTGAGCGAAATCGTTAGCCTCTTCATTCTCTTCCCTAGGAATGTGATGTACTATTGCATCAGCAAACAAGCGCAATAGCCTGCTAGCCGTATCATAGCACTCTTTCAAGTTAGGGTTATTACATCTATATTCCCCAGTTAGCTGTTTTATCACCAACTGTGAATCTCCCATGACTTGAACATAATTCGCTTTCATGGCTGCCAGGATCTTAAGCCCCAAAATCAGAGCTTCGTATTCAGCCTGATTATTAGAATTCCCAATATCTAGCTGACACATGAATTTCCAACTTTTCCTGGCCGTCCGTAATGGTGATGCCAAAGACCTACCCTCTTTATGCTTCTTGACCACAAACATCAAAGACCTAAGGTTTCAAGTTAATACACGCAACGTGTTCGGCTAACGGGTCATTGACTTCAACATAAGGGTGTTGAGCCAAGAAATCGGCTACTGCCTGACCTTTCATTGCTCTCAATGGAACGTATTTCAACGCAAAATCATTTAACTTAATGGCCCACTTCAGCAATCGACCCTGTAAGACAGGCCTATTAAGTAAATACCTAATAATATCAATTTTGCACAAAACCAATACTTCCTTAGGCAACAAATAATATTCAAGTTTTGTACAAGCATAGAACAACGATAAACATAATTTCTCAATAGGGGTATATCTGGTTTCGGCATCATTCAAGATGCGGCTGAGATAGTATACAGCTCTTTCAGTCCCATCATTAGCATCCTGCACGAGCAGGCAGCCGATTGACTCTTCTTCTGCAGCTATATACAATTTGAGTGGCCTTCCTGACACCGGAGGTGTTAGCACAGGAGGTCTGGCCAGCCCTTGCTTAATTTGATCAAAGGCCTATTGTTGCTCTTTCCCCCATACCATATCCTCTGTATCCTTTAATTTCAGCAAAGGGAAAAAAGCCTTCATTTTTCCAGCCGAATTAGCTATGAACCTCCTTAGGAAATTGATCTTGCCGATCAAACTTTGCAGTTCCTTCTTGTTCCTAGGAGGTCTGGCCTCCAGGATAGCTTTCACCTTATTCTTGTCTACTTCTACTCCTTGATGGTGGACCAAAAATCTTAAGAAATTGCCAGCTGCCACTCCAAAAGTACATTTGGCAGGATTCATTTTCAGCCCATGGGCTCGCATCCTCTTTAGGGCCTGCTCTAGATCTACTAGGTGGCTCTCAAAACCCTCAGACTTGACAACCATGTCATCTATATACACTTCCATGGTCTTGCCGATCAAGTCATGAAAAATGGAGTTCATGGCCCTTTGATAAGTGGCTCCTGCGTTCTTGAGCCCAAAAGGCATGACCACCCATTCATAGATCCCCAATGCTCCTGGACACCTGAAGGCTGTCTTGTGAGTATCTTCTTTCGCTAGAAAGATATGGTTATACCCTGAGTATCCATCCATAAAGGTGAGAATACCATGTGTGGCTGCCGCATCGACTAACATGTCAGCCACAGGCATAGCATACTCATCCTTTGGAGTGGCCAAGTTCAAGTTTCTGTAGTCAATACATACTCTTATCTGGCCATTCTTCTTGATGATAGGGACTATATTAGATAGCCATTCAACATACCTGGCTGTTCTTATAAAACCTGCCTTCAGTAGTCTTTCAATTTCAGCTTTAATTTGAGGCATCAACTGGGGATTGAACCTGTGAGGTGCCTGCTTGAAAGGTTTGTATCCTGCTTTGATAGGCAACCTGTGTTCCACCAATTTCCTCGCCAAACCAGGCATTTTGAAGTAATTCTAGGCAAAGCAATCTTTGTACCGCTGGATTAATTCAACTATCTTACCCCGTTTGTCTTCCTCAAGCAACCCACTCACCTTCACGATTCTGGGTTGTTCTGGCGTACCCAATTTGATCTCAATTAAAGGATCCTCTACCTCAAAAGCATGAGTCGTCTTGTGAAGAGGGGAGTCAAATTCCATAGGCTCAGCTGCACACGCCTTATCAAGCTCAGCTGCCGCACCTTCCTCCTTGGAGAATAGGACCTCTTCTTCCTCTTCAGTATCATAGTCTTCCATCATGGCATCCATCACTTTGGACTCGGCCTTAAAGATTTCTAGCCGACCCAAAAGGTCTTCGAGTACCTGTGGTGCCCTATTCATTAGTCACCTGCGCATTAAGCCATGGCTCGGCCTGAGATCTTAGCTTGAATCCCTCATTAGTAAGGTTGCATGCTTTCCAGGCGCCTTCTTCATAATCCTCTGGGATGGCAATAGGACCTGGTGTGGGGAATAGAATAAGGCTTCTAGCATCTTTACTTCAGCCAAAAAAGGATTCTTGTCTGCTTCGACTGTCTCAACATTGTCTCCAACCCAAAACATAAGCTTCTGATGAAGTGTGGAAGGGACACACTGACTTGTATGAATCCAATCCCTTCCCAGGATTACGCTATAGGAGGGTTTGCCATCAACCACAAAGAAAGCTGCTTTGATGGTTTTGGGGCCTACCGTGACTTCGGCTATCAAGACTCCAAGTGCTCTGGAAGGTTCCCCCAGGAAATTGGACATTTTCATGTTGGTAGGGACTAGGTCCTCCAGGCTTTTTCCAAGTTTCCTCATGGTCGTCACAGGCATGACATTTAGCACAGCCCATCCGTCCACGAAGACTCTTCCAAAGATCTTCCCGTTGATATAGGCCTTGATATAAAGGGGCTTCAGATGTTTCACCATTTCTTCTGTAGGTTTCTCAAACACTACCTTGGTAACCTCATCAGCCGGTGTATCGGCTAACGTGGCCCATTCTGTCTCCTCAGCAAACACGTCTCCCTCCAAACCTCCTGGTTGTGAGTTGTTTGCCCAAAACTCTTCTGGGAATAAGCTAATAGCCTCTATCTCAGCCAGTAGGCCATCAGCTTCTTCATTGAACAGGAGATCCAACAAGGAATCTTCCATGATATCGTCCTGCTCCCAATACCTCTCTGGGATCACTGAACCTTCTATAGTGATTGCCTCTTCGCCTATGTCGACTGAGGCGATAAGACCCTCTGCTTCAGGAACAGGTTCCTGTTCAGTAATCGGCTCTATACTTTCGGGCACTTCCTCTTTCCCAGCTTCCTCAGCCTCCAGCTTTGGGAAAGCCTTATCCAGTGCTTCATTCACAGTTTCTAAGGGGATCTCGCTCTTTTCACTGTTCTTTACATCGGCTATCATCTGCAGAGTTTGTTTCATCTTCTGGACAAACCTCATTCTCTGCATCCTTCTCTTTTGGGTTCTTGATAGCACGGCTGGTACTGCCTTTTTGTCTTTGGCATACTTATTCAAGAACCAGTGCCCTTCTTTGACATTAGCCGGGGGTTTTAACATCCTCTGAGCCCTCAACTTCTCATTATTCCTTACTGTTATCTTCAAGGAAGACATGCCCCCTTCTACCGTGAACTCGGCTACCCTTCTTTTATCCTTGGGGATAGGTTCCTCATCCATCTTGGGCAAGGATAGCCTACCACTTTCTCTGAGGGTTAGCCGATCTTGCCCCCCAGTTTTAGCAATGGGTGCCTTACTCTTCTCCTTGTCAGGCTTCCCTGTTAAGGCCTGGCCATGTGTAATGTACTGTTTTACTAATTCCTGGGTGAGCCTACCTGGTTTAGGTGGCTTGCCCCCTACCTATGTCTTACCTCTGGTTGGGGTTTTCCGAATCTGTCAAAGGCAAAAACCCTGGCAGCCTGAGGTTTCAGTTGATCAATATGGGTTGAATCGGCTGATCCCTTTTTTGGCCTCTAGACTTATTGTACAGATATCCTGTGCTTGTGGCTGGGCCCTTTGTCATTGAATCCTGAGAATGAGACCATGCTTATCCCAAGGGCAGGGAATGGATCAGTATCCACTGTCATTTCAACAATTCCTTTGTCCGCAAGCTTGAACCTCCCCTCTTTTATCCCCTTCTGAATGGCCTTCCTGAAAACCATGCAATTTAGAGTCGTATGAATATAAGAGTTATGCCACTTGCAGTATTTCTTATCTTTTAACTCCTCAGCAGGTGGGATCTTGTGCCCATCCAGCAGCCGAATCTGCCTATCCTTAAGCAAGTAGTCAAAGATCTGGTCTGCCTTGGAGATATCAAAGGAGTATTACATCTTGCCGTCTCACGAACTTGGCTCCTTTCCTTTGGCAACTCTTAGAGGCGAGCGGTATAACCTTTACCCTTTACTATTTCACCGCCATGATGTTCTGTAGTGGAATCGGCTGAATCATCATCGGAGTCTTCAGCTTCTACAATGGACACCAACTGAGGGCCTCTCCCTCTACTGGCTCGCCTCTTTTCTTTCTCCTGGATAAACTGCTCAATGCGTATAGCCCTTGAGACCAACTGGTTTAGGTCAGTGCAAGCTTGGCCTACTAGTTTTTTCTTGAGTTGAGGATGCATGCTGCTAATGGTCATGGCTGCATATTCTGTCTCAGGGAATTGCACTGAACATTTCCCAGCCATTTTCCTGAACCTTTCGACAAAATCAGCAGCCGATTCATCTACCTGTTGTCTCAGGTTCATGAGGTCAGCCGCAGTGACTTCGGGTTGGGGCCAGTAGAATCTGTCATGAAAGCACCTCTCCATATTTGACCATGTTTGTATGGAATTAGGTGGTAAAGAGGAATACCAAGTAAATGCTGTCCCTGTAAGTGACAAGGGGAACAGCTGCAACTTGTGATATTCATTCTGGTTCCCTTCACCACATTGGGCAGTAAACCTGCCCACATGCTCCATAGTCGATTTGCCATCTTCTCCGGAGAAAGTAGCGAAATTCGGAGTCTTATACCCTCTGGGCAGAGGTACCAATCTATCTACCCATTCAGGGTATGGTTTCCTATATATTGGACGATCCAAAGGCTTCAGCTGCACACCAAAGTATTTCTTGATGGTGTCTGCAATGATGGCTGGGTCTAGCAGCTGTGAACCCCCTGGCCTCACTTCTCCTAAACAGTGATTCCATTTTCTTCAAGCGATTACGCCAAGGAAAGAACTCTATTCCTTAGCTATGGGTTCCTTAACTCACTCCAGAAAGGTTTAAGTCGATGAACTAAGATAAAAATTGGGACATAAAGGTAAACATAAATGCGACTGAATAAAAACTTGAGCGAAAAATAAGTTGTTTGATTGATTGATTGATTCTTAAAATTATTTACAACTTGGGTATTTATAGTAACAACTGAGAACTACCCCTATTTGCCACGTTCAGTTGGCTAACAATGATAAATTCTTAGTTGGCAGTTATTCGGCTGAGCCGTGCCATATTCCACTAACCATGATCCTAAAATCTAGGCGCACTACCACGTCGTGGCCACGTCTCCCCTTTCAACGGTCTTCTCGACGTAGACCTTATCTCAGGCTCCTTCGCTTAGTTCCTAAAATCGTGGAGAAAAATCTTGACTGCGTTTTACCTTGGATTTAAATTAAATCAAAATTATTTCCATTTCTCTCGGCTCATGGAGCAAGAATCTGATCCAATGTGTGACTTCATGCTAACCCAATGGACCCAAATATCTTCCTTGAAGCCCAGTAAACCCAAGGCCCATTTTTCACTTCTGATTTCCTGCCTGCGGCTCTGTCAGCTGCAAGATCGACTATCATGCAGTTCGGCTGACGCCTAATCAGCTATTTGATCCATTCGGCTGTGGCTGGCTTTAGCTAATTCTAAGAAATATTTTTAGGTGTAAACACTAGGATAAAGGGAATGTTAGTAGCGCAAGCCAAACTCCAATTGCATATCACATTAGCACCAAATATGATGCTATACAACAATGGCAATCAAAGTCTTCTCTCAAGAGATGTAGTTAAGTATAAGATGCTATATATTAACTAATATTTACACAATACATAAAAGGATAAATACTGCTTTTGGTCCCTGTAATTTGAGCGAAATTCGATTTTAGTCCCTGTAAAAATTTTTGTTTAGATTATGTCCCTGTAATTTAAGATTCTTTCACTTTTAGTCCCTGCATCAAATCTCTATTAAAAACGTTGAGTTTTTGTCCATGTAATTTTAAGATTCTTCCACTTTTTGTCCCTATAATTTTAAGATTCTTTTACTTTTAGTCTCTCCCATCATACGTCTCTATTAGCCACATCAGTGTTTTTTAATAGAGATTTGACGGTAAAGACTAAAAGTGGAAAAATCTTAAATTACAGGGACCAAAACCAGTATTTACCATACATAAAATAGAAGATTAAACCCTTTTTTTTAAAGTCAAGCTTTACTTTCAATGATCTAAAATGGAGGCATTACAAAAAGATTGAAAGTGGCGCATTCGCATTCCCCAACCATAATCTAGATCCTATCCTCCTAACTACTCCCACAAAGTTATGAGCCTCAAGGTTCATAAACCCTACTCAAAAGATATAAGTGAAAATTACATCTACTTCTAAAATTTGCGGTAACTACACATGATGTTCCTATATATCAAGAAGTTATATATCCCAACTCCTTCAATGTATATGTTCTTTATTTTGCTAACGTATGTTTGGAACCCGTGAATCCACGCGAAAAAGAAAAATGGGGAAAAGAAAACACGATTATCAAGATTTGTTCAATTCTTTGGTTAGGATGAAAGCGAGGGAAAGAAAAATTACGGCTGGCCCCAAATAAATCTAATATTCTCAATTTGGAGAGAAACAGAGTGAAAGGGGCGACAGACTTTTAGAATTACAATTTTAACCTTTTTTAATTGTAATATTATTTATTTTGTTTTAAAATTAATTTAAGAAAGTAATAAATATTTTTAAATTTATTAATTTTTAGAATTTTTTTCATTATTAAGATTATATTTTATATATTAGTATCTTTATTCTATTCAATTTTTACTTAAGGTTAATTTTGTCATTTTACGAACATACATTTTTCTTTCCTCTCTGTTTATTCAATCAAAAAAGGGAATAAAATTACAGTACCTTTCTTTCCCTCCAATTTCACTGTTACCAAACAACCAAAAAATAATCTCATTTTCTACTCTCTTTTTTTCTACTTTATTTTCTTTTATCTTTCTTTTTTCCCACTTTCATTTATAAACCAAATAAACCATAAAGCATCGGCAATTGCATTTCCCCTCTCCGAAGATTCATGCTTCTAATATTGTCCTCTTGCCACACAAAGCTTGAAATTTCATTGACAAACGCTGCACACATGGGTGAGTCCGTGGACAACCAAAATCAGGAAATCCGATTGTCCTGCAAGAACCCAATTCAGTAATGATATTTCTACAGCCCCGCTAGTTGGATATTTAGACAACATGCGGAATTGTCGAAATTTCACATGCATAATGGACACAAAAACCAAAAAAAAAAAAAAAAAGCTCCCTGGTGCTGAAAAATGAACTAATTACGCCACGACCCGGTTAGAGAGCTTTCATAGCCTCACACAAATTTATATTTGAAGTATATTACAAAATAGTAAGATAACTCATTAATCTTCATTTTATTTTGTTACGGACCGGTCTCCGAGACGAGTTCCAGCATACCCACCAAACCGAGCTGATCCGGCCTTATCCGATCTGTTCCGAGCTCAACGAGCTACGTCCGATCCGGGACACGTCAAACCTGTCCTCCGGGTATAATCGCCCCGGTGTTAGCACCGAGCGGGTAAGGGGCGACCCGACCGGTGGCTCTTGAACCTTCTAGAAAAGGATGCATCTGGAGACGACGCTTGGAGTCGTTGCCACTCCGAAGATTGAGGATCACGTAGCCAGTACGTGATAAACTTGGCAGGTGCGAGATATTAGGAAGGGATGAGCTGATCCCTGAAGCGGAAGGGAGGAGTTACCTCGCGCAGAATCCGGATCGTGGGTTATCCTCCTTATGCGAGACTCCACTATATAAAGGGGGCTTGACCCCCCAGGTTTGCATACTCTCTACACACTCTGAAATCCTAAACACTTAACTCGCATTCTTTTCTCCAAAAGCCCTGTCTGACTTAGGCATCGAAGTGCCTTTTGCAGGTACCCCCCTCATTCGTACCAGAGAGGAGAGGACGCTGCTCTGAGGAGAAGGTGAGCCTCACCATTTTGTGCATTAACATTGGCGCCCACCGTGGGGCCTGGTAAAACTAGCATGGGCCTCAAGGATACCACCGAGCAAGGATGGTACACACTAGAAGCACGACGAATCGCAAGTCACCACCGCCAAGCCACAACTCGGTCAGTCAGGACGAACGCCCGCCTCCCGACCCGGTCGTGGAGCTTCTTAGGGCTGAAAACCAAGAATTAAGACGCAAGATTGAGGAGGCTCTTGATCGGGAGAAGAGGATGGGCCGCGAAACGCCTTCCAGAATGCGCCAGGAGACAAAGCGCGATGATGAGGGAGACTCATCGAGAACAGATCGGTCGAGGCGAACAGAAAGCCCTAAGCACCGGCGCGCCCACCACCACAAAGACCGACACTCGGATGTCGGGCTAACACTACTTCCCTTCAGCGAGGAGATCATGTCTGATCCAATCCCCAACATGGACGCTTACGAGGGTAAAACCGACCCCGAGGAACACCTCACCGCGTTCAATGCTCGGATGTTGCTAGTGGGGGCCTCGGAGGGTTTAAAATGCAGGACTTTCCCATGCACCTTAAAGAGATCCGCCATGATGTGGTTTTCCAACCTCCCCCAGCACTCGATCCGTTCCTTTAGCCAGCTCGCGGAACGGTTCGTGGCCAGGTTCACCACGAGCCGAGCATTCAGGAAAAATTCAACATGCCTGGTCGGGCTCAAGCAGAGATTGGACGAGACCCTCAAGTCATTCATAGAGCGTTTCAACAACGAAACGGCCCAAGTCAAAAACCTCAGCACCGACGTGGCGCTCCACGCCATAGTGTCAACGCTAAAACCTAGGCCTTTCTCGGACTCCCTCGCTCGCCGCCCCGCCGAGTCCTTGGACGAGTTAAGACGCCGCGCTGTGGGATACATCAACATGGAGGAAGTCGCCGCAGCCAAAAAGGAGACTCAAGGCCGACAAGACAAAAGCAGAGAGCCAACCAGAGACCAAAATGACAGAAGGAACGATCGCCGAGGACGGCAGGACTATAGAGGACAGTTCACCCCCTTGACAGTAGGAAGGGACCGAGTGTTGAAGGAAGCCTACACAAGTAACCTCATTACCCTGCCTCCTGAGAGACTCACGGGACGCGGACCGTCAAAATGCTGCGAGTACCACCGGGTGTACGGGGACACCACCAACGAATGCCAGGCACTAAAGGTAAAAATCGAGAAGCTCATACAAGCTGGACATCTGACAAAATATGTGGACAAAGGTTCGGCAAAGAATTCCTGGGAAGCAACGAAACCGCAGGAGATCCGTGACGCCCGAGCCGTAGGCGCCGACAGATCGCCGGCTCGAAGAGGGAGAGAGAGGCGTTCACCTACTCGGTAACGCAGGCAAGGGCCCGACGGAGGTACTCCTTCACTTAACTTGATTGCAGGTGGTTTTGCAGGCGGAGGCGAGTCGAGCAGCAGCCGAAAAAAACACTTGAGGTCCGTCAACAGCTCGAGCTCAATGACCGCCCCTCCCGCTGTCCTACTGACCATTTCCTTCTCGGAAAAGGATTACCAAGGGATATATCGACACCAGGACGACCCCATGGTAATCACTGTTCACCTCGCTGGGTTCAACGTAAGGAGAGTGCTGGTCGACCAAGGTAGCTCGACAGACATCATCTACAAGGAAGACTTTGATCGGCTTAAGCTGCCAAGCTCTATAATCAGACCCTACCGAGGTACGTTGGTTGGTTTTTCAGGTGCTAAAGCCCGGGTGACAGGGTACTTTGATGTCCTGCTCACCTTCAAAGCAGACATAGGAGTCAAAACAATCGAAGCACACTTACTGGTAGTAGAGGCCGAGTCGGCCGCTGACACTGCCTACCACATGATCATCGGAAGAACAGTCATCAATGGGATCGGAGCCATAGTATCCACCCCCCATTTGGCGATGAAGTTCCCATTGCGATGGATGATAGCCACAAGACACGCCGACCGTAAGGAAGCCAGCGTGCTATATGTCATCAGCCTCGAGACAAGAAGAGAGGACCGCCCTAAATCGGGCTACATGATCGAGCTGGACCCCAGGGGCGAGAGCGACTTTCGACCAGTGCCAGTGGACGACATCAAGAGCGTTGAGCTGAGGGGACCAGGGAAGAGCGTACGAGTCGGGACCCAACTGCCCCAGCAAAGCGAGCAATCCCTGACGAAGGTCCTGCGCGCTAACGATGATCTATTCGCATGGGGCCCAGAAGACATGCCTGGGATAGATTTAAAAGTGGCTTGCCATAAACTCGCCGTCGAGCCAGGAGCTCGCCCCGTCGCCCAGCGCAAAAGGAAGATTGTAGGAGAAAAGAAGCAAGCGGTCCGGGAAGAAACCTCCAAACTCTTGAAAGCAGGATTCATAAAGGAGATCAAATACCCTACTTGGCTTTCTAACGTGGTTCTAGTGAAGAAAAGCAATGGTAAATGGAGGATGTGCACTGACTTTACCGACCTAAACAAGGTCTGCCCTAAGGACCCCTATCCACTTTCGAGCATAGACGCCCTGGTGGACGGCACGTCAGGGTACCAAGTACTGAGTTTCATGGACGCATACTCTGGATACAATCAAATAAGAATGCACCCACTTGACGCCCCGAAGACAACCTTCATGACAGAAACCTCCAACTTCTATAGCATCACTATGCCCTTTGGGCTGAAGAACGCAGGCTCAACTTACCAAAGGATGATGGATGAAGTCTTCGCCGACCAAATCGGAAAGACGATTGAGGTTTACATGGACGACATGGTCGTAAAAACCCTCAGTTTCGACGCACACCATAGGGACCTTCAAGAGATATTCGACATCGCCAGGGCGTATAACATCAGGCTCAACCCCGAGAAATGCTACTTTGGGGTACTCGGGGGAAAGTTCCTGGGGTTCATGATCACCCACGGAGGCATTGAGGCCAACCCCGATAAGTGCCGAGCTGTGATGGAAATGCGGAGCCCAAGCTCCGTTAAAGAAGTGCAACGACTGGCTGGTCGGATAGCAGCTCTTTCCCGGTTTGTAACCCGGGCTGCCGACAAATCCTTTCCTTTCTACCAGGTACTCAGGAAGCCAGCTCGATTCGAGTGGACCGAAGAATGTGAAACGGCCTTTCAGCGGCTTAAAGAATTCTTGGCGTCGCCACCAGTCCTTACTCGCCCCACTAAAGGAGCCTCCTTGCTCCTTCACGGGGCAGAACTCAGGTACCAAAAGGTGGAGAAACTGGCACTCTCGATAGTGGTCTCTGCAAGAAGACTAAGGCCTTACTTTCATGCCCATCCGATGATAGTCAAAACCGACTACCCCATCAAGAGAATCCCGCAGAAGCCCGAGCTGTCTGGTCGGATGGTGGCCTGGTCAGTAGAGCTTTCCGAGTTCCAAATCAGGTACGAGCCCAGAGGACCCATTAAGTCACAAATTTTAGCTGACTCTATTGCAGAACTAACACCGACCCCCGAGGTCGAATACTGGACACTCTATGTGGATGGTTCCTCCAATTCCAGAGGCAGCGGAGCAGGTATCATTGTAGAAAGCCCTGCGCGAATCTGTGTCGAGCAAGCACTCAGGTTTCTGTTCAAAGCCAGTAACAACCAAGCCGAATACGAGGCATTGCTGACCGGTCTCAAGCTCGCATGGGAGCTAGGCCCCCAAACACTACGAGTCAAAAGCGACTCCCAACTCATGGTCAACCAAGTTAAAGGCGAGTATCAGTGCCGAGACGATGTCTTAGCTCGGTACGCCCAGAAGGCAGCTGCCATGATCCAAATTTTCCAAGAAGTCCAGCTCGAACACATCCCTCGAGAGCAGAACAAGAAAGCTGACCTGCTAGCGAAACTAGCCAACATGAAGACCGAGGGACAGTTACACACAATCGTTGTTCAAACTTTGACATCACCAAGCGTAGAAACAGCAGAAACCAACTCGGTGAATCAGTCGGAATCTTGGATGGCAGATATCATAGAGTATTTACAGCGGGGAAGGCTACCTGATGACCCTGTAGAGGCACGAAGGGTCCAAAGACGGTCCACACATTACACTCTAATCGGGGACAGGCTCTACCGGAGGGGCTTCTCGCAGCCGCTACTCGTATGCGTGGATAAGTCAAACTCCGAGTATATAATGAGAGAACTACATGAAGGCATATGTGGGAACCATTGTGGAACTCGGATGTTAGCTGCGGAGGTCCTCCGAGCTGGATATTACTGGCCAACAATCAAATCAGACTGCCTGGAATTCGTAAAAAAATGTGACAACTGCCAACGGTACGCAAAGCGAGACCACCTCCCCCCTGAAGTCCTTCACGAAGTAATCGCCCCCTGGCCCTTTAATACTTGGGGGCTCGACATACTCGGCCCATTTCCCCTCGCACCAGGCCAACTCAAGTTCATTGTGGTCGCCATAGACTACTTCTCCAAGTGGATAGAGGCAGATCCACTACCAACTATCACATCCGAGAGGGTCAAGAAATTTGTCTGGAAAAACATAGTCTACCGCCACGGTCTACCCCACACCATCATTACGGACAATGGCACGCAGTTCACCAGCTCGGTATTCAAAGACTTCTGCAAAGGCCTCGGTATCCGGCTCACCTACGCCTCGGTGGAACATCCACAAACCAACGGTTAGGTCGAAGCTGCAAACAAAGTCATCCTAAGCGGCCTGCGCAAATGCCTAGACCAAGCCAAGGGAAACTAGACAGAAGAGCTTTGCGGGGTGCTATGGGCATACCACACCACCCCACAGTCAGCAACAAACGAAACACCTTTTCGGTTAACATACGGCATGGATGCTGTGGTACCAGTGGAGCTCGGCTTGACCTCCGCTAGGAGAGAGCACATGCAGTCGCTGGCACAGAAAGAAGAAGCTAGAGTAGAACTCGACCTACTAGAAGAAACTCGAGAGCTCGCCCGGATACAAGACTTTGCAACTAAGCAGCGCGTGGCTGAACACTACAACTCTAAGATCCGACTAAAAGGATTCAGGGTAGGGGACTTAGTCCCCCGAAAGGTTGAATTAGCGCGAAAAGATACAAGGCAAGGAAAGCCCGGACCAACTTGGGAAGGACCATACCGCATTAGATCGGAACATCGCCACGGAGCTTACAAGCTGGAAGAACTGTCCGGAAGGGAGATACCGAGGACGTGGAATGCCATGCTCCTTAAGCTTTACTTCAGTTGACAACATATGTAAAGGATGGCGTACTCTTTTTCCTCTGCAGACCTTTTTTCCCACTGGGTTTTTGGTCTGTGAAGGTTTTAACGAGGCACATCCTTGTTTCCCTTTTCCACATCTAATAAAATTCATTCCCAATTGCATTCAGAACATCATTCATGTACATCACCGAGCTCACTCGTGGCTCGGAAGGTCTTACTCGACGGTCTTGTTCGACCTAAATGACCCCTGTGGTCCCAAATCCAAGTTAGCATAAAAACTTGGCGAGCTCACTCGTGGCTCGGAAGGTCTCGCTCGACCTAAATGACCCCTGTGGTCCCAAACCCAAGTTAGCATAAAAACTTGGCGAGCTCACTCGTGGCTCGGAAGGTCTCGCTCGACCTAAATGACCCCTGTGGTCCCAAACCCAAGTTAGCATAAAAACTTGGCGAGCTCGTCAGTGGGTCAGAAAGTCACTATCTGACCTAAAGGTTTCGTAAGAAAACTAGTACTCGGCCTGTACCGGTGCACGGAGAAAATGTCTCAACCTCAGTTGAAACAAGTTTTTTTCGGGGGAAGCCACCGGGGGACTACCCTAGCCGAGTAGCAGCTACCTGGGGACCACCCCATTTGAGTACGGTAACCAACAATTACTAAAGTGAAAAACAAAGCAGATTTACGCTAACAATGTTTAAACTTAGTCAATTTCATTAACTTGAAACGAAAATACAAAAGAAGAGCTCATAGAAGAGCGAGTACATCATCAAGACAGAGCAAAAGCAAGCCAAAAAACAAATTACGCAAGGGCATCCCCTTGGTCTTCAACTCGGGCCTCAACGACCTCCTCGGCCGCAACACTCTGACTGGCAGCCTCCAAGTCGAGCCCAACTCCGACCTCCTCGCCCCCAGGCTCCTGATCGGCACAGCCTTCTTCCTCGTCCTCCTCTTCTTCCACAATTTTCCCCTCTTTCACCACCTTGGTGAAATCGAGCTCGGAGATGTCCAGGTCAGGGGCGATCACCTTCAGCTGCGCAACGGCATTATCAAACCCTTCCTTGTACTGAAGGGCGCTGTACTCACGATACTCCTCGACCCGAGCAGCTTCGGACGAATACTTCTCCTTCTCTTCCCGCAGCTGACTCAACAGAAGTTCATTCTTGGCCTGGAGTTCCTCCCGCTGTGCCAACAGAGAGGTATTGCTCTTGTTCAGAGCATCCCTCGCCTCCGAGTGGCGAGCATAGTCCTCCTCCAACTTACCCATCTTCTCCTTGAGCTCACCAAGTGCGGTGTCCTTGCTTTGATACTTCCTCCTCACCAGCTCGGCCTCGGTGGCCCGCGCCCTTATCCGATCGGAAAGGAACTGGGCCATAGCAGAGGCACGGAGCCCATAAATGCCCAAGGCCTTGCATAAACCCAGCTTGCTCGCCTCGACCATGCACCTATCGTCGGATCGACGCATGATCTGGTCGATCTGGTCGTAGCGGTCGATCCCGACGTTCCAAAGGGAATCCTCGGCGTTCTCACTCCGATCAGAAAATTCTCCGAGGTGGAGAAACCACTCGGAACCGTCAGGGATATTTAAAGGAATCCCTCCATGAGGCCCCCTCGACTCTTTCGCAGGGGGCTGATCGAACTGTCGGGCCTGAGAAGGTCGCTTTTAGCGATCTTGGCGAGAAGGGAAATTGCAAAGATCGAGAGGAACCGGCCCAGGAGCTTAGGCGACCTTCTCTCTTTGAGCTTTCTTAAGAAGCTCGACCATCTCTTTTTTGCTCATCTTCGGAGCCATAGTACCTGAAAAGAAAGTGAAAATTAGTACCTGTGTTCGGGCCGAGAATCATACTAGAGGATGATAACAAAACTTACTTAAGTAATCCCTCCACTGTGGTGGGTCCTTTAGAGCTCGGGTAAGGAGAGGACCACAGTGCAATGTGGGCAAACGGGCGAGAAAGTTCACTATCGTCTGGTCGGTGACCGATAATGAATTGTAGTCCACCTCTTTTATGGGGCGAGGATTGGAACTCCAGTAGAAAGGAAACAGAGGCTCGTTTCGAGCAGAAAAGAAAAAGGGATCCCCCCTCCGTACCCGGATTTTGAAGAAATCAGGTTTCCAGTTCTTATAGGACTGGTCGAAAAGCTCAAGAATATAGAAGCCAGGTATTTTGTTGAGCGAACACCACTTAAGTTGCTTGCCAAGTCTAAGTTGGAAGAAACTGATGAAGAGAGCAGCAGAGGGGGTAACCCCGAAGTACTCGGACACGAGCTTGAAAGCTCGGATAAAAGCCCAGCTATTGGGGTATAGTTGCGAAGGGGCCGCATCCAACCACTGGAGGACCTCGCACTCAAACCCACCGAGGGGAAACCGGAGGCCAACTCGGGTGAAGAAAGTTTTATAGAAAAAACAGAAGTCAGATGAACTAGACTCACCCTTGCCAAAGCACACTCGGTCCTCGGGAGAGCAAGGAAGGCAAGTTACCTCCTCGTCTCGATCCTGGTTCAGCGTAAAAGATACGCTAGACCGAAGAGCGGCCACGCCAGTGTCCGAAAAGATGTTGGAGGCCACCCTGAGCACATCAGGGTGCACCCAAGAATAAGGAGACATATCGTCTCCCACTCGACGCTCGCCCCCTTGTGAAGTGAGTACGAGGGAACAGAAATGACAGGGGGAGAGGCTGGAACCCAGGAAGCGGGGGGAACCACCTGGAGGGGCACCGGGTCGCGACCACCATGGCCACCGTTGGAGGGGAACCCCTTTTGGCCAGAGCCTCCGGCGTATGGCGGTGTGGAAAGGAAAAAGGAAGTGCTCGTCGTTTCAGACGACGAGCCACCCCCAGAACTCAGAGGTATGGGGGAGGGGGGACGATGGGAAGAAGATGAAGAAGCCATTAGAGAAGATTAGTAACGAGACTTACCAGGAAATGTGAAGGAATGGAATGAAATGGCCGCTCGGGATACAAACGCAGAGAAGGGTGGCAGAAGAAGCGTCGCAGAGGCAATAGAACGAAGAAGAAAGGAGAAGGAAGGAGAAGGGGGTGGCTTTGTAACCCCTGCTGAAGGGAAGTGAAAGGGCGAACCAATCCAAGCCCTCCATCTTCAAAACCAGATGTAGATCTAACGGTCCAGGCCGTATCAGATGATCGACGGTGGGGAGAGGAACGGCTGAGTAGGTGTCCTATTCGAGTCCCATCGTGTGGCAGAACACCGAGTAAAGGTGCGACACGTAGGGCGCGGCACACCAGACAAATAAGCTTCCGGGATACGCCCCCGACCTCGATAACTCTCAGCTCGGATACCGACCCAAGAGCAATAAGTAGACCCTCTGCCCTTTCGCGCAAAGAGTCTAGGGGACTTGTGTTACGGACCGGTCTCCGAGCCGAGTTCCAGCATACCTACCAAACCGAGCTGATCCGGCCTTATCCGATCTGTTCTGAGCTTGACGAGCTACGTCCGATCCGGGACACGTCAAACCTGTCCTCCGGGTATAATCGGCCCAGTGTTAGCACCGAGCAGGTCAGGGGCGACCCGACCGGTGGCTCTCGAACCTTCTAGAAAAGGATGCATCTGGAGACGACGCTTAGAGCCGTTGCCACTCCGAAGATTTAGGATCACGTAGCCAGTACGTGATAAACTTGGCAGGTGCGAGATATTAGGAAGGGATGAGCTGATCCCTGAAGCGGAAGGGAGGAGTTACCTCGCGCAGAATCCGGATCGTGGGTTATCCTCCTTATGCGAGACTCCACTATATAAAGGGGGCTTGACCCCCCAGGTTTGCATACTCTCTACACACTCTGAAATCCTAAACACTTAACTCGCATTCTCTTCTCCAAAAGCCCTGTCTGACTTAGGCATCAGAGTGCCTTTTGCAGGTACCCCCCATCCGTACCAGAGAGGAGAGGACGCTGCTCCGAGGAGAAGGTGAGCCTCACCATTTTGTGCATTAAAATATTTTTTAACTTTTTGAGCTATAAAATTATTTATCAAAATATTATAATAAAGTAATTCAAACATTTTATTCTCAATATATAATGATACTAAGTCTATTTTGTAACATAGTCTGTCTCAAAAGGCACAGTTACATGTAATTTAGTAATAATAAATAAGAAGGAAAAAAAATAATATTTTACTGTTTGGAAGGGGAACATTACATCAGTATAAGAGATCAATTTTTAGATTAAAAGAAAAATGATAGAGAATGAAAATATTATATAGCTCAATTTTTTTGAAATAATAGTAATTATCATGTTTATAAAAAGCTTATTTTAAGATAATATGAAAAGTAAAATACTAATAAAATAATAACAATAAATTTTATTTAAACAACCTAAAGTAATACTGAATATAATTTTTTAAGAATTTAGAACTTTTTGAGCCTTAAGCATTTGCAACGTGGCAATTGTTGTAACACCCCAATTTTCGGAGCGCTACTGATCTAATATAACCTCTAAATGTTGAAATGCTTTTGGTGAAAATACTCCTCTTGCATGGTTTTCGCAAAGACGTGGGTCTATTATTTTTTTTCTTTTTTAAACCTTTTTCAAAATGGCAATTAGAGTATCACAGCGTTTTTTGAAACATGATATACAACTAACAACACAATAACCATGCAACTAAATATATATAAACATTCACATAAAGACAATCCAAATTTTCGAAAATACAGATGTATAATACAACTCAAAAGGGTTACACCAGAAATGTGTACACGCCTATATCTAGAACTGACTCAAAGGAAAACTACACCTGAGACACCCATAGCTGGTCAGCCCTACAATGCTTACTTCCTACAACAAGTTTAATGAACCATAACTCAAAGGAAATATTCGGATGGAGTCCTCCTCCGCATTGCTTGCCGACCTCGAGTGACTACATCTCTCCAGCTTGCGTCATTGTCTGGGGTGACATCCATGAGAATGCCCGTTAAAAGCAAGGGTCATTTTCCCAAAACAATCATATCATAGCAACAATATATAGACAAATCATATTATACTAACAGAGTATAATTAAACTCAAATAACATGGTATAAAACACTCAAAGCAATCAGCGCAATAAGGATGCACCACAAATCCCTATTGGTTAGTCTATATGCCAATGCACATGATTCCGGAATATCGCCACACCACGCTCGCAAGGATATCAATGACACTGGTCCCATGGGATTACTTCAAGTCATGATTAGAGAACGACACTGGTCCCACAGGATTGCTTCAGGTCAGAGACTCTTTAATTTCCTCGCAAGAATACAAGTTCAGTACCACGCAGGATTTACCTGAGATATGCCGCCCGTTTTTCTCTTGGCTGTCGATACGTACTCGTATCTTGGTCTAGGCTTACCACACGATAACTCGGCACTGGTCCCACAAGATTGCTTCAGGTCGGCATCGATGTATGCATGAAAATGCACCACCATAGTTAGTCACCACAACTGGATCACTCACACAGAGTGTCCAGAATTACTCAACTCTTGTTCTAAACTCTCGTAGTCTAGAACTCCACCTCATCGTCTCGGAACCTCACTTGGTATCCCTAAAGTCCTCTTTCTTTTAGAAATCCTATTAGTTGCAAAATATCGGTATTTGGAAACTGCACTATTTGATCAAAAATAATTATTTTTAATGATTCTAACACTCACTTTGTTCTTTTTAAGAAATAGTGGTTAATCCTTTATAAATTGAGGGTTTTTTGAAAAATTCATATTAAAGTGTCTCATTGATTTTAAATAAAAATCCTCTTATGTTTTTATTCGAAAAACACTTGAAAATCTTAACCATGTAGTTGTATCATGACGATGTAGGTCATCGCTCACTTGTTTTCGGTAACCTCTTATCACCCTCTGTTTATTGTACATACATACACATAATACATTCAATAATCACAACATATCCGCGACCATAAATCAATCAATTAAAGCATAACTACATAGTAATCATAATCACAATCATCATCTCAACTTTGCAAGAAAATATCATCACCAAACCAACCATCCACACCAAACATAAGCACATATAAGCAATAAATGGAAGATGCCCTTACCGGTAGGCTTTCCTTCCATGCTACTATCACGAGCACGATCTCATCCACAAACACGATCTTTAAAACCTTAATCAACAAAGCATTAAGGTTTAGAAACAACTCAAGGCTACTAACTCTACTATTAGGGCCATGGTTCCTAGGCCAAAACTAGGGTAACACCACTCTAAAATCTCTAGCTTGCTACCCACACTCCAAACTAGTTAAGCAAGGTTCAAAAACAAAGATCTTAAAAACTCAACCCTTTTTTAGAAACCTTCACTACTTTAACTCAAGAAAGATTTGAACTTTGTCAACCAAAATCATCTCTTTTACTATCAAACACGTGGATCTAATTCTTAAACCTTGTAGTTCTTAAACTACTCACACTTTAATCAAATAAAAGTTGCAAAATCATCATCAAAATACACACACCCTCACGGTTTGAAAGAGAAAGATCAAGACCAAAAATACTTACACAACATCCAAATCTTTTAAGAACTAAAATAAGGCAAATGGAAAGGTTTTGATGAAGAAAACATAGAACTTTCTTCAAGACTCAACCTTCTTTTGGAACACAAGGATTCCATCAAGATTAGGTTTTCATTGTCTTAAAAACATCAAAATATATTTTGAACAAAAGATCAAAACTAGATCTACAAATAAATCAACAAAAATCACTTCTTTTTGAAAATTCTTTTGGATAAAAACTTTCACTACAACTCTTCCAACAAAAATAACAACAAAATCATCCAGGATCTAAGTTAGAAAAATTTGAATCATCTCCCTCCCTCACTTATTCTAAATTCGGTTTTCATAAGCCAAAAAGGGGAGGAAAACTTCAATCATTTACTACTTGATCTAGCTAATCATAAACGAAAGGAAATAGAAGGAAACAAGTTAGAAAATCTTACCCCAAGAGCACCACAATGTCACGGCCTCAAAGAGGGAAAAGGAAGAGGAAAAAGGCTTTCAACACCAATACTTTTCTCACTAGAGTTTTATAGCACTTAACACTTGATTTTTGGAAGAAAAAAACAAATGAAATGGAGGAGAAAAGGAAGGTGGAGGCCGCGGCCTTAATGAAGAAGAGAAGGGAAGAATTTTTGCTCCAAAATTTTTATAATCAAGCCACCTAGGATTATGACTCATCCTACACTAAATACAACACCTTACCTCCCACCATACCTAGCCATACTTTGAACCATGCCTCACCATGCTTTCTCCAACCACTAGATTCCTTATTTTACTCTTGATCAATTAGGTCTCGGTGTTGAAATATTACAGGATCGAGTGATTCGGGTACTGATTACTCGCTCGATGATTAATCGCGTAAATTAATTTAACGAGAAATTAATACAACCTGTTATTAAGAAATTATTCGCGGATAATTTCTTCACTGATAAATCATAAACTCGCTCTTAAACAATCACATATATTCACATCAAGCAACGATTCGAATTTCATTGAAATCGGAATTCGTCAGAATTTTCTCTCGGGTAAAATTTACCCGGCGGCTCAAAACACGATGAAAATTCGATAGAATTTCTTGACGAGATTTGAGCCATGAATTAATAATAAATATTAATCCTTAATTATCATTTTATCTTGATGAATTTTATTCACTTGATTAACAACAAAAGTACGTGTCACCGCATCAAATCGAAAATCCTACAGAAAATCTGTCGATAATTTCACATTAAAAGCAGCATACGTCTACGCTGTTTATTAATCTAAATTGACACAGAAATAAGAATCGTTGAAAATAAATCGACACAGTTCCTCGTACTCTCAGTAAGTCATCGAGGTGATCAGTCTCTACGACTTACCTTCAATTATTTAAGACTATATTGATAAAATAATTTTCATAAAAATTGGGGTGTCACATAAAACCACCTCCCCAAATTAATTTCCCCACCTCTCGCCCTTAAATTGACAAAAATATTGTTATTCTTTTTAATTATCTTAACCCACCCTCTTTCGGTCCTCCCAACCCCACTTTTTCACACTCTCACACTCTCTTCTTCCTTCTTCCTTTGTCCCGTGCAAACACCCCCCTACTAAGCTCTTTTTCTCCTTCACTGTCGATCTCTCTCACTCCACCATTGCTCTCACTATCCATCTTTTCTATCATGAAGTAACCTCCACGCATTCTATTTTTGCGAATTTGAATTTCCCGAAAACTTATATTCAGGGTTTTCCAGAAACAAGAATCTGGTTGTGTAGTTTGGGGGGTCAGGCCCAACTACACGCTAGACAACAAGTTTCTATATGTACATAGGAACAAGTTTTTATACGTGTAGTTGGATTTGACACCCCTATACACATCTGAATCCCTATTTTCGGATGCGCCTAAAAACAAGTTTTTGGTTTAGTTTTTTTTATTTGCATTTATTTATTCGCTTTATATTTTTTGGACTTTGACCGACTGTTGCATTTTCCTCAGATATGGCATGCATGAAGGGAGCCACTTCAGCTAACATTGAGAGTCACAGCCTGCGGCAAAGCCCAACAGCCTCGACACACAAGCTATAGCAGGACCAGCGCCAACGTCAAGACGAAAGCGTGACTAGTGTCGTGAGTGTACTTGAGGTTCCATTTCACAGTATTGCCGATGCGCCCGATCGTGATGCCGATTAGGTCCCGCATGAGGTTTCCCCTAAGTAGCAGGAGGGCGAGGATGTTGTTGCCGAGTTAGAGTCCTTCTAGGGCAGCCTAGAGGACACCTCCGTCCTCATTACATTTGGCGACCTTGTTGTCACATGCCTGTGGATCAATGAGGTAAGTAATATTTCAAATTTTGACTATGTTGTTTTAGTTATTTATTGGAATCCAATTGGCACCTATTTTATGGTTTCATGATTACGGTGAGATAAAGGTGATTAACCATGAGACGTAGGTTTAGAGCCTCAATAGGAGATTCAGCATATCCTAACATAGTCTCTGTTGCATCCACTCACCAGCTGTAGCTACAAGACCGTCGATAAGGGGTTGCTGCCCGTCGGGGAAATGACGGTGACGCTGGATGACATCTCTCAGCTGCTTTATATTCTGGTCATGGGGACCTTTTTCACCATGTTGACCTTGGACAAGTAGGCAGTTGCAGCTTGTGTGCATGAGCCATGAGGTAGCGTGCCGCCAGAACAAGGGGCCCCATGCTCGCCTCTCATGGTTGCTAGAGGAAGTCTGCACGAGGCATTGTTCGGTTGGACAATGGGAGATGGAAGCTGGGGCATTCCTGTTGCATCTTGTTAACTGCACTATCTTCGTCGACAAGAGCCAGTCGTACACTGATAAACCCCAATTTTGTCTATTATTTTGAGGCATTTTGAGTATATAATATTATGATTTTATTCCTTATTAGATAAGATATGTTCACTATTTCCTCATTTATGCAGAAAAGTAAAAAAGGCAACATAGGAAGCAAAAGATTTAATTTTGAGAAGAATCTGGCAAGATTTGAGCAATTTTGGTGATTTTGGACATTCAGTACGACCTTACCTAATTACGGTACGGTTGTACCTAACTGCACACATCAGTAGGTGTAACACCCTGATTTTCGTAGGTGTATGTATGTGCTACCGTAACTATTGAAAATATTATTATTAGTTTTACTACTACTACTACTACTATTATTATTATTATTATTATTATTATTATTATTATTATTATTATTATTATTATTATTATTATTAAGATATAATTTTGATAATTAACATGTAACTTTTGGTATTAATAAGTGATCCTAAATCATAGTACTAGATATTTTATGGTTTTGCATTATATCAGGATTATGTAATTGGTTAGATGTGATAGAGATTCAATCCTTGAATAGATGAGTCTATCTTATCCTAATCCTTAAAGTTATGATTAGAAATGAATCACTTTTAATAGGAATCATCATTAAGATAGGATAATATTTTCCTCGGTTATCTCTTGAGATCTTATCTTAACCTTCTAAAGATCTTATCTATAAACAATTACCAATTCTGTCTCTAAACTTCCATCATCATTTTTTACACAGCTAGAGTCCGAATTTGGACTTGCTTGTGAGACACACTTATGTAGATCTCTCTCTAAGAATTCCAACGCCACCTGGAACGTCTCAATCAGATACCTCTAGATTCAGTTACATAAAAAACTATGATGTAGTGTCGTTGTACTCGAGACATCAATTCTTATACGCGTTTTGACGTGTTTTGACCCATTGGGCTTCACCCAAGTGATCCAACTCGACCTAAAACTCTTGGGGATGATTAAACCACTTAAACCTAACCCTAAAGGCTCATTTTAAACCGGTTTTAATCATCCTAAACCTATCTAAGAGTTGCTCAACAACCCTAAGGAGGATCTCGCCATTTTTTTTACCAAACTCACTCGTTTCTCATCGGAATTCAACACCGTTTGAAGTGCTATGACCGAAATTCAACACTCGTTTCTGCACTAGGATGTGGGGCCTACAGTCCTATAATTGCACTTATCCGAAGAAGCAGCCTTGCCCTGAAGGCTGAAATGAGGGAATTGGCCGTGTATGACATATGCATCCTTCCATGTTGTGTCCTCCATAGCATTCTTTTTCCTTTTAATCAACCACTCCTTCTCTCCATGCTTGACAATTTTTTGGTGAGCTATCACTGCCTCAGGTTAAATAACATCAAACTCTACTTCCATACCCTCCGGCTGTAGTTACCTATACTTTTTTCAATCGAGAGGCATGGAAAACCAGATGAATTCTGGATGTGGGACTGGGAGTGATAGAAACTGAGATAGAGAGATTTCAGAGGAACTGAATTTCTGTATACTATGTTAAAATGATTCTAAACATAGGGAGAGGAATGGAATGTATTCACAGTTCCAGCTATGCTTGCTTAAAAAGCTGCTAACTAACTGGCAACGCATAACAGAAACTCTAGGATACATTCAAGAATAGAGTAAGCTTAATAGAACACAGCAATAATATTCTATTACTCTATCAGAGAGGAAATTTGAGTTTGTATGCCACAAATCCATATTTTTCTATAGCCTTGAAAGTACCAAAGAACCTAGCTGCCAATTTTTGGTTTATTTTAGGACCACAGACTGTTGGAACTTGGAGTAATGAATTGAAAAAATTGGGAAGTCCCACATAGGAGAGAATAGACACTTTATGAGTGCTTATATATGTGGACCTCACCACTTTGGGGTGTGCCCCAAGGGGTACCCAGTTTTATGAACGGGAAAGGACGCACACAAAGTGACCACCACACACGCCTGCCGCCCGCCGTCCGTCCGACCATTGCCTAGGGTCGGGCCTGGGCTCAAGCTTGTCAGCCTTGTGGTGTATTTATTTTTTAGTACACTAAAAAAATTAAAATTTTAATTTAAATTTAAACTGTTTGTCATGCACTTAGTCGAGTCACTTCACTCCATCTGATCCGAAAATCCCTCAACGTGCGGATTGAGTCAAACCACGATCTTTAAATCTATCTCCACGATCAACGATCCGGATCGGATTTTAATTTCGTGTTCAACAATCCAGTTTCGCTTATAAATTTGAAACTCCGCTTCAGTTTCAAACTGCACCTAACTCGACGCACTTACCGAGTACTCTCTTCTCCCTCCCGTTTTTATCTTCTTCCATCGTGTGCAAACAACGACCGGTTTTCCTAAACCGTAGACCGCAAGTGGTTTAATACCACATCAAGGTGTATCCTTCGTGAACGAATTTCCGCAGCAACGAATTCGATTTTTCGTCTGGTACTGCTTTATCCAGGGATGTCGGTTGTTAGCCGCTTGCACCTTAGCAAAGGCTGCAAACGTCTTAAAGAGAAATGACCTAGTCCGCGACTATCTCGAGAATTTCAATCTGATTTTCGATATTCAAATTTTTGATTTTCAAATACTTTCAATTTCAGATCTAACAATTTTAAGATCGTTAAATCAACCATGGACACCGCTGAAATTCATCGGATCTGTTCTCGTCGCTAATGACTTCAACAAACCGCTTTGCTCGAGGATCTCACTTCAAGCGCTGCAACAAAAGATGCAATTTTTTCTTAACCGTTAAAAAGGCTGCCAACGTCTGACAGATGACATTCCAAAGGTTGAACGAAAAGTCAAAAGGAAGAACAGGATAAAACAAATAAAGAGATACTTTATGGAATGAGCATGACTATCTCTCGCAAGAATTTCATTCTCGAACGGCCCGAGTGATGAACTCTATGATTACTATGGTACTCGTAAGACCGCAAGAGATGCGGGATGCTCAAAAGAAATATGATATCAAGAAGCGGGCGCTAAAAACATGCAAGGAGCCGCTATATAAATTTTAGAATGTCTAACGACAAATTGGCTGAGGTTCATCCATGAACTTCGTAGAAAATTGCTCACTTAAATCACTTCAAGGTATGACCACGATGAATAGTTTCCGGTGGCCGTTTAATTGACAAATTACTCCTCGCGTGGAAGGATTTCAAAAATACTTTAATGCACAAAACCAAGGAATCTGTCATTGGAAGGCCCGACACTTCAATCGAGGAAGAATCTAGAAAACAAGATCGTAGAAGAAGTCTTGGTTGTTTTCAAACAAGAAAACCACCGAGCGGTTCAAGCCAACGGCAAATCTTTTAAGAATCGAACCGCAGTACTAGCCTCAAAAGAACCGGCAACAAGAATGGAACCCTCCAAAGGTCCCAAATCGAAACCTCAACCATCTCCTAAGAATGATCCGCCCACACCATCTATTTTAATTGCGGACCAGGTCATATGGCAATAAAGTGTAGGAACAAAGCCAAGCTCTCACAAGGCAGCTAACCTGACCAAGAGCCTTTTATGGCTATGATTAATGAAAATCAACGTAGTTGGTGGATCGATGGTTGGTGGGTGGACACCGGCGCCCGCCATAAACTGCGTAATGACCGTGCTATGTTTAAACATACCTTTCTTCTTTGAAGATATGAAAGTGTCATGGGCGATGCTCACACCACTAATGTTGCAGTCTTTGGAGATGTCGAAATAACTTCACTGAAAAACTCTCATTCTCGAAAGATGTGATGCATACTCCAGCCTATAAGGAAGAATCTAGTCTCTGGCTTCCTTTGAACAAGCGGGGTTTACTCACCTATCGGGGATTTGTACACCATTACAAAATGGTATTTTTGTAGGAAAGGGTATGCAACTGATGGCATGTTTAAGTTGAACATTGAAATGAATAAAATTTCCACCGCTTATATGCTTTGTGATTTTAATATTTGGCATACTCGTCGTCATGTGAACAAACGCATTATTTCTAATATGTGCAACTTAGGATTTATTCCAAAATTATCGTTTAATGATTTAGAAAAATGCGAATTTTGCAGTCAAGCTAAAATTACGAAAACGCCGCATAAATCCGTAATTGGAGAATCTGAACCGTTAGATTTAATTCATTCTGATATATGCGAGTTGGATGGAACGTTGACCAGAAATGGTAAACGATATTTTATCACTTTTATAGATGACTGCTCCGATTATACTTTTGTTTATCTTATGAAAAATAAAAGTGAAGCGTTTGAAATGTTCAAAGTTTTCTTAACTGAAATTGAAAATCAATTTAGGAAAAAGATTAAGAGACTTCGAAGTGATAGAGGAACTGAGTATGACTCCCATTCATTTAATGATTTTTGTACATCGAATGGACTCATACATGACACGACTGCACCATATTCACCTGAAATGCATGGTAAAGCAGAAAGGAAAAATAGAACGTTTACTGAGTTAGTTGTTGCTATTATGCTCAACACTTGTGCACCTCGGTGGTGGAAATTTTATTAGCATGCATTATGTGCTCAGAGTACCTAAATCCAAGAATAAAATTTCTCCATTTGAGATATTAAAGAAAAGACAACCGAATGTGTCTTATTTTAGAACTGGGGTTGCCTGGCCTATGTCGAGATCCCGGATCAAAAAGAGTCAAACTTCGCGATAGAGCCTATGAATGTGTATTCATTGGGTATGCGATGTGATAAGGCATCTGAGGTTTTATGACCTAAATGCCAAAGTGATCATAGACTCAAATGATGTTCACTTCTATGAAAATAGATTCCCTTTTAAATCAAGAAATAGTGGGGGCAGGAACTAGTCAAGGTTACGTGCCTAGGAACATTGAGAACAATGAGCAAAGGAAATGGAACCTCGTAGAGGTAAGAAAGCACGGGTTGCTAAAGACTATGGACACGATTATACGGTCTATACATTAGAAGAGGATCCATCTAGCATTCAAGAAGATTTGTCTTCATTGGATGCAGATTTGTGGCAAGAAGCCATAAATGATGAAATGGATTCCTAGAGTCTAACAAGACCTGGCATTTAGTGGACTTGCCTCACAGTTTGCAAACCAATAGGTTGCAAATGGATCTTGAAAAGAAGCTAAAACCTGATGGAGCTGTTGATAAATACAAGGCTCGCCTTGTAGCCAAGGGTTTTAGACAAAGAGAAAATATAGATTTCTTGACACATTTTCACCAGTTACAAGAATTACATCCATCAGTACTTATTTCACTTGGCTTCTATTTATAATTTGATAGTACACGGATGGATGTCAAAGCGCTTTTTAAATGGTGAATTGGAAGAAGAAATCTATATGGAGCAACCTTTGAGGTTTTGTAGTCCATGGACAAGAGAGCAAGGTCTGTAAGTTAGATAAATCTCTGTATGGTCTCAAACAAGCTCCTAAGCAGTGGCATGAAATGTTTGATAATTTGATTATCTCGAATGGGTTTAAAGTGAATGAAAGTGCCAAATGTATTTATTCCAAATCAGAAAATGACATTTGCACTATCATATGTCTCTACGTAGACGACTTACTCATATTTGGTTCAAATATTCATGTTGTGAATAATGTGAAATCATTGTTGTGCAACAACTTTGGAGCATGAAAGACCTTTGGAGAAGCAAGTGTAATCCTTGGCATTAAAATTACTAGATCGGAAAAAGGAATTTCTTTGGATCAATCTCATTATATTGAGAAGATCTTGAAGAAATATAATTACTTTGATCAGTAAACTCCACAGACACCATACGATCCAAGTGTAAAACTTTTTAAGAACACCGTGAAGGTATTAGACAAACAGAATGCGACAGCATCATTGGCACTCTAAGGTATGCCAATGATTGTACTAGACCCGACATAGCCTATGTCGCGGATTGTCTTGCAGGTGCTTACAAGTCGATCTAGTACGGAGCACTGGCATGCCATTGAAAGAGTCACGAGATACCTAAAAAGGACCATGAATCTTGACATACTATCGAGATTTCACTGGTATTTGAAGGGTACATGCGATCGAATACTGGCCGATGACTCCAAAGCAACTAAAGGGCTATATATTTAGCATGGTGGTGTCATATCTTGAAGTCTAAGAAACAGACTATACTAGCACAATCCACTATGGAGTCCGAATGATAGCACTAGCTACTAAATGAGGAGTAAGCAAGTCGAGATGTCTTGACAGTCGAGATTCTGCTACGGAAAACCGTACAACTTGTGTTGATCCACCGCGATAGTACCGCTGCTATTGCAAAAATAGAGAATCGTTATTATAATGGTAAAAGGCGACGATACGTCGAAGGCACAAAGACTGGTGAGAGAATTCTCCCCGTGGGTCATGAGAGCGGATCATGTACGCGATCGATGAAAACTTAGCCGATCCTTCGATTTAAAGGATTAGCTGTAGAGAAAGTCCAAAATACATCTAAAAGGACGGGATCTATCGCTTTTGGAACCATGAGTCACTCATGATGGTAACCCAACCTAAAAGACTGAGATCCCAAGAATTAGGTTCAAAGTGGTAATAATAAGTCAGTGATGTGATAAGAGATGAACATGCTATTATAAGTCAAGAGGCACGATTCTGGTTATTAAAGGACGAGGTAATAGAAACTCTTAATGAGATCTATGCTCTATGTGGGAGCCAAGTACCCAGCCAGTGAGTACTTCTCGATAGACTCACCTATGTGAATGTGGGAAGTGGGCCGCTTCCTATGGAATCTCGGGCATTTCTAGAGCCGCTCACTATACCGGGATAGACGCAGGCCATTAACGCATCGGCATTTGAAGAATACACCTATTGAAAAGAGTGTGTGTGATTTTGATGTTAGAGATAGAGTTCAAGACTACGAAGTCACTCTGTTAAATCTAAATCCCAATCACTATGCAAAGGTTCAAGCTCAAGACACCCTCGCTTATGCACAATCTTAATGAGGCGCTCGACGCTACTCAAAACATTTTTTTAATTCAAGTGGGGATCGTTGGAACTCGAGTAATGAATTGAAAAATTGGGAAGTCCCACATAGGAGAGAATAGACACTTTATGAGTGCTTATATACGTGACCTCACCACTTTGGGGTGTGCCCTGGGTACCCGCTTTATGAACGCGAAAGGACGACACAAAGCGACCACCACACACGCTGGCGCCGCCGCCGTCTGGTCCGTCGCACGCAATGCTCGCCTGGGCTTGAGCTTGGGCCTTGGGGTGTATTATTTTTTAGTACACTAAAAATTAAAATTTTAATTTTAAATTTAAATCAGTTGCCGCGACTTAGTCGAGTCACTACTCCATCTGATCCAAAATCCTCAACGCGCGGATTGAGTCAAACCACGATCTTTAAATCTATCTCCACGATCAACGCATCCGGATCGATTTTAATTTCGCGGTTCAACACCCGCCGCTTATAAATTTGAAACTCCGCTTCAGCTTCAAACTCGCACCTAACTCGACGCACTTATCGAGTACTCTCTTCTCCCTCCTCGCTTTTATCTTCTTCCATCGTGGTTCAAACAACGACTCGGTTTCCTAAACCGTATCTGCAAGTGGTTTAATACCATACTGAAGGTGTATCCTCTGTGAACGAATTTCCGCAATGCAACGGAATTCGATTTTTCGTCTGAGCTGTTTTATCCTGGGGACGTCGTGGTTGTTAGCCTGCTTGCACCTTAGAGCAGTGCCGCGAAACGTCTTAAAGAGAGCGACCTAGTCCGCGACTCATCTCAGTAATTTCAATCGGTGATTTTCGATATTCAAATTTTTGATTTTCAAATACTTTCGAATTTCAGATCTAACACAGACTACTGCCTGTGCTGTCGTAGTTTAAGAAATACCCATTCCCCAAAGACCTTGTTCTGTGTTTCTGATCAGCATGTGTCTTCATTAGTTCCTTGGCACTCAATAAATTGTTTCAACTGCTTGATAGCTTCATCTTGATCCAGCAATTCTCTAGTTACTGTGCAGAAACTTTACCACACTAATGGTGGTTTCCATCTGTAGACTGCTTCAAAGGGGGTGGTGCCAATAATATTGTGGAGAGTAGTATTGTACTGCTCTGCCCACAACATCCAATAGGATCAAATATTGAGCTATTTTGAGGGAAAAACACTCAAATATTCCTCCAAGCAATGATTCAGCATTTTTGTTTGTCTATTGGTCTCTGGATGGTAAGGAGAACTCAATTTTATGACAATACCTTTGTTGTGTGCTGCCATTTTTATTAGCTTTACTCATTACTTTAGAAAAAATAATATTGGTGCTTATAGTGGTTCCTCAATTTGGGGAGTAATTCAAGAAGTGCTTCCTTACTCTAAGGAAGTTGTCTCCTAGTTAGATAGTATAGATATGTGTATTAAACCTTGTTTATTTAGAGAAATGAACAAAGATTTAAGTTGGTGCCAAAGTTGGTTCCTTCGGTTGTGGACTCACGTTTGTAATATGGGCTTGGTTTATTTCACTCACCTTTGTTAGGGCTTCAGTGATAAGTATTGGCCCGTCATTCATAGTTTGGAAACAGAAAAATCATTGTACGATGAAACATGCCGAAAGCTTGAGTGCAAAAAGTCTTGAAGCCCTAACCCTTTTGATTCAATAAAAGACAACAAAGTCAAAACCGTGCAATGTTGCTTTTTTCTCCACTTTAATCAAAAGGTGTGGGACACAAGCATTTGGGCACTCTAGCCACGCTTTGCTAAAACACCTACTAATTACCTAGTTTGGGACTGATTTTAAAAGACATACCTTAGGCAAGCATATAGCAGATTTAGACCCATGATTGATGATTGGTTAATTATTGTCCATGAAGAGAGTGAGAGAGACTGTTATTCCCAAGGAATATGATCTAAATCTGTGGGTAATTCATATGATCATCACAATCTAATTGCAAGCATATCCATCAAAATCACATTATATTTCATCAAGTTTTCCTACAGATATCGGTGAATGAAGGAGCTTATAACAATATCTTGTATTGACGCAGAAGACTTTTTATTGAATGTCTTTTCTTTTTTTTATGTGCTTCACATTTCATTTGAGCAAATTTAGTTTTAAAAGATTGTAGTAAAGATTTCAACTTTCAAAGCAGTTAAAGCAGTTGCATTACACAAATCTAGGTCCCAATTAAAGAATGCAACTTCAAATACCTTGCTATGTCACAATAAGTTTACCAAACTCACTTCACAATATAACTCTAATTTGTTTGATGTTTTTTTTTATTTTTTTAGTCATGATTCTAACTTTTCATGTTTTCCATTTCTGAAGTTATAATGTATTAATTCAAAACCAGAATTCTTTTATACTACCCCTAATCAAGGAAAATACTTATTTCTTAGTGTGGAATGGAAAACATTGGCGGTAGTCCTGTATGCAATACTAAAGGCAAGATTGTAGGCCAAGAAAACAAAATTTAGCTTGCAATTGAAAGCAAGGATTATATAATTAGTCTACCTAATGCAGTTATGCTCCATGTCTTCTCTTTATTACCTCTGTAAGCATTAGTATTGTCAAGCCTTGTGTCAAAGCAATGAGAAAGTCCGGTGAAAAGCTACCTATCAATGATACCATCAAGCCTTAATGTTGATGGATTGGAGATGGCTGTCGGGATTGTTTGCACACACAACAATATCCTCCTAAGTCAATTAAATAACTTGCCCAGTATGCATCGAATATCCCTAAGAAAAGCAATCATTGAAGGAACTGAGAATTTCAATCAATTTGTAAGCAGAACTCTCCACCTCCTTATAGGATGCATCACGAAGAAACCATGCTTCAAGTTGTGTTATGATGGACTTCTAGACAGTCAGCAGAAGTTTAACCAGTAGTTTCACTTTGCCATGACAAATGAAGCTAAGGAGCTTGAACTTAACTTCTCAGAAGGAATATTAAAAGGATGGAGTGATCCTAATATAGCTTATGAATTGCCACATGTACAGTGTGCATCCAAGTCATTAGAACGTGTCATGTTAAACTTTGGTAATCTCATAATATCCAATTTAGAAGCTTTTGGTTCTATTCAAAGTTTATTTCTTAAGTATGTTAAGGTTGTTGGATTTTCAATTGCATATCTTGTAACCAAATGTCTCATGCTGAAGGATTTGACAGTTGAATGTTGTTTTATTCCTTCGGATTTCATGATTTGTAAAAGAGACATCATGATTAAAAGTTTGACAATCGTTAGATGTTCCACACAGAACTGGTCCATATGTCCGATTGATATATTAGCGCCAGAACTGTTGATTTTTACTTTGGAGAAATGTCACCTCACGACAGAAACAAACATCAAAACACCAAATCTAACAGATGTTTCCATTGTAATCAACCAGCTACATGTATGTAGTGCCCAACGAAGAGCTCTGGTAAAGCTTTTGGGTTAGTCCAGTCATTGCCAAACACTAACACTGAACACTTTGTGCATTCAGGTATTAGTATTTCTTTCACCATTTTTTTCTCGTCTTAATTCAACTCACGTGTATTGAGAATTTTTGTTTCAATCTTAAGGTTTTATCCCATGGAGACCATTTCTTGCTGCAGTCACTAATTCTATTCAATAATCTTAAGCATCTTAAATTGCGAGTTGGCTTAGAGAAAGTAGTACTTCTCGGGATTGCTTACATAATGAGAAATTGTCCTTATATGAAGTCTTTAACTCTATATATCTACGAAATATCAACAATTCACAAGGTAAACCTTACTCAACCTGCATTATGTGAAGTCATTAATAGACAATGCTGACAAACTTTAATATAATATAAATATTATACAAGATGATTTGACAGAAGAAAATCCAGTCATCTTTGAGTTTGACGAAGATCACTATTGGCAAACACAAGCTTTGACGTTTCATTGTTTGCAGTGGAAGTCAAAATTTTTGGGATTTTTGGAAGAACTTCGGAGACAATAATGCTTCGATTTCTTCTGGAAAATGCAAAACTATTGGAGAAAATGACCGTCCATATCCCCGAAGAAAATTTTGGCCTAGAGATTTATTAGCAGTTGACAGCCTATCTGAAGACATCTCCTTGTTAGTCAAAGATCAACTCCCCACCTACCCAAATTAATTGCACCGAATGGTGCATCCCAATTCTTCTTTGGACGGTGCAGCAATTTTTGGGGTTGTTCACATTGCCTGGTTCACCTATAAATAGAAGCTCATGGACGAAGGAAAATTTATTCCAACATTGAGAGAAAATCAGTGAGCACCAAGAAAAGGTGAGAAATATTTAGAGAGAAATATTTTGGGTGTAATTGGGTTGTGGGTTTTGTGAGAGAGTGAGTGTTTGTAAACACAGTGTATATTTCCCTTTTCAATAAAAGGTCTGCAGCAGCCCGGAGACGTAGGCATTATTGGCCGAACTCCGTTATCAATTTTTGTGTGTGCTTCCGCATTTATTTTTTCGCACTTCCACTAATCTGACTATGGGGAAATTTTGCGTAGTTTCCTAACAACTGGTATCAGAGATAGTTGGTTATTTCTGCTAAATCTTGGTGAGGATACTGTTCACGTGAATAGTAATTTTTCGTGAATAGTAAAATTGGTCGGCACTACCAATTTGTCCACGGAGGTGTTCTAAAGCACGGTGGTTCGCAGAAATTGTCAGAAACGATCCTGAGAAGTCAGACTCGAGTGGGAGTGATGGCCGCAGATGAAGGAAAGGTGAAAATTGAAAAGTTTGATGGTGCGGACTTTGGCTTTTGGAAGATGCAGATCGAGGATTATCTGTATCAGAAAAAGCTGTATCAACCTCTCACAGGAAAGAAACCAGTGGAGATGAAGGATGATGAATGGATCCTTCTCGATAGACAAGCCCTTGGCGTTATCCGATTGACGTTATCCCGGAACGTTGCGTTTAACATTGCAAAAGAAAAGACCACAGCAAATCTTATGAAGGCTCTTTCCAACATGTACGAGAAGCCATCGGCCTCAAACAAAGTTCATTTGATGAGGCGGTTGTTTAACTTGCGGATGGCGGAAGGTGCATCGGTAGCGCAACATCTCAATGAACTCAGCTTAGTCACAACCCAGTTGAGTTCAGTTGGAATTGAATTTGATGATGAGGTACGAGCATTGATACTTTTGTCTTCTCTTCCAGAGAGTTGGAATGCTACTGTCACAGCTGTGAGTAGCTCAACGGGAAACAATAAGTTGAAATCAGACGATGTTCGTGATCTAGTTCTCAGCGAAGAGATCCGACGGAGAGAGTCGGGTGAATCTTCATCCTCTTCAGTATTGCATACAGAGTCAAGGGGAAGAAATTCAGCTAGAGGAAATGGACGTGGCAAATCAAAGGGCAGACGGTCCAAATCCAGAAATCATCAAAGTTCCCAAAACTCCAACTCAAAGACTATCGAGTGTTGGAATTGCGGGAAGACCGGGCACTACAAAAATCAGTGCAGGAGTGCACCGAAGAACCAGGAGGCAAAGGACGAGGCAAATGTTGCTTCCACCTCAGGAGGAGGTGACGCGTTGATATGCTCTTTGGAGAGCAAGGAAGAGTCTTGGGTATTAGACTCTGGAGCATCTTTTCATGCCACTTCAGAAAGAATTCTTCGAGAACTATGTACCCGGAAACCTTGGTAAAGTTTACCTTGGTAACGAACAATCTTGTGAGATTGTCGGCAAAGGTGTGGTGAAGATTAAGTTGAATGGGTCTGTATGGGAATTGAAAAATGTCATACATATTCCCGACCTGATTTAAAAACTTAATCTCAAGAGGCCGCTTGGCTGATGGCGGCTACACAACAATCTTCCACGGCGATCATTGGAAGATTTCAAAGGGTGCAATGACAATTGTTCGGCGAGAAAAAGTGGTACTCTTTACAAGACAAAGAGAGCATGCCATTTGATTGCGATTGCAAAGAAATGAAAATCCCAATCTATGGCACCAGAGACTAGGCCATATGAGTGAGAAAGGGATGAAGATCATGCACTGGCGGCAAATTGCCATGTCTTGATCAAGAGAAATTGACATGTGTGAAGACCGCATACTTGGAAAGCGTAAAAGAGTTAGCTTTGGACAAGTGGAAGAACCCCAAAGAAAGAGAAACTCGAGCTTGTTCACTCGATGTTTGGGGTCCAACGACTGTCTCATCCATTAGTGGAAGCAATACTTCGTGACCTTTATTGATGATCACTCTAGGAAGGTATGGGAATACTTTCAAACATAAGTCTGAAGTATTCGAGGCTTTCAAGATGTGGAAAGCCATGGTAGAAAATGAGACAGGATTGAAGATCAAAAGCTCAAACCGACAATGGTGGTGAATATGAAGACACCAGATTCAAGAAGTTCTCGCTATGAGCACGGATCGTAATGGAAAGAACTGCGTGCAGGTGCGCCTCAACACAATGGTGTAGCCGAGCGTATGAATCGAACGTTGACAGAGAGAGCCGAAGCTTTGCGGTGGTGCCAAAGCCATCAAGGGCGCTCGCGTATAGCCAACACAAAGCTACTTGATCAACTGAGGTCCATCGGTACCATTGGAGCACAGAATACTAGAAGAGGTATGGAGCGGAAAAGAGGTAAAACTCTCACATCTTAGAGTTTTCGGTTGTGTAGCATATGTGCATATAAGTGATCAAGGCAGGAATAAGCTTGATCCCAAATCAAAGAAGTGCACTTTCATCAGTTATGGTGAAAATGAGTTTGGCTACCGTCTTTGGGATGATGAAAACAAAAAGCTGATCCGCAGTAGAGATGTGAACTTCAATGAAAGAGTGATGTACAAGGACAGGCATAGCACAGACACCAAAGAACTTCGAATGCAGTGGGCGGTGTATGCAGAGGTGGGCGATGTCCTAGAAAGTCCTATGGTTGAGAATCCTCGATCGGAGGAATCAACTTATCCAGGTAGCAGACAACAATTTGACACAAGAGAGCATCCTACTCCACCCTAGAGTGAGAAAGTCTTCTCGAGTTCCTGTGCCCAACAGAGATACATGGACTACATGTTGTTGGTGATGGAGGGAGCTCAAGATTATGCGAAGCATGTCGGGCACAGATGCTAGCAAGTGGGAGCTTGCCATGAAAGACCAGATGAAGTCTTTGATCTCCAATCAAACATGGGAACTAGCTGAGTTACCCGTGGGAAAGAAGGCACTTCACAACAAATGGGTGTATCGGGTGAAGGAGGAAAATGATGGCTCCAAGAGATACAAAGCCCGACTAGTCGTTAAAGGATTCTAGCAAAAGGAAGGAGTTGACTACACCGAAATTTTTGCTCCAGTTGTGAAGCTCAATACTATCAGGTCAGTGTTAAGTATTGTTGCAAGCGAAGAGCTCTACCTTGAGCAGTTGGACGTGAAAACTGCGTTTCTTCACGGAGACTTAGATGAGGAGATCTATATGCACCAACCTGAAGGTTTCTTAGAAGATGGAAACAAAAATACGGTGTGCAGATTAAAGAAGAGCTTGTATGGCCTGAAATAAGCTCCGAGACAGTGGTACAGGAAGTTTGAAAGCTTCATGCACAAGGAAGGCTTTCAGAAGTGCAACGCTGACCACTGTTGTTTCTTCAAGAGATATAAGTCCAGTTATATCATTTTGTTACTTTATGTCGATGATATGTTAGTAGCAGTGTTGAGATATGGATGAGATTAAAAACTTGAAGATGCAGCTTGTCAAAAGAATTTGACATGAAGGACTTGGGTCCAAAGAAAGAAGATCCTTGGAATGCAAATCACGAGAGATAAGCAGAGAGAATTTTGCGATTATCTCAAAGTGAGTACATCAACCGTGTTTTGCAAAGATTCAACATGGGCAACGCCAACCGGTCAAAGACACCTTTGGCCACCATTTTCGCCTATCCAAGGAACAGTCACCTCAGACGGAGGAAGAAAGAGAATCCATGGCTAAGATACCATATGCTTCAGCCATTGGAAGTTTGATGTACGCAATGGTCTGTACGAGGCCAGACATTGGCCATGCAGTGGGAGTAGTTAGTAGGTTTATGTCAAATCCAGGAAAAGCTCATTGGGAAGCAGTGAAATGGACTTTGAGGTATCTACGAGGCACCACAGAGAAGTGTTTGTACTTTGGCAAAGGAGAAATAAAAGTACAAGGCTACGTAGATGCAGACTTTGCAGGTGAAGTCGATCACCAAAGAAGTACCACTGGTTACGTATTTACTGTTGGTACTACAGCAGTTAGTTGAATGTCGCGGATACAAAAGATTGTTGCTTTATCCACTACAGAGGCTGAGTATGTAGCGAATGAAGCCGTGAAAGAATTGATATGGCTTCAGGATTGTTAATGAGTTGGGTTTCACACAGAGAAGAGTGTTTTGCATGCTGATAGTCGAGTGCGATACATCCGCAAAGAACTCAAAGATTTCACTCCAGAACAAAGCACATTGGTCTTCGTTATCACTTCATCAGATCTCTGCTTGAGGATGAGGTGTTAATGTTGAAGAAGATTCAAGGAAGTAAGAACCCAGCAGACATGTTGACAAAGGCGGTGACTATCGACAAACTGAAGTTGTGCTCAACTTCAGTTGGTCTGCTCAAATAACAGACCGGGGAAGGCTGCTGCTTGATCGAGGTGTGAAGACCGATTGAAATTAGTCTTCAAGTGAGAGATTGTTAGTCAAAGATCAACTCCCCACCTACCCAAATTAATTGCACCGAATGGTGCATCCCAATTCTTCTTTGGACGGTGCAACAATTTTTTGGGTTGTTCACATTGCCTGGTTCACCTATAAATAGAAGCTCATGGACGAAGGAAAATTTATTCCAACATTGAGAGAAAATCAGTGAGCACCAAGAAAAGGTGAGAAATATTTAGAGAGAAATATTTTGGGTGTAATTGGGTAGTGGGTTTTGTGAGAGAGTGAGTGTTTGTAAACACAGTGTATATTTCCCTTTTCAATAAAAGGTCTGCAGCAGCCCGGAGACGTAGGCATTATTGGCCGAACTCCGTTATCAATTTTTGTGTGTGCTTCCGCATTTATTTTTTCGCACTTCCACTAATCTGACTATGGGGAAATTTTGCGTAGCTTCCTAACACTCCTCAAGCTGGAACATTTATGTTTTGTCTTTAATTCTGTATACAATAATATGTTGTAGTTGTTACAAGAAAAACTGAATATGGTTTTTAATTGTTTTCCGTTTTGACATGTTTTCATTAAGAAGACAGTAAAATGCCTATGAATTCATTTTGTTGCTTTTGTGATTTGAACATCTTATGCAGAACAAGATGTGGTGTTCTCTTTCATATGTTAGTTTTATATTAGTGTTTTTAAGTCTTTTGTGTTTATGATTAATATATGAACAAATTCTTTTCCTAAATAATTATTTTTTCATTTTTGTCATTCATCATAAACAAAAAGAGGCCAAGAAGTGGTCTCAATCACCAACAATGAAAAAATTATGCCGAAGAATAACTTTATGATACATATACTATACTAACCAGAGCAGCAGTAGCCACCTCTTCCAGACCATTAGGGAGTGCAGCCTCCTCAAGCAGCAGCTGCGCCGGATTAATATGATATATTTGCCTATCTGGAGGAGCTGATGATTAACTTACTAGATGGACAGGCCAGAATGGAGCAGCAGATGGGCCGGCTGGAGCAACGGTTGGCAAGAGTTGAGGAGTTGCAGGCTTTGTGCATCGTGACTGTGCCAGACCTCACTACCGTGGACACAGAGACGGTCATAGCAGATGCACAGGGTCAGGAGGACGCATCAGCCGCACAGGATTAGACTCTGTAGCTGGACTATGACTATATTTTTTATGTCTGATTTTTTGATGCAGTGTATCTTTGTATTGACATGGTTTATACGAATTTTATTTCTCTGTACCATGGATTTTGATATTATCGTTTCACTGATTGTATGACCATTTTTGCGCAGTCTTCATATATTGATGCATGATTATTACTGCCAATTTAGTTATGCGTTCTTATCTCCTCTCGTTCACGCTCTTGCTCTTTCTGTGTTGTGTTATAGAGGTGACTTCGCCCTCACTATCCTGATCGTCAGCTTTGCGATACTCCAGGCATGATCCATCTTGCGGAGAAGTTTTGATCCTAGTCAAGCTTATGAAAAACGGACCGGATATTAAACCAGTGTAGGCACTGGTTCAAGGTTTAAAGGTCGGACCGAGGTCGAATCGAGGTCGGACCGGAAATGAATTAAATTATATTTTTAAAATTTGTTAATATAACATATAAAGCACTAATAAACAAAAAATAACATAATATTCATAACATCACGACATAAAAAATTAAATTATGCTTAAAATGTTATATGTCAACATATATATATAACATGTAAAAATTACATATTAAACTAAAACAAATATATTATAATAACTTTCTAATATTCAATAATTACAAATACTATAATGTAAATATTCTCATAATTTATATTAATATATAAATTAATTTTAAATTTTATTATAATATTTAATTTAACCGATCAATGTGAAAAAATGGATATAAAATCTCTTATGTGTCAAAAATAATGTCATTTACCTTTTTTTAAGAAAAATAAAAAATAAAAAATTAATTTTTGTTGAACCGTCCGGTTCCCGGTTTTGTCCCGTTTTTTTTTGGTTTTCCCAGTTTTGGCCGGTTTTTTACCCATTTTCCAGTTTTCCGATTTTTAGGCCGGTTCGACTACGATTCGGTTTTAAGATTCAAACAGACCGGACAGGAGTCCGGTTCCCGGTTCAACCGGTCGGACCGGCCGGTCCGGTCCGCTACGATCCTAGTCTTTTAAATTTCAGCTTTTTTGGTATGCGGTTAGAGACTTGGCATCTACTAAAGTTTGGGGTGGCTGTCACCTATATTTTGAGTGTATGCATGAAGGCTGCCAACTGGACCCCCTTGGCATTATGTAGGACCCTTTCAATTCCGGTTGCAGAATGAAGACAATACATACATAACATTTTGGAAGAGATTGTGTGGAATAAGGACAAAGAAGTCTCACAAGTATTATGATTGATTGATTTGCTTTGTGCTCTGTTTTTCTTGATGTGTATATTGAAATAGATTGCCTGTGATAATGGGAACTATTTGGTTTTCAGCCTAAAGAAGACCCCTTGCAGTGCTTAAGAAAGCTCTCGAAAATGCCCCGCTTTCTAGGGATTTTATTGGTGCTCTAAGGGCAGCCAATGATAGAACTGGATCGGCAGGTTTGATAGCTGAAGTGAAGAAGGCTTCACCAAGTAGAGGCATCTTTGGAGAAGATTTCGATCCAGTCTGTCTGTCTTGTTTTCCATTATAATTTTTAAGGATACAAATGTTATCTTTATATTTTATTTGTAATAATTCTGAAGCTATTACTGTATTACCATGTGGGAAATGTTTGTGTCAGCTCCAACTGATTGGCATCCCACACCCAGTTGTTATGTTAACTGTCCAAAAGCTTGAGAAAAATAGATCTTAAATCAAGTAGCAAAAGCAGCACAAGAAATGCTAATGTTTTGATACAAAACAAGGACTAAAAACCAGAAGAAAACAGGCACCAACAAAGAAACCTTAAACCAAAATTGTTGCTCAATAACTCTTAAAATTTGGGACTCCAACAATAACAACCCCCAAAACAAACTAAGAGAAGGTCAAAAAATTGTAATGTAAGACAAAACCCAGACAAAAGGCCAATCATAAGAGAAGAGATTAGAAGCTGCCAAATGACAAACTAAGGTGAAAAAGAGATAAAAAGAGAAATAGTGTAAATAGAGATATGAGAAAATCAGGATATATTTAATTAATGACTTGATTTTTGCTTTTTTAAAAAATGGAGGTTGAGACTAATTGTGGTTGTGGTTAAACTTTCTATGAAAGGCAAGTTTAATTAGAAATATTTTCATTTTTCATGGATACCAAAATTTAATGCTTTTGATTTAGTATTTTACTTTCTCTTTACATTATGAGAAACTACACGTGTGTAAGGAGTATACCCCCTTTTTCTAATTGATTTTGGTTCATGAATGAGTACTATTGAAGGACCCTTTCCATTTTTTTTTTTGGGAGGGGGTGCTTTCAATTTTCCGTGGAGTAGAAATGCTGCAGCCACGTTCTTCCAAATAACCTTGCTTGCTGTAGTTTTTTTTTCTTCTTTTTTCTAACTCTTCAAGACTGCAACCAGTAGTATTATTTGAGATGGTAGTTTTGAAATTATAAGGGCACGGCATAAACTAACTTTTTCCTTTTCAATTTACCATTTCTCTCAGGTTCCATAATTGTATTATCTGTCTGCTGATATAATTAGAAAGCTTCTTGGGCAGACAATGTTAAACAGTTTTTACATTGGATGATTGGAATTTAATCCATTTTCTTATTGTTTCATGTTGGAATTCCCTCCTTCAATTGTGGTGCACAAGTCACAATGCATGGAAAAAAGGGATGAATATTCCAAGGTCTTGGAATTTATCTCTTTGACCTTGAGACATGCACATTCAACTTTGAAGAATGTATTTGAAGTTTCTAGATCTCATTGGAATTGTGGAGATTTATTAGCCTCCATTAATCACTCTTTTTGGAGAAGCCACATTCCTCTCCTATAAATAGGAGAACTTGTGAAGAGTTGCATAATCACATCCAAAGTGAAGAAATCCTAAGAGAGTTAGAGAGCTTTTGTATTCCTCTTTGAGAGAAAGAGAGAGTTCCATAGAGATAAATTTGTATACCATCCGAGAGGGTGAGATTCATAGAGAGATCCTCAGAGATTGAGAGAAACACTTTGTAATCCTACTTTTATAGTGGAGGTATTTTATCTGGACTAGGTCCCGTGGTTTTTCCCGAGAGGGTTTTCCACGTAAAAATTCTGGTGTTCTTCTTCTTCTCTACTCCTTTTATTTTTACACTTCCGCATAGTGCCCATTTTGCGTTCACAGAGGAGAGAATAGGTACTGCGTTTTTCCCAACAGTGGTATCAGAGCTGTTGGTTCGAAAAGTCATTGTCCTGTGCAACTCAAGATGGAAGGAACATTTGCTCATGATGGAGACATGTTCAAGCTTACTGCAGATAACTATTCCTATTGGAAGCCGATGATAGAAGACCATCTTTACTGCAAGGATTTGCATGAGCCAATCACAAATAAGGAGATTCCAACAGGGAAGACTGAGAAAGAGTGGGAGATTCTGAATCGGAAAGCTAATGCCGTTGAGAATAGAGGAAGGAGTGATTATAGAAGTAAAGGAAGTCATGGGAAGTCACGAGGAAGATCCAAGTCTCGCCCCAGAAGTTTGACATGTTTCTATTGTGGAAAAGATGGCCACAAGAAGCCAGAGTGTAGATTCTTGAAGAGAGATCAGAAGGCCGGAACAGTCCATCCTGATGTGATAGATCCCAAAAAGAAGTTGGAAGAGAAAACCACAACATCAGTTGCCTCAGACGACGAGAACGTGTTCCTTATTGGTGAGGTAAATTATCTAAATGTTGCTTTTGATGATTGCACTTGGATAGTTGATACCGGAGCATCTTTTCATGTTACTCCCCATGAAGGATTCTTCTCATCTTATCAAAAAGAAGATTTTGGAACAGTGAAGATGGGCAATCATGTCACAAGCAATATTGTGGGCATTGGAGAAGTGTCTCTGATGACAGAAAATGGAAACAAACTCGTACTAAAGGAGGTAAGACACGTACCTGAGATGCGTCTAAACCTTCTCTCACAGTAAGCTAGATGATCTTTGGAATGAACAACCAGTTTCGTGGTGGAAAATGGAAACTTAGCCGAGGAAGCATGATTGTTGCTCGAGGTAAGAAGGAAGGCTCTCTGTACATCATGCAGGGAAAGATATGTAAAGGGGAGACAAATGTTGCTCAAGAAGAAAGTAAGGAGCTATGGCATAAAAGATTGGGCCACATGAGTGAGAAGGGTTTAGAGATCCTTGCGAAAGATCATCTCCAAAGCATAAAAGGACAACCACTTCAATTATGTGAAGATTGCTTAGCGGTGTAAGCAAATACAGAGTATCCTTCCATAGATCTGATAGTGGAAGAAGAAGAAAACATATTCTAGATCTTGTGCATTCAGATGTTTGTTCAACATCGGAAAGATCCCTTGGTGGTGCTCAATATTTTGTTACCTTCATTGATGACCACTCTAGAAAGTTGTGGGTATATCCATTTAAGAGAAAAGATGAAGTCCTTCGAGCCTTCAAGGAGGTTCACGCTCAAGAGAACGAAACCGGTAAAAGTTGAAATGTTTGAGAAGTGATAACGGTGGAGAGTACAGAGGTCCGTTCGAGCACTATTATAAGACTCACGGGATCAGACATGAGAAGGTATCTCCAAAGACACCTCAAATGAATGGTGTAGCTGAAAGGTTCAATAGAACTATTTCCGAGAAGGTTATAAGCATGTTGTCTCATGCGAAACTTCCTAAGTCATTCTGGGGGGAGGCAGTGGCTACTGCAGCTGATTTGATTAACTTATCACCCTCAAGACCTTTAAATGGAAAGATACCAGAAGAAGTATGGACTGGTAAGAAAACCTCATATCACAACTTGAGAGTATTTGGATGTAAGGCATCTGTTCACATTCCAAAAGATGAAAGGGCAAAGCTTGACGCTAAGGCGAAAGAATGTGTATACCTTGGTTCTCCAAGAGATGAACTTGGTTTCCGATTATGGGATCCTGCAAACAAGAAGATTGTTCGAAGTAGAGATGTGGTGTTCTTTGAAGATCTGACAATCCAAGACATCAAGAAAATGGAAAAACCAACACTCAAGGTGAGTTATGATCAAAGTCCTCTTGTGGTGAACAATACAGGGGGAGAGACTCCTCAAACAGAGCCAGATCAACAAATACAACTTGATGAGATGACTGAAGAACCTCATCTGACAGAATAACTTGACCAGGCACTAGAAGATCAAGCTAGTGAGAATGTTCAACAGGAACCCCAATTAAGGCGATCAACCAGGGAGAGGCAACCGTCAAAAAGGTACCTCTCAGATGAATATGTCAATCTTACTGATGAAGGTGAACCTCAAAGTTTTGCAGAAGCCATTGAGATGGAAGATAAGGACAAATGGTTGCAAGCCATGGAAGAAGAGATTCAGTCCTTAAAGGAGAATCAAACGTATGATCTGGTAGAATTGCCAAGCGGAAGAAAGGCGTTACGAAACAAATGGGTGTTCAAGCTCAAGAATGAAGAGAACAACCCAAACCCAAGGTACAAGGCAAGAATTGTCGTGAAGGGGTGCAACCAAAAGAAAGGAATAGACTTTGATGAAATATTCTCACCAGTGGTAAAGATGACATCTATTAGAGCAATTTTTGGTCTGGCAGCAAAACTAGACTTGGAGATTGAACAACTGGATGTCAAAACAGCATTCTTACATGGAGACCTAGAGGAGGAAATTTACATGGAGCAGCCAGAGGGTTTTGAAGAACCAGGAAAAGAACACTTGGTGTGCCGTCTGAAGAAAAGTCTCTATGGTCTGAAGCAAGCTCCAAGGCAATGGTACAAGAAGTTTGACTCCTTTATGTCCCAACATAATTTTAAGAAGACCTCCGCAGACCATTGTGTGTTTGTGAAGAACTATGAAAATGGTGAGTCCATCATACTTCTCTTGTATGTTGATGATATGTTAATTGTCGGGAAAGATAAGGTAAAAATAGCTGCTCTCAAGAAAGCATTAAGTAAGTCTTTTGCTATGAAAGATTTGGGTGCAGTGAAAAAGATTCTTGGAATGAAAATTTCTAGAAATCGTTCCAAAAGAATGTTGTGGGTATCTCAAGAAGACTACATTGAGAAGATTCTCAGAAAGTTCAACATGCACAATGCCAAACCTGCGCGTGTTCCTATTGCTGGGCATTTCAAACTCAGCAAATCTCAATGTCCAAAGAATGAAGAGGAAAAAGAAGAAATGAACAAGGTGCCTTATTCTTCTGCTGTGGGTAGCCTTATGTATGCAATGGTTTGTACAAGACCAGATATTGGATATGCCGTGGGAGTTGTGAGCAGATTCCTATCAAACCCAGGAAAGGAGCATTGGGAAGCTGTTAAATGGATACTAAGGTATCTAAGAGGAACTGCCAAAAGAAGCTTGTGCTTTGGCAATGGGAATCTAATGCTCATTGGATATTCAGACTCAGATATGGCAGGTGATGTGGATTCAAGGAAGTCAACATCAGGTTACCTGATTACTTTTGCAGGGGGAGCTGTTTCTTGGCAATCAAAACTTCAAAAATGTGTGACATTATCTACCGCTGAAGCAGAGTATGTAGCAGTCACTGAAGCCTCCAAGGAGATGTTATGGATGAAGAACTTTCTAAGAGATTTAGGACATGATCAAGATGATTATGTGGTGAATTGTGATAATCAAAGTACCATCCATCTGGCCAAGAACCCCATGTTCCATTCACGCTCGAAACACATTGATATCCGGTATCATTGGATACGAGAAGCGTTAGATGAGAAGAAATTGAAGATAGAGAAAATCCATACAGATTTGAATTAGTCTGATATGATGACTAAGTCAATGCCAATCAAGAAGGTTGAAGATTGTTGCCAAAGCGCTGGTGTAGTGGTGCCCCCCAATTGAGTCAGGAAGGGGGAGATTTGTTGGAATTCCCTCCTTCAATTGTGGTGCACAAGTCACAATGCATGGGAAAGGGGGATGAATATTCCAAGGTCTTGGAATTTATCTCTTTGACCTTGAGACATGCACATTCAACTTTGAAGAATGTATTTGAAGTTTCTAGATCTCATTGGAATTGTGGAGATTTATTAGCCTCCATTAATTACTCTTTTTGGAGAAGCCACATTCCTCTCCTATAAATAGGAGAACTTGTGAAGAGTTGCATAATCACATCCAAAGTGAAGAAATCCTAAGAGAGTTAGAGAGCTTTTGTATTCCTCTTTGAGAGAAAGAGAGAGTTCCATAGAGATAAATTTGTATACCATCCGAGAGGGTGAGATTCATAGAGAGATCCTCAGAGATTGAGAGAAACACTTTGTAATCCTACTTTTATAGTGGAGGTATTTTATCTGGACTAGGTCCCGTGGTTTTTCCCGAGAGGGTTTTCCACGTAAAAATTCTGGTGTTCTTCTTCTTCTCTACTCCTTTTATTTTTACGCTTTCGCATAGTGCCCATTTTGCGTTCACAAAGGAGAGAATAGGTACCGCGTTTTTCCCAACATTTCAGTCTCAAATTGAATATACTTCATGTCTATGCAATAATCTCTCTAGTCTCTGATCAATCTCAATGTGAATTCGTTTTAAAAGATTTGTAGTGGTTTCTCATTAATAGAGCGTGCATAGACATGTATTTTTAAGGGAAACAGAAAAGAGAATAGTATTAGTCAACATTTGACAAATCCTTATATTTGATGTGTTAAGAATAACAAGCAATTCAAAAAATTCAGAGCAATAGCAATTCAAACAGAGGAAAATAATCTTTAAGTAAGGGCTGTCTTGTCCGTTGAATTAGTCCCAACAATATTGTCAACCTCGGGCATGTTGAAAACACTTGAGGGACCATCTGAAATTTGACTTATATCACTGTATATACCTTCTGAATCATTGGATCTGAAGAAAGATTCTTCAAAACTCTGCCTTCCCTAATATTCTTGAATGTCAAACAAAAAATATACTTTAGCAAGTTATCTTAGAAAATTCAAAAGCAAACATTATGTGCTTAGTAATATATATCTACCCTCTACAATTGTCTAGCTTGCATCTGTAGCTTTGCCTTTGCTTGTGCTGAACCTTGTTGAGTTTCTTTCCTGATTGATTTTTGGCTCTGATTGGGGCCCTTTGGCAGCTCCATCTATTATGTCCTAATTCTCCGTAGTTTTTGTCCATTTAGAAATCCTTTTAGCTTTTTTGCTATTCATGTTGAGGTTGCATTGGACTTCTGAGATAGCCTAATGCAAGTGCGCTTGGTTTTATAACTCTTGATCACAAATGCTATGCCATCTAGGGCGGGAGAAGCATGGATTCTCCAAGGACATCCATCTAAAGCACAAATAGTTATCACTCTTGCTTTCTCTTTTTTCACCTTTATTATGTCAAAATTCTCTTGGACTATATTGTCCCTCTATGCATCTCTAAACTCATTTACATCAACAAATAACATGGACCTTTCTAAATGGATCTTACCATTATCATCGTACTCATATTTTTCCCTCTCATTCTTAACAATGTTGAAACATTGTCGTTTCTCTACATACATCACTGTCACTTGCAGAATTTTCACCTTCATCCATGTCAATTTCTGCTTCACTTCCTTCATGTAAAGAGTAATTGTCCTCATCCATCCTTCCACTTTCTTCACCCTTGTCAACATTGCATTCTTCATCTACGTCAGTATGTAATTGCTCAACAGTGGGTTCACTTCTATCATAGTCATTGGTAACATGTGTTGGGTTTGGACTGTTAAGAACATTATCGATCATGTCTTCACTTCACTACAATTGCAAATCACATTATGAATCAAAATTAATAAGCACATTATTGATGATGTCTTCACTTCACTACAATTGCAAATCACATTATCAATCAAAATTAATACACAAATAGATATATTATATAACTTCAAATGCATAAAAAGTATTATATATACTCAAACAGGCTTCAAAACTATGCAGATAATATGGTATCCACTATTTGGGCAACTTTCTGTTTTAACTAATCTTTGTATAGACCTATCCAATCAGCTTCATTAATGAATTCATTTTGATCATAAAAAATCGTAACCTAACGTTGTGTATTGGTAAATATGATTCTGTTGTATGGTGCATATTCAGCCAAAAGTAATATGTTGATACTCTCGTGTAGTTTATGCTCCTATCGACAATATTGTTGCCATGAATGATGAACTGAATTATCTTGAATGGTAGGGATTTTACTTAATTTCTTGTTTGGAATTGATATGTGGTGGTATGATGTCCTGCTTCTGAGGTGCTCTGTATGGTTGTGGCATTAGGAATATATCATAGTACATCAGCATTATGTTGGAAGTTAAGATGTGTTAGAAAGCATATTTAACATGTGCTCATTATACAATTAATAGGTGCTAGTAATTAGGGATGTAGTTACACAAATCAAGGATTTGATTTGATCCTTTGTAATTATTATAGGATTGTATCCTATGATTATAAATAGAGACTATGTGGTCACATAAGACACACAACATTACAATATTTCCCTCTTACATGGTATTAGTAGTTTAGGTTTTGTTCCTATTTTCTTTTTTTTCCCCTGCCTCAGTCGCCATTCCATTTTTTCTGCGTGAACAGTACACTCTGCGACTGAGAAGCCACTTTTCTCTGCAACCGTGACTCATCTCTCTGGTCTACCACCACCGCTTGAACCGCCGCCCGGAGTCGACCCAACCGCCGGAAGCACATCTTCATTCGCCGCCGCACGCGCCCCTATGCACGACCAGTCTTAAACGCGTGTCCCCACGCGCGCACACTCAGATCTCGTTTTTCACCGTTTTCCGGTGCGGCCCACTGTCTGCCGCCACTACTGCTGCCTTCCCCACCACCAGGCACCCCTGTCCAGAAGTTTTTCACCTTCAAAAACTCATGGGTGATAACTCCGATTCCGACACTGTGACGTTCACCAAGGTTCCGCTGATCCCGTGCGAAAAACTGACCGGGACGGCCAACTACAGCATCTGGGCTGCTGCTGTCAAGCTTTGGTTCCAAGGTCAAGGCCGTGAAGACCACTTGACCAAACAAGCCAAGGATATTCCTACCAAATACCGCTCAAAATGGAAGCAAGTTGACGCCTTCTTATGTACTGTCCTATGGTTTACCATTGCGCCCAAGCTCTAGCCGCAATACCAAGCATTCACCACTTGCTATGATGTTTGGGAAAAAGCAAAGAAAGTCTACTCCAACGACATTCATCGCCTTTATAGTGTCGTTCTCAACCTCATCTCTCTGAAGCTGGAAAACATGGATGTGCAGACTTACCTTGGTAAGCTTGATCATTTGATTGCTGATTTTCATTCCCTCATGCCCTTTACTAGTGATGTAGCAGCTCATGTTGAGCAACGTAGCAAGTTTTTCATGATTCTTGCACTGGCCAATCTACCACCAGAGGTTGATTCGGTACGCAACCAGATTTTTTAGGATCCTTTGTTCCTTCCTATGACACAGTTAGTGAACAACTGTTGCGTCTCGCTACTCCCCATGCTTTTGGCCACTCCTCAAGTCCTACTGATTCCTCCGCACTCTTCTCCCACTATCCCGGTCGTGGTGGACGGAATGGAGGATGTGGTAGCCAACGTCGTGGTTCTCGCTGCAACTATTGCAATCGCTATGGCCATATTGAAGCGGAATATCGCACCAAGGCGAGACAACAACAGTCTAAGGTTGCCAATGTTGCTCATACTGCAATTACTGAAGATGTTACTATTTTGGCCGCTGATTAAATTGAGTTCCTTCAGTTCAAAGCCACTTACATGGTATTAGTAGTCTAGGTTTTGTGTGTCTTATGTTACTTAATCCCCCTCTCTTGGACCATGGGTACTTGACTCCGGTGCTTCTGACCATATAACTGGTAACAACTCTCTTTTCTTTCATCTGTCATACTCTGATTGTTTGCCATCTGTCACCATGGAAAATGGCTCTAAAATCAAAGTTCAAGGCATTGGTCAAGCACAACCCCTTCCTAATCTTTCCTTACATTATGTACTTTATGTTCCTGGTTGTCCTTTTAATTTAATATCTATTAACAAACTCACTCGTACCCTTGATTACTCAGTCCTCTTTGTTAATAATTCTGTTTATGTGCAGGAACGACGTACAGGATGGACGATTGGAACAGGACATGGGTCTAGAGGATTATATCACCTTTCACTGCCGGTGGCATGTGTCTCTACTGCTTCTCAAACCCTTACACATCAACGTTTGGGTTACCCTAGCCTCAATAAAATGCGTCTTATGGTTCCTAGTTTTTCTAAGCTTTTATCATTTGAGTGTCAGTCGTGTCAGTTAGGAAAGCATACTCGTCAAATTTACAGTCAGCGAGTCAATAAAAGTGTTGTGTCACCCTTTGCTTTAGTTCATTCTGATATTTGGGATCCTAGTCGTGTCTGTTCAAATTTAGGCTATTATTATTTTGTCACTTTTATTGACGATTTTTCCTAGTGTACTTGGTTATTTTTAATGAAAAATCGTTCTGATGTTTTTAATATTTTTCAAGGATTTTGTGCAGAAATTCAAAACCAGTTTGATACTTCCATTAAAATGTTACGCACTGATAATGCTCGTGAATACTTGTCATCCCAATTTCAATCTTTTTTGTCTTCTGAGGGAATTATTCACCAAACATCATGTGCCCACACATCACAACAGAATGGTGTGGCCGAAAGAAAGAATCGCCATTTAGTTGAAACAGCATGTACCCTTCTCCTTCACTATAATGTTCCTCTTCGTTTTTGGGGTGATGCGCTCATCACGACCTATTACCTTATCGACCGCATGTCTTCCTTTGTCCTTCATGATCAGATTACATACTCTCTTGTGTACCCACAACAGGATCTCTATCCCATTCCTTTTCGTGTCTTTGGTTGCACATGTTTTGTCCATGGCCTCACTCCAGGTAAAAATAAACTCTTGGCTAAATCTCTCAAATGTATTTTTTTGTGCTACTCACGTGTACAAAAAGGTTATCGTTGTTTTTGCCCTCAACTACAACGATACATTGTTTCTGCTGATGTCACATTTTTTGAGACTTGCCCATTCTTCTCCTCTTCTGCGGTACTTGATGATAATCTCACTGAGGATTTTCGGGATATTTCACCTGCTGTTCCGCTACCTATTGTAGCTTCTACTCCACCTCCTTTGCGTGTCTACCAGCGGAGAACACAGCCTCCAGTGGTACCTCCTTCCATTGATCCACCAGTCTCATCTCCTGTTCCAACTGCCCCTCCATCTACGTCGCCTACACCTGAACTTCCTGTAGCATTAAGGAAAGGTATTCGGTCCCCTCGCAACCCTAATCGTAAATATGCTTGTGTTTTAAACTATGACCGTTTGTCTACATCCTATGTTTCCTTTGTTTCTGCTTTGGATTCTATGTCTATCCCTAAGTCTACTGGTGAATCCATGACTGATCTCGACTGGCGTCAGGCGATGTTGGAAGAGATGACAGCATTGCACTCAAATAACACTTGGGAGATTGTTCTGTTACCTCCAGATAAAATTACAGTAGGCTGTCGATGGGTTTATACAGTGAAGGTTGGGCCAGATGGTCAGATTGATCGTTTCAAAGCTCGTTTGTTGGCTAAAAGTTATACATAGATTTTTGGTCTCGATTATGGAAACACCTTTTCTCCAGTGTCCAAAATAACTTCTGCTCGTCTATTTCTTGCCATGGCTGCCATTCATCATTAGCCATTTCATCAACTAGACATTAAAAATGCCTTTTTGCATGGAGAGTTGTAGGAGGAAGTTTATATGGACCAACCCTCAGGTTTCACTATTCCTGGTGATTCTCGCCTTATTTGTCGGCTTCGCCGTTCTCTTTATAGATTGAAACAGTCCCCTCGTGCTTGGTTTGGTCGGTTTAGCTCTGCCTTAATACAATTTGGCATGACCAGGTGTGAATCAGATCATTCTGTTTTCTCCATCCATTACCCTACCGGTCGGCGCATCTTTCTAGTAGTATATGTCGACGACATCGTCATTACTGGTGACGACACAGACGGTATCCAACGGCTCAAAGCCCATCTCTTCAAAGAATTTCAGACAAAAGACTTGGGTCCTCTCAGATACTTCTTAGGGATTGAAGTTGCCCAGTCCTCTTCAGGCATTGCAATTAACCAACGAAAGTATGCTCTGAATATTCTTACTGAAATTGGTATGCTTGACTGCCACCCAGCTGATACTCCTATGGATCCCAACGTCAAACTTCTTCCGGGTCAGGGGGAGCCATTGAAAGACCGGGGAAGATACCGACGTCTTGTAGGCCGACTCAATTATCTCACGGTCACCAGACCTGATATTACCTTTGGATTGAGTATTGTAAGCCAGTTTCTGAATGCTCCTTGTGATAGCCATTGGAATGCGGTCATCTGTATTCTTCGATACATAAAAAATGCACCAGGGAGAAGACTATTATATGAAGATAAAGGCAATGCCAAAATCACTTGTTACTCAGATGCTGATTGGGCAGGATCACCATCAGATAAAAGATCCACTTCTGGATACTGTGTTCTCATTGGAGGAAATATGATCTCATGGAGGAGCAAGAAGCAAAACACAGTTGTCCTATCCAGTGCAGAAGCCGAATACCGTGCTATGATGTCAGCTACAAAGGAGCTTATATGGCTTAGGAATCTAGTCCAATAACTGAAATTAGGAGACCTCCAGTATACAAAACTTATCTGTGACAATCAAGCTACACTTCACATTGCATCAAATCCGGTCTTCCATAAATTGACCAAACACAGAGAGATAGACTGTCACTTTGTAAAATCAGGAGAAATCACCACCGACTTTGTCAAGTCTGAGGACCAATTGGCTGATATGTTTACTAAGTCCCTCAAAGACTCTCGGGTTGATTATATTTGTAATAAACTTGGTTCATATAACATATACGATCCAGCTTGAGGGGGAGTGCTAGAAAGCATATTTAACATGTGTTCATTATACAATTAATAAGTGCTAGTAATGAGGGATGTAGTTACACAAATCAAGGTTTTGATTTGATTCTTTGTAATTATTATACGATTGTATCCTATGATTATAAATAGAGACTGTGTGGTCACATAAGACACACAACATTATTGATTGTGAAAAATTTGCGCGGATGTTGTGTGGTCATGCTGCTAGTCTTAGTCTGCTATGCACATGGTTTATGTAATAGTTGCTTGTCTTAAAGTTCCTTTTAATGCTGTAAAAGCCCATTTCTTATGTCACAATTGATGCTGCATAAGACTTTCAGTGCTGCATAGGACTTCTGCTAATTTAAATCTGTGGATTCTTCTTACGCCTCCTAGTGTAGACCTTCCACACTATGGCCCTGCCTTTTTTGGGTCATCATCTGGTTTGTTTCCTTTTCTGGGCTTCTTTCTACACTAGGATATAGTCCCATCTGATATATGGAAGGATTTTGTCATTAAGAGTGATATATTAGGAAATCCTTTTCCTAATCTTGGTCATTCACCATAAATGAAAAAAATTCCCGAAATAATTTTTTATACAGGGAGAAAGAGCAAAGGAAGTGATCTTAATCACAAAGCAATGGAGAAAAATATGCTCCTTTTTTTGTTGTTGTTGCTTTTTCTCATAATAACATGTGTTTATAATCTTTAATTAATTACTTTCAAATTTACTTTTATATAAATATGTAGTATACTTTTTTTAAAGTGATTTAATTTCTTAGTGTACTCTTCACTAAAGAATACACACATCATTCTTAATTTTTTCTTTTAAATAAGCTAACATATAAAAGAGAACACATCTTGTTCTCCATATATCCAGATAACATAAGATACAACCAAAATGCTGATACAGTTAGATTCAGTGGCGGATACATAAATTTTCTTTCGTGGGGGCAAGAAATAATTTATAATATTTTTATATAAGAAAAACATTATAACTTTTTACAAAATACATAATGTTTACGAGAAAAAACCTAAAATACCTAAACTTCTACATATTACAATTATCCTCTATGCATTTTCTTGCTTTGAAAGTGTTATATGATTTTTTTCATTGTCAATACCGTAAAAAAATATCATTTAAGCATTTTTTCAATAAAAAAAAAATTTAACCATTCATCTCTTATATGCTCTTCCCTGATATCACTGTTTATATCTTAATCTAATGACATTTATTAAAAATCATCAAATAATTATCTCTGCTCTTCGAGTTTCTTAATCTCTTTCTCTAGCCTGAACAGTGTTTTTTTGTAAATCTAATGTGTTTTATCACTGTATGAGTTTAGTGTTAGAGTGATGGTAAAAATTAGAAGGATAAAGAGATAAAATTATTATCAATTTATTCTATCTTTTATCTCTTATACTAACTTTCTTTACTTATTTAAAAAATGTGTCTTATGGGGGCAATACCAAATTTTTTTATAGGGACAAAATAAAAATTATTAAGTATATTCAACTGAAAAATAATTGTTTCGTGGGGGCAATTGCCCCCAACCCCTTCCAAGTGTATCCGCCACTGGTTACATTCCGCCACCTTCTAAACAAAAACACACTACAAAGAAAACAAGTAACAACCATTTATTGTAACAATCAGGATATATTATATTGGATACGCAAAATAAGTACCAGACATATAGATAAAGCCAAATTATCAGATTGAAATTATAACTTGAGGAGATGCCTTTAGATAGGTCGACAACTGCTTTGAGATTGTCTGGCCTACAGTTTTTTTCTTTTTTTTTTTTGGGATGCAGAGAGACATATTCTCCAGTACTTTTGCATTTTCTAGAAGGAACTGAAGCATCTTCCTCTCGCCACTTCTTCCAGAAATCCCATAAACTAAGACTTCCTTCAGACAGTACTGCAGACAATGCAATGCTGAAGCATGTGTTTGCCAATAATGATTCTCCTCAAAATCAAAGATAATTGGAATATCCCCTTCCGAATTACCCTGTATAATATTCATGTTATGTAAAAGTTTGCTAGCATTAGCTATTGATAGCGTCACAAAAAGCAAGATTGATTGAGGCTTACCCAGTGAATTCCCTTTGTTTCATTGATATTGATATAGAGTTAAAGATTCCATATATGGGCAACTTCTCATCATATAAGCAATTCCAAGCCAACTTGCAGCTTAAGATACTTAAGATTAATGAATGAAATTGGTGACTGCTGCAAGAAATATACTCCATAGGATAAAACCTTAAGATTGAAACATATATTCTCATTAGACACAAGCTGAATTAAAATGTAAACAAAAATTGTGTAATAATTATTGATACCTGAATGCACCAAGTGTTCAGTAATAGTGTTTGACAATGATGTGAATAACCCAATAGCTTAATCAGAGCTTCTCGTTGGGTACCATCTGTGCATAGCTCGTTGATTATAATGACAACATCAGTTAGGTTTGGAGCTTTGATATTTGTTTTCATTGTGAGGTAACATTCCTCCAAAGAAAAAATCGAAAGTTCTGGTGCTGATATATCAATTGGACATATGATGTGCCAGGTCTATGTGCGACATCTAATCATTGTTAAGCTTCTGATCATGATGTCTTTTTTACAAATCATGAAGTTCAGAGGAATGAAGCAGCTCTCAAATCTCAAATCTCAAATCTCTGAGCAGGGGACATTTGGTTACAAGATCTTAAATTGAGAAACCAAGAACTTCAACATTCATTAGAAATAAACTCTGATGAGAACCAAAAATTCCTAAATTGAATATTCCAAGTTTGCAGAAGTTTAAGTTGACACGTTCCAGTGACTTGGATGCATAGTGTTCATGTGGCAATTTATAAGCTCTACTCTTCTGATTGTATCCCAATATCATTCCGTCTGAGAAGTTAAGTTCAAGCTCCTTAACTTCATTTTGCAAGGCAAAGTAAAACCACTTGTCAATCTTTTCCTGACTGTAACGAAATCCATCATAACACACATTGAAGCATAACTTCTTCATGGTGAATCCATTGTGTAGGTGGAGAGCTCTGTTTACGAACTGAGTGAAATTCCTGTTGCCTGCAATGATTGAATATCGGAGGCATAGTTGATACATATGTTAGGAAACTACGCAAAATTTTCCCATAGTCAGATTAGTGGAAAAGTAAAAATAAATGCGGAAGCACACACAAAAATTGATAACGGAGTTCGGCCAATAATGCCTACGTCTCCGGGCTGCTGCAGACCTTATATTGAAAAAGGGAAATACACACTGTGTTTACAAACACTCACACTCTCTCGCAAAACCCACAACCCAATTACACCCAAAGAAATATTTTCTCTCTAAATATTTCTCACAAAAATTCTCTCAGTGGAATTTTCTCTCTGTTGGAACTCACAAGCCACAACCTCTCAATGTTAGAATATTTTCCTCTCCAACAGATGGCTCTATTTATAGAAGGATGAAGCTCAACAACCATTGCCTCACCAACCAAAACAATTCAATTTTCAACCTTCAACTTTCAACATTCAACTTTGCACAAAGTTGAATTTTCCCATTTGTTGAAAACTTGGGATGCACCATTCGGTGCATTGAATTGGGTAGGTTGGGGAGGTTTTCTTTGACCAACAATCTCCCACTTGAAGATCGATTTCAATCGGTCTTCACACCTAAATCAATGCAGACCTTCCTGCAGTGCATTACTCAGCGAGGCCAAGCGAAGTTGAGCACAACTTGATTTGTCGATAGTCACCACCTTTGTCAACATATCTGCTGGGTTCTTACTTCCTTGAATCTTCTTCAACATTAACACCTCATCCTCGGCGGAGATCGATGAAGTGATAACGAAGACCAATATGCTTTGTTACGGGTGAAATCTTGAATTCTTTGCGGATGTATCGCACTTCGACTATCACCGCAAAACACTCTTCTCTGTGTGAAACCCAACTCTGTTAACAATCCTCAAGCCATATCAATTCTTTCTTTGGCACATTCTATCGCTACATACTCGGCCTGTAGTGGATAAAGCAACAATCTTACGTATCCGCGACATCCAACTAATCTTTGTAGTACCAACGGTGAATACATAACCGGTGGTACTTCTTCGATGATCAACTTCACCTCCAAAGTGCGCATCTCACGTAGCCTTGTACTTGCAATTCTCCTTTACCAAAATGCAGACACTTCTCTGTAGTGCCTCGTAGATACCTCAAAATCCATTTCTTTGCTTCCCGATGAGTTTTACCTGGATTTGACATAAACACGCTAACTACTCCCCTTTGCATGGCCAATGTCTAGCCTCGCATGCAGGACCATTGCATACATCAAACTTCCAATGGCTGAAGCATACGGAATCCTAGCCATGTATTCTCTTTCTTCCTCCGTCTGAGGTGACTGTTCCTTGGATAGGCGAAAATGACTGGCCAAAGGTGTGCTAACCGGTTTGGCGTTGCCCATGTTGAATCTTTGCAAAACACGGTTGATGTACTCCGCCTGAGATAACTGCAAAATTCCTCTTTGCTTATCTCTCGTGATTTGCATTCCAAGGATCTTCTTTGCTGGACCCAAGTCCTTCATGTCAAATTCTTTTGACAGCTGCATCTTCAAGTTTCTGATCTCGTCCATATCTGAACCTGCTACTAACATATCATCGACATAAAGTAACAAAATGATATAACTGGACTTATATCTCTTGAAGAAACAACAGTGGTCGGAGTTGCACTTCTGGAAACCTTCCTTGTGCATGAAGCTATCAAACTTCTTGTACCACTGTCTCGGAGCTTGTTTCAGGCCATACAAGCTCTTCTTTAATCTGCACACCATATTTTCATTGCCTTTCTCCGAGAAGTCTTCAGGTTGGTGCATGTAGATCTCCTCATCTAAGTCTCTGTGAAGAAACGCAGTCTTCACGTCTAACTGCTCAAGATAGAGCTCTTTACTGGCAACAATACTTAACACAGACCTGATAGTATTGAGCTTCACAACTAGAGCAAAAATTTCGGTGTAGTCAACTCCTTCCTTTTGCTGGAATCCTTTAACGACTAGTCGGGCTTTGTATCTCTTGGAGCCATCATTTTCCTCCTTCACCCGATACACCCATTTGTTGTGAAGTGCCTTCTTTCCCACGGGTAACTCAGCTAGTTCCCATGTTTGATTGGAGATCAAAGACTTCATCTCATCTTTCATGGCAAGCTCCCACTTCTTCTTGGCATCCGCGATCCGACATGCTACGCATAATCTTGAGCTCCCTCCATCACCAACAACATGTAGTCCATGTATCTCTGTTGGGCACAGGGAACTCGAGAAGATCTTCTCACCGCCAGGCTGGAGTAGGAGGCTCTGGTGCATCAGCTTCCTGTTCTATTGATTCCTCTGATTGAGGATTCTCAAACATAGGACTTTCTGGGACATCGTCCACCTCTGCATACACCGCCCACTCGCTCGAGTTCTTTGGCATCCGTGCTATGCTTGTCCTTGTACATCACTCTTTCATTGAAGATCACATCTCTATCATGATCGCCTTTTTGTTTTCATCATCCCAAAGGCGGTAGCCAAACTCATCTTCACCATAACCAATGAAAGTGCACTTCTTTGATTTGGGATCAAGCTTATTCTGCCTTGATCAGCGATATGCACATATGCTACTGGCAAGAAAACTCTAAGATGTGAGAGTTTTACCTCTTTTTCACTCCATACCTCTTACGGTATTCATTGCTCCAATGGTACCGATGGACCTCGGTTGATCAAGTAAGCCGCTGTGATGATCGCCGCCTCAAACCGCTTGCCAGAAGCCCGACCGCACCGTAAGCTTCTAGCTCTCTCATCAGCGTTCGATTCATACGCTCAGCTACACCATTGTGTTGAGGCGTGCACTCGCAGTTCTCTCCATTACGATCCGTGCTCATAGCGTAACTTCTTGAATCTGGTGTCTTCATATTCACCACCATTGTCGGTTCTGAGCTTTTTGATCTTCAATCCTGTCTCGTTTTCTACCATGGCTTTTCACATCTTGAAAGCCTCGAATACTTCAGACTTATGTTTCAGAAAGTATACCCATACCTTCCTAGAGTGATCATCGATAAAAGTCACGAAGTATTGCTTCCCACTGATGGATGAGATAGTCGTTGGACCCCAAACATCGAGTGAACAAGCTCGAAGTTTCTCTTTCTTTGGGGTTCTTCCACTTGTCCGAAAGCTAACTCTTTTCGCTTTCCAAGTATGCGATCTTCACACATGTCAATTTCTCGGTGAAGACGGCAATTTGCCCTTCGAGTGCATGATCTTCATCCCTTTCTCACTCATATGGCCTAGTCTCTGGTGCCATAGATTGGGACTATCATTTGTTGCAATCGCAATCAAATGGCATGCTCTATTTGTCTTATAAAGAGTACCACTCTTTCTCGCCATGAGCAATCGTCATTGCACCCTTTGAAATCTTCCAATGATCGTAGTGGAAGGCTGTTGTGTGGCGATCGCGGCGGTGGCCCTCTTGAGATTAAGTTCTTCGTCAGGTCGAGAATATGTCCGAGCATTTTTCAATTCCCATACGGACCAGTTCAACTTAATCTTCACTACACCTTTGCCAACAATCTCACAAGACTGTTTCATTACCAAGGTAAACTTTACCAAGGTTTCCGGTACATAATTCTCGAAGAATTCTCTCTGAAGTGGCATGAAAAGATGCTCAGTCTAACACCCAAGACTCTTCCTTGCTCTCCAAAGAGCATATCAACGCGTCACCTCCTCCCGAGGTGGAAGCAACATTTGCCTCATCCTTCGCCTCCTGGTTCTTGATTGCACTCCTGACCTTGATTTTTGTAGTGCCGGTCTTTCATAATTCCAACACTCGATAATCTTCGAGTTGGAGTTTGAGAACTATGATGATTTACGGATTTGGACCGCCGCTTTGATTTGCCACGTCCCATTTCCTCTGGTTGAATTTCTTCCCCTTGACTCGTATGCAATCGAAGAGGATGAAGATTCACCCGACTCTCTCCATCGGATCTCTTGGCCGAGAACCAGGATCACGAACATCGCCGATTTCAACTTATTGTTTCCCGTTGAGCTACTCACAGCTGTGACAGTAGCATTCCAACTCTCTGGAAGAGAAGACAAAAGTATCAATGCTCGTACCTCATCATCAAATTCGATTCCAACTGAACTCAACTGGGTTGTGACTATGTTGGGTTCATTGAGATGTTGTGCCACCGATGCACCTTCCGTCATCCGCAAGTTAAACAACCGCCTCATCAAATGAACTTTGTTTGAGGCCGACGACTTTTCGTACATGTTGGAAAGAGCCTTCATAAGATCCGCCGTGGTCTTTTCTTTTGCAATGTTGAACGCAACATTACGGGATAACGTCAACCGGATAACGCCGAGGGCTTGTCTATCGAGAAGGATCCATTCATCTTCCTTCATCTCATTGGTTTCTTTCTGTGAGAGGTTGATACAACTTTTTCTCGTCTGAGATAATCCTCGACCGCATCTTCCAAAAGCCAAAGTCCGCACGTCGAACTTTTCAATTTTCACCTTCCTTCGTCTGCGGCCATCACTCCCACTCGAGTCTGACTTCTCAGGATCGTTTCTGACAATTTCTGCTAACCACCGTGCTTTTAGAACACCTTCGTGGACAAATTGGTAGCGCCGACCAATTTCACTATTCACGAAAATTACTATTCACGAAAATTACTATTCACGTGAACAGTATCCTCGGCAAGATTTAGCAGAAGTAACCAACTAGCTCTGATACCAGTTGTTAGGAAACTACGCAAAATTTCCCCATAGTCAGATTAGTGGAAAAGCAAAAATAAATGCAGAAGCACACACAAAAATTGATAACGGAGTTCGGCCAATAATACCTACGTCTCCGGGCTGCTGCAGACCTTATATTGAAAAAGGGAAATATACACTGTGTTTACAAACACTCACACTCTCTCGCAAAACCCACAACCCAATTACACCCAAAGAAATATTTTCTCTCTAAATATTTCTCACAAAAATTCTCTCAGTGGAATTTTCTCTCTGTTGGAACTCACAAGCCACAACCTCTCAATGTTAGAATATTTTCCTCTCCAACAGATGGCTCTATTTATAGAAGGATGAAGCTCAACAACCATTGCCTCACCAACCAAAACAATTCAATTTTCAACCTTCAACTTTCAACATTCAACTTTGCACAAAGTTGAATTTTCCCATTTGTTGAAAACTTGGGATGCACCATTCGGTGCATTGAATTGGGTAGGTTGGGGAGGTTTTCTTTGACCAACAACATACCGGGGAAACTAATGTTGCGACTTCGGAGGATGTCAACATTTGTGCTGATGATCTTGCTAGCCATCTCAAGTTCATCAAGATTTAGACTTGAGGGTATCATTTCCAAGAGGTTTTTCACTAGAGTTTCCCATTGCTTTGACACAAGGCTTGCCAGTACTACTACTAATGTATTAAAAGGCAACAAAGAGAAGATATACAGCATAACTGCAGTAGGTAGACAACTTATAAACTCCTTGCTCTCAATTACATGATTCCTTCTGTTTTGTTTGCCTATAATTTTTTCTTTGGTAATGCATTTAGCACTGGCATCCATGTTTTCCATTCTACGATAAGAAATAAATATTACCCTTAATTATGGGATACATACATACAGTAAGGAAACTTAGTGTAGAATTATTACACCATGACTTTGGAAATAATCAGAGGATATATGCATACATAATTAGGGTGCGTGCACGTGAGTATAACTGATACACCATGTTTTTTTGAAATAGAAAACTTCAAATAATCTATATCTATAACTATATATAAAGGGGATATTCTCATTTGGTGTAGCCTTTTTTTCTTCCAATTTTACCCTTCACTCCACGTCTAGTTATGGGTTACTTTAAAATTTTGAAATTCAACTTATAACTGCTCAATACCTCCTTCACGTAAAAAAAAAAAAAAAAACTGCTAAATAGCAGTATACGGTTAATTAACGCAACAGAGGAACATAGGAGGGAGATGGAAGAAAGTGCGCCTCACGGTTCTATCCTTAATCGCTCCAACCCCCTCTTCTCTCCTATTAGTTTTTTCTACATTCCCCTTTCTTTATTCCACATGCCATCTAGATTGGTGACGTTTCTGTAGTCAAAGCAGAGGTGAACAACCTCTCTAAGAGGGTGAGACCATGTTTCCCATATTGTTAACTGGAGCTAGAAACTGAAGATATCAATGATTTTTAAGTTTGCAGGTGTCTATCAGTGTCGGTTATGGAGTTGGCTGTGATGGAGGGATCATTGTTTCTGACCAAGAGTTGCTTATCATTAATTTCCATAGCAAATTACATTTTTATTATTTCTTTTAGGGTCTGTTTGGTTCAAATGAGGGGAAGGAAGGGGAGGGATTTTAATAGAGGGGAGGGGAGGGGAGGGAAGTCTTTGCTTGTTTGGTTCAGGAGGGGAGAGATTTTAATGAAGGGAGAGATTAATTTACTTAGTATATCCTTATAGTCTTTTATATTATGTTATATATAAGGATATTTAAGTAATTTTATTTTAAATAATTTAATCTCCCTCTCCTCCCCTCCAAAACCCCCACTTTGGGAGGAGCCAAAATTGGGCTTAGGAGGGATTTTGCTCTCATCCCTCCCCTCCCCTCCTCCTTAAAAAAAATTGAGCCAAACAAACATAATTTAAAATAACTCCTCCCCTCCCCTCCCCTCCAAAACCCCCCAACCAAACACACCCAATGGCCAAACTCACCAAAAATTCGGTGAAACAACTAAAAAGGGTTGTATGGCTAAAAGTAATCTAAAATGGATCCTGTGACTTTGAGTACCACATCTATAGTCATTGATTCATCTACTTAGGGATAGTCGACGGCAACCTAAAAGAACCAATAAAGTAAATTTTTTTATCATAGATTGACCGAGAAAGATAGTAGTATGAAGAGCTTAATGTATCTGGGTGTTACGGTGTTACCATGATTTGTTAATTAAAAAAAATTATAATTTATGTTCATTTTCCAATTTTTTTCTCACAATAGTTCATTTTGTTTTGATATACAATAAATACAGGTTCAAAAATGGGTCAGATTGAAGAACACTCGGCAACATGTGTACATTCACAAGTGCCCAATTTGAACTCAAGAATCAAGATACCACTACAAATGAGTGCCCGAGCCTTATGTGACCATCCCCTGCATCTCCAATATCCCCTTAACACAACTCATGCTAAAGGTAACCTCAACGAGGGCTGTGAAAGGAAGAGCACTGAAGAATATCAAGCTTCAAATTTTGGTAGGAAATTCAATCATTTCTATTAAATAAAACTTGGGGAGTGATATTTTTTGGTTGTTGTTTTTGTTTCAATATCTTTTTTTCTCTATAAAATTGATGTAATCATTTTGTGAATCCTGCACTTTTTGTGCTGCTCAAGCTTTACCCATAAAACGCTTGACAAAAGTTCTAATTTAGCACTTTGTATTTATTTGCTTGATTATTTTATTGAAAATTATCTGGTTGAAATTATGTGTTAATGTCTTTGCTTTACTCGGATGTAACCAAAACAAATATCTCTGCTTTACTCTTCCTCTTTAAAAGGGGTGAAACGATAGCCTTGATCCTGTGTATGTTTCTCAGTAGAACTTTCTTGGGAAATGCCTATATAAATTTTTTTCTCTGTGTAATTTAAAATGGGCAATAATAAAATAAATAGAGTAAGGCAAGTGGAAACACACGTAAAAATTTTTAGCGTGGAAAACCCTTCCAATGTGAAGGAAAAAACCACGGGACCTGTAGGCCACTTAAAATCTCTACTATAATAATAATGGGAATACAAACTTCACCTTTATGTGGACCTCTAAAAAATAATACAATAATTTGTATCCTCAATTTGTGGCTAAAACTCTCACAAAATTGACGCACTATTTTTTTCACTCTCACGTGAGGATCTCTCTATTTTTTCTTTACGAGGATATATAACTCTCGTAAATTTTTTGATACTTCAATGCCTTCTATATGTCACTATTTATAGAAGTTGCACCGAGTGCAATTGGTTGAGCGTTGGGTAATTAAATGCATTGTGTGAAAAATTTCAACACAACACTGGCATATTGAAGTTAAACACCGAATGTTGATTTCATGCGCTACTCTCGAAAGAAATTTTTGCTTGACCGGATAAATGTGCATACTTGCACATGGGCGGGTCCCACAACCTTAACCCTATTTGAGTGGCAATTTGATATATTTAGTCCCTGCACGTACCAAAACTTTTTTATAGACAAAACAAATTTATTAGATAATAATTGAAAGCTAATGCCATGTTGGAAATAGCAAAAAGGGCTAGAAATAGCAACAAGAAAAAACTGGAATAAAATTTTGTATCTAAGTCACATTTTTGGGGAATTAATAGAGGACGTCCCATGGAGGAAACAGAATTGTTGCAGCATAATTCAGCTTTGTGAAGTATACAAAAAGTTTTTCAGAGAAACCGACAATTTTTTTTTTTTTTTTGGTACATAGAAACCGACAAGTTTTAATGCCATGGTTTTTAAATTTTGTTAGTTTATTTTTTCTACAGTTTCTTGGTTTCTTCTCTCTCAATTGCATCCTTTCACAGCTTTACTTATAACCCAAATCCTACCATGCAAAACAGTTCTCGGATACAGAAATGGGATATTTGCAAATAGACTTAATTTTCTAATCACCTATTGCACTTCAAAAACCGTAGTAGGCTGATAATTAATATATCCAACTCTAAACTATCATAGTTTACATATGTGGCACTTGGCATATTGTACATGATAGCCAAGGAATTGTAGCGTGAGGCTGTGTTGTCGGTTTTTTTTTTTTTTTTGTCAATTTTATATACACATGCATGTATGTTTCTTTACAATTTTGCCAATTTTATAAACTCATGTGTGTTTAATTGCTTAATATATACACATATATATTTATATGTGTTAATAATATTATGTTATTATTAAAAAATATGTGTAACAAAATATCTAAAATGAGGATGCAAATTAAATTAAAAATAATATTAAACAACAAAACACAATAAAATAATACATACTGTAGCGCAATATAAATGCGAAAAGACGGGCACGCGAGTGCCCGTCTTGCCGCTAATATAGAATAATGAGTTTGGAGTTTGGTAAACTGTGGCATAGAAAAGTATGTGCAATACATTATTTATTGTGAACAATTCATGGGTTTAAAGGTTGAGATTGGCAACATACCCTTTACCCTGACAAGCAGACTCTTATAGGCACCTAAATTTATGTATCTCTCATAGTGCTTCAACCTCCTTGAAACCTTTACTACAATCTTTTCAGACGATAAATTGCACAAATGAGACATGCACAATGTAAGAAAGAAAGATAGTTAAATAAAAAGTTTTCACCATCAGAATGAGAAATTATAGTAACTTCCACACATTCATTAACATCAACAGGGAAACTCGATATATCAAAATGTAATTTTGATTGGTTTCCTAGCAATTAGATTTTGATGATCATATGAATGACCCTTATATTTAGATGGAAATCCTGCAGAAATAAAGACTCCTCTCTCACTATCTTATGGACAATGAATTACCTATCATTGATCTTGGGTTTGAATTTAGTATATGTTTGAGCATGGCATACTAATCAAAGTCAATACTATTTGTTAAGGAATTGTTGAGCACACAAATGCTTGCATACCTCACTCTTTGGTCAAATTGAAAAAAATAAAATAAATACACATAGGAATGGATTTGGTGCCTTTCATTAAATCAAAGGGCTTTGGGGCTACAAGCATTTTGCAGTCTACCTTCTTTTAGCAGAAACCATTTATAATAAGATTGCTCTATGGAGCAAGATTCCCTATGTAACGTTTAAAATAATAAAGGAACAAACACCTGGACTAAAAAATTAAACTAGGGTGTAGTTTTACTCGCGGATATGCAGCGGCCAAGAATTCATGAAATTCTCAAGCTTAAATTCCTATAAAATGGAAATGGAATTCACAGGGCCCTTAATTAGTGCATTTATTGGAGAAGATTGATCGGCAGCAAAGTTGCGAGAAACAAATCTGGACAAATTTATAATGCTGGCCAAGATTCTGGATGAAATTTCCGAATCATCAATTGGATAATAAAAGAGGATCAGGTCGTACCCTGATGCTCTTGCTTTGAGGATTAGGTAGCACCTTGATGCTCTTGCTTATCTCTGTCTTTCTCAGGAGGTTGTATGACATTTCGTGGGAAGTTACATTACAAAAAGCGATGAAGAGGAACAAATTTGGTGGTAAAATTGGGCCTATGTATTGTCCAGTCCAGTCTTCTAGCCCAATGGACTTGTCTATCACCGACTTTGCATGGTTCCACCTTACCTTGTGGTTCAACCTCCTTCATCCACCGTATGCACTGTTTCTGCATCTTCGGATCTCATTCATCGTTGTTTGGGTCATCCAAGTCTAGATAAGTTAAAGGTGTTGGTTCCTCATCTATCACATTTAAAGTCCCTTGATTTTGAGTCATGTCAACTTGGCAACCATGTTAGGGCGTTTTTTCCTAGTAGTGGCAATGAAAGATCTATGTATCCCTTTGATATTCTCCACTCTGATGTTTGGGGTCCTAGTCGTGTGACTTCAACTTTAGGATATAGGTATTATGTCACTTTCATTGATGACTTCTCGAGGTGCGCTTGGATCACGTTATTGAAGGATTGTTCCAGATTGTTTGGTGCCTTTCAGACCTTTTGCTCAGAGATAAAGACCCAATTTGGGAGAACAATCCGAATTTTGAGTAGTGACAATGCCAAAAAATACTTTTCTGCACTATTCAACTCCTTCATGGCTTCTCATGGCATCTTACATCAGTCCAGTTGTCCGCACACGCAACAGCCGAATGGTGTGGCTGAACGGAAACACCGTCATCTAGTTGATACAGCTCGGACATTATTGATCAATGCTAATGCACCTTTAAAATTTTGGGGTGACGTTATTCTCACTGCCTGCTATTTGATAAACCAATGCCAAAAAATACTTTTCTGCACTATTTAACTCCTTCATGGCTTCTCATGGCATCTTACATCAGTCGGTTATGCATGCGCCACGCAGCGAGAATGGTGTGGTTTGAAACGAGCTATCATCTAGCTGATACAACTCGAACATTATTGATCAATGCTAATGCACCTTTAAAATTTCGGGGTGACGCTATTCTCACTGCCTGCTATTTGATAAACCGTATGCCATCCTCTATATTGGGTAATGAGATCCCTCACACACTCTTGTTTCCGAAGGACCCCTTGTATGTTGTTCTTCCTCGAGTATTTGGTTCTACATGTTTTGTTCATGATCTTTCTCCCGGTCGTGATAAATTGTCTGCTCGGGCCTTTAAGTTTGTTTTTCTTGGGTATTCCAGAAACCAAAAGGGGTATCATTGTTATTCTCCAGCTACACATTGTTTTTATGTCTCAGAAGATGTTACTTTCTTTGAAGATACACCATTCTTTGCATCATCAACTATAGCAGATTCTACCACAGATGTTACTCCTTCTCAGGTACTACCTATTCCTCTCTTTGGAACATCTGTCTCTACTCACGGTTCTCCACAGTCATTGGATGCCCCTGAGTTGCGTCGTTTGGTATTACTTATGAGTGTCGACGTCCTGAAACTCCCGAGATTGCTCCTACTGATTCCCGTGATTCAGCTCCTCCAACCCCTTCTCCTGCTGTGGTCCCACTTGCTGCTTCTGATGACTTACCTATTGCTCTTCGTAAAGGTAAACGGTATACGTCTAATCTTCATCCTATTTATAACTTTTTGAGTTATCACTGACTGTCTCCTTCCTATTATGCTTTTGTTTCTACACTTTCATCTTTCTCTATTCCTAAGACAATTTAGGAAACACTATCCCATCCAGGGTGGAGACGGGCCATGATTGATGAGATGTCAGCTTTAGACTCTAACCATACTTGGAAGCTCGTTCCACCTCCTGCTGGAAAATCTGTTGTTGGTTGCAGGTGCCTGTTTAATGTTAAAGTGGGCCACGATGGGCCAGTGGACCGATTGAAAGCTTTGTCCCAGTGGCAAAAGGATATACACAGTCTATGGTTAAGATTATAGAGATACCTTCTCACGGTTGCAAAGATGATGCCTGTTCGCCTCTTTTCAGCTATGGCTGCCATGAGACGTTGGCCCCTGTTTCTGTTGGACATCAAGAATGCCTTCTTGCATGGTGACTTGGAGGAGGAGATTTATATAGAGCAACCTCCTGGGTTTGTTGCTTAGGGGGGGGCGTAGTCTAGTATGCAGATTGCAGAAATCTTTATATGGCTTGAAACAATCACCTCGGGCATGGTTTGGTCGATTAAGTAAAGTTCTACAACAGTTTAGGATGATCCGTTGCTTGTCGGATCACTTAGTTTTTCTTAGATGCTCATCATCAAATAAATATATATATATCTTGTGGTTTATTTTGATGACATTGTTATTACAGGTGATGATTATGAGGGTATCAAAGCATTGAAACAACACCTGTTTCAGAATTTTCAAACTAAGGACTTGGGTCCTTTATGTTACTTTCATGGGATTGAGGTAGCTCAATCAAAGTCAGGTATTGCCATCTCTCAGAGGAAATATGCTCTCGATATTTTGGAAGAGACAGGTCTTATAGATTGTAAACCAGTCGACACTCCTATGGATCCTAATGTAAAGCTCATTCCTAATTAGGGGGAGCCCTATCCTGATCCAGGTAGATACTAAAGACTAGTGGGAAAATTAAATTATCTCACCTTGATCAGACTTGACATATCTTTTCCAGTCAGTGTAGTAAGTGTGTTCCTTAACTCTCCTTGTGACAGTCATTGGAATGCAGTTGTTCGAATTCTTAAGTACATCAAAGTTTCACCTGGAAAGGGGCTTGTTTTCACTGATAGGGGTCACATCGATATTATTGGATATTCAGATGTCGAGTGGGCAGGAGATCCAAGTGATAGACGGTCTACTTCAGGTTACTGTGTATTCATGGGTGAAAATCTAATTTCTTGGAAGAGCAAAAAAGCAGATTGTTGTTGCTCGGTCAAGTACAGAAGCCGAGTATCGGGCTATGGCTCATGCCACATCTGAGCTTTTGTGATTGAAAGGTTTACCGCAGGAACTACATTTTTGTGAGGTTGGTCCTATGGAACTTGTGCGTTTAGAACACCTTCGTGGACAAATTGGTAGCGCCGACCAATTTCACTATTCACGAAAATTACTATTCACGAAAATTACTATTCACGTGAACAGTATCCTCGGCAAGATTTAGCAGAAGTAACCAACTAGCTCTGATACCAGTTGTTAGGAAATGAGATCCCTCACACACTCTTGTTTCCGAAGGACCCCTTGTATGTTGTTCTTCCTCGAGTATTTGGTTCTACATGTTTTGTTCATGATCTTTCTCCCGGTCGTGATAAATTGTCTGCTCGGGCCTTTAAGTTTGTTTTTCTTGGGTATTCCAGAAACCAAAAGGGGTATCATTGTTATTCTCCAGCTACACATTGTTTTTATGTCTCAGAAGATGTTACTTTCTTTGAAGATACACCATTCTTTGCATCATCAACTATAGCAGATTCTACCACAGATGTTACTCCTTCTCAGGTACTACCTATTCCTCTCTTTGGAACATCTGTCTCTACTCACGGTTCTCCACAGTCATTGGATGCCCCTGAGTTGCGTCGTTTGGTATTACTTATGAGTGTCGCCGTCCTGACACTCCAGAGATTGCTCCTACTGATTCCCGTGATTCAGCTCCTCCAACCCCTTCTCCTGCTGTGGTCCCACTTGCTGCTTCTGATGACTTACCTATTGCTCTTCGTAAAGGTAAACGGTATACGTCTAATCTTCATCCTATTTATAACTTTTTGAGTTATCACTGACTGTCTCCTTCCTATTATGCTTTTGTTTCTACACTTTCATCTTTCTCTATTCCTAAGACAATTTAGGAAACACTATCCCATCCAGGGTGGAGACGGGCCATGATTGATGAGATGTCAGCTTTAGACTCTAACCATACTTGGAAGCTCGTTCCACCTCCTCCTGGAAAATCTGTTGTTGGTTGCAGGTGCCTGTTTAATGTTAAAGTGGGCCCTGATGGACAGGTGGACCGATTGAAAGCCTGTCTAGTGGCAAAAGGATATACACAGGTCTATGGTTAAGATTATAGAGATACCTTCTCACCAGTTGCAAAGATGGCGTCTGTTCGCCTCTTTTCAGCTATGGCTGCCATGAGACGTTGGCCCCTGTTTCTGTTGGACATCAAGAATGCCTTCTTGCATGGTGACTTGGAGGAGGAGATTTATATAGAGCAACCTCCTGGGTTTGTTGCTTAGGGGGGGGCGTAGTCTAGTATGCAGATTGCAGAAATCTTTATATGGCTTGAAACAATCACCTCGGGCATGGTTTGGTCGATTAAGTAAAGTTCTACAACAGTTTAGGATGATCCGTTGCTTGTCGGATCACTTAGTTTTTCTTAGATGCTCATCATCAAATAAATATATATATATCTTGTGGTTTATTTTGATGACATTGTTATTACAGGTGATGATTATGAGGGTATCAAAGCATTGAAACAACACCTGTTTCAGAATTTTCAAACTAAGGACTTGGGTCCTTTATGTTACTTTCATGGGATTGAGGTAGCTCAATCAAAGTCAGGTATTGCCATCTCTCAGAGGAAATATGCTCTCGATATTTTGGAAGAGACAGGTCTTATAGATTGTAAACCAGTCGACACTCCTATGGATCCTAATGTAAAGCTCATTCCTAATTAGGGGGAGCCCTATCCTGATCCAGGTAGATACTAAAGACTAGTGGGAAAATTAAATTATCTCACCTTGATCAGACTTGACATATCTTTTCCAGTCAGTGTAGTAAGTGTGTTCCTTAACTCTCCTTGTGACAGTCATTGGAATGCAGTTGTTCGAATTCTTAAGTACATCAAAGTTTCACCTGGAAAGGGGCTTGTTTTCACTGATAGGGGTCACATCGATATTATTGGATATTCAGATGTCGAGTGGGCAGGAGATCCAAGTGATAGACGGTCTACTTCAGGTTACTGTGTATTCATGGGTGAAAATCTAATTTCTTGGAAGAGCAAAAAAGCAGATTGTTGTTGCTCGGTCAAGTACAGAAGCCGAGTATCGGGCTATGGCTCATGCCACATCTGAGCTTTTGTGATTGAAAGGTTTACCGCAGGAACTACATTTTTGTGAGGTTGGTCCTATGGAACTTGTGCGTGATAATCAGTCAGCCTTGCACCTCATAATCAGTCAGCCTTGCACCTCGCCTCCAATCCAGTTTTTCACGAGAGGACAAAGCATATAGAAGTCGACTGTCATTTTCTTAGAGAAAAGATTCTCTCTAGAATCATTAGAACCTCCTTTGTCAATTCTAAGGATCAATTTGCTGATATCTTCACAAAATCTCTACGAGGTCCTCAGATTACTTACATATGTGACAAGATTGATGCATATGATGTATATGCTCCACCTTGAGGGGGAGTGTTGAGATATTGTCTTTTATTAGTTTCCTTGTTTCGCTTTATTAGTTGATTCTATTCCCTAATCTTTAGGGATTTGTTAGGTTAGCCTCATATATAAATATTGTACTTTACCCTCATAATATTTTTTAAGGAATATATAATGTTATTCAGTTTAAGTCTAAGGAACAACACATGGTCATTGGTTACTCTACCCCCTGGCCGATCACCTATAGGTTTTAAATGGGTGTTTAGAGTAAAAGAGAATGTCGATGGATCTTTAAATAAGTACAAGGCAAGGTTGGTTGCCAATGGTTTTCACCAAAGGCAAGGGTATGACTTCAATGAGACATTTTCTCCAGTCATAAAACCAGTAACTATTAGAGTTGTCCTCACTTTGGCTCTCACAAAACATTGGACTCTCCATCAATTAGATGTCAACAATGCTTACTTAAATGGGCTGTTAGAAGAGTTTTATATGACTCAACCACAAGGTTTTGAGGCTTCTGAAAAGACCTTAGTGTGTAAGCTTAAGAAAGCCATTTATGGGCTCAAACAAGTCCCTAGAGCCTGGTTTGAAGGGCTGAAACCCACCTTGATATAGTATGGTTTTAAGGCCACTAGGTGTGATCCATTTCTCTTCATATACACCAAGAATGCAGCAATTGTCTATTTCCTTGTGTATTTGGATGATATCATCCTCACAGGCAGCTGTAATTCACTGATCAAACAGCTTATTACTCAGTTAGGTTCTGTTTTCTCCATCAAACAGCTGGGTACTCTTGATTGTTTCTTAGGCATTGAGCTCAAATCACTGCCAAATGGTTCAGACCACCTCAGGCAAGTATATCAGACTTTATTGGCTAAAACAAATATGCTTGAAGTCAAATCTATCTCATCTCCTATGGTGTCTGGCTGCAAACTCTCAAAACATGGTTCTGACTTACTACCTGATCCATCCATGTTCATGTCTGTAGTTGAAGCACTCCAAAATGCTACAATTACTATACCTGAGTTGGGTTATGCAGTAAATAAAGTGTGCCAGTTTATGTCAGCCACGCGTGAGTTTCACTGGGTGGCATTATACATAAGAGGATTCTTATATACTTAAAAGGCACTTTGCACTGCGGTCTTCAGTTTTCCCTGCTGATCCCTCACAGCCCCTGCCAGTATGGGCATGATATTATGCATACTGGGCTGCAGATGTTGAAGACCGCAAGTTCACTTATGGTGCAGCCATGTATCTTTGTCCAAATCTCCTCTCTTTGTGGTCAAGAAAGCAAACGGTAGTAGCAAGATCAAGTGCCAAGGCTTAATATTGCAGCCTAGCCCACATTACAGCTGAAATCCTTTGGATTGAATCCTTTTTTTTAGCAGCCTTTGAATTGAATCCTTGTTGTCGGAATTGGCTATTTCTCATGCTACACTTTGGGGTCTTATGCGACAATCAGAGTGTAGTGGCAGACTACTTAGCAAGCAACTTCAAGTGCTGCATGTACCTGGTCAAGACTGGTGGGCAGAGTTTCTCACAAAACCACTCTCCGCTACTCGGTTTCTATGTCTAAGAGACAAGCTCAATGTGGTTGCTCCTCCATTGGGTTCACACCACCTTGATCTTTTTTTTTTTTTTTTTTTTTTTATTTTTGGGGGGGGGGGAATGAGATTACTATTAGTTGAGTCACTTACTTTTGTAGGACAGCTGTCATTGACTGTCACATGTATTATCAGTTTAATCACTTGTATAAATACTCAAGTGTATAGAGCTTCAAGCTCAAGATTTCAGTTTCATCAATAACAGAAGTTATGCAACGATGTTTCTCTCTCTGAATTCAACAATGGAGAGGCAAACCTTATGATGTTTTATAAACATTCCTCTACTAAGAGTGCATCTATCTTGTTTATGTAGATAGCATCACTATTACAGGAGATGACCATGATGGTATTTAGCATCCCAAGCAACGTTTGTCTCACCATTTTCAGATTGAAGACTTCAGTCAATATCTCAGAATTGAAGTTGCTCAATTGAAGATTGATGTTGTCATCTTTCAGAGGTAGTATTCTTTCGATTGGAGGAAACTAGGATGTTAGACTGTAAGCCAATCGATACTCCCATGGGTTCGAAAGCTAAACTCATGCCAAATAAGGGGGATCCTTTTTTCAAACCTTGGTGGATATCGAAGACACCTAATTGCTTGAACTATCAAGAGAGTTGGTCCTTGATAGTAGGAATCTTGGCAAAAGATTCATAGTTTGGCATTGTAAGTGGATTAATATTTTCCAAATTTACTAGTTCCTACGAGTTTACTTTATTGATGTTGTTATTTTTCTACATGCATTATAGAATTAGTGAAAGGCATAATGATCTCGCACACCATGGAGTGGGGTTTGCTTGAGACTGCATGAGGAGTTGCTCTATATGGAGAGATGAGAAGAGGAAGAAGGATGGAGAAACAAGGGGATCCGATGGTTAAGATCTTACGTAAGTGTTAATGTAGCTATTTATTACACCTCACATTCTTTATGGGAATGCAAATGTAATTGTAGATTGATGGTTACCAACTTTCCGCTGTGGGGTCCCCACAGGTTTATGGAGTTAGTGCATTAAACGCCATGTCAACCTTTTGTTCCATTCACTTTCAATTCAATTATTAAAGGGGACAAATAAAGCTTTAGGCATATTGTAGGAAACTTGGTGAAAGTTCCATATTTTGGCATTGAAATGGATTGACATTTTTCCTATTTGCTAGGTTAATATAGATGAGCTTATTTGTATGATATTTATGTCACTTAATTTTTGTGAAAAGCATAAAATCACTTACACTTCAGGCAGTTTGGTCTGGGGTAAATTGAGTAGTTGTTTTGTAAGAAGGGATAAAGACATAAAGTGAGGAAGGAGGATGAAGAAACAAGGGGATTTGGTGGCTAATAACAGCCTAACGGTTAAGTAGCTGTTATTGCCATTCAGCAATGTCTGACATGTTTGTAGTGAATAATGATGTATTGATAATTATCTTCCTTCGATTCTTGCCTACCAACAGCTTTATGGTGTTGAGGGTGTTAGTGCTGAGGTTAACCTTGTTTTTCCTTTAGTTTTGTTGAAAATAAAGTATGATCGTGTATTTATTGTATATGATCGTATAATTAGGAGTAGAATATTGTCCAATTAAGAGTAGGATATCCTGTATTTATTTGTATTTATTGCTTTAAGCTTATATAAAATCGACTCCGCTGTGTAGTTGAAACACATGGTTTCACAATCATATGTCTCTCTCTTTTCTCTCTTTCAACATGGTATCTAGAGCCTAAAGAGAGGCAGCCCTAAAACCGTGTTTACCCGGTGGACCCACTGTCCTCCGGTGACAATTTTTTTTTCTTTTCCGGAAACCGTGTTTATCATCCGGTTTCCGCCTTCTGCCACCGTGTCTTTACCTTTCCAGCGTGTTTCACCTTTTCTGGAAGGATTCACCACTGTCCGCCGCCTTTCGCAGCTGCCGGCCAACTTTCTGGCAACGTTTTCCGACGGGACCACCACCATTCGAACCAGAATCCGCCGATCTACGCCTTCCCAAAATCTCCGGCCAAGCGGAGCTCCGATGCGCTTGCACGCGCCCCAACACCGCTGCAATTTTTTTAAATCGCTGTCACTGCCTCCGCAGCGCGTGGCGATGCATGGCAGCTATTTTTCGGCCGTACTTCCGGCGCCAGAGTCGCCCGCCCTCCCAGTTCCAAATCTGGTCTCACTTTTGTGTTTCGGTACACGGGTGCTTGAGTTCTAGTGCAAACAGCCCCGGTTCTTCCTATTTGGACGTATTTTCTCTCTCCTGTGGGTGAACCATGGCGTCCCCGAGTACTACATATCCTCTTCAGACCATGGATCAGCCTCGGGCCTCTCCGACTAATTATGAAGATTTTCTCCGGTGGTTTGAGCATCGCTAGATCTTCGGCTCTATTGCTTTGGTTGCACACACTGATAATTCATCTGCTTGCATAACTGAGTCACCTGATCCCTTGGTCCTTGGGTTCTCGACTCAGGTGCATCTGACCACATCTCTAGTGATAAGGCTCTCTTCTCCTCTCTTTATACATTTGGTCATTTACCAAGTGTAACTTCAGACAATGGTTCCCAAACACGATCTCAAGGGATTAGTACTGCTCACATTCTTCCTTCCCTGTCAATTGATTCTGTCCTTTATGTTACTGGGTGTCCATTTAATTTATTCTCTGTTATTCGTTTGACTCGTTCTCGTGATTCTTTTATTTCCTTTACTAAAGACAATTTTATCTTGCAGGACCGGAGTTCGGGACAAACGATTGGCGTCGAGCACGAGTCTCATGGCCTTTACTATATCTGCAACCCACCTCAGGTGTGCTCTACCACAGATTCCCCTCTTACCATACATGCTCAGTTAGGTCATCCTGGTCTTCCAAAACTTCAGAAGTTGGTATCCAGCCTTTCTAAGCTATTTAGTTTACATTGTGAGTCATGTCAACTAGGGAAACACACTCGTAGTCAATTCCCCAATCGAGTCAATAAACAAACTCCATCCCATTTTGCTTTAGTTCACTCCAATGTTTGGGGTCCTTTTCGTACCACTTCTACTTTTGGGTCCAGAAATTTTGTTACCTTTATTGATGATTATTCACATTGTACGTGGTTATTTTTGATGAAGAATAGGTCTGAATTGTTCTCCATTTTTGAAAAATTCTATCAAGAGATAAAAACTCAGTTTGATGTTTCCTTTCGCTCTTTGCATAGTGATAATGCCCAGGAATATTTGTCCCACCAGTTTCAAAATTTTATGGCTTCTAATGGCATTCTTCACTCAACGTCTTGTGCCCATACACCTCAACAGAATGGGGTTGTCGAACGCAAGAATCAACACCTCATTGAAACCACTCGAACCCTTCTTCTTCATAGTAATGTCCCATATCGGTTCTGGGGGGATGCGGTTTTAACGGCATGCTATCTTATAAATCGCATGCCTTCTTCTATCCTTGATGACCAAGTACCCCACTCGGTCCTCTTTCCCCATACCCCTCTTCACTCACTTCCACCACGTGTCTTCGGGTCCACATGTTTTATCCACATCCTCTCTCCTGGTATTGACAAACTCTGAGCTCGTTCACTCAAGTGTGTCTTTCTTGGTTATCATTGGTCCCAAAAAGGCTATCGTTATTTTTCCCCTACTCTTCAACGTTACCTTATATCGGCTAACATTACCTTTTTCAAGTCAGTCCTTTACTTTGAGTCGACCCACTTACCTCATGAGCCACTTTCTGCAATCATCCCTACACCTCCTACGATTGTTACTCATGAGTTTGTCACACCAGAGACCCTACCTGTGGACCCCCTAATGTGGACCAACCAGTTGTGCGGCCACTACAGACATATCATCGTCGTTAGCCCCCATCTGTGGTGCATATCCTTGCCCCTATTCCTGCTATTGAGACCATGCCAGACTCTCCACCGACGCCACCTCCTTTACCGGATCCTGTCCCGCCACCTGAGTCTGACCTTCCCATTGTAAAGGTATACGCTCTACTCGCAACCCATCCCCTCATTACATTGCTTTGAGTTATCATCGTCTTTCTCCTATGCATCACACTTGTCTTTCCTCTTTGTCTTCTGTCTCTATTCCTAACTCTCCAGGTGAAGCTTTATCTCATCCCTAGTGGAGGCGAGCAATGATTGACGAGATATGTGCTCCTCAAAGCAGAGGTACTTGGGAACTGGTTCCTCTACCTCCTGGGAAGTCTTTAGTTGGATGTTGTTGGCTTTATACGGTTAAGGTTGGGCCTGATGGTAAGATTGATAGATTTAAGGCCCGTTTGGTAGCCAAAAGATACACTCAGATATTTGGGCTGAATTACAGTGACACATTCTCACCTGTGGCCTCTGTTAGACTCCTCCTCTCTATTGCAGCTATCTGACACTGGCTTCTTCACCAACTTGATATTAAAAATGCTTTTTTGCATGGTGATCTCAAAGAGGAAGTCTATATGGAGCAACCACCTGGGTTTGTTGCTCAGGGGGAGTCCTCTAACATGGTTTGTAGGCTCCACATGTCTCTCTATGGCCTCAAATAGTCTCCACGAGCTTCGTTTGGCAGATTTAGTTCTATAGTGCAGCAGTTTGGTATGATTCGTAGTAACGCTGATCACTCTGTTTTCTATCGTCATTCAGCTCGAGGATGTGTTTTCTGACTAAGGACCTTGGTAAACTCCGTTATTTTTTGGGTATCGAGGTAGCCCAAACCAAGGATGGTCTAGTGATTTCACAGAGGAAATATGCTATGGATATTCTTGAGGAAACAGGTTTATTGAATGCTAAGCCAGTTGATACTCCTACGGACCCAAATGTCAAACTTCTGCCTAATCAGGGGGAGCCCCTATCAGACCCAGGGAGATACAGGAGATTGGTTGGTAAATTAAACTATCTCACAATCACCCGTCCAGATATTTCCTTTGCTGTTAGTGTGATAAGTCAATTCTTAAATTCTCCTTGTCAGGATCATTGGGATGCTGTGATATGGATCCTGAAGTATATTAAAAGTGCTCCAGGAAAAGGTCTCATTTATGAGGATAGAGGTCATACTCGAGTAGTTGGTTACTCAGATGCCGATTGGGCAGGCTCACCCATTGATAGGTGATCCACTACTAGGTATTGTGTACTAGTTGGAGGAAACTTGATATCCTGGAAAAGCAAGAAGCAGAAGGCAGTAGCAAGATCTAGTGATGAGGCTGAATACAGAGCCATGGCATTAATGATTCAAGAGCTCATGTGGTTGCAATCACTTCTCAAAGAACTTAAGTTTGGAGAGGCTATGCCAATGATAATAATATGTGATAATCAACCGGCATTGCATATTGCCTCCAATCCTGTTTTTCATGAGAGGACTAAGCATATTGAGGTGGACTGTCATTATACGAGAGAAGATCGAATCAGGAGACATCACCACTAGCTTTGTCAATTCCAACGACCAATTAGCGGATGTCTTCACTAAATCTCTAAGAGGTCCCCGAATCAGTTATATATGTAATAAGCTCAGTGCATATGATTTATATGCCCCAGCTTGAGAGGGAGTGTTGAAAATAAAGTATGATCGTGTATTTATTGTATAGAATCGTATAATTAGGTATAGAATATTGTCCAATTAAGAGTAGGATATCCTGTATTTATTTGTATTTATAGCTTTAAGCCTATATAAAATCGACTCTGCTATGTAGTTGAAACATGCGGTTTCACAATCATATGTCTCTCTCTTTTCTCTCTTTCAACCAGTTTCAATTCCCATGGTTAGAAAAGAGAATAAATTGTCAGGATATTGTAGGAAACTTGGTGAAATTTCCATAATATGCGCATATTTTGGCATTGAAAATGAGTTAACATCTTCCTATGCACTAATTTAGATGAACATTCTTCAATGACATTGCTACATGGACTCAAATTTTGTGTGAAGTATGAAGGTCCAACACTCGATTGGAGTTGGGGTATTGCTTGAGAAGATTCTTCGTAAGAAGGCATAAAGAAACAAAAAAGGATGCAGATAGATAGGAATCTGGTACGTGGTTTCATATGTAAATATCATATTACTTTTGTAGCGATAGAATGATTGTAATCAACCTTCCACTATGGCATGCTTTTATTTCTAAATTACTGGGGTTAGCCTTTTGATCTTTTAGCTTCACTTAAATTGTTAGAAAGAATAATAAATCGTTAGGATTATATTATTAAGCTTGCTGAAATCTCCAAGAGTTGCCATTTAAATTAGATTCAAAGTTACCTATTTGCTTGTTTTAATGAGCTAACTTTATTGATATTACTACATGCAATTTTCTGATTTCAGTGTCAAGCATAGAGGTTTATTCACTACTTTTTCACTCATAAGACCGGCTGGGCTTGAGTTTTTTCTGTTTAATTCCTGGTCTGTGTCTTTTTCATCTGAAACGTTTTCCGTAGTTGTGTTCCATGAATTGTGTAGAAAACAAGGGAATAATATTTTCTTGTATTATTCAGCAGACTAAGGCTGTTTATATAGAGAAAAGTACATTAATGATTTCCTAAAATAGAAGATACTAATTAATAATATAAATACAATCAAATATGACGGAATAAATATAAGATAAAATCTAGGAGAATAATATCGAGATTGGGCCTGAATCTCCAATACCTCCCTCAAGTTGGTGCATAGATATCTATCATGTCCAACTTGCCTATTAACCGCTCAAAATTGGGCCTGGCTAAACTCTTGGTCAGAATGTCCGCAGTTTGCTGATTAGAAGTCACAAAAGGCAAACAGATAATTCCAGCATCCAGTTTTTCTTTATGAAGTGGCGGTCAACCTCAATATGCTTGGTCCTATCATGCTAAACAAGATTATGAGCTATACTTATTGCGGTCTTACTGTCAGAGTAGAGCTTCAAAGGTAGATCAACGATCACTCTTAGTTCCTTTAAGACTCTATAAATCCATAAGTCTTCACAAATACCTTGAGCCATTGCTCTAAACTCTGTTTCTGCACTGCTTCTAGCAATAACTCCTTGTTTCTTACTTCTCCAAGTAATCAGATTTTCCCACACATAGGTACAATATCCAGTTGTGGATTTCCTGTCAATAACTGAACCAACCCAATCTGCATCCGTAAAGATGGCAACATTCTTCTCATCAGTTTTCTTAAAATACAAGCCTTTCCCTGGGTTAGTCTTTAAGTATCTTAAGATCCTGTATACTGCCTCAAGATGTTCCTCATAGGGTGAGTGCATGAACAGACTCACAACACTCGGAAAGAATGCAATGTCAGGCCTGGTGTGAGATAGGTAAATTAATTTTACCAACTAACCTCTGGTATCTGCCAATATCAACCATGGGAGTGTCTGCTGGCCTACATCCACTCATCCCAGTTTCCTCCAAGAGATCCAGAATGTACTTTTTTTGGAAGACTACAATTCCCTTCTTTGAGCGAGCAACCTCTATGCCAAGAAAATATTCCAATGCTCCCAAATCCTTGATCTCGATTCTGCTGCTAAGTTTCTCTTTAATCTCTCCATTTCTACGGTATCATTTCCGGTGAGGATGATGTCATATACGTAGACTATCAAAACAACAATCTTTCCATTAGGAGAAAACTTTGTGAACAAGGTGTGGTCTGCTTGTCCCTGAATGTATCCTTGTCTTTTTACTGACTGGGTCAACCTTTAAACCAAGCCCTTGGAGATTGTTTAAGGCCATAGAGTGACTTCTCCAACTTACACACCTTTGAACCAAATTTTTTTCCAAAGCTAGGAGGACAGTCCATGTATACTTCTTCTTCCAAGTCACCATTGAGGAAGGCATTTTTCACGTCAAGTTGATTCAGAGGCCAGGCCAAGTTGGTAGCAAGAGATAGAAGAATTCTGACAGTGTTCAACTTTGCAACAGGGGCAAAAGTCTCTGAGTAGTTTATGCCATACGTCTGGGTGAATCCTTTAGCCACCAACCGGGCCTTGTACCTTTCAATTGAGTTATCTGAGTTGTACTTCACAGTGAAAACCTACTTACAACCCACAGTCTTCTTTCCTTTTGGTAATGTCACAACTCTCCAAGTTTTGTTCTTCTCAAGAGCTCTCATCTCCTCAAGCACAGCTTCCTTCCACTTCGAAACTTTTAGAGCTTCGTGTACATTTTTTGGAATTTCTACAGCAGACAACTGAGAGGTAAATGCAGCAAAAGAGGATGACAAATTTGAATATGACACATATTTGGATAGAGGATGCTTAGTACAAGATCTAATACCTTTCCTAAGCGCTATAGGGAGATCTATTTCAGAAGATTCATCATGACCTATAGGTTCAGAAGAAAACTTACCTGTGTTAGGTTCACTGGGTGGATTTTCCCTTGGTTCGGACTCTTGGCAGTGCCGGAGAGTGAGTTCCTTATTTCCTTTCTTCTCAAGAGCTTTCATCTCCTCAAACACAACTTCCTTCCACTTCGGAACTTTTAGAGCTTCGTGTACATTTTTTGAAATATTTACAGCAGACAACTGAGAGGTAAATACAGCAAAAGAGGATGAGAAATTTGAATATGACACATATTTGGATAGAGGATGCTTAGTACAAGATCTATTACCTTTCCTAAGCGCTGTAGGGAGATCTATTTCAGAAGATTCATCATGACCTATAGGTTCAGAAGAAGACTTACCTGTGTCAGGTTCACTGGGTGGATTTTCCCTTGGTTCGGACTCTTGGCAGTGCTGGAGAGTGAGTTCCTTATTTCCTTTCTTATGGTTTTTCTTCTCGAAGACCTTTTCTTTCCAAGTTTTGTCACCATCATTGTACCTGTTTCTTGTCTCTTTATGGGAATCATTTTGTTGTGGCATTATGGTTGATTCATCACCAGTTTCACAGACTTATTGGTCATGCTTTTGATTTAAAGATGTTGCCTCAGAATCAATGAGAACCTCTTCCATAGTGGGAATGGGTCCAGGCAAGGATTCATGGGCATTTTCTTTTGGTGCAACACAATTAGTCTCAGAATCTTGTAACAAATAAACATTATCCAGAGAAATGATATTTTCAAATGAATCTTTTCCAAATGAATCTTCTTTTGGATTCCCCCTGAAGATGAGTGTCACTAAAGTGAGGTTGATTTTCAAAAAAACGTGGCATCCATAGTCACAAAAACCTTTTTTGATTTTGGATCAAAACACTTGTAACCTTTTTGGGTAGGGAAGTGACCAATGAAAACACATTTTATAGCTCGTGGTTCTAATTTACCTAGATGCTTACGTTCATGAACAAAAGCAGTACATCCGAAGATTTTTAACGGCAAATCAGCTGAAACATGAGCCAAGGGAAAACAATTTTTGAAAATATTAAGAGGAGTTTGAAATTGCAAAATTTTGGATGGCATACGGTTAATTAAATATGCAGCAGTCAAAACAGCTTCACCCCATAGGTATTTTGGGACCTTATTTTGGAAGAGTTAGGCTCGAGCCACCTCAAGGAGGTGTCTATTCTTCCTCTCTGCAATCCCATTTTATTGGGGTGTATTAGCACACGAACTATGATGCACAACTCCATTTTCAAGAAAAAAATCTCCTAAGATCATGTTGAAATATTCTTTTCCGTTGTCACTGTTAAAGACTTGAATATTAGTTTCGAATTGAGTTTGCACCATTTTAAAGAAATTTCTGACAGCCTGTCCAACTTCAGATTTTTCTTTTAACAAGTATACCTAACAAAGTCTAGTGTGATCATCTATAAAAGTTATAAACCACTTTTTGTTCGAAAAAGTATTTATTCTATTTGGACTCCAAACATCACTGTGAATAACTGCAAAATGTTTAGATTCTTTATAAGGTTGAATAGGAAATGAAGAACGATGATGTTTCGCAAACTTGCAAGCTTCATAATGAAATAAAGATGGGTCCTTATCATTAAACAATTTTGGAAAATGATGTTTCAAATAGCGGAAACTTGGATGTCCTAATCGTAAATGCCATAACATAATGTTATCATTACTACTAGAGACAAAAATAGATTCAAAACATGTACTTATTGATTGAGCTTGTGGTCTGGAGTCGATTTCATCTTCAAGGTAGTAGATTCCCCCACTCTCTTTAGCACTGCCAATCATCTTTCCCGAGTTCAAATCCTTAAAAACACAATGAGAATGAAGAAAGTCAGCTTGACAGTTACTATCTCGGGTTAATTTGGTAATTGACAAAAGATTACAAGACAAATTAGGGACATGTAGGACATCCTTAAGAGTTAATAAGGGTGATAGAACTATGGAACCTTTTCCCGCAATGGCTGAAAGAGAGCCATTTGCAATCTTAACTTTCTGGTTACCTGTGCAGGGACTATGTGAAGAAAACAGACTCGACTCTCCAGTCATATAATCTGTAGCGCCTGAATCAATAATCCAAGCATGACTGGGACTGACACTAAGGAGGACAGTATTTAGGAAATTACCTCTCTGAGCTATGGCACAAGAAAGAGTTTGAGACTCAAATAACATGTATAGTTGGTCTAATTTTTCCTTGGTGAACGGAAACAAGCTTGAAGGAGACTGCTTCCGTTGATCAAAAGTACCAGCCTGAAGAGCACGACTTTCATTACCCCCTTTCTTCTTCAAGTTAGGAGGCTTACCATGGAGTTTCCAACATGTCTCTCGTGTATGATAGAGACATTTGCAGTGATCACACCATAGTTTTTTTCGTCTTTCTTCCCTACTTCACTGTAATTCTTACTGACAAGATAATTATCTGACATATTGATGGATCTCCTACGACTGTGTCTTGCTCAAGAGAACAAAAATTAGCCCACAAACAGTATAAGAGTCCCCTGAAAACAACTAAGAAGTGGGACCCAAAAGTTGGAAGTATCCAACCCAAAAACGGCAACAGGAGCAAAGCCGAATGACCAAAAAGGGAACCCACCAAATCAAGGACGAAGTAACAGTGGTAGAATAACCTGAAAAACAAGAAAAATGAGCAAAAAAACGTGTGGGCTTCAAATGACCCACGTACAAAAGTGCTCGAATCGGAGAGTGGTCCCCTAAAACAGAAAGAGGAGATGCCGCCGAAGATACTGCTGAAATACGGCGGCGAACGGAGGCTTGGAGGGCGGTCGTACGAATGTGAATAGTAGTCGTACGGACATGAGCGATGTCGTCGCCGCGGATGGTGAAACGATGTCGCTGTCACGGATGTTGAAACGATGTCATTTGTATGGGCCGATGAAACGATCTTGAACGAGCGATAAAGTGCCTAGGTTTTATGCGGAAGCGAGACCCTCAAGATCGAGAGCTCGTGATACCATGTAGAAAACAAGGGAATAATACTTTCTTGTATTATTCAGCAGACTAAGGCTGCTTATATAGGGAAAAGTACATTAATGATTTCCTAAAATAGAAGATACTAATTAATAATAAAAATACAATCAAATATGACGGAATAAATATAAGATAAAATCTAGGAGAATAATATCGAGATTGGGCCTGAATCTCCAACAAATTGTTTTACGAGTTTAAGAGAAATTCTGCAGTATTTTTTAAGAGGTAAAAATGTGTTTATTTAAATAGCGGCACTATAGTGCTATAACATAGCGGAATTCAAACAAACTGTTGTTGTCCATGATCCGTGACATACCGATCAGTGTTGTCAAATGGCGGCGCTGTAGTGTATCAAAATTTGAACAAACAGCTACTTGAAACTGAATATTTTCTCTGTATATTTCTGTGAGAAGAATGTACATTATATAGACAAGAGACTATCGTAATCAATCCCAAGAATTAGGGAAAGGATTAATTAAGAAAGGAAACTAGGAGAATATCCCGTAAATACAATCGGGATAATAATAAGAAATATCATAACAGAATAATAACAAATCTACACAACAATATCTCAACACTCCCCCTCAAGGTGGTGCATATACATCATATGCGTCCATCTTGTCACATATGTAAGTTGTCCGAGGACTCCGTAGGGACTTTGTGAAGATATCAGCAAGTTGATCCTTAGAATTTACAAAGGAGGTTCTGATGATTCCAGAGAGAATCTTTTCTCTAAGAAAATGACAGTCGACTTCTATATGCTTTGTCCTCTCGTGAAAAACTGGATTGGAGGCAAGGTGCAAGGCTGACTAATTATTGCGCACAAGTTCCATAGGACCAACCTTACAAAAATATAGTTCTTGCAGTAAACCTTGCAACCACAAAAGCTCAGATGTGGCATAAGCGATAGCCCGATACTCGGCTTCTGTACTTGATCGAGCAACAACAGTCTGCTTTTTGCTCTTCCATGAAATCAGATTTCCTCCTAAGAACACACAATAACCTGAAGTAGACCGTCTATCACTTGGATCTCTGGCCTAATCAGCATCTGAATACCCAATGATATCAGTGTGGCCTCTATCACTGAAAACAATCCCTTTTCCAGGTGACCTTTTGATGTACTTAAGAATTCGAACAACTGCATTCCAATTATTGTCACATGGAGAGTTAAGAAACTGACTGATTACACTGACTGAAAAAGATATGTCTAGTCTGGTCATGGTGAGATAATTTAATTTTTCCACTAGTCTTCGGTATCTACCTGGATCAGGATATGACTCCCCATGATTAGGAAGGAATTTTACATTAGGATCCATAGGAGTGTCGACCGGTTTAGAATCTATAAGACCTGTCTCTTCCAAAATATCAAGAGCATACTTCCTTTGAGAGATAGCAATACCCAACTTTGATTGAGCTACCTCAATCCCAAGAAAGTATCGTAGTGGACCCAAGTCCTTAGTCTGAAAATTCTGAAAAAGATGTTGCTTCAATGCCTTGATATCCTTATAATCATCACCTGTAATCACAGTGTTATCAACATAAGATATATTTTTTTGATGAGGAGCATCTAAGAAAAATGGAGTGATCTGACTCGCAACGAATCATTCCAAACTGTTGTAGAACTTTGCTGAAACGGCCAAACCACGCCGGAGGTGATTGTTTCAGGCCATATAAAGATTTCTGCAATTTGGATACTAGACTACGCTCCCCTTCAGCAACAAACCCAGGGGGTTGCTCCATATAAATCTCCTCCTCCAAGTCACCATGTGAGAAAGCATTCTTGATATCCAACTGAAATAGGGGCTAACGTTTCATGGAAGCCATGGCTAAAAAGAGGCGAACTGAGGCCATCTTTGCAACTGGTGAGAAGGTATCACTGTAGTCCTTACCATAGACCTGAGTATATCCTTTTTCCACCAGGCGAGCTTTCAATCGATCGACCTGTCCATCGGGACCTACCTTAACATTAAACACCAACTGCAACCAACAGATTTCCCAGGAAGAAGAGAAACAAGCTCCCAAGTATGGTTATAGTCTAAAGTGGACATCTCATCAAGCATGGCCTGTCTCCACCTTGGATGTGATAGTGCTTCCGAAACTATCTTAGGAATAGAAACAGAAGAAAGTGCAGAAACAAGAGCACAATAAGTAGGAGATAAACGATGGTATGATAGGAAATTATAAATAGGATAAGGGTTACGGGTAGAACGTGTACCTTTGCGGATGGCAATGGGCATATCTAGAGCAGCAGGTGGAGCCGAAGCAGGGGAGGAGGCACCTAGAATAGGAGCTCAAGCACGTGGTCCTAATTGCCGCTCATAAACGATGCCATGCCAATTCACAGGTGGAGGAGACTCAGGTGATGATGAAGGAGCATCTGACACCTCTGGAGGAACAGAAGTTACAGGACTGGATTCAACAGACGCAAAATAGGGTAGAGGCAAAACCTGATCCAAGTCATCTAGTGGATCACCTGAGGCAGCAAAGTAGGGTATGTCCTCGAAGAATGTAACATCTGCAGATGTATAAAAGCGGTGTGTGGAAGAGAAGTAACACCGGTAGCCTTTTTGGACACGAGAGTAACCAAGGAAAATACACTTGATAGCACGAGCAGACATCTTTGTCACAACCTGGAGATAGATGATGAACAAAGCAAGTACCACCAAAGACACGAGGGGAAACAACATATAAGGAGTCCATAGGATACAAGAGAGAATGAGGAACTTGGTCATTCAAAACAGACGAGGGCATCCGATTTATTAAATAACCAGCAGTAAGGACAATATCGCTCCAAAATTTTAAAGGTGCATTAGCATTTAACAAGAGAGTACGAGCTGTATCAATAATATGTCTTTGTTTTCTTTCAGCTACACCATTTTGTTGCGGTGTATGAGGACAACTAGATTGATGTATAATGCCATTAGAGTTCATAAAGGAATTAAAACAACCAGAGAAATATTTTTTTGCATTATCACTGCGCAGGATGCGAATTGTTTTGCCAAACTGAGTCTCAACTTCTGAACAAAAATTTTTAAAAATATTAAACAACTCAGAACGATCTTTCATTAAAAATACCCAAGTACGTCTTGAGAAATCATCAATAAAGTGGCATAGTACCAATATCCTAAGACAGAAGGAACACGACTCGGACCCCAAACATCAGAGTGAATAATATCAAAAGAAGACGTAGCTTGTTTATTAATACGACTAGAAAAAGGGACTCTAACATGCTTTCCTAACTGACAAGACTCACACTGCAAAGACTTTTAACTGTGAAAAACTAGGTACCATTTTCTTCAACTTTGGTAGACTCGGATGACCCAAACGACGATGTAGAAGATCAGGAGATTCAGTAGCAGGACATATAGTGGAAGCGGCAGGCTGGAGGTAATAAAGACCACGAGATTCAGATCTGGCTCCAATTTGTCGCATACTCCGGTCCTGTATCAAGAAAGAATCAAAAGTAAAGGTTATGGCACAGTTCAAGGAACGAGTTAATTTGCTTATGGAAATCAAATTAAAGGGACAATTAGGAACCAAATAGACAGAGCTCAAAGATAGTGAAGGAATGGGTGAAACTTGTCCAACACCGGTAGCCTGGACTTGAGAACCATCCGCAACAGTGATATAATGTGGAGATTTGGGTGGTGATAATTTAGAGAAAAAAGAGGAATTACCAGTCAAATGATCTGAAGCACCAGAATCGAAAACCCATCCAATAGGTGTAGAGTGAGAAAGACAAACCGTAGAATTAGCAGTATGAGCAATAGTGGCTGAGGAGGTGGCCTATTGAGCTGCCTTTAGTTGTAAATACTCCTTATACTCACTGGTAGAAAAGGTAGTCTCAGATTCAACTTTTGACTCAGAATCTGTGGAGGATTGAGCAACATTACCAATTTTGCTCGGGAACCCATGGAGGCTGAAGCATCGATCCTGAGTGTGCCCATCTTTCTTACAGTAAGTACAATGGAGGCTTCCTCTACCCCCTCTACCACGGCCGCGACCACGACCACGTCTTCGACCCTCGCCTCCACGGTCACTATAATTAGAAATAAGAGTGGAGGACTCGAGGGCTGTCTGGACATTATTGCCTGGTAAAGAGACTCGGATAAGGAGATTAATAAACTCTTCCACCGTAGGGATGGTGGTATTTGTCAAAGCCTGATCTCGGACGGATCCATAATCCTTAGGGAGGTCGTGAAGGATAAAAACCATGAACATGTTATCAAGCTTTGCCAACACCTTTGTAAGATCATCACTAACTAGCATAAATTTGAGCCCATCAATAGTGGACTGAGCTCGGGCCAAATACTCTGATAAATCTTGATCAGTCATCTCAAGGGTAGCCAAACTGCGAACAGACTCATATAATCTCTGAACATCATTAGCATAAAGGTTTTTAACCTTATTCCAAACATCATAACATGTCCTATACGGACGAAAATGTGCCAGCATTGTGGGCTCAATAGAGTTCCATAACAAAGATACAAGTTGATAATCAGCTTGCTCCCAATCTTCCTTCGACTTAGCATCAACCTCTGAAGCCTTCTTAGTAAGATGATCTGAAAGACGTTGACCCAAAAACCATAACTCAACCGAAGAATACCAATTCAAATAGTTCTTACTATTCAATTTTCCAGTGGTGATGGTGGGCGATCCTTGAAAAGCAAACGAGATCAAGCCCTTTTTGTAGAATCTTCATTTAATGTCTCACCCATGATGACTCAATCAAAGAAAAATAGCAGCAACACTAAATATGGAAGCCTTGGGTGCCAAAAATAGAATATGAAGGAACAGTGACCAAGCCGTGACCAACAATGATCAATAATGTTGCAGGAACAGTGACCAGAAGCAGAAAAACACGAAAAACATGCCTCAAATGTGGGATCCACAAGCTGAAAGGGGTCCTAAAAGAACCAGAAGAAGGAGGCGAGTCGGATGACATTGTTTTCTCGGCGAATGGAGGCCCAGACGACGGAGCGTGGTACTCACGCGCATCAAGGGCTAACGGATCGTGGCGGTGCGTGGCGGTGTTTCCGGTGGCGAAACTTCAGTGGCCGATAGATCGGCGGCCGGCGAGTTTGATGGGTCGGCGTGTGTCAGCGGAGGCGGCGGCGGAGGAGGTCCAGTGGCAGCAGCATCTCCAATGAGGAATAAAACTGACTTTGGTGTCCTTGGACACCTAGAAACATGTAAAGAAGTTGTATTGGAATGAACATTTGATAATTACATGAGGTACCTATATATAGTACAAGGCGTATCTACATAATAAATACAAATGAACACTATGTGAGTCATCGTCTAGTCAGCATCTATTAGGCCACCCTAAACACATTTAACACATGTTAAATGTGTTATTTTAACACTCCCCCTCAAGCTAGAGCATATATGTCATATGATCCCAACTTGTTACAAATGTGGTCAACTCGAGAGCCTCTAAGAGCCTTAGTGAATATATCAGTCAATTGGTCCTCAGACTTGACAAAGTTATGGTGATTTCTCCTGAGAGCACTTTTTTCTCTTATATAGTGACAGTCTATCTCTATGTGCTTGGTTTATTCATGGAAGATCGGATTTGATGCAATGTGATTGTCACGGATAAGCTTTGTATTCTGGAGGTCTCCTAATTTTAGCTATTGGAGTAGATTCCTAAGCCATGCAAGCTCCTTTGCAGCTGCTGCCATAGCACGGTATTCAGCTTCCGCACTGGATAAGGCAACTGTGTTTTGCTTCTTGCTCCTCCATGAGATTATATTTCCTCCAATGAGAACACAATATCCAGTAGTGTAGGGAAATCACGCAATAATCAAAGATAAAACGCAGTGGAAAAAAAAATTCCCTTCCATGGATCCTTGCGAATGGTCATGATTCAAGGATTACGTTGGTTACCTCTTGTAGCGCAGACCGTTGCAGACGAGAACTGGAGTCGAGCACGAGCGTCGTACTGATGACAACGCCTCTACGCAGTCCACACGAACAGACTTCGAATGGGAGCGGCCACCATCTACTGTGCTAGCTGACGAATGGAGCCGGCAGTCACGAACGTACATAAGGTTTCTCAGTACGACTAGGGTTAATTCCTTGTCCTGAACTTTCAGTTTAAGTGTTCTATTTATAGAATCACTTAAGACTGACCTAGCGGTGCAACATACCTTACCATGTGTTGCGTTGCTCTTGACTTACGATGGTGCGTCATAAGAGCGCACCACTAAACGAGTCTTACTCATTTATATTTAATCTCCCATTAATCTGTTCTTATGTGTGTGACCCTGTAGGTTCCCGTAACGTTGACAATAATATTAAATCACTATTTAATATTATAAACAGAGAGCGGTGTCTAGCAACACATCACTGCTACCCAAGTAACGAGAATGTCAGTGTTATGACGTAACCTTTTCGTGATAATGATCATGTGTATAATTACCCTTTTACCCTTATATCTATATTGAGCACAAGGCATAGTGTGTGTCACCCTTGTATAGTTCAACATTATATTCCTTGATACCCAAGTAGACTAAGTAACAACAAATAAGATCAATATCTCATATTGACTTATTTCAGCATGGCCATGCATTTTACAGTCATACTCTATCAAGGGACCCACAGATATTACTCCTGCTATTTAGGAGGGGCAAATCCCATCTAGGTCATTCATGTCCCTCTGCATGACTCGTGGAGTGCCTAGTTAATCGACTTTATAATTGTCTTGTTACAGATAATGTTTGACGGCAACAAAACACTCAACTCCTCATGTAGGGACCATAGTGGTTTCAGGTCAAAGGGTGGAATACACCACTATCACTATGAGAACAACTTATGACACTTACATAACGCACTATGTAGTATTCTCATGGCGGGTCAATCCAGTACACAATTACCCTAATGTGTACCTATGCGGTGACTTGATGTCTCATATCTATAACATGTGAGATAAGGTTATCAGTCCACCCACATAATAGTCTTAATGTATTATTATTGCCCTTATTGATAATAATACTCGACTACGGATATTTAAGAGTAAGTTCTATAGTATCTCACAACCGAGTCATCTACTCGATGTTCTATTAAAATTGAACTTTTACTCAATGACTTTATTACGTTGAAACAAACATAATAACTAAAATGCCTCATATAATAGATAAATAACATGATACAAATTATAAGTTCAAAAGGAACTACATTGGCCTCTAGGGCTTACACTAACAAGTAGTGGATCTTCTATCTGATGATGATCCTGCCCAATCAGCATCTGAGTAGCAAGTGATTTTGGCATTGTCTTTATCTTCATATAATAGTCCTCTCCCTGGTGCATTTTTGATGTATCGAAGAATACGGATGACTGCATTCCAATGGCTATCACAAGGAGCATTCAAAAACTGGCTTACAATACTCACTGCAAACGTGATATCAGGTCTGGTGACCGTGAGATAATTGTGTCGGCACACAAGATGTCGGTATCTTGCAGGGTCTTCCAATGGCTCCCCCTGACCTGGAAGAAGCTTGACATTGGGATCTATAAGAGTATCAACAGGGCGACAATTATGCATACCGGTCTCAGTGAGAATATCCAGAACATATTTTCGTTGGTTAATGGTAGTGCCTGAAGTGGACTGGGCAACTTCAATCCCTAAGAAGTATTTGAGAGGACCCAAATCTGTGTTAAACTGTTTGAAAAGATGGGCTTTGAGCTAGTGGATACCTTCTGTGTCATCACCAGTAATGACAATGTCGTCCACATACACTACAAGAAAGATGCTCCGGCCAGTAGGAGACTGGATAGAGAAAATAGAATGGTCAGCTTCACATCTGGTCATGCCAAATTGTATTAAGGCAGAGCTAAACCGTCCAAACCAGGCACGAGGGGACTGTTTCAATCCATAGAGAGAACGGCAGAGCCGAAAAATAAGACGAGAGTCACCAGGAATAGTAAAACCTGGAGGTTGGTCCATATAAACTTCTTCCTACAATTCACTATGCAAGAAGGCATTTTTAATATCCCGTTGGTGAAGAGGCCAATGATGAATGGCAGCCATGGCAAGAAACAAACGAACATAAGTGATTTTGGCTACTGGAGAAAATGTGTCACCATAATCTAGGCCAAAAATTTGTGTATTGTAAATAATTAGAGTAAATAATAAATATTTACCTTTTGTATTGTAACCTAGTTTATTTATCAGGCCCATTGCTCAGACCCATTAGGTTTAAGTCTAGCTTAGTCTATATAACGATTAGTGTGTGTTACTCATTAAATTAATACAATATCATTCAGTAAAGTACTTTTTTACATGGTATCACGAGCTGTCGATCTTGACGGCCTCACTTCCGCATAAACCCTAGCCGCCTTCATTGCGGCCCGTTCTTTCTAATCTGCCTTCATCGCAATAACTTGGAATTTTTTTTCCAATCCCCTTCTTTCACTGCAGCCTTTTTTGCAGCAACTTGGAGATCTCTTTTTTTTTCTCCAAGTTTTTCCATTTCCCTCACGGTTTCAATCTATCCACCATCGTTAACCACCTTACACGGCCGATCTCGCATCATCGACCACATCATCAAAATCGAAACCTCAAAATCGGCCAGACCCCAAAGTTTTGCGGCCGTCGGCCGTTGGACGTGCCGCCACAGCTACGACCACCTTCCGGCGTGTGTAAGCCACGCACCTCCTTCCTGGCTTCGTTTTCTGGCCCGACTTTCCCAGGTGGCAGATCGACCCTTTCTGGTCCTGTTTGAGGGATCAAATCTTGTTTTCGAGAATTTTTATCCGTGAGCAAATTTTGAAGAATTCTGGTCTATACGGATCTGCCTTCATTGCAGTCTTGTGTTTCTTGTTTGAAGTGTTTGGAGTCTCCTTTGCTCCTGTTGCTGTTTTTTTGTGTTGAATACTTCCAGCATGTGGGTCCCGCTTCTCAGTTGTTTTTTAGGGGCTCTTTACCATTGTTTGGAGGTTATATTTTTGTTCTCTTGAGCAAGACACAGTCGCAGGACATCAATAAATATGTCAGACAATAGATCTATGGTTGTTTCAGCCTTGAATTCTCTTAATGTTGTTGATACTATCACTCAGAGTGCATGGATTCTTGACTCAGGTGCCACCCATCACATGACCTTTCATTCTGAATTGTTTCTAACTTATACTTCCCCTTCTAACATTCCATATATTACCATTGTAGATGGTTCTCGTACTCCTGTTGATGGTTGTGGGGACATTGACCTTCAATCTTTTAAATTGAAAAATGTGCTTCATGTTCCCAGTCTTTCGAATAACCTTATCTCTATTTGTAAGCTTACCCAAGACTATAACAGTGCAGTAATGTTTTTTTATTCTCATTGTGTTTTTCAGGATCTTACAACGGGGAAGACGATTGGAGTTGCCAAGGAACAGGGGGGTTGTACTATCTGTCTGATGAACGAGCTAGTCAGAAGGTGTTGTCTTTTGCACTTCGGTCTCAGTCAGAGTCTCACTCTCCTGCCTCACAAATCTGGCTTCAGCACAAGCGTCTTGGTCATCCTCCATTTTCTTTGATGAGGTCTATGTTTCCAGCTTTGTTTTTACAAGAGTCTGTTGAGACTTTTAAGTGTGATGTTTGTCAATTTTCCAAACACAAACGTGTGTCTTTTCCTTCTAGTTTTAATAGAAGTGTTGAACCTTTTGATCTTATTCATTCTGATGTTTGGGGGCCTGTCCCTATTTCTAATATTTTGGGTGCACGATGGTTTGTTACTTTTATTGATGATTGTACTCGCGTCAATTGGCTATTCTTGATGAAAGATAAATCTAAAGTATCTCAGTTGTTCATTCAATTTTATCATATGATAAAAGCTCAATCTGGTAAATGCATTAAAAGACTGTGGTCTAATAATGGTCGAGAATATGTTAATCAAGGTCTTTCTTCATTTATTAGTCAAAATGGTATTCTTCATGAACTAACATGTGTTGATACTCCACAACAAAATGGAGTTGCAGAAAGAAAAAACCGTCACTTACTTGAGGTTGCTCGCGCCCTTCTCTTCCGAACATCAGTTCCAAACTCGTATTGGGGAGAAGCAGTTTTAACTGCTGGCTATCTCATAAACCGGATTCCATCCCAAGTTCTAGGTAATTTTAGTCCTGTTCAATCTATGTTGTCTTTCTACCTATCTGCTCCTATCATACAGAGTCTAGAGTCTCGTATATTCGGCTGTGTTGCATTTGTTCATGTCCACAAGCAGCACCATAATAAGTTGGATTCTCGTGCTGTCCGATGCATCTTCTTGGGTTATGCCCTAATAAACGGGGGTACAAGTGTTATCATCCTTCAAGTCGTAAACACTATGTCTTTATGGATGTCACTTTCCATGAGCATGTCCCTTTCTTCACTCGTTCTCAGCTTTAGGGGGAGAATAGTAGTAATTTGGAATCTGATTCCGAGTTTCTTCTCCTTAGTCCTTGTCTTCTTGAGTCACCACCATTGTCAGTTGATCCTCTTGAGTCTCCTGTTGTTTCTAAGTCTCCTGTTGCTGTTCCTGAGTTACTACCTCCTAAGTCTCCTGAGTCTCTAGTTGTTTCTGAGCACCTGTTATTGTTCCTCCTTTACCTTCTATTTTGCAGGAAACAACACCTTCAGCACCAGCAAAGAGAAAGGCTAGTGAGCTAACTTTGACATATCAGAGGAGAGGAAAACCCGACCTGGTCCAGAAACAACCCCAACCGTCTGAGCCGGAGGTAAGTACTACCCCTTTTGCTTTTGATTCTTCTATTCTCGATACACTTGACCTTGATCCAGTTAACCTACCTATTGCCTTGAGAAAAGGGAACAAGTCTTGTGTCAAATACCCTATTTCTCAATTTGTTTCATCTAATCATGTTTCCCAGCAGCATAAGGTTTTTATGACAGCAGTTGACACTGTAAGAATCCCTGCATCTGTCAAGGATGAACGTGGCAAAAAAACAAGAAATGGGGGTTTGAATTGAGTTTTAAAAACTTTTTGTAAATATAAGTGTTTATGAAAAACTTCTTCTAAACAACTTTTTAATAAAACAGTATAGTAAGTAAAGAGTCGAGAGAAGAGAGTAACACAGTGATTTAACTAGTTCACTATCACCTGATAGCTACGTCTAGTCCCTTCACACACTTGAAGGATTTTTCAACTATAATCAACCTAATTACACTTGAGAGTATAATACTGTCAAACTGGCTATACTCACAACTTCTTAGAACGACTTAGTACAGTCAAGCCTCTAAGGAATACAGCCACTACTGGGCTAAATACAAGTTCAAAGGAGTTTTGAAACAATACACAAATAACTCTCATAGAGAGGATTTACAATGAAGAAATTTAGCACAAATAATAACTTTCAAACAAAAAGGATAAAACAGTTAAGTGCTTTGTTCAATGTGATCTCAGAGACTTGAAAGATTTCTTGGTTGCTCACTGTCTCAGAAAATAGTGATTTTCAAGTTTGATAAGATTGTAGGTTCTCACTGTATGATCACTTCGTACTTTGTTGCGTTCACTTTCTTTTCAACGGTTCTGCCTACTTCAGTGACTGAAGTAAGATATATATAGCTACGGTTGAGAATAGTGCCGTTGTTACACAACGTCTCTTTTTACCCTAGGTCAAAACCTCAGATCCTGTTTTTGTGGCTTTTGCAGGTCACGTCGCTTTCCAGACTGTATAAAGCATTCTGGGCACTGCACACAAATTCATAATCTTTGTCTCTTGTGGGCTTTTTGAATATGTGACCCTTCAAGAGCAAGTTTCCTTGATGATTAGAATCGTTGACATTCTTTTGACCTTTGATACCTCATACATTAAAACGCTTAATCAATGAGGTCTCTTAAATACTTGAAGTAACCTCAAATATTCTTCAATCTGTTTCCTAACAGAGCTATACTGTTTAACAGAGTTAAGTACTGTACTACAGAGTGAGCTTGAAACAGAGTTGAGTTCTTCAGCATAGAATTCAATGGACTTTCACAATAGAGTCTTGTGGTCATGCACGAAGGCTTCTATAGGTAGATTAACCACGGTCTGTTGAAAGTGTTGACCAATGTCCAGAGCTAGTTTTCGGAGCTTGGTTCACCAACAAAGTTGATTGTTCAACAGAGTTGACTAAGTCAAATTCTAGTCTTAGTCACCAGAGCGTTGACTGAACAAACGGAGTTGACCAACTTCAGAGCAAGGCTTCACAAGGTGACGTCAGCATAGAAACAGAGGATCACTCACAGACTTAGTCATGTTAACTTCAAAATTCCACCAAGTCTACTGAGATAACAATTTCTAATGAATAGTGATTTCTGCATACTAGCAAACACATTAGAGAATAAATTGTTCTCTTAATCATTTGTTATCATCAAAACAATTAAGGGTTATTGTTTCTGAATCCACTTGATTCCAACAATCTCCCTCTTTTTGATGATGACAAATACATATATTGATGAACAATTTACTTTTAGAAAAATACTTGTTTAAGATAATTTCAGAGACTCCCCCTGAATTAAACACATATAAATATTTTCTAAGTGTAAATATCAAACCATATTCAATACAGTATCAGAGCATACATAGATAAATAGCAACGTTAATGTATCAGAGTTAATGATGCAGGAATTGTAATGCATGGTGACACTTGGTTGATACATCAGTTTCATCAATTACTCTATACTTTCAAAACTGTAATAAAACCCTCTTCATGGGCATTCTCCGACTTAGAATAGAATTAATACCCCAGTAATGGTAGTTGTTAAGTAGCTCTTCTTCTATATTCTTCCCCCCCTTTTGTCATCAGACAAAAAGATTAAGATAGAAATAAAGAACATCACAGTCAAAACATTATAAGGACGATAAAGTTAAACCAGACAGAAAGTGACAAAACAGTTTCATTAAACTAAAAGTATCAGTGAACAAAAGAATATACTGAGAACACAAGAACATAAGGGGCTAAAAAAAAGAAAAAGCCTAAGGTTTTCTATGGCTTGTCCATCTTGGCCAAAATCTCTTGCAATAGAGTAGCCAGCATATCATGCCTTCTGTCAGACTCTTCAAAGTGCCTTTCAGTGGCTTCCATAAACCTTGAAAATTTATTGCTGTCATCAACAAGCCTCTCATAGATTGCCTGAGGAATCACAACTGAATGGCTTGCAGAAGCAGGCGCGGACCAGTGGATTGTTGAACCACCGTGCGATGCGGCAGGAGGTGGAGTGTGAGTTGATTCAGGCTCAGTGCGGGAGTAGGAGGGGCTGCAGGAGCGAGTTGAGTTCCCACACTACAGAGTGGTTTCCTGTTGAGGTACTTGCTGTTTCCATTGAATAGCTGTAAGCCACCTTCTGTTCCTTTCAAGTTGATCCCTTTGGTTAACTTCAAACCAATAGTGCACACTTTGCCAATTTGCAAGTCTGTTCTCTTCCGCCAAGACAGAGTTGACTTCATCAATTCTTGCAGCTTCCATAATTTTGCAATCCTTATCCTCACAGTATATTTGAGCTTTAAGGCACTCAAAATTAGCAATCAGGTGAGGATACCTTTCAGGCACTACAGTTGCTTCCCTATGATCTGGTGGGGGTTCACACCTAATCTGAATAACTGGTCCAGGGGGTGCTTGCAAAAGCAGAGTTGGAGGATCAATGATGGCAACATCAGAAGCAGAGGCAATCATAGCAGTGACTGCTATCTCATCTATGTCCATAGATGTTGCAGTAGTAACAGGTTCTGCCAACAGAGATGAGTGTGGTGGTGTAAAAGATTGAGGTAGAAAAGGTACAAGTATAGGGAGTCTGAAGGAGTGATCAGATACAGGTTGCAACATTGAGAGGGGTTGTGCCTCAATGGCCAAAACAGACTCAGGTTTAGAACAGGAAGGTTCCTGGAAATATGGTTCAGGTTCTGCTTCAGGTTCAAGTGTGGGTTCGGTTTGGAGGGGTAGGTTAAGGTCAGGTTGCACAGAGGGAGGTGAGACAGGTCTAGGTGGTGATGGAGGTTGAGGTGAAGGTATTTTGGAGGGTTGTGAGTGGGGTTGAGGTACGAAGTGGAGGTATTAGGTAGCTTAACCGCAAGTGGTTCAATGTAAGGAAATTGAACTCGGGGTTGTGGTCTCTGTCTAGGTCTCAAAGGTTCATGACTTTCTTCACTGTCGTTTGAAGAAGAGTCAGAGGTATCAGAGAGTCCAAGAGGTGTGGGTAATTTAGAAGGTTTCTTAGGTTGTGCAGGTTTGGGTTGTGAAGGTTTTGGTGAAGGAATTGGTTTAGGGACAGGTTTGGAAGATTGGGGAAACAGTTTAGGCAACTGTGGAGTAAGTGGAGGTATCTGGTTAGGAGGTATAGGGTTTGACAGAACAGGTTCTAAGACAGTAGAACCAGTGGGAGCAGAACCAGTTTGGTAAGTAGCATCATACAAGTCACAAACTTTATCCAGTACCTTGGTTCTCTTTGCTGCTGGGAGGTTAGCAATCTTGATGATTCTTTTCGGTTTCTGAGCAGGTGCAGTAGTAATGGAGGTTCTGGGGGCAACAGCAGGAGGGACAGTTGCAGCTGCAGCAGCTTCTCTCTGTAGCCTTTCCTCTCTGAGTTTCTGATGGAAAATGTAGCACTCTTCCTGACTTTTGGCTATCATTTCATCAAGAATATTCTTCTTCTCCTCTACATCTTCAGACATATCAAAGTCCATAAAGGCAGGTCTTACTGGATGTACACACAGAGATGGTTCTGAAGCAATGTGAATTCCAGTGCTTCGAGTGACTCTCCTGGTAGGTACAGTACTTCCAGCATCAACCACTTTCTTCTTTCCTTTTCTTACTGCTTTCCTTCCACCTTCTTCTTCCCGTAAAATCTCAGCAACTACTTCTGTTGAAAGAAGTTTCATTCTTCTCAGATTTTCACTTGAGAATGTGGGTACCACCATTGTTTTCAGCGCAAGTCCAGCTTCCTCAGTGTTAAGCCCTTGACGCTGCCTAATCAGGCCTTGATTTTCCATAATCGCAAAAAGCAACCTTCCATAGGGAATATTTGCATTCTTCCCTTTTCTGGAGTATATCAAATCTCGTCTCAGGTGCTCAAAAATGAGATTCGGAAGATTGATCTTAGCCTTTAGTTCATAATACCACATTATGAACTTGTGGGTACTGCTAACAGTATCCACAGATCCAGACTTGGGTACTAAGCAGTGCATGATAATCCTGAAGAGCACCCTAAACCGATTCTTTATATCCACGGCCTTGGTTCCACCAGATTTCTCAAAGATTATGTCATTGACAATGCTCCAGCCACCAACATCTTTTTCCCAGCCTTCGTCAGCAATAGCTCCCTTATTAGGGCATTTAGTGATATCAGCAATTAAATCCTGGGTTACCAAGATGCGCCTTCCTTGAACATAACTGTGGATGGTTCTTTCTTTACTCCATGCATACATCCAGAATTCTTTGACTAGATTTTCATATACCGGGTAGTTGTCCATGAGAAAGAAGTCCATTATTCCCATTTCAACGAAATCATCTCTGAAAGCGTATCCTTCATGAGCTAAATCTCCAAAGTTCACTTGGTGTTCCACCAACACCTTCAGCTCATGTGGTTGTAAGTTCTGTAGAGTAACTTGAGGTTCCTCCTTAGGACCTTGAACTTGCTGTTGTTGTTGTTGTGCGGCCATTGTAAAAGGAGAGAGAGTTACAGAGAGCGAATAGAAGAGAAATGGATTTAGGGTTCAGAAAACGTGTAGGCTTCTCTTAGACATAGTGTGGGTAGTGGGTGAAGTGAGTGAGTGAGTGGGTATTAAACGTATTTGAGAAGGCAAACCGCCTTTACCAGTTACCAAAATAAATGAATTAAAAACTTTGTCATTTCAAAAATGAAGCGTGTCACACTCAGAATTAAAGAGGCACAGTAAAACTATCCTCGTGCAGTAAAAGCAATAATGACTCAATAAGAGTAAATACTATCCACTAACGCAACAACCAGTTTCAAAGAGACACGTGTACACAAAGATTCCCAGAGGCAACTTTGTGTTAAGGAGCAACAGATTCATGAATATGAACAATTAAAAAAATATAATAAAGAAAGCAATTAATAAACTAATAAACAGAGCCAACATGCAACCAGATTCAATATGTGAACAGAGTCATCATACAAGCAGAGTCAACAAGTATCCCATCAGAGGTGCGTGTGTGACAACAGAGCGCGTGTGCCAAGACAGAGTCATATAGTCAACCAGAGTCAAATAGTCAAACAAAGTCAACCATATTCAGATTAAACATTCATTCCTTTATAAGATGAAGGTTTAAATTCTTTCTTATAAAGTTGAATCTATCTTCAACAAGAGGTTTTGTAAATATATCTGCCCATTAATGGTCAGTATCAATAAATTTGATCTCAAGTATCCCTTTCTGAACATAGTCTCTAATGAAATAATGCTTAATTTCAATATGTTTAGCTCGTGAATGCAAAATAGGATTTTTAGTTAAACATATAGCGGAAGTATTATCATAGTATATAGGAATGTTACTCTCTTTAATCTGGTAATCCTCAAGTTGATACTTCATCCATAGTAGTTGTGAGCTACTGCTTGCAGCAGATATATACTCAGCTTCTGCAGTTGATAGTGCAATTGTGCTTTGCCTTTTGCTGGACTAAGAGATAAGGTTTGCTCCAAGAAATTGGCAGCCACCACTTGTGTTCTTTCTTTCAATTCTATCTCCAGCAAAGTCAGCATCACAGAAACCTACTAGCTTGTAATTTTCTGAGTTCTTATAAAGCAAAGCAAGGTTAGTAGTTCCTTTGAGATACCTAAAGATTCTCTTAACAGCAGTTAAGTGACGTTCTCTAGGATCAGATTGGAATCTTGCACATAAGCAGACACTAAACATAATATCAGGCCTTAAGGCAGTTAGATAAAGGAGTGAGCCAATCATACCTCTATACACTTTTTGATCTACCTTTTTACTCGATTCATCTTTGCCGAAAGCACATGTTGGATGCATTGGTGTACTCATAGGTTTGGTTTCCTCAAGCTTGAACTTCTTTAGGAGTTCTCTCACATATTTAGTTTGATGGATATAGGTTCCATCTTGACATTGCTTGATTTGAATACCAAGGAAGAATTTTAATTCTCCCATCATACTCATTTCAAACTCATTCTGCATAAGCTTAGAAAATTCCTCACACAGAGATTCATTAGTAGCACCAAAGATAATATCATCTACATATATTTGAACTATAATGAAATGCTTCTTAGATGATTTTCTAAAGAGGGTAGTATCCACCTGTCATCTTTCAAAACCATTTGACATTAAAAAGGAACTCAATCTGTCGTACCAAGCTCTTGGAGCTTGTTTAAGACCATAAAGAGCCTTTTTAAGTTTGAAGACATGTTCTGGATAAGCAATATCTTCAAATCCAAGTGGTTGTTTCACAAATACTTCCTCACTTATAAAACCATTTAAAAATGCACTTTTCACATCCATTTGATATAAAGTAATGTCATGATGTGCAGCAAATGATAATAATATTCTTATAGCTTCAAGTCTAGCTACTGGAGCAAAGGTTTCAGTATAGTCAATACCTTCCTCTTGTGAATACCCTTGAGCAACAAGCCTTGCCTTGTTTCTTACCACTTTGCCATCCTCATCAAGTTTGTTTCTGAAGACCCACTTAGTTCCAATGGCTTGCTTATCCTCTGGAGGAGGCACGAGCTTCCAAACACCATTCCTCTGAAATTGATTGAGCTCTTCTTGCATAGCCAGTATCCATCCATCGTCTGTTAGTGCTTCATCAATTGTTTTGGGTTCTATTTCTAACAGCAAAGCAAAGTCAGAGTGTTCTCTGATAGATGATCTTGTTCTAACTCTATCACTTAGTTCGCCAATAATCTGATCCTTTAGGTGATGAGGTTTAAACTTCCAGTCTGTTATTGGTTCTTCTTAGGTCTTATCACTAGACACAGAATCAGAGTCAGCACCTATAACACCTTCATCTGTTTCTTTGCTAATCTGTAGATCTGAAAGGACTTCATCTAGCTCTGACGTTTCATTGTCAGGCTTCTTGTAACACCTGATGAAGAGATCGACCTCGTACCGAGACCGCGTGCACGAGCTGATGAGGTCGCGTGCCGAGGTCGTATGCCGAGCTGAGGAGACCGCGTGCACGAGCTCTGTAACATCCCAATTTTTATGAAAATTATTTTGTAGTTCCAACTACTTGAAAATAAATCGTAGAGAGTCATGACCTCAATGGTTTGTTAAAAGTATGAAGAACAACAAAGATTTATTGTGAACAATTTACTGTTTTAACAATTAATTCAGATTAAGAGACAGTGTAGACGTATACTGTTTTTAATATGAATTAATATCGAAAAATGTGAAAGATTGTTGTTTGATTAAAGAAAATTATTTTATTGAATGAAAAATAATTTTAGGACTTAATAGTTATTTTTGAGTCATAGTTTGGATTTTTATTATTTAGTTATAGTATTAATCGTCTGTTTTATGTCATATTTAATATGACTATTATTTTAATGATTTTGTTTTGATAATTTTATTGATTGAATAATATCTATATGATAAGAGAAATGGAAAATAGTGGTGCTCACTAATTTACAGTTTTTATTACGCTGCGAGAATTCTGTTGAATTCTGCCGTAGATAGGCTATTGTGTGTGTTTCTAACTGAAACATGCCCAAACGTGATCCAAATTTTATAAAATTTGAGATCTTAGCATTTTCCAATATTTAGGATTTATTGTAATTTTTCTAGAAATTTTGGGCATCAGAAAATATTTAGTGTATTTTCTATGGCCAGAGACTGCCTAATTGCGACGTTTCGGTTCGCATTTCGAGAAAACGAGATACATAGATACTTTTCTTATGCCACGAGGAATATTTGTGATTTTTGGGTGTGGGGTTATAATTAGAAATATTTTTGGAGTTTTTATTATTAAAACCCTAATATACGCGAAACGCCACAAGACCTTGGGTTGGCGAGAACGCTATAGCGAGACCCTGAGATATTTTGGGCTAAGGGGAGATGTATCTAGCCACTAGGGGAGCTGAATGTGCTTTTAATGATGGCATTTACAAGTGTCAAGGTGTGATTGGTTGGTTAGTAAATGGTAGGAAGTTAGTTTAGTTGGTTTATGACTTAGTGAGTTAGTTTCTAACTAAATGAACCTTTCCTTCCCATTCTACCCCTGAAATTTCGTGGCCTCATCCTCATTACACACCAGCACCATTTTCCTCTTCCATTTGTGAAGAACTTGAAGAAAAACTTAGAGAAAGAAAGTTGTGATTTTGGGAGTTTTGAAGATTCAAGTGTGCATCTTTGCTTCCTTTCATCTCCACTCTTGTTCAATCTTCATCTCCACTCTTGGTAAGCTCCATAAATCTTTCCTCATCTCTCTTGGGTTCCATGATATGGGTTTTGAAGGTTTTAGGAACTATTCTTGAATTTTAGTGCTTGTTTTGGCTAGTATGGCATGTATAGTTTCATAACCCCTTATTTTCTTCCATGAATCCCTTTGATTTTGGTATTTTGAGTTTGGAAACCCTAACCCCTTTGCTGGCCGAAACCATGGGGCTGTCCCAAGCTTTGTTCTTGGCTTGTTCTTGTCAATTTGGTGTTAGTTTTGAAGGTTTAGTAGTTGTATGTTTGGATCCTAGTCATATAACTATGTTTACAAGTTTTTGGAAAAATTGATTTGGTGAAAAGGGGGGGCTGAACCGTGGCTCTCACATGATGTTAGGGGATGTTTTAATTTGATTTTTAAGTATGTTAGGTGTTAGGAAAAATTGGTTTAAGATGTAAAGATTTAAGTGTGATGGAATGATTTGTTTTGGAAATGAAAAAAAAAATTGAAATTTGGAATTGTTTTTGGGTGACCAAAACCGTAACCCTAATATGATTGAGGGGGTATGTTCTAAGTTGTTTTCAAAGTAATTTAAGTGTTGTGGAAGTTATTTTTTGGTTATAACTTTAAATCTATAAAGGTTTGTATGTTTGAAGCTTTGGAAAATTGTTTAAAAAAAAAAATGAATTTTGGGGCTGTTTGTGAGGCTTAAAAACAGTAACTTTTAAACATAATTTGGGTGAGTTAGAACTTGTTTTTAAGTGTCTTAAAGTGGTGAATAAGTTTGGTTTTGATAAGAAGTTTTGATTGAATGAAGTTTGTAAGATTTTGATGTTAAAAGATTTGAAAATTTGAAGTTGTTTTGGAGCTTTGAAACCGTGGCCTCCAATGATATTTTGTAACTTGTTCTTGACTTGTATTTATGCTTGAAAATAGTTGTAAAAGTGGTTGATGATTTGATTTAGTAAAACAATTCAAAGAAGTATGATTTTGGGAAAAGTTTGAGTTTATGTTTCAAGAATTGTTTTGAACTTGTAATAGAATTGTTTCTAGAATTTTGTGACATGTTTTAGAGCTTTGAAAAATGGTTCAAAGTTGGCAAAACACTATTCATTTGGTAAAAACACTATTCCAATTGGTAAGTTTTGGGTTTTGATATTTTCTAAGTGCTTAGCTTTTGAAAAAGTTTCAAAACTTGCATGGTTTGAATATGTACCTTGGCATATGGCTAGATAGCACCAATTAGGGATTAAGTCAAGTAATTCCTAGGCTTTAGGATGCCTAAGCCGTGGCTGCCCTAGGGGCATTAGGACTAAGTTTTAGTTCTAATTTAGTTAAGTTTGTGTTGTTAAGGTTCGTGCTTAAGGTACGCGCGTGAAGTGCGACTTGACGATTATTTCGGATTACCTTGCTTGGATTGTTAAAGCGCCCAAGGTAAGGGAAATTCTTATATAATGAGTTTGGGCTTTTCGCCTTGTTTGTTGCTTGTTTGATTGTTTGATAGTGTGGTAGTACTTGTAGTACTTTTATGTGTTGTTGGAAATGTTGTAGCATGCTTTTGACCCTGCGTGGCAAATTGAATTGTATTGCGTGACTTAAATCTTGTTTGAGTGATTTGATTAGACTTGAAGTTCATCAAAGCTGTGGAGCATGTTGTAGCCTATTGAATTGTTATATGCTGTTGAAATGCTATAGCATGTCGTTGGCCCGGTGAGGCATTATGATTGATGTTGTTTTCCATGAATCAAGTAGGATTTAAATGGAATTTGGTATTGACTTGGAATATGAAAATATTGTTGTTGATGATGGATTAATTAATAATGCGTTGATCGACTGCTATTGGTTGACGATTTACATCGGTAAATCTGATGCGATTCCACAAGCCGAATTCTGATTTCGTAAGCAAATTGTTAAGGGCATTTTGATTTAAAAGTAAGCGTGAAGGTTTTAGTATAACTAGCCAAAGCTTGCAAGGAAATTTCAATGGAATGATAGTAAAGAAAAGAATTTGAAATAAAAAGTACGATTTGTGAAAACGGTTGAGTTAAATGATGCGCCTGGGAAATTCTGGCTAGGAAAGACTTGGTAATTAAGAGTGTTCGCACCACCTCTCTTTCCTGGGAATTCTTCCAGTGTGTTATTTAACACAACTAGGGTTTCAACGACCTAGAACTAAAAGAGTATTTTCAGATACATAGGAGTGATATAAGAATAGAGAAAGAGAGTTCAAAGATCGAGTTTTTGAAAGATTAAATCATAGGGAACCTAGTGTTCCTATTGAGCATATGGACTATGTGTCTGTCTTTGGGATTTAATGTCTGTTTGCGGCGCATTTTCTTGGTTTAGGATTGGACCTAGTGTTCCGTATGGCGTGCCTAGTACCTTAACCTAAAAGTTGAGCCTAGTGTTCGCATTACGTGCCTAGAGTTACGATCCGAGATTAAGACTAGCGTTCAAGTGAGCACCCGGACTTTGTGTCCTGTGTTTGCACTCTAAGGAATTGTTAAAGGTATTTTGGTTTAAAAATAAGCATGAGGGTTGTAGTATGACTAGCCTAAGCTTATAGATAAGTAGAAATGGAACCATGCTAGATAAAGAATTTGATGAAACTCGGGTTCCAATGACCCAAAGCTAAATGAGTTATTTATTTTGGTACAACCTCACCTAGGTAATATAAGAATTGGAAGCATGAAAATTCACTAAGTAGAGTGAGTGAGTTGAGGTGTCGTCGATCCGCATTGATTAATTAAAACATTACTCGGGCGCTCCCTACGGTGAGCATGCCATGTTGTTGAATTTGTTTGGATGTATACTGACCATTGAGCATCGACACTCGGAGCGTTTGATTGTCTTTAGGACTTCAAAAGGACGAGTTGTCACTGCATGCCCGTGTGGCGTAAAGCCTAATGTGTGGCAAGCCTTTGTGGCAATACCCTTGGTAGGGAGTTGATTTGGGCGTTGGGAAATAAAGTTCCTCGTCTCGCCGACCTTGTTTAAGGTCGCGGTGTATACACAAACTAGCCATACTACATTGACATGCATAGCTAACCGCATTTATGATATGTGAGGAATTGTTGATGAATTGGATATTGTGATGACTTGATCACTTATCTGTTGATAGACTTGCCTGCTCACATGCAATGGTTGATATTGTAGTGACTTGATTGTTGATCTGTTGGTTGTTTTGTTTGCTCACATGCCATGCTTGATATACCATGCTGATTGTGTGCGGTCTATTAAGTATGTATATGTAAATAAAAGAATGTTGTTGTATTATATATGTATATATCGTTTGCATGCGACATAGCCTATGATAAACTCGTGGGCAAAGGATTTACCTTTGCACTGTCGTGGGCGAGCGAAAGCTGTTGCGGTTGGTCTCCTGAACCCAACCCCCCACACTTGTATGTTCCTCTCTGTTAATTCCAGTGAGTTGCAGAGGGATGGATTCCTTGATTTGCTTGTCGAGCATGTAATGTTGTGATATGATTGAGTTATGCATTATTTGATATGAGATTGAATATATGCCACAGTGCGTGTTCTTTGTTGAATTGCGTTTCTTCATGCAGGTGTTTTTATTGCTTAAAATGTCGAATGCGTTTTCTTCTTGTTAAGCATGCTCTCTTTATTTGATATGCGGTCAAGTAATTTTATGCGTCACTCTTTGACTATCGTAGCGGCGAGCTGCTCATCGAGTGAGAGAGCTAGCGAGTCGTCGTGGACGTTTTGAGCCGTGACCGGATAATCGAGGGTGCTAGGCCCTTTTGTTTACTGGAGATTGACTAGACGTCGCAGCGTAGGAACCGGCATCGCATATCTAGGGAGAAGCGAAAGATCCCAAGGCTACGGCTGGTATGTCGATTGATGGACCTGCGTCTGCTTCCCGGAATAATGGTCGAGTCGAGAGAAAATGGATCGCGAGTTGAGTCGAGTCTAGAGTGAGAGGGTTGAGTCACGTTTGGTGAATGATATACATTGTTGTTGCTTATTTCTTTACGCCTTGATTATCTTGATTTGTTGAGAAGTTGACCTTTCCGTGGTGCCTTCAATCCATGATGGTTACCCAGGCGATAAGCGAGGACGCAGGAACCCGACAAAGAGGTGATGGTGAGGAGGACCTCGTCGAGGATCGGACGGCGATCTCTATTTGTCGTGATTGATTATGTCTACTAGATGTTTTCTTGGGATGATTGTAGTATGTCTTTTGTGTACGTGGTTGTGAGATTTGGGCGGGTGTTATTTTTGAGCACAGGGTAGTGGCGGTTTACTTTGGAGCCCCACTGTGTGTGGGTGTCTGCAGGAGTACCCAGGTATGATCACTCTTCTGAGGGTCGTCATACCATAGGTGTATTTCTTTGTACATTACTACTCTGTCTTTTTTTTGTATGCACTATTTTATATCTGGTATATATAAGTATGTATGAGTTATGCATGCGTGTTGTTATTTAGTATTAAGATTTATGTCCTAGTTGCACCATGTTTCGAAAAGCTGTAATTACTCTGAGTGCGCTTACGGGAATGTATAAATGTTTTTTTTTAAAAAAAAATATACCGTATTTTTCTGAAAGGGCACAAGAGTACCGTTTTAAAAACGAGTCACATTTAGGTTTAATTTTAGTTCGTAGCGGTCCGGAAACGGGTCGTTACAATGGTGGTATCAGAGCAGTTTGGTTCTGACCGGACTGTACATAGGAAATTTGGACTGGTCACTGTGTCGGGTACATAGTTGTACTATATTGATTGCTGTTTGATTAAGTGAAGCACTTATTGCTTGAAAAATTGTTTGAATTGTTTCTTGATTGAAGCAGTGTGTCTTAACACATCCTTGTTGTGAGATTCTGACAGGTTTTGAACTTTGTGGAATCTAATGCCACCTCGTAGGGATACGACGGCTGTACCTGAGAACGTCGACATGGAACGAGCAATTCAAGCTATGACCGAGATGGCGGCGGCCATGGCTCAGCAATCAGCTGCTGCAACTCAACAGTCTAACGCGATGGCTCAACAGACGGCAGCGTTAACCCAGCAAAACTTGCAGCAACAACAGAGAGCAGAGCGGAATGCTGAGGCGAGAGGATTAGCAGACTTTAGGAAGCATGACCCACCGAAGTTCTACGGTGAGCCAAACCCAGATAAAGCTGATCTTTGGATGCAAGAGATCGAGAAGATCTTCGAGGCACTCCATTGCCCAAACAACGTGAAGGTAGACTACGCCACCTACTTGCTGCTGGGAGACGCAGAGTATTGGTGGAAGGGAGTGAAGCAAGCACTGATAGCGAAACGTCGCGAAATAACGTGGGAGCTTTTTCGTGGAAGGTTCTTGGACAAATACTTCCCAGATACTGCACGAGCTGAGAAGGAGCAAGAGTTTCTTCAACTACAACAAGGCGGTATGACAGTGTCCGAGTATGCAGCCAAGTTTGAGTCACTGGCGAGGTATTTCAGTCCATTTCGTGACCGAGCTGACCAAGGATGGTTAAGTGAGAGGTTCCAACGAGGATTAAAATTTGACATTCAGAAGTCGGTGGTGTCACTGAGGATCAGGAATCTACAGGAGTTGATAGATCGTTGTGTTGAGGTAGAGGGTGTAAGAAGCCACAAGAAGAAAACTGTTGTAGGCGGACCGATGAGACCCCAGAGTACGGGGCAGAGGTTTGCACAGAAGGGGAAACAACTGCAGAGGAAGCCTTACAACCGACCTCAGGGGAACAACAACAGGGGACAATATCGTCCGATGACCCAGGGAGCGAGAAGTGGAGGTCAGACTGGCGTAGAAGTGATTTGTTTCCGTTGTGGAAAGTCAGGACATTATGCAAATAACTGTACTCAGAAGGAGGATGTGTGCTACAACTGTAAGAAGCCAGGGCATTTTGCCAAGGATTGTCCCACACCTAAAGCTGAACCGGCAATGCTTGCGGCAAAGGCCAAAGGGAAGCGCCAAACAAAGAAAAGGCGAGGTCTTGCATGAGCGGCGAGGAAGCAGAGCAAGCTGATGATCTTATTCAAGGCGAATGTGAGATTGAGGGTAAATCCTTATCCGTTCTCTTTGATTCGGGCGCAACCCATTCCTTTATTTCCTCTGATTGTGTGGACCATTTGAACTTGATTGTGACTGCTTTACCGTTCAAATTGGTAGTTACAACCCCAGCTGCTAAAACCTTAGTCACAAACACTGCATGTCTTAATTGTGTAGTGGTTATTCAGAGTAGAAGGTTTGTGGTCAATTTGGTTTGTTTGCCTCTTAAAGGCTTAGATGTCATCCTCGGGATGGATTGGTTGTCACACCACCATGTCCTCTTGGACTGTGCCCGTAAAACTGTAATTTTCCCAGACCTTGGAGTCTCCAATTATCTTTCTACTGAACGTATTGGAGTTTCTTTGCAAGAAGGAACTAGGGAATACATGTATATGGCTAGTTCAGAAGTTTCCCAGCAGATCGAAGTGAAGAATGTACCAGTGGTGTGTGACTTTGTGGACGTTTTTCCCGAAGACGTGCCAGGGTTACCACCAGTGCGAGAGGTCGAGTTCTCCATCGATTTGATTCCAGGAACAGGACCGATTTCCAAAGCGCCATACAGGATGTCCCCTGCCGAGATGAAAGAACTGAAGTCCCAGATTGAGCATTTGGAGTCAAAGCAATCCATACGACCGAGCGTGTCACCGTGGGGAGCTCCAGTGTTGTTGGTTAAGAAGAAGGATGGACGATCAAGGCTGTGCGTGGACTACCGCGAACTCAACAAGGTTACTGTGAAGAACCGGTATCCGTTACCGCGTATTGACGATCTGATGGATCAATTACGTGGAGCTGCAATATTTTCCAAGATAGATTTGAAGTCTGGTTATCATCAGATTCGCGTGAAGGAGGAAGATGTCCCCAAAACAGCTTTCAGGACTAGGTATGGTCACTACGAGTATTTGGTGATGCCGTTTGGAGTGACAAATGCGCCAGCTGTGTTTATGGACTACATGAACAGGATTTTCCATTCGTTTTTGGATCAGTTTGTAGTAGTGTTCATCGACGACATATTGATCTACTCGAAGAGCAGAGAAGAGCACGAAGGGCACTTACGCCGAGTATTGCAGATATTACGAGAGAAGCAACTCTATGCCAACCTTTCGAAGTGTGAATTTTGGCTTGAAGAGGTGAATTTTCTTGGACATGTGATTTCCAAAGAAGGAATAGCTGTGGATCCAACTAAGATTGAAGCTGTGCTAGCGTGGGAACAGCCGAAGACAGTCACTGATATCAGGAGTTTTGTTGGCTTAGCAGGCTATTATCGAAGATTCATTGAAGGTTTTTCGAAGATTGTCGCGCCTCTTACACGACTCACGAGGAAGGATCAACCTTTTGCCTGGACTGAGGAGTGTGAATCCAGTTTTCAAATACTGAAGGAGCTTTTGACAACAGCGCCTGTGTTGATTTTGCCTCAACCAGAAGAGCCTTACGAGGTTTATTGCGATGCGTCACACCAGGGATTGGGGTGCGTGCTGATGCAACACCGGAAAGTGGTAGCGTATGCTTCAAGACGACTTAAGATTCACGAGAGGAACTACCCTACTCACGATTTGGAGTGGCATCGGTGGTTTCTTGGCCGAAGATATGGAGGCACTACCTTTATGGGAGCACTCTCACCGCTTTCAGCGATCACAAGAGCTTGAAGTACTGTTCGATCGAAAGAGCTCAACATGCGTCGGCAAGATGGACAGAATTTCTCAAGGACTACGACTTTACGTTGGAATATCATCCAGGAAAGGCTAATATAGTAGCAGATACGTTGAGTAGGAAGAGCGTTCTAGCTTCAGCAATGATGATCAAGGAGTTGGAGATGCTCGAGAAATTCCGAGACTTGAAGTTGAATGTGGAAGTTTCACCGGGGAAGCTGAGATTTGGTATGCTTACCATTTCTAACAGATTATTGGATGAGATCAGAGACCAGCAGGTTCATGATAAGCTTCTGCAAGAGAAGATACAGTTGATAGCGCAAGGGAAAGCGACAGAATTCAAAGTCGGAGCGGACAACATTTTAAGGTGCAATGGCCGAGTGTGTGTACTTAACGTAGCGGAGCTGAGAAAGTTAATACTTGACGAAGCGCATAAGAGCAATTTTAGTATTCATCCAGGAGTTACGAAGATGTATCAAGACTTGAAGAAGCATTTTTGGTGGTCCGGAATGAAGAAGCAAGTGGCTGAGTACGTAGCTTCGTGTTTAACGTGTCGGCGAAGGTGGAGCACCAACGGCCGGCGGAATGCTACAATCGCTGATGTACCAGTATGGAAATGGGACAAGATCTCCATGGATTTCATTGTAGGTTTGCCGAAGACGCAGAAGAAGAATGATTCGATTTGGGTGATCGTCGACCGATTGACCAAACCGCTCATTTCTTACCAAAGGAGGTCGACGTACAACGTGGAAAAGCTGACCGAGATTTACATCGCAGAGATAGTGCGACTACATGGTATACCCTCTTCAATCGTGTCGGACCGAGATCCAAAGTTCACATCTCATTTTTGGAGGGAATTGCAAGAAGCGATGGGAACCGAGCTCAAGCTTAGCTCGGCATATCATCCCCAAACCGACGGTCAGACTGAGAGAACGATCCAATCGCTTGAAGATTTGTTGCGAGCGTGTACATTAGATCACCGAGGAAGTTGGGACGATGTCTTACCATTGGTGGAGTTCACCTACAATAACAGTTTCCATGCGAGTATTGGAATGGCACCTTTTGAAGCACTGTATGGACGTAAATGTCAGACGCCTCTTTGTTGGTACCAGGATGGCGAGAGTTCTGTTGTGGGACCAGATATGGTCCAGCAGACTACTGAGAAGATCCGTTTGATCAGAGATAGGATGCGAACGTCTCAGAGCCGACAGAAGAGTTATGCCGACCAAGGACGTCGACCGCTAGAGTTCGAAGAAGGAGAGCATGTATTTCTTAGAGTCACCCCCACTACTGGAGTTGGTCGAGCGATCAAGTCCAAGAAACTTACCCCTAAATTTATTGGACCTTACCAGATTCTTCGTCGTATCGGTCCAGTGGCATATCAGATTGCCCTGCCACCCTTCCTGTCAAACATTCATGACGTCTTTCACGTCTCACAGTTGCGGAGATATATTTTCGACCCCTCTCATGTCATCGAACCAGATGTGATTCAACTGAGGAACGACTTATCCTTCGAAGCATCACCAGCAAGGATCGTTGATCGGAAAGCCAAACAGTTGCGGAACAAAGAGATCCAACTTGTCAAAGTTGTGTGGGATCAGAAAACCGGAGATGCGACTTGGGAATTGGAAGAGAAGATGAAAACTCAGTACCCTGAACTTTTCCGCGGTAAGCATCTTATTTGCAATTTCGAGGACGAAATTTTTTTTTAGAGGGAGAGTATTGTAACACCTGATGAAGAGATCGACCTCGTACCGAGACCGCGTGCACGAGCTGATGAGGTCGCGTGCCGAGGTCGTATGCCGAGCTGAGGAGACCGCGTGCACGAGCTCGTGATAGAGCCTTGTGCGCTTGCACAAGCACCCTGATCGACCTCGTGCCGAGACTGTAACACTCGTATTTTTACGAACGTTATTTAGTGTTAATTAGTATATTTTGTCGTAATTATGCTTTAATAAAGCAATTACTTGTTCCCTAAGAAAGTGATTTAATTAAATCAAGAGCTAAAATAAATGAGAATTAATATTTTAATATTAATTTATGGTTTGAATGTTGTCGAAATATTCTATTGAAATTTCGTCGCGTTCCAAGTCGCCGGGCAGTTTCTGCCGCTGATAAAATTTAAAATGAGCCCTGATTTCGATGAAAATCGAGTCGTAACCTGTTTTAAATATTTTTTTTTATTTTAGTGAATTATATTGTTTCTAATACTTATAAATTGATATTATCACGCGGAGAATTAATTTTTTCGTAAATTAATTTTCCGGGATTTTCCGGCGAGAAATTAGTCGGTTTTGCAGTTTTTCGTCGCCGTGTTTTTAGATCTTAAGCCTATAGATTAGAGGGTAATCATGAGAGAGGAGAGATTTGATGGGTAGAATGAGTGATGGGATTAGCATCTCATAATAGTATTTATATGTCACTTATTTGTGGTTTTATAAATGGTTTTCTTTTAATTAATTATTGTTGAGTGTTAATTAAGGGAGAAAGGACCATAATGCCCCTTCCCTCACCAGCTAAATATCACGATCAGTCCCCTCAAACCCTCACTTTCTCTTTTCTTCTTTCTTCTTCTCTAAGTTTCCTCTTCCTCTCCAAACTTCCATTGAAAAACCTTGGGTTCCATTGAGTTTTTGCACAAACCTTCTTCATCAATCTTGTTTCTCATCATCTCCTCTACCTATATCATCATCTCGATCATCATTTGAGGTATGAAAAACAGAATTTTCTCTCCCTTCATGCTCCTGTTTAGCGCCACTTCCTCCCTCCATTTTAGCTAGTTTCTATGCTTCCAAATCATGTCATATCGATAGGTTTTCTTCTTCATGACATTACCTACCTTTCTAACCATTTATTTGAGCTTGAAAAACAAATTGTTTCCTCCGCTTTCTACATGAGGTAGCGCCCAAAACCCTAACCACTTGGCTTGTTTTGATTTCTTGTTCTATGTTGTTGTATGTTGCTTCTTGTTGTTGTTTGTTGTTGATTTATTTGTTGTAGCATCATATAACCTCTTTCATGAGCATTTGATCAAAAACCTAACCTTGAGTAAGAGGGAAAATATGTTTAATCTTGCTTGAATCATGCATGAGATATGTTATTGTGTTATAGTAATTATTTAGGTGCTAATAGCATGACTAGTTTAATTTAATTAAGTGCAACATGTTAGTTTTGGGTCTTTTCTATTCTTGAGTCCTAAGAAACTTGCTATTTAATGGTCTTATTTTAAATTGTTGGACCCTCGATGAAAATATTTTGAAAACATAAACTTAGATTTTGATTAATTTGTGCTTAATATGCTACTTGATTTTAAGCTTGAATTAGTACTTAGGAAAAATGGCCTTGTATGGTGATATGTATGAAAGAAGTTTTTAATAAAATTTTAGAGAAAAGGAATTAAGTTGTAATGCCTAAATTCTTGTTGTATTTGTTTAAGTTCTTGAGTTTTAATGTTTACTTGGGTTGTAGTTAAGATTGGGATATGAGAGCTAAGTGCTATTAGAAACCCATAGCTAGTACTAAGTTGTGCTTGTATTAGGAAGTGTGATTCTTTAGATCGTGCAAGTACGCGGAATCGAGGTGTACGGAGAGCGAACCCGAGGACGTGGGAGCAAAGGGGGATCCAGTTGAGGACGCTGACGCGTGTTGAGGTCGATTGAGAACCGTGACGTGTCGAGGTCGATTGAGAACCGTGACGTCGAGGTCGTTGTTTAGCTCGATTGAGGACAAAGACGTGAGACGCCTAGCTTAGAGTTCGGTAAGGGCAACTTCTAGATATGTTTAGATTTTATTTTTTAGTATTTAAATGCTTCATTTAAATACTTAAGAAGTCCGAGAACTCTACGAGTTGAAGTTAGGTCTTCGAACCCCTTCGTTTTGTTGTCGTGAGTCGAACATTTATCCGAGTCTTCGTGGGCGAGCGAAAGCTGCCATGTTATCTCCCTCAACCCAACCTCACACTTGTATGTTCTCTCTCGTTAATTCCAAAGAGTTGCAGGGATGATTCCTTGATTTGCTTGTCGAGCATGTAATGTTGTGGATATGATTGAGTTATGCATTATTTGATATGAGATTGAATATATGCCACTAATCGTGCGTGTTGTCGTTGAATTCGCGTTTCTTCATGCAGGGTTTTTATTGCTTAAAATGTCGAATCGCGTTTCTTCATGTTAAGCATGCTCTCTTTATTTGATATGCGGTCAAGTAATTTTATGCGTCACTCTTTGACTATCGTAAGCGCGATGTCATCGAGTGAGAGAGCTAGGCGAGTCGTCGGACGCTTTTGAGCCGTGACCGGATAATCGAGGTGCTAGCCCCTTTGTTTACGGAGATTGACTAGACGTCGCAACAGTCAGGGGAACCGGCATCGTGAGCATATCTAGGGAGAAGCGAAAGATCCCAAGGCTACGGCTGGTATGTCGCTTGATGGATCTGCGTCGCTTCCGGAATAATGGTCAGTCGAGAGAAAATGGATCGCGAGTTGAGTCGAGCCCAGAGTGAGAGGGTTGAGTCACGCTTTGGTGAATGATATACATTGTTGTTGCTTATTTCTTTACGCCTTGATTATCTTGATTTGTTGAGAAGTTGACCTTTCCCGTGGTGCCTTCAATCCATGATGGTTACCCAGCGATAAGCAGGACGCAGGGAACCCGACAGCAGGTGATGGTGAGGAGGACCTCGCCGAGTGATCCCGACGACGATCTCTATTTGTCGTGATTGATTATGTCTACTAGATGTTTTCTGGGATGATTGTAGTATGTCTTTTGTGTATGATGGTTTGTGACCAGCTTTGGCGGGTGTTATTTTTAGCACAGGTAGATCCATACATTTACTGAGACCCCACTGTGGTGTTCACGAGTACTTCTGGGTATGATCACTTTCCGAGGTCGTCATACCATAGGTGTATTTCTTTGTACATTACTACTCTGTCTTTTTTTTTTTTTGTATGCACTATTTTATATCTGGTATATATAAGTATGTATGAGTTATGCATGCGTGTTGTTATTTAGTATTAAGATTTATGTCCTAGTTGCACCATGTTTCGAAAAGCTGTAATTACTCTGAGTGTGCTTACGGGAATGTATAAATGTTTTTTAAAAAAAAAAAAATATATACCGTATTTTTCTGAAAGGGCACAAGAGTACCGTTTTAAAAACGAGTCACATTTAGGTTTAATTTTAGTTCGTAGCGGTCCGAAAACGGGTCATTACACTTCTTGTCATCAAATCTCACATGCACAGACTCATCAATAATTAATGTTTCTTTGTTGAATACTCTGTAAGCTTTAGAGCGTTCAGAGTATCCTAAAATGATAGCTTTGTGCGATTTTGAATCAAATTTTCCAAGACTGTCATTTGTATTAAGAACAAAGCAGTCACATGCAAATTGGTGAAAGTATGAAATGTTGGGTTTTCTTCCTTTCCACAATTCATAAGGAGTCTTATTCAAGATAGGTCTGATATAGACTCTATTTTGAATATAACATGCAGTGTTTACTACTTCTGCCCAAAAGTACTTTGCAATGTTAGTTTCGTGAATCATGGTTCTGGCCATTTCTTATAAAGATCTATTTTTCCTTTCTACAACACCATTTTTTTGTGGTGTTCTAGGAGATGAAAAATTATGAGAGATGTCATGCTCTTCGCAGAAGTCTTGAAAAGATTCATTTTCAAATTCTCCACCATTATCACTTTTAATAGTTGTAATACAAAAACCATTTTCATTTTGCACTTGTTTGCAGAACACAGAAAATATTGCAAATGACTCATCTTTGTGAGCTAAGAATTTTACCCACGTCCATCTAGTATAGTCATCAACAATAACAAGACCATATTTCTTTCCAGACAAAGATGATGTCCTAGTTGGTCCAAATAAGTCTAAATGCAAAAGCTTAAGTGGCCTTGAGGTGGAAACAGTGTTTTTAGATTCAAAAGAAGATTTTATCTGTTTCCCCTTTTGACATGCTTCACAAAGAGCATCAGATTGATACCTAAGATTTGGTAGCCCTCTAACAAGTTCTTTCTTGTTAAGTTTTGAGATTAACCTCAAGCTGGCATGACCCAATCTTTTGTGCCAAATCCATTGCTCTTCATCTACTGACAAAAGGCATTTTACATTTTGATTTGCCAACTCAGAAAGTTTTATTTTATAAATGTTGTTTTTTCTCTTTGCCTTAAAGAAAATGGATCCATCCCTTTTGCTTTTATCAGACAGCATTATCACTAAAGCCAACATCATAACCACTATCGCATAATTGACTTACACTTAGTAGGTTATGCTTCAGGCCATCAACCAATAAGACATTATCAATAGAAGGTAGTAGTTTCTCACCAATTTTTCCACTTCCAATGATTTTACCTTTTTGGTTTCCTCCGAAACCTACTGTTCCACTTTCTTTAAGTTGGAGTTCTTGGAACATACGCCTTTCTCCCGTCATGTGATGTGAGCATCCACTGTCTAAGTACCAGGACTGGTGTTGTAACTCTATTGCTAAGCAAATCTGCAACATATATAATTTTGTCCTTAGGTACCCAAATCTTTTTGGGTCCTCTTTTGTTAGTTCTAGAAGGATACTTGTCCTTCTTATTTTTTAATTCATAACAAGTACTTCTAATGTGTCCTTTCTTATTGCAAAAGGTACAAAGCAGACAGTCATTATAATTGTTGGTATCTTTGGTTTTCAAATTTGTGTTTTGAAAAGTGGGTTCCTCTGGTTTGTAACCAAGACCCTTATTGCCATTTTGGCTTACACCCCAAATCATAGATGCTTGTTTGCTTCGCGTAACACATTCAGCAAGGAATTTTTGAAATCCCTCTTCATATTTTGAAGAGTTGCATTCAACCTTTTCCTCGCCTTAGAGTCGCTATTCACTAAGCGGTGATTTTCAGCTTTAAGCTTCCCATTCTCCTCATTGAGTATTTGAAATTCTTTTAAAAGTTTTGAGAATTTCTTTTTCAAAGCTTTATACTCAGTGTTGAGTTTGGAATACTCATCTAATAGTTCATCAAAAGCTATTTCAATATCAGAAGATGGATTAGAATCTACCTCTTCATCTTCTTCTTCACTGTCTGACCCTATGGTAGCCATTAGAGCCATATTTGCGTGTTCCTCATCATCATCAGATGAAGATGACTCAGAATCATCCCATGTTCTTCTTCATCCCATATTTGCAATAGACTTTGATTTCTTGGGAGGTTCTTCTTCATCTAGCACAAGCTCATGAGCTCTCAACGAACTCAGAAGATCTTCAAGTCGCAAGACATTCAGGTCCTTTGCTTCCTGAATTGCAGTGACCTTAGGTCTCCACTTCTTTGGCAGACTTCTTAAGATTTTCTCAACGTGATCAGCAGTGGTATAACTTTTCTTAAGAACTTTTAAACCATGAACTAGTGTTTGGAATCTTCCAAACATAGTTTCAATGTTTTCACCCTCTTCCATCTTGAAGAGTTCATATTGTCTCACCAAGATATTAGCTTTGGTTTCTTGCACTTGGGAAGTTCCTTCATAGGCCAAGGCCAATGAGTCCCAAATTTCCTTGGCGGTATCATTTTTTCCGCATTTCTCGTATTCCTTCTCGGAGATAGCACAGATAAGAAAATATCTTGCTTTCTGATGTAGTTGATAAGCTTTCTTATGCTCTTTTGTCCATTTATCCCAAGGAATGGGATTTTCTTTGGAATCAACTGGTTCAGTGTATTGTTTTTGAACCATATCCCAGAGTTCGAGTTGTTGAGACTCGAAGAAGGATTTAACTTTATCTTTCCAGTAGTCGAAGTTTGTTCCAGTGAACAAAGGAGGACGGTTAACGTGACCACCGGCTTCGTTGCTTGCCATGAATAGAGAATAAGATCTTTTCCTCTTACACTGTTAAGTGCTCAACTAAGAGGCCGAGCTCTGGTACCAATTGAACGTGGCAAAAATACAAGAAAGGGGGGATTTGAATTGGGTTTTAAAAACTTTTTGCAAATATAAGTGTTTATGAAAAACTTCTTCTAAACAACTTTTTAATAAAACAGTGCAGTAAGTAAAGAGTCGAGAGAAGAGAGTAACACAGTGATTTATACTAGTTCACTATCACCTGATAGCTACGTCTAGTCCCTTCACACACTTGAAGGATTTTTCAACTATAATCAACCTGATTACACTTGAGAGTATAATACTGCCAAACTGGCTATACTCACAACTTCTTAGAACGACTTAGTACAGTCAAGCCTCTAAGGAATACAGCCACTACTGGGCTAAATACAAGTTCAAAGGAATTTTGAAACAATACACAAATAACTCTCACAGAGAGAATTTACAATGAAGAAATTTAGCACAAATAATAACTTTCAAACAGAAAGGATAAAACAGTTAAGTGCTTTGTTCAATGTGATCTCAGAGACTTGGAAGATTTCTTGGTTGCTCACTGTCTCAGAAAATAGTGATTTTCAAGTTTGATAAGATTGTAGGTGCTCACTGTATGATCACTTCGTACTTTGTTGCGTTCACTTTCTTTTCAATGGTTCTGCCTACTTCAGTGACTGAAGTAAGATATGTATAGTTAGGGTTGAGAATAGTGCCGTTGTTACACAACGTCTCTTTTTACCCTAGGTCAAAACCTCAGATCCTGTTTTTGTGGCTTTTGCAGGTCACGTCGCTTTCCAGACTGTATAAAGCATTCTGGGCACTGCACACAAATTCAGAATCTTTGTCTCTTGTGGGCTTTTTGAATATGAGACCCTTCGAGAGCAAGTTTCCTTGATGATTAGAATCGTTGACATTCTTTTGACCTTTGATACCTCGTACATTAAAACGCTTAATCAATGAGGTCTCTTAAATACTTGAAGTAGCCTCAAATATTCTTCAGTCTGTTTCCTAACAGAGCTATACTGTTTACCAGAGTTAAGTACTGTACTACAGAGTGAGCTTGAAACAGAGTTGAGTTCTTCAGCGTAGAATTCAATGGACTTTCACAAAAGAGTCTTGTGGTCATGCACGAAGGCTTCTATAGGTAGATTAACCACGGTCTGTTGAAAGTGTTGACCAATATCCAGAGCTAGTTTTCGGAGCTTGGTTCACCAACAGAGTTGATTGTTCAACAGAGTTGACTAAGTCAAAATCTAGTCTTAGGAGTCACCAGAGCGTTGACTGAACAAACGGAGTTGACCAACTTCAGAGCAAGGCTTCACAAGGTGACGTCAGTATAGAAACAGAGGATCACTCACAAACTTAGTCATGTTAACTTCAAGATTCCACCAAGTCTACTGAGATAACGACTTCTAATGAATAGTGATTTCTGCATACTAGCAAACACATTAGAGAATAAATTGTTCTCTTAATCATTTGTTATCATCAAAACAATTAAGGGTTATTGATTCTGAATCCACTTGATTCCAACAAAGGAGGCACTTAAAGATGAAAATTGGATCAAAGCCATGAATGAGGAAATGAAAGCTCTTGAAAAGAATGGAACTTGGGAGATAGTTAAGATGCCAAGAGGCAAGAAGCCAGTTAGTTGCAGGTGGATTTATACTGTCAAGTATAAATCAGATGGCACTCTTGATCGATATAAGGCCAAACTAGTAGCAAAGGGGTACACCCAGACCTATGACATTGATTATGAGGAGACATTTGCACCGGTAGCAAAGATGAACACTGTCCGTATCTTACTCTCTCTTACTGCCCATTCTGGGTGGGAACTTAATCAGTTTGATGTTAAAAATACATTCTTGCATGGAAATTTAGAGGAGGTGGTGTATATGGAGATCCCACCGGGATTTGATCCAACCAATGGGATAAATAAGGTGTGTAGATTGAAAAAAGGCCTTGTATAGACTAAAGCAGTCTCCCCGAGCATGGTTTGGAAGATTTACAAAGGTTATGTTGGGTCTTGGTTACAAACAGAGTCATGGAGATCATACCCTCTTCTTCAAACATTCACAAGGAAGAAAACTAATAGTACTTCTTGTTTATGTTGATGATATTATTATTACAGGGAATGACTTGGTTGAGAGATAACTCCTCAAGAAGAAATTGTCTGCAGAATTCGAGATGAAAGATCTGGGAACTCTCTAGTATTTCCTTGGGATTGAGGTGGATTACTCAAAACAAGGAATCTTTATCTCTCAGAGAAAATATGTTCTTGACCTTCTGCAGGAAACTGGCAAGCTTGGTTGTAAACCTACAGGTGTTCCCATAGAGCAAAATCATTAAATGAGCACTAAAGAGGAGAATGCTAGAGTTGACAAGTCTCAGTATCAGAGATTAGCGGGGAAGCTAATTTACTTGGCACACACTAGACCAAACTTAGCTTGTGCAGTAAGCGTAGTCAGCCAGTTTATGCATGATCCGAGGATGAGGCACTAGCAGGCGATAGAGCGAATTTTGCAATACCTTAAAGCTACTCCAGGAAGAGGTCTGCTGTTCAAAAGAGGAGGAAGACTGACATTGGAAGCCTATACTGATGCAGATTATGCAGGCTCAGTGAGTAATAGAAGGTCCACTTCTGGCTACTGTACATTCTTGTGTGGTAATCTTGTTACAGAGAGGATGAAGATTCTTGTAGTGGTCAGGTCAAGTGCTGAGGCAGAATTCAGAACAATGTCACATGGAATTTATGAGTTATTGTGGATGAAGATTATACTTGATGATTTGAAGGTGAACTATGAAGGCTCAATGAAGTTGTTTTGTGACAATAAATCAGCAATCAGCATTGCTCATAATCCTGTACAACATGATAGGACCAAACACATTGAGATAGATAGACTTTACAAAGGAGAAGTTAGATTGTGGACTGATAACAACGTCCTACATTCCTACTGGACACCAACTGGCAGATGTGCTTACAAAAGGATTATCTACAGAACGATCCCGCCAACTTACTTGTAAGCTAGGAATGATTGATATCCACTCACCAGCTTGAAGGGGAGTATTGTAAATAATTAGAGTAAATAGTAAATATTTACCTTTTGTATTGTAACCTAGTTTATTTATCAGGCCCATTGCTCAGACCTATTAGGTTTAAGTCTAGCTTAGTCTATATAACAACGATTAATGTGTGTATACTCATTAAGTTAATACAATATCATTCAATAAAATACTTTTCTACACTGTGTATACCTTTAGCCACCAAACGGGCTTTGAAACGGTCAATCTGACCATCTGACTCAATCTTCACTGTATAAACCCATCGATAACCCACTGTTGTTTTGTCAGGAGGTAAGGAAACAGTTTCCCAAGTGCCATTCGAATGTAATGCTGCCATCTCTTCCAACATCGCCTGACGCCAATTGGGATCAGTCATGGCTTCGCCTATAGACTTAGGAATAGACACAAAATCCAAAGCAAAAACAAAGGAAACATAGGATGTAGATAAACGATCATAATTTAAAGTACAAGCATATTGAGGATTAGGGTTGCGAGAGGACCGAATACCTTTCCTTAAAGCTATAGGAAGTTCAAGTGCAGGCAACGTAGTCGGAGGGGCGGTTGCACTACAAAAAAATCGTCTTTTAGTGACCGATTTTTCGGTCGCTAAACCTCTAAAATCGGTCGCTAAGAGACCAACAAAAATCAGTAGCTAAACCACTAGTCGCTAATAGTTAGCGACCGATTTAGCAACCACCATGTTAGCGACCGATTTAGCGACCGAATTTAGAGACCGATTTAGCGACCGAATTTAGAGACTGATTTAGAGACCGAATTTAGAGACTGATTTAGCGACTGATTTTAGAGACTAATTTAGTGACCGATTTTAGAGACTGAATTTGTGACCGATTTGACTTGATATTTTTTATAAATTAGTCACTAATTCGGTCACTAATTTGTGTTTAGTTTAAAAGAAATTAAACATTCAAAAATCTATCATTTTAACTCTAATCTTTGTTCTACTGCACATGATACCAACAATGGTGGTGACCACCAAAAGGACACAATCGCTTACTAACATATGGAATAATCATAATAGCAACCATAATTTCACCAAAATATGGAAAAATCATAAAATAAAAGTTTCCTTGGGTTAATGTGAAATAACGAAAAGAAAGATGCTAAGAAAATGCCCAACATCTCTTACATATCTCTTTGAATTACAGAAAGTTAGTTACTTTCCCCTTTCAAATTTGAAAGTAATTGTTTTCTCGGAATATTTGGCTTGCTTTTGGGGCTCTCCAAGAATCCAAAAAAAATTACAAGGAAAAGAAGCAAAAATAAAATGCTAGATCTAAACTGTATTCTTTATTTTGTGAACACTCTTTGTTTTCTCCTTCTTTGCTCTGGTCTTCACCCAACAGGCTCCCTTGCTCTTTTTCAGATCTGAAAAACCTCCTCTTTTTCAGATTGTTTCTTTGTCCATGTTTCCTCCATCCTGTAAAAAATAATAAATAAAGAGAATAGTCACAATCGAAAGATTTCATAACTGTAAAAATGTAATGTTCAGAACTTAGATGGCCACAATAATCAACAGGTTGCTCTGTTTATTTATTTAAGGGAAAAAACAAGGCATTGCAAAAGGGCTTTCAATTGGAAGGGAAAAAAAATGAAAGATACAGAGAAACTAATTTGGGAACAAAATAGAAGCCCTACCTCCGTCACTCCCACGCAGCAACGACCCTCACACTCACCGAAGCTTATGCTGTGGCTCATCCTCGTAGTTTCTCTCACCTACTTCGTTTACACTCTCAAGCTCGTTTCCGCATCAAGCACCTGCAACAAATAAAAGAAAACAGAGAAGAAAATAAAGCGAAATCCCCTTTTGCGCTTGTAGATCTGGGATTCGATTTTTTACTTTTGAGGGATTTGGGTTGAAAAAAATGGAAAAGGAGAAGAAGAGATGAGAAAGAGGACAAAAGGGAGAGAGAAGGGAGAGAATAGAGAGGGAGGCCGAGAAAGAAGGGGGAGAAGACAGTGGGGGAGAAAGAGAGAATGAGGAAGGGGTGAAAGAGAGGGAAGCGGCTGAGAGAGTGAGGGAAAGGGAGGGGGTCTCTTTTCTTTTTTAGGGTTAGGTTAAGTGTTGGGCTGGTAATGTTGTGTGGGCTGGTGCTGGAAACCTCCTACGCAATATCCTTTTGTTCAAAAAAAAAAACTTAAGAGAAATTTAGCGACCGATATTTCGGTCGCTAATTATCGGTCTCTAAATCGCTCGCCAATATTGGCAAATATTTTTTAATCTTTTTTAAAGCGAATAAAAATCCGATTTAGCGGTTTAGTGACCGATATTTCGGTCGCTAATTATCGGTCTCTAAATCGGTCGCTAATGTATTTTTTGTGACTGATTTAGTGACCACACTTTTTTGATGAATAATTTTAAGAATTCGGTCTCTAAATCGGTCTCTATTGTGACTAATTTTTTTTGGTCTCTAAATCGGTCGCTAAATAGCTGATTTCTAGTAGTGTTGGAGCAAGAGATGATACCAGAGGATCAATGGAAGGAGATACTACTGAAGGCTGTGTCCGCCGCTCGTAGGTACGTAAACGAGGCGGAGTAAAGGCTACAATGAGCACCGGAACAACACGTGGGATATCTTGAAGATTTTCAGTGAAGTTGACATCAAGTACCGCAGAAGAGGAGAAGAACGGACGAGCAAGTCTCAAAAAATATGACGTCAGCTGAGACAATGTATCGTTATAGTTGAGGATAAAAGCAACGATAACATTTTTGTAGACGTGAGTAACCCAAAAAATACATTTGAGAGATTTGGCAGAGAGTTTATCTTTACCTGGAGTGAGGTCTTGGACAAAACATGTGCAACTAAAGACACGAAGAGGAACATGATAGATATCCTACTGTGGATACAAGAGAGTGTATGGAACCTGTTCTTGAAGAATAGAGGAAGGCATGCGGTTGATAAGATAGCAAGCCGTAAGAAGTGCATCACCCCAGAAGCGAAGAGGGACATTATGGTGAAGGAGAAGGGTGCGTGCTGTTTCAACTAAATGTCTATTTTTTCTTTCGGCAACACCGTTCTGCTGTAGTGTATGAGCACGTGATGTTTGATGAATAATTCCCTGTGAAGTCAAAAATGATTGAAACTGGGAAGATAAATATTCACGGGCATTATCAATGCGTAAAATTTTAATGGAAGTACCAAATTGAGTTTGAATTTTAGCACAAAATCCTTGAAAGATATTAAAAACATTAGAACGATTTTTCTTTAAAAATAACCAAGTGCATCGAGAAAAATCGTCAATAAAAGTGACAAAGTAATAGTATCCTAAAGCTGAACAGACACGACTAGGACCCCAATTATCAGAATGAACCAAAGCAAAAGGTGATACAGCACTTTTATTGACTCGCTGACTATAAGTATGACGTGAATACTTCCCTAACGATGCAACACTTTTATTGACTCGCTGACTATAAGTATGACGTGAATGCTTCCCTAACTAACATGATTGACATTCAAAAGATGAAAGCTTAGAAAAACCAGGAACCATAAGACGCATTTTATTAAGACTAGGGTGACCCACGTTGATGTGTAAAGGTTGGAGAAGTAGCAGAGACACAGGCTACCGGTTGTGAAAGATGATATAATCCTCCATACTCGTGTTGTTCCAATCATCCGTCCTGTATGCCATTCCTGGACATAGACGAAATTATTAACAAAGAGAACTGAATAATCAAGGGTGCGAGTGAGTTTTCTAATAGAAATTAAATTAAAAGAATAACCAGGAACACAAAGCACGGAATCTAAGGACAGATTGGGAAGAGGTTGTACTTGACCAAGGCCTTGAACTTTGATTTTAGAACCATTCGCCGTAGTGACAAATGGCAAAGAATCAGAGTAAGACAAGCGAGAGAAAAAGGATTTGTTACCAGTCATTTGATCAGAGGCACCTGAGTCAAGTACCCAAGGTCCAAGAGAGGAGGACTGAGACACAAATGCTAAAGGATTACCAGACTGAGCAACGATAGCAGATGATGTAGACTGACGAGTAATGGTCAGTTTTTCAAATGTAATCATCGGGACGTTGGTGAACGTCATAGTGTTGGAATTGGACTTATCACCCTTTGAGTTTTTTAAGGTGGAAAACTGTTGGACAAGGGCCCCCGGTAGCGGGGAAGGCGACGAAAGTGGCACCGGACAGTGGGTCGCGTCAGAAAACGTCAAAAAAAGATCTGAGAGCACGCACGTGAATCTCACGAGCCAGGATGGGGCCGCGCGCGGGAGGCGGACAGGGATACGCTTCTAACGGCGAGGTCGACACGGGGTGATGGCTCGAGCGATGGTGGCAGACCGGAGAGATGAGTCACTGTTGTGGAGAAAACTGACGCACAGTGTTGCGCGGTACTGTTCACCGCAAAAAAAAAGGCAATGTAGCAGGGGGAAAAAAAGGAAAATGGATCGAATGAAACCTAAGCATATGATACCATGTAAAGAAGTTGTATTGGAATGAATATTTGATAATTACATGAGGTACTTATATATAGTACAAGACATATCTACGTAATAAATACAAATAATCACTATGTGAATCATTGTCTAGTCAGCATCTATTAGGTCACACTAAACACATTTAACACATGTTAAATGTGTTATTTTAACAAAACCAAACTAGGGTTAGACTTGACAGTGGCTAAACCCAAAAACGAGCCAGGATTTCGGACCTTGCTCTGATACCAACTTGAAACTGAATATTTTCTCTGTATATTTTTGTAAGAAAAATGTACATTATATAGACAAGAGACTGTCATAATCAATCCCAAGAATTAGGGAAAGGATCAATTAAGAAAGGAAACTAGGAGAGTATCCCGTAAATACAATCGGGATAATAATAAGAAATATCCTAACAGAATAATAACAAATCTACACAATATTATCTCAACACAGCTATTTTCTGGAATCCATGAGTTGACAACACTTATCTGGTGTGACTGTTGAAAGTCTGCAGGAAGAGTTGCGCTGGAGTTTTTGATTCTATTGATATCATATGGCAATTCTGGATTATACTGCACTAGTAATGGAAGAATTTTCCTCTGAGCTAGGTGTGAACTCATTAGCTTACTTTTCTGTGTGATTTTGCAGTATATTCGAAGGTCAGGTGCTGCAACAGCTGGTGAGATCTGGCTCTACAGGAGGACTTTTTTAGTTGTTAGTTGTGGGATCTGATTTCTTTCTCTTTGTAATTGTTGTCACTTCTCTTCATGTTTTGGTGCTTTGTTTTTTGATTTGTTGTACACTTGTTCTGGTTTTAGTTTGGCACCCCTTGAGCTGTATGTTAGCAATGGTGATTTCTGCTAAGCTTCGAGTGTTAGCAACTCCAGGGAAATTGGGGAATAAAACAGTAAAATTGGGTTTTTAATTTTCTGCCTTCTTCATTCATAGAGTGTGACATTATATAAGAGAATTTCCTCTCCCTTAGCTTACGGATCATTGGCCACATGGCTCAAGATCAACAAATCTTTCATAACAACTTTTGGAATCTTAGAAAAATCTAGAAACAAAATCTAACGGAATAAAATGCAAGATGGCATCCTATGGCAGCTGTGAAATTAGCAACGTGTCACCATGCTCAGGTCACGCGTAATCTTTCATCCATTGCAGTGGGTTTTTGGCTGTTGTGGGTCTTGTGCTATTGGGCTTGGATGAGCTCTCTGGCCCATGAAGGCTTGTTGGGTCATCTGTATTTAACCCATTGCTATGCAACGTATCATTGCCCACCCCTTCTACAACACCCTTGTCCTCAAGGGTTTCTGTCGGATAAGCCATCTCAAACGAATCTCTGTCCTCCCAGGTGGCTTCAGCCTCCAGCAGCCCCGCCCACTGAACCAACACTTGGTCACGGTGGCCCTCCTTCAGTTTCAAGGTGCGGCGTCCTAGGATCTTCAGAGGCCGCACATCCATCAAAGTCCCAGTGACCTCAGGTGATAGCGAAGGAATTTGATTTGGAGGAGTCCCATGAAAAGGTTTGAGCTTCGATACATGGAAGACAGGGTGAATCCGAGCATCCGAGGAGAGGGCGAGCTCATAAGCAACATATCCAATGACCTTCACGATCTGAAACGGTCCAAAGAAACGTTTACTCAGTTTCGGAGAGCCCCGACCACGCACGGAGACTTGCCGATAAGGTTGAAGGCGGAGCCAAACCCAGTCTCCGACGATGAACGAGCGATCATGGCGGTGAGCATTAGCCTAGGAGCGCATGCGAATCTGAGCTAAGGTCAGGTTGTTCTTGATGATTCCCAACACCTTTTGCCTCTGAATCAACGAGTCATCCAAAGAGGCAATTGCGGAAGTCCCAGCCACATAGGAACGGATAGAGGGAGGCGCGCGACCATAGAGGGCTTCAAAGGGGGTCATGCGAATAGCTGACTGGTAGGACGTGTTATACCAGTATTCCACCAAGGCAAGAAATTGGAACCAAAGTCTTGGTGTATCACTCACAAAGCAACGCAGGTATGATTCTAAGATGCGATTGGTGACCTCCGTCTGACCGTCCGATTGTGGATGGTAAGCGCTACTGAAGGATAAGTGAGTTCCTTGAAGCTGGAACAGTTCACGCCAGAACCTGCTGATGAACAAACGATCTCTATCACTGACAATGGACTTGGGCATGCCGTGCAACTTATAAATCTCGGCAAGGAATATAGCAGCGAGGGTTGGATGCCGTGAACTGGGTGGGAAGGGCCAGGAAGTGCGCATACTTGGTAAGGCGGTCCACAATGACCCAAATGACCGTCTTGCCATGAGAGGCGGGAAGATGAGTGATGAAGTCCATGGTCAAATCTTCCCACACTTGGTGAGGAAATGGCAGAGGGTTGAGTAGCCCAAAAGGCTTCTGTGTGGAGTATTTGTGTTGCTGGCAAACGGTGCAAGCCTGAACAAAAGCCTTAACATCTTTAGCCATGTGTGGCCACGAGAAAGAAGCAGCCAAGCGAGCTAAGGTTCCTTTGACGCCCGAGTGGCCTCCCATTGGAGAAGAGTGGAACTCCCTGAGAAGTTGAGGGCGCAAGTCAGTTTCCAGAGGTATGAAAATGCGGTGGCGGCAATATAGAATACCTTGGTGAATCGCAAAATTCTTCGAATGGCTTCCCGGTTGTTGAAATTTGAGCAGCAAGGCCTGGCCAACCGACGAAGTATTATAGAAGTTGCGAAGATCCTCCACCAGGGCCGGTTGGCAAACTGAGATAGCTACAAAAAGGGTCTCCTCATTGGCAGGTAATCTTGATAACGCATCAGCAACCTTATTACTGGTTCCTGGGGTATAAATGATTTCATAGTCAAAACCCAACAATTTTGTTAACCATCTCTGTTGCGCAGGTGTTTGAATGGTCTGAGCAAAGAGGCCCCTGAGGCTCTTCTGGTCCGTATAAATGCGGAAATGGCGGCCAAGAAGGTAATGCCTCCACTTTTTGACCGTCGCCGTGATCGCAAACATCCCACGCTCGTAAGCTGATGCCGCCTGCATCCGGGGGCACATTTTCTGACTATAAAAAGCCAATGGATGAGTATTCTGAGACAACACTGCACCTACAGCAAAACCAGAAGCATCAGTAGTAACATCAAAAGTTAAGGAAAAATTTGGGAGTCCAAGTACGGGCAGGGACATCATGGCCTCCTTAAGAGTAAGGAAAGCAGTCTGTGCACTGGTGGACCAGGTGTATGAGTTCTTCTTCAAGAGATCGGTGAGTGGGCTTGCAAGTGCGGCATAATTTTTTACGAAACGGCGGTAATAACCCGTGAGGCCCAAAAAGCCCCGCAAAGCTGTGAGAGTTGCAGGAGGAGGCCAATCTCTGATGGCTTGGAGTTTGGCAGGGTCGGCGGCCACGCCGGAGTTTGAGATAATGTGGCCAAGGTAAGCCACTTGAGACACCCCAAATTCACATTTAGAAAATTTTGCAAAGAACCTCTGTTGATGCAGTAATTGCAAAACCTGTTGTAGGTGTTGTAAGTGTGAGGCCCAATCCACACTATAGATCAAGATGTCATCAAAGAAGACTAGTACAAACTTACGAAGGTAAGGCCGAAAAACCTCATTCATTGTAGCCTGAAAAGTAGAAGGAGCATTTGTTAGGCCAAAAGGCATAACCAAAAATTCAAAATGTCCATCCACCGTTCTGAAAGCAGTTTTAAATGTGTCCTCAGGTGCCACCAATAATTGATGATAGCCCGAGCGCAAGTCCAGCTTAGAGAAGAAAGTAGAGCCATGAAGGCACCAATGTTAGCAATGGTGATTTCTGCTAAGCTTCGAGTGTTAGCAACTCCAGGGAAATTGGGGAATAAAACAGTAAAATTGGGTTTTTAATTTTCTGCCTTCTTCATTCATAGAGTGTGACATTATATAAGAGAATTTCCTCTCCCTTAGCTTACGGATCATTGGCCACATGGCTCAAGATCAACAAATCTTTCATAACAACTTTTGGAATCTTAGAAAAATCTAGAAACAAAATCTAACGGAATAAAATGCAAGATGGTATCCTATGGCAGCTGTGAAATTAGCAACGTGTCACCATGCTCAGGTCACGCGTAATCTTTCATCCATTGCGGTGGGTTTTTGGCTCTTGTGGGTCTTGTGCTATTGGGCTTGGATGAGCTCTCTGGCCCATGAAGGCTTGTTGGGTCATCTGTATTTAACCCATTGCTATGCAGCGTATCACTGTAGCTAGTGTCTTTCTATTAATACAAGTTTCTCTTATCACAAAAAAATTGAAAACAGAAATTCAATTTCTTTTTAAATGCGTTTCATTACGGAAGAAACAATCAATTCTGAGATAAGAGAAAATATTTGAATTGGGAGAGGTCTTGTAATGCGGCAGGGTTTTCTTCGAGTAATCAAGGTGAATGAGGTTAGAGATTTAATTCTTTTCTTTGTAACTTAAGAAATTTATGATGCTTCCCATTTTACACTCTGATCAAGTTATTGAATGCTTTTGTGACTTAGATTCTATATTAGTTACTTGTTTTTAATCATTAATAGGCAATGTTATTTTGTTCTGGATTAACATACCTTAGCTATCATGAGAGATTATTAATCATATGTAGTTCAAGTTTTTACATTGTGTATATGAACAGATGGGTGCAGTAGTTGATAGTCTAACAGTAAAACCCATTCAAGCTTTCTACAAGCCTATTCCATTTTCTGATATTCGGAAAGATAATTTTTGTTAGCATTTTGAAAAATAAGGTAGTTGGATTAAGACAATTGATTGATAAGATTATACTTTTGCAATTCTTGCTCAAAGAACACAATTTTTGCAGCCTTCTCCAGGAATACAATTAGCCGTCTTTCAACAGTCAAGCGTTAATCATGCTGAATTAATTAGACTTCATTTTAGAAACACTTTGATCATGGTGTTTGTTTCATGTTATTGCACCACTTGTACAAATACTGTATGCCATGTTGCTACCATAGAAGACAGTATAGTAATGCACTCTAGACATGTATTGCCTAGACTCCAAGCTGACTTGCTTTTTATTACTCTTATTTATTGTTGAAAAAAAGACAATTGTTGGTGACCCCGAGAGAGTTACAGTAGCCATTACTGCTTGTGATCTTAGACTTGATCCCAAAGAGACTGCCCACAAATTCTAAATTCCCTTGTGACAAAGTGCTAGAAGAACTCTATATCATAGTAGAAGTGTTGAAAGGCATAAAAGAGATAGACATATGCTGAAAACTGTGTTTGAGCTACACCGCGAAGACTCAATCATATAGGCTTTGAGAAAATCAATATACAATCACAATATTAATTACAGGATAACTATAATATCATATCTATCATAATTACATAATATTCCTATAATTAGAATATATTATTTACATAAATATCAACAATATCAGCACTCTCCCTCAAGCTGGAGCATATAAATCATATGCACCTATCTTGTTACATATATATGTAACTGATTTGAAGACCTCTTAGAGATTTAGTGAAGACATTTGTTAATCGGTTGTTGGAATTGACAAAGCTAGTGGTGGTGTCTCCTGATTCGATCTTCTCCCTGACAAAATGACAACGTACCTCAATATGTTTAGTCCTCATGAAAAACAGAATTAGAGGCAATATGCATTGTCGTTTAGTTATCACAGATTAGAGTTTGCATATTCTCTTCAAACTGAAGCTATTTGAGTAACTATTTCAACCAAATGAATTCACAAGTCACTAATGAGACGCCCTGTATTCAGCTTCAGCACTGGATTTTCCAATTACATTATGTTTTTTACTCTTCCAGGATATTAAGTTTCTTTAATAAGTACACAATACCCAGAAGTGGATCGCTAATCAATGGGTGAGTTTGCCCAATCAGTATCTGAATAGCCAACTATCTGAGTATGTCCTTTACATAAATGAGACATTTTCTTGGGGCACTTTTAATGTACTTTTGTATTACAACATCCCAATGGTCATGACAAGGAGAATTTAAGAGTTATTGTGAGGTAGTTTATTTTCTCAACCAATCTCTTGTATCTTCTTGGATTCATAGGGGTGTGAACTGGCTTGACATTCATTAAACCTGCCTTTTCAAGAATATCCATATCATATTTACTTTGTGAAATCACTATATCATCCTTGGATTAGGCGACCTCTATAACCAAGAAGTAACAGAGTTTACCAACATCTTTACTCTGAAACTAATGAGAGATGTTGCTTCAACTATAATATGCCCTGCTGATCGCCACCAGTGTTATCATAATATCATCTACATAACAAATCAAATAAAAGCATCCTTGGGATGAATGGCAATAGAATATAGAGTGGTCGGCTTCACTGTGAAACATACCAAACTGTTGCACTACAGTGCTGAATCTATCAAACCAAGCTCGTGGAGACTGTTTAAGACCATAAAGAGACCTGTGAAGCTGGCATACCATGGTAGAGGACTCCCCCATGCAACAAACGCCGGTGGTTGCTTCATATACACTTCCTCTTTGAGATCGCCATGCAAAAAGGCATTTTAATGTCAAGTTGATATAGAGGCCAGTGTTGGATGGCTGCAATGGGGAAGAGTCTAATAGAGGCCAATTTGGCCACAGGTGAGAAAGTGTCACCATAATCTAGCCCAAATATCTAAGTATATCTCTTGGCACCAACCGAGCCTTAAATTGATCAATCTTACCATCAGACCCAACCTTGACAATATAAAGCCAATGACAACTAACCAAAGACTTCCCAGGAGGTATAGGAACCAGTTTCCAAGTACCACTGTTTTAAAGATGACACATCTCATCAATCATTGCTTGCCTCCACTCTGGGTGGGATAAGGCTTCACCTGGAGATTTTGTAACAGAGACGAAAGACAAACAAAAAAAAAGACAAGTGTAATGCAAATGAGAAAAACGATGATAACTCAAAGCAATGTAATGAGAGGATGAGTTACGAGTAGCGCGTATACCTTTACGAAGAGTAATCAGGCTCAAGTGGCATGGCTGGATCCAGTAAGGAAAGTGGCACCAATGGAGAGTCTGGCATTAGGGGTGTAAACGTGTCGAGTCGAGCCGAGCACCTGAAGCTTAAGCTTGACTTGTGGAAATAATGGGTTGCTCAAGCTTGACTCATTTATTTAAACGAGCTTAACTAAAAGCATGTGTTTGGCTTGTTAAAAAAAGTAGAGCTTGAGTTTGACTTGTTTAGCTCTTTTATAACTTTGTTATTTTTGTATTTTTGAAAAGAAATTAGATTATTATTTAAGTTTACCATTTTAGCTAATAAAGATTTTAATATTATGTTATAATCAACAAATAGAAATGTGTTTAACATGCATGTGATATATGAAATTAAAAAATTCTAGATTATTATATTTTCATAATTTGGTTAAAAAAAATTACAACTTCTTGACTACTACAAAAAAGAAACTTCAAAAATAATTTAACACTCAATAAAGTTCAACATATTTCCATAATATAAATAATAAAAACTAGTAAATGCTGATGAAAGAGAGCGAAATCCAGATGGTTCTAATAAGCATTATTTCTCACATTTGCTTCAGAATTGTGTGACATACTTCACACTCTCTTCGAGTTAAGGAATGAAATGAAAATAACTTGTGACTGGGTATGAGAGAGCGAAACATTGAGAAACAAATAGGCAAATCGTTGAATAAATTTTTAATATGTCCGAAATCTAGTTACCAGACGTGTTTGGTAACTAGATTCTGGATAGCCTGAAAACGCAGAATTAAATTTGGGTACGTGAATGCGCAGGAAAGGTTGGGGTGAGGGAAAGGGTAGCGACAGAGATGGGAGATGGTGGGGGTGGAGTTGGGGGGCACTTTAAGGTGGGAGGTTTGGGGAGGGTGGTTATGGGGTGGGAAATGATGGTGGTGGTGGGGAGGAGGGGAGGGGCTAGTTTGGGTTAATTTTAGGGGGTAGTGTTAGGGCTGAGCAAAAAATCGTCTCCGACCAGAAACCGAAAACTGTGAGACCAAAACAGAGCATGTGGGTGGGTTATTCCGGGTAATCGGTTTTCCGGGTTAAAGGATTCAGATTGGGATGGATAGAAATGGGTGGCTTCGGGTTTGTCCAAATTGATCCACCGGTGACTGAATCCGACTGTTGGTGAAGCCATGAAGTGAAATGACGAGGAGGACGGCGAAATCTGAAACGAAAATGTTTTTCTCTTATTTTGTTGAGCACCGTTGGATCTGAATCAACGAGGATCGGTGATGTGGATATAATGAATGGCTTGGATTATACTTTAATGTATTTATTTATCATGACATCAAGTCTGCACTCTTAAGGTGACATCAAAAACAGTCCCAACGCTTTTAACCACATGATGCTCTCTGCCCCATGTTTTGTCATATTGATAATGCTTACAAACACACAAAACCAGTGAGAGCTTTTCATGGTCAATATATTCCCCCTTTCAAGTTCCAACAAAATAACTCATTTTTCACATTTTATTTGCTCATCTTCGGAGCCCAAATCCTTTCTTATTTTTCAAAAATAAAAACATTGTCATCAGCAGCAAGCGACAAATGACGAAGGTTGCACAACAAATACTGGCCTCACGACGGCGGAGCGGTGGTCGGAGTCCATCCCTTTCATGTTATTGCTTCTCTCACTTCTTTGGTTTTCTCTTCTCTATCTGTAAACCGTATAAACCCAACCGATAAAACTGACACCCGACAAAACTGGCAATGACGAAATTGTTGATGAAAATGGACGGAGATGGTTTGTGTATTACACATTTCGGTTTGTCACAGATCAAGTTTTTTAAGGCCGAAACCGACCAAATCCGACCGGTGCTCAGCCCTAATAGGTGTAATTTAGTCTTTTTCGATAGGAAAGGGGAGGTGGGGAAATTAATGTTGGAGGTGGTTTTACCAAAAACCCATTTGGCAACAATAAGAAGGTCAAAATCTTTATCCTCATGAGCAATTTTGGGGGGGAGACTTCCAGCACCCCTAATTTTTTCCAATAGCACCCTTACCCCCAACAATTTCCCAACAATTTATCTTCTAGCAAGTTGTCGAAAGGTAATATTTAAAGTTTTGCATTCAGTAACTCAGATGTCAGAAGGTAAAAAATTTGAAACAAAATTACTTCCGGCAAAGGTAAATTTTGTTGGGAAATGTTTTGTCAAACAAATTTGTAAATGGAGGGGGGATAGGGGAGAGAGAGTAAATAAGAGAGTAAGATTTTTATTTTTTTTACCTTCCGCCAACTCAATTGCCGAAAGTTATGGAGGGGTGGGGGTAGGGGAGAGAGAAAGGACGTAGGGATATTATGGAAAAAAAAAAGAGATTTGAGGGTGCTATTGACAAAAATGGGGGGTGCTGAAAGTCACTCCTGCAACTTGGTTACGATACAACCGAATGCTCCACATACCAAGCCCAAACACCAAAGACCACTCCACCCTCTTGTCTTTATATGTAAATTTAAGAACTTTCTGCTACACACAAATTAATTTAGGGCTTTGTTATCTAAGCCTCCCACTTTAATTTTGTCACCTCCCCTCCCCTTTAAAAATACCATTTTACCCCTATTTTTCTCTATCATGCATCCCTATTTTTCCTATGTTTTCGTATTTCTAGTCACCTTGTTGGCGAGGGTTCACGTCGACTTGTTAACGAGCGGTATTAATGTTCACATAGTTGTCATTAGCACGCTTATCAACTTGTTGAGAAAAATCCTCGTCAACAAGTTGATGAGCGTGTTATGAATAGACAGGGCTACCATTAACACGCTCATCAACTTGTTGACGAAAATCCACATCAACTTGTTGACGAAAATCCTCCTCAACAAGTTGACAAAAATCCTCGTCAACAAGTTGATGAACGTGTTACGAATACGAGAGGTCTACCATTAACATGCTCATCAACTTGTTGACGAGAGATTTCGTTGACGAAAACCCTAGTCAACAAGTTGATGAGCATGTCATGAATACGAGAGGACTGTCATTAACTCGGGCATCAACTTGTTGACGAAAAGCCTCGTCAACAAATTGACATGAAGTTCAAATTTGCAGGAAAAAAAAGCGAGGACGATGGGGTTAGGGAAATTAAGTAGGTGTAGTTAGGTCTTTTCAAGGGAAAAGGGAGGTGGGAAAATTAGATGGGGGAGGTTTAGATAAAAAAGCCCATTAATTTAAAAGCAAAATTGCCAATAAAATTACAACTTTTTAGAATTGGGTTGTCTATTTACCTCAGAATTAATTTTTTTTTTTTTGGCATACAATGGTGGTAATAAGATTTAAATATATGATCATGCAAACTGTCTAATCCCTTCACGCTAGTCCAATTTTAGACTCCAAGAATTGATTATGAAATGTATGAAAATTGTTAACATTATTGATGTTGAATTTTTATCTCGATTCAGAATAAAATAATTATGAAAAAAGACATGTAAGGGGTGGATTCTCTTAAGTAACGTATATTCGACCTTTTTTTTATTTTTATCACTGTGAAAAAAACAAAGGAATGCCACAATAAAACAAACGAAATTATCATTCATGCCATTCTCTGTGCAGTAAGGGGGCTTTGCAGAATGCATTATCTTATTTTATTTTTCAAATATAACAAAAAAATTTGGAGGCTGTAAATGACTATCTGGAAGCTAATTGATCTGTGACCTGGGTTTAAAATGTCAGAAAATAGATCTACGGGCAGGGCATTTTGGGAAAAAATTAAAACCTAACAGGTGGTGTATGCTAACAAAACTAGGGTGAATTTAATAATTCCCCCCCCAAAAACACTATTTTAAGGTACAGTAATGGGCTAACAAAGTCCATGTGTGGCCCATAGACATAGTCCATTTTAGTAACCCTTAATTATTATTTATAGAAAAATGCATAATGATAATCTATAAACTTCTTTCGATTCGATAACCATGAAACAATTCATAAGTAATACAATGCAAACAATATAATTTAAGTAGTACATTATCTGTATCAGGCCTTAATTTAACTGATTTATTGCATTTCAAGTACCATCTCCTATGTGCAAAAGCACTGTATTTCTTGAATTTCAAACACCCTCTTATGTGCAAATTTTTATTATATAAAAATACATTAACATACATGTCAATGTGATGACTCCATGATCTACAGTTCAATGCTTTAATAAAATAACAATGAAATAAAAAATAGGACCAATGTGATTGAAGTAAAACAATACAAGGCATCCTGAGGGTCTTTCTGGTAGGTACTGAATGAAAATTTTATGTTTCTCAGTTGACAAAATTTTGTACTCTAGTTTTTAGCGCATGATGCAATATTATCCTAAAGCGTTTATGTATCTGATAATATGTTACTGATTTGTCTTGTCGTTTTTTGAAGAAGCTGGTGTTAGCGTGAAGTAATTGGTTTGGTTGACATTTTTTGCAATTTTAATTATTTGGAGGACTTTGACAGAAGCTCTTTTTAATTAAATGTGAACTGATGTGAACTTTTCAACAGCCAAATAAAAAGTTTATGAGCAGAAGTATATCCATGAGAAATTCTAATCCACAAGGGATTTAAAAAGTCAAATTTCAGTGCAATTTAGTATTAACAATCTAATGTAGGATTATAGGGTGGTTGAAGTCTCCAGAAGAACTTGGCTCAATAACAAACAGAAGCTGAGCTCAGCCATACATTTTCCGCAATCACTAGAAGGTATGACACATTGAAAGAACCATAATCAATAAAAAAAAGGGAAAACAGACATACTGAAAAAAAATTCAAGAGAAGGATGAAACATAAATCTAGAAATCTTTATATCATTATTGGGTAGAGTACGCAAGGTTTTAAAAACAAAGTCCGCAATCACGATGGACCGCGACATCAAGGTTTTTTATGTTTCCACGATTGCATTAACCTGTTTTGATCGTGATTCTTCACACTATCAAAGATCGCAACGCGATCGTGACCACGACCCCGGCCCCAACCGTGATTTAAAACCTTGATAGAGCGTTGTAGAATGAAGATGCATAGAGGAATAGAATAAATAGATTCTTAAATTAAAATTGAGAGAGAGAGAGAGAGAGAGACCAACTGAGATCAACAAGAAATATGACAAAATGAGATTATGGGATTAATAATTTGAACACAAAAAGAATATCTTTAAGCCCCTCAGCATATTTAAGAAACCTTATGAATCTGCTGGTCCTAAAAGCTACCATTTCAGATGGAAGAGGGAACTGACACAGATCTTGTGTTTGATGTTATTGCTTTATTTAATCATTCATTATTTTTCCGTTTAGTCCTTAACAGATATAAATCCTGGGTCAGGTTAGGTAGAACCTTGAAAGATTGCTATAAAATAGAAACATTGCCTAAAACAGATACAATTTTTATGCTTCTATCACTTTCAGCCTACTATTTTACCTGTGTTGTCATTAATTACAATATATGTATCATTTATGCTATAGTTTTAATCTAAGAAGTCTCCTTTAATACACAATTATTATCAATATCTTGACCCTATATGGGGTTAATTTGAATACATGTCCTCGGCCTGCAAATTTTTTTTTCATAAATAAAAGTTTAGGTGAGTCAGGTCTCGAGGGCTCACCAAGGTTTAGGAAAAACATCGTGGACTAAAAAGCACTTACAAAAGTACTTACATATTACCTACCAGCAAAGTCTTCAAATCGGCAACGGAATTGAAACTCATATCCTTATGGGATATGAGTCATATCATTACTAACTATACCTACCTTTATTGGTTCCCCAAGTTTTATTATTCAAACAAGCTATGTTAGCAAATACATGTTACTGGTGATGATGGCTTAAAGCCAAACCCTTTTAAAAATGTTCAATTTTAGTTGCCAAGTGGTCCACAAACATTGGAGACAAAGGGGAGTAATATGAGGCATATGAGTGGTGGGGGGTGTAGTAGTGGTTATGGCTTATCCCTACTAACATATAGACACATAACTTGTACTTTTGCTTATTCCATTATTATGACCATCAACATCAATTTGATAACAAACAAGCAGTTAATTAGTTTATTATATTTGCTGTTGTTAGATTTCTGTAGCTATCAGTGCAAATATATATATGCAATTGAAGCAGCTTTGTCCAGTTGATATCAGCAGTGCTACATGTTAGGAAAACATTAGGCACAAATCTTTCCCTTTGTTTAAATCTTTTGAACAGGATAATAAAAACTATTGCTATTAGTAATATTTTTAGGCCATGCTGATAATAATAACAATGGAAGTGTACTTGTCTCATGAAACATGGTGGTGGCACACTGACATGTATCAAAATACTAATAAAAACCGTTTTGGTTGGCAAAGAAGAAGAAGAAGAAAAAGAATAAATAAATTATAGTATTTTAAGTTACCATGTGGAACCGTTGCAATGTAGTGATGAAAGATGGCACCACATTTTGATTGATCATATAATAACAAATGCATACCTTCTAGAAATTTTTGATTAGTAGAAACTAACACCCTCCCCATAATATCGATTAGTAATTAGTATTTAAGAATAAATTAGCTTAAATGCCTAATGATAAAAAAAAATGTGACACTAAACAGTTTCTCGTTCAAAGTTTGCCGTCCCATAATATATTCTACCAAATGAAAAACTCAAGCAACATCCAATTGTGATCGGGTTAAAATAATGAAAAATATAAAACTAATCCCCCTTAAAACTAAGTTTATGTCATTTATCATATGATCACTATAAATTAATGTCTGCATCATTTCTTTAAGGGATACATGTTTCATGCGTTGACATAATTTAATGTGCTTGATTCCACACACAAACCTAGCACCCTGGGAGCTTGGTTCAGGATTAAGGGTGTCCCTCTCTGCTCAAGTTTTTCAATAAAATAATCCTTCTTTCCTTCAATAATTGCTTCCTGTTAGAATACTCTTATTATTGAAAAATCAGAATATTTAAAAGAAATTAACACAAATAATATAAAAAAAATTAACACAACAAATGTATAAATAGTCAAATTAGCCCGTGAAAGTATAATGCCGTTGATATTAGTTCCTGAATAATAGAAATTGCGTTTAAAGTCCATGAATGATATTTTGTCCATAAATTGTATATAACATATGGAGTAAAAAACTTAGGCGAATTCAAATAGGTGTTGTTTGTGTTGTTCACAAATCATAATATGACACTTGGATTAATTTTTTTCTTTTAAATTCAAATTCAGAATGATCTTATTTTTACTATTGGATAGTTTTTTTTTTGACTAAAAAAGATATTCATTCATTCAAATTGGTAAATTACATCGATCAATATCGCAAAAAACCGAAAAGGATGAATCTGCAAACAAACTCACAGTATCCAGGTTAATAGCATAAAACGGCAAAATCAAAGCGCCTACAAATGTGACAAAATCAAAGTGACCGGAATACCCATGTCTCCGGATCTGCAACGTTGACGCCCAAGTCTTCATTGAATCTTTTACTGATCGAAGCTGATCTGCCAATCTGACCAAACGAACACTGCACCACGACGGGAAATCAAACAACGCCGTACCAAGACGACAAAATCACAAACAAAAAAACCTAAAAAACAACCAGATCTATGTGAAAAACCACTTATTTAGATAAAAACATACAAGAAAACAGTGTAGAGGTGTGATTTTAGGTTAAAAATGGCCTAAAACCACCCCATCCGGTGGCTGATGAAAGAAGACGAAGAGAGAAGGGAGAGCAGAGAACGGCGCTAGGTTACTGAGAGAAGAAGGTTTAAACACGGTTACTATTAGATAGTTAATCCATGTGTTGAGATGTGATTAAAAAATAGTAAAAAAATAAACACAAAGAAGCGCACTTAAGTTTGTCCATAAAATATTTATTTCATGAGTCAAACTAGTTCTCCTCGCGTAAATTCTCGAGTTTGATTTTGTGAATAAAAAATAGGTAATGGAAGAGTTTTGTCTCTTAGTGGAGTGGAACGTGACTTTCAGATACTGAGAGTAAACTAAATAAAAAATATAAATTTTCTGAAAAAGAAATATTCAGATACTTCGAATGTAACTTTAATAATTATTCAGGGATTAATATGACCAAGATTTTTAAATTAATTAAATAATTTATAGACAAACAATAAATATATTAAAGAATTTGATAGGAAACAAAGTTGTCGTTGCAGGTTGGAAAAAAAATTCACCGGATGAGTTGAAAGGGTATGGGCCATAGAATGGGCCAGAGAAGCCTGTTGAGAGGGCCCGACAAAGGAAACGCTCACGTGTGGTGTGGGTGGGGGCTTTAAAAGAAGTGAGATTTTAAAAGGCAAAAAAAAAAAAAAAAGACATAGTGGTCAATGGTTGCCACACGTGTATGTGTCGAGGGTGGTGTTGTCGCGTCAATGGCAAGCACGTGTGAGTGTGACACCTGAAAATGTGGCTCCGCAACCACCCAACCACCGTCGCCTTCGCTGTACCGATTCTAAGCAATTGCACGTGGATTTTGCTGTGCTGCACTGTTCCTTACTTAACACATCACTGCTTCTTCCGCTTTCAATTATTGTTTTATTCCTTGGTTATTTTATCAATTTATTTATTTCATTTTTCACAAATAAAAAATTAATCTTAAAGAAATTATCACCGGACAATTTATGTTGTTTTATTTTTTATTTTTTTAACCCAAGGCATCCTAATAGGAAGCTTGAGACTATTCCTGAAATTTATTTAAGGGGGTTAATCTCTTATGAGATATGTTTTTACGCTTTTTTATATGAATTTTTACCCTTTTCCATAAAATTTTACTCTACACAACACATTTGTTAAATAAAATTTAATTAGAAAATAAATGTATTTATTGAAAAAATATTATTTCTTGACTTCTTAACATATTAAATATTATACCGAAGAAAGCTTAGATGAAATGACACAAGTCTCTTTTAGCTTAACTAGTGGTCTCGAGTTTGAATTCGAGCTGTGAGAATATATACAACAGTGTTGAAATTCTTGACTCTTGAGCAAGAGTTTTGTCTCACTTGTAATCCTATTCGGTTCAAGAAATTAGTCTATGCAATTGAGTGTGGAGTGAAACCAATATCAATATATTATATATATATATATGTGTGTGTGTGTATTACATATTATATTTTTTTTTAATAAAGATATAATTTTTCTTAATTCCTTAACCAGTATTAATATCAGTAAAATCTTTAGTTTTATTTTTATTATACGTAAGCATAGCACTTCATGTATAATGCTTCGTGGGGGAATTTAGAGGCCTTTTGACTTAAAATGCTCATTATTGGTGCAATAATTTAACCCTCATCTTGCCCTAGCAAGCTAGTTATTTATTTTAGCTCTTCAACCGGGTTGAAGAAATCCGTTCGCCACTCATGCAAATTCCATAGTGATACCAGGGAAGGTTGACTCACTGGTCACAGCAATTTCTAGCAACAGTCACCTCAACCGTCACCTTACCATATGTTTAATTTTTAATTTTTTCACTACAAAAAAACAGTCAATTTGCGGCGGTTTTTTTGTCATTTTGCGGCGGTTTTCAACCCCGCAAATTGATTTGCGGGGGTTATGAAAACCGCAGCAATTACGTGTGCCGCAACCTTTTTGCAGGGGTTTTTAGAAAACGCTGGTATCGTACTTATTTGGGGCGGTTATTTTGTGGAGGTTTTTAACCCCCACAGCTAGTAGCGGTTGTATTGCGGGACCTGAAAACCTCCTAAATGTGAAGTAATTTTGAGGCGTTTTATTTGCGGGGGTTCTAAACCTACTAAGATTTGAAGTTATTTTGAGGGGGTTATTAACCTCCTCTAAACTTTCTGTAGAATTTTGAAGAAATTTTTTTTCCCCTCATCTCATTGTTAACACTTTTATATACCTTGCAATTTGAAATGATTTTGTTACAAAATATTTCCATTTTTGATTTTATATTTTCTTAATTTATGACAATTATAAAACATTCAATAAATATAATTCAAATACTCAAAATACCATTAAAAATATAACCATGATAAAATTCAAACATTTGTAGCTCCATTAAAAGAAACATTTGTAATTCAAATATCTAATGTAATACAACTCAAAACTTATAATATCTTAAAAGAAGTCTTATACTAAAAGATCCTAAAAAAAATCAAATGTTGTTAGCACCAGATGATCCTCTTGCATCCATAGGTGAATTAGGCTCACTTGCATCAACACTTGCCTGAGATAACAAAAGAAAAATACCGAGTTAATTTCAGCAAGTTGGTAATTATTTAGCATGCTATTTGAGCAGGTTTCATTAAATGCCATTAATATAATAGTTCATTTTTCGGCACTTATCACAATGTATTTGAGTTCAGATGCAATGGTAAATAAGGAAGAGTACTAATGAGTATACATGGCCAACATCTTAACTTTTGGAGACAAACGCAAATCTAGTAAATATCCCCTTGTTTATAGTTTCCATTTCATAACGTAATAAACAATCAAGAAGCAAATGTAATCAAGTTCAGGGCATTAATATTACACCTCTCCAAATTAAAAATCACTGCATTCTAAAATTCTGAAAAATTTCAATGACCACAATCTGTAACACTTTAAAAATATGTTTCTAATTTGATCTTATCAACATATTTAATCCAAATTAGTCATGATATTTACAAGGATACTAAGGTTGGTGTAAGAGGTATGGTGAGTTGGGACATCTCAACCAAGCTATCATATGTGGGAAAATCACTTTCATATATTTAAGAATATATAACACAGTTGCTTGATTTCAACAACTCTAACTGAATCCCTATATATGTTGAAAAGGTTTCTGTTCCTTCCTTGCTGTTCTTAATTATAGTTGAGAAGATCAAAAAAATTATATCAGCAACACAAGAGATTCACGAGGGTAAATTAATTTAATTTGAAACAAACACTTATTCATTCTTTAACTTCAAAAATAATATGAAATTGCTTCGAAGCTTTTAAGCCAGCTAGCTTTAGTTAATAGTATGTTACTGCAATAAGGAAAAAGATTGGACATCTTTTAAGATAATATTTGGAAGAAAATGACTTTTGTCAATAGTAGAGGTATGGTGATTTGGGACATCTCAACCAAGCTATCATATGTGGGAAAATCATTTTCATATATTTAAGAATCTATAACACAGTTGCTTGATTTCAACAACTCTAATTGAATTCCTATTTCCTAGCTAGCTTGTAGATGACTAAGACAGTTAACTGCTTAACTATATTTGTCTTTCACACAAATTCCCTTGAAGCACACCTTAATGCAAAGAAACCAAAAACTACACCTTTCAATCGCATACATATGATGTAAAAGTGTATAATCATTCCTAAGTTGAGATCATGATCAGAGATGGATGAGCTACCCATATATAGTCCACCTGGCAGTGTTTTATTTTGTACTTTATCAAAAGAAAACAACATAAACTAGATTATGCAGTGATTAGTACAAGGGAATGCTTAGAGTGTAAGGGAGTGGCACCATCCATTCTTGTTTGACCAAAGTCATTGTTGAATCATATCAAACATTAATGTTCTAGTGTTTCATAGTAACTACACAAACTATCAAACAATAATTGAGCATAAATTTCATAAAAGTACTTACATTTGATGAACCAAAGACTCCAACACAAATCTAGTATCATAGTCATTGCCTTGTCACTCAATCCACACAAAACCTTTATATGATATAATTTGATTATAAATTCTAGTTTTGTGTACTTGCTCCCTTCATTCAATATCTGATTTCCATCATTCATAAACTCATGAAAATCACTACAACCCTCCTTTGACTCTTCGTTTAATATTTCATTTGCGCCTAATGGTTGTGGTTCATCTATATTAGCGGCTTGTTGCCTATAGTGTCCAAATGCATCATTGACCATTGTTTCTATCGGATTTTCATAATGAGATGCCTCTTGCACAAGATCTTCATTCCTAGAATACTCTTGCACAAGATCTTCATTCCTAGAAGACGCCGATACTTGTTTCTCACCATGACGATTCCATATGACATAGTTTTCGGGGAATTGTCTGAACTTTAAGTGATCCTCGGCTATCTCTCTAGTTTGCCAATCTATAAACCCGCATTTAGAACATGGACATTGTATCCTATTTCCAAGAGCCGCCGTCTCAAAAGCAAAATCCAAAATTTACCTAAGATAATTTCAGATTCATCTCAGAGCTCGTGGCTTAGAAATCCAAGATTTATCCATACTCAAGATACCTAAACAAGTTATCAATGATAGTTCATAAAACCAAACTTCATAATATTCCAATACAAAATCATCATCATGATTGAAGCAATGCTTCTATATAAACAACATAATCTAACTAAAGAAAAACAAGTCCTTTACAAATATATTTATGTCACACCATTTATTGGACAACAATCACTATCTAGCCAGCTTAACTACAGATGTGTATCAGCTAAATATTATTTGACATTGTGTTTTTTTTTTCAATTTCATTCACTTCTAAAATCTGTATGCTAATATTAATATCTTTTAGACTATTGTTTTGAAGCTAACAGAAATAGCATGTAGAGCAGCTAACAGAAATAGCATGTTTATACAAAAAGCATGAATTTCTTTCTATAAATATAACCTTGTCACTGTACAAGAGATGTATAATAGTGTGACACAAATTATGTGTACATGGCTCACAAGAATCCATATCATATCAATTAAACTATAACCTTCTCACTGTACAAGAGATGTGCATATGGCTCACAAGAATCTGTATGATATCAATATAGTCACTACTCTGAAAATCATATATACACCTGATTTATCCTCTTATTTGATCATGTGAAACACATGTTCCATTTTATCTATCTTTTTATAGATGATGTTTTCACAAACTATTGTTCTTCAAATACTATGATGCTAACTATATCTATAAACAATACATATATAAGTCATTGTTGGAGTAACAATTTAACAGGTGTCAATCAACTAACCATTCCCTTCCACAACACACTTCACAAACACAAAAAAATTTGCCACAAATGTCACGGTTACAGCTCAACAATAGCTGGAACCACCTCTTTTATTTAATTATTATTTTTTTAATGAAATGCATAGCCTCTCTTATATCTTCACAATGCCAAAAAGTCAGCACAGAACATGACAGTCACGTTCACGTGACACTGCCATCTTCTTTCTCCACAAAACCAGTTCACTCTCGTAACTATAGTCAACCACCGTTTGCCGGATTCGTCTTAGATACACACACGGTAACCAGATCAGTCACCATCTTTCGTCCATCCCTTTCCCCATTGATAACCTAAATCAAACTCTACAAAAAAGCATAGACCCGTGACAACCTGTTACGTTGATCCAAAGGTAAATCTTATTTTCCCCATTGCGCAGAATGAAATGCTTGATCCAAAGGTAAATCTTATTTTTCGCCAAATGCTCTGTTACGTTGTCAATTTAATTTTTCTTTCTTTTTTTTAAGCTTCTCAGTTAGTATTTCTTCACTAAGATCTATATATTGGGGCTCAGGTTGCCAATATTTCCTCACCGAAACCAACCTAAACCAGTTCAAACCATACTGAGATAGTGAGATGGCTACCATATTCGATCCTATTTCGGCGATTTCACCTGCCAAGGCGAGTTGGACCATCAAGGCTAAGGTCATTCGGTTGTGGCAAGTTTCTGATTTCACTAGGCAGAGAATACCGTTCTCTATGGAGTTAGTGCTGATGGATGAGGAGGTTGTGATGACAAACAATTTTTTTTTTGTTTCAACAAAGGATAAGGATTTGAATTCTGAGAGTGTATATTTGGGTAATGAGAAGGAGACAATGACTGTTAATTCGTCTTCATGCACTACTCTAGCTGAGGTACCATTTCATTGTGTATACTATAGGTGTTTAACATGATTAGGAAGTTGTTTGACATTTGACAGTCTCTATATGCTATTTGACGGTCTATATTTGCTTTTTGATAGGACCTTATGCCCAAGTTCACATGTGCTGTTGTTGGTGTTGAAAGGAAGAGTGGTGAATTATCCAAGGATTTAGAGGATATAACTCCTCTTAAGAAAGACTTTGAAACACAGCAAAGCAACATGGACCTTCAAATTGAAAGGAAGAGTGGTGAATTATCCAACGATTTAGAGGACATAACTCCTCTTAATAAAGACTGTGAAACCCAGCAGAGCAACGTGGACCTTGAAATGCAGCGACCCATTAAGTTGTTGAAAAAGAACATCAAGATTGAGAAAATGTAGATGGCTCTACTTTGGGTGCTATACTGGTGCTGCTATCTGATTGGGGAGATAAGTGATGCTGATGTTATTTGTCATGTTCTGTTATTGATGCTTTATATGTAGTTCTTATTGTTGCTATTTCTTAGCTTTGTATTTTGTGGACAAGAAAGGTATTTAAGTTATGAGTCATTGGGTTGCTTTCTGCTTTGTGGACAACTCTTTTATGTTAAAGTTTCAGTCTTTGTATTTTGTGGACAAGATTTGTATTCAAGTTGGAGTCATTGAGTTGCTTTCTGCTTTGTGGACAACTCTTTATGTTCTGATTCTGTCTTAATGTTATTTGAATTTGAATTTGAAGGCCCACTTTTTCTATACCTATTGTTATTGTATACAAATTAACATTTCCATTTATCGCACTGCTTTATTTTCTGACTCAATCTGCATAAGAGGGATTAAAGTATGTAATCAAAGTATTTATTTATAGCAATAATGGATTAAGATTATCTATTCTTTAAAACACCTCCAACTAAATAAGCATACACCTCCAACTGCAAAATATGGCACAAATCCAACTAGAAGATTACATACTACCAATTGAAAATGTGTTAATTCTGATTCCAAACGAAAAGCATGTGTTAATCCAGGATTTACTTCATTAAAAAACCAATCAAAATAGCCATTCCCATTTGCAGTATCAACATCTTCATGAAGTTCAATGTATTAGATAACCAAGTCAACTGTTGAGAAATACTCCAAGAATTCTGTCGAGATCAACACCAAGAGTTCTGTCGAGAACTTCAACACCAAGAGTTCTGTCGAGAACTTCAATACCAAGAGTTCTGTCGAGAACTTCAATACCAAGAGTTCTGTCGAGAACTTCAATTGTTACCTTAATTATCATTAGCCCATGTGTTTCATATGATAGTATCAATTGTGTATATTCCATTAGCTGTCAAATAATCAGCATTCATTTGTCAAATATCAAGAAGATATTAAGTATAGAGATTCTGAAGATGATTCCCAGGTTCGTAAAAGACTTCGTGTTTCCTTGAGGGAATTCATTGCATTTAGAATCCAAGAAAGAGATGTTGAAATTGGTAACATTGTCAATGCAAGAAGATTGTTTCAACAATTTTTAGTTGATTGCTACACTATGATAGAGGCTCAGCGTCTGTCTTTCATAAGACACAATCAAAAAAAAATCAGGTGTGATATTCTTAATGGGTTACAAGAAGCTGTTAATAGAGGAGAAACAGAGCCTTCTTCTGTTGGGAAGCGTATAATATTGCCGTCATCTTTTACCGGTGGTATGAGATACATGTTCAATAACTGCCAGGATGCTATGGCTATCTGTAAAAGATTTGGATACCCGGATTTATTCATTACCGTTACATGTAACACAAATTGGAGTGAAATACGTGATTTTGTTTCTGAAAGGGGTCTTGCCGTTTGGACTGCCAAATCAACTACTCTCACAAGGAAGTATAAAACTCGACTACGAGTACTTTACTCAGCATAAAAATTAATGCTAACTTTATTACATCAAGTTGTTGCAAATTGTCTATACTTTGACAAGAACAGTGCCCCAAAACCAAAGGTCGAGCCCGCCATGGAGCTCGACACCCAGCGTCGGAAGAACCTCGACCTCGACACGACCCCCGTGGTCCTAAACCCAAGTCAGCATAAAGGCTTGGTGGGCTCACTCGCAGCTCGACCCCCGTGGTCCTAAGCCCAAGTCAGCATAAAGGCTTGGTGGGCTCACTCGTGGTCCTAAACCCAAGTCAGCATAAAGGCTTGGTGGGCTCACTCGCAGCTCGACCCCCGTGGTCCCGAAGACCCCAAGTCAGCATAAAGGCTTGGTAAGCTCACTTGCAGCTCGACCCCTGCGGTCCTAAACCCAACTCAGCCCTGTGGTCCTAAACCCAACTCAGCATAAAGGCTTGGTGGGCTCACTCGCAGCTCGACCCCTGTGGTCCTAAACCCAGGTCGGCATAGAGGCCTGGCTCAAAAGCATCTCGGAAGGTCGCCAGTCGACCTAAACAACCCCTGTGGTTTCCAAGACACCAGGTCAGCATAGAGGCCTGGCTCAAAAGCAGCTCGAAAGGTCGCCAGTCGACCTAAACAACCCCTGTGGTTTCGAAGACACCAGGTCAGCATAGAGGCCTACAAGCTCTAAAGCAGCTCGGCTAAGGTCGCCTGTCGAGCTAAACAAGACCATTGTGGTTTCAAAGACACCATGTCGGCATAAAGACGTGCCGAGCTCAAACACAGCGCGACAAAGACTAACCCCTGCGGTTCCAAAGATTTCAGGTCAGTATAGAGGCCTGGCGAGCTCTAAAGCAGCTCGGAAGGTGATAACTCGACCTAAAGAAAAACCTAACCAGCTCCAATCATCAGAGACCTGACAGGTCAAAACGATCCTCGGATTAGACAAGCACTCGACTAATGTAGTTACGAGGGACTAATGTTCCAAACTTTCAATTTGAAACAAATCTTTCGGGGGGAAGCCACCCGAGGACTACAGGAAAGCGTGGAAAGAAAAGTAAAATAAGTCATCATCACTTAGTCAAATTTCATTCATAGGAAAAGGAATTGCAAGAGGTAGTTATCGGATGAGCAATTACAAGATCGGAACTAAATAAAAACAAAAAGCAACAAGGCACAAGTTACGCAAGGGCATCCTCTTGGCTTTCAATAACAAGATCGGGAGCGATCACCTTTGTTGGGGCCAGGGCATCATATAAACCCTCCTAAAATTGGGGAGCACTGAAGCCCTTTTTTCTCCTAGAGACGAAGCCCGACAAAGATTAACTCGCCACGAGTTTGCGGAGGTAAAGCTCTCCGTGAGCCCACCGACGAAGACAAGTTCTCCACAAGCTCAAAAAAGTGACGCTCCTTGTGAGCTCACCTGCAAATGGAACCTTGCCACAAAGAAGGTCGAAACTTGGTTCCCCTAATCATTCCAGGTCAGACCAAGACCTGGCGAGCTCTAAAGCAAGCCCGATTTCGGTCACAACTCGACCTCAGAAACACCTCTAGGGTCTAAATCATCAAGTCACCAAGACTGTCGAGCTCTCATCGCCGCTCCACTTAAGCTACCTCACAAAGATAAAAGCAAGCAAATACAAACTACTCGGGTATCCCCTTGACTCTGTTGGGCCACCATCGGCAATAATTCTCACGTTCGCAAAGAACCGCTTCTCCTTGCTTCATCGGGATCACCCTGGTTGGTCTTTTTCGGCTTCATCCTCCTCCTCCACAATCTTGCCATCCTTCGCAGCCTTGGTGAAGTCAAGCTTCGAGATATCCAAATCGGGGCAACCACCCCGATGGGGCAAAGGCATTATCAAAGCCCTCCTTAAACTGTAGGGCACAAGAACTTATACTCCTCCGCCTCAACAGCTTGGCCGAGGATTTCTCCTTCTCAATCGCAAGGTCGAAAGCCATGAGATCTCTCATTTTGCAACTCTTTTTGGTCCTCCAAGTGCCTCATGTAGCTCTCACAAGTTCGGTTACAACTTGCTCGGCCACAGTGAGCCCGGATCGAACAAGCTCGACCATGATCGACCATCCTGGAGAGACAACAAGGATGCCTGAATAAGTGCACCCACCACGCGGATTAATCAGTTGGGGGTTTACGTCCCATCGTAAAGACAAGAAATAAGGTCAATGCCTGACACATGTAGCACATGAACCAAGGATGACTACGTGATCAGCCGAGGTCCAATCATCTCGAACCTCTAGACATCATACCTCGCAGATCGATCATCCGAAAAATCATCATATTATCGATACCAAAAACCCATGCTATTGATCGCGGCTATTCGACGAGTTCAACCCGACCTACTACCCTTAAGTAGTAGTTATGCTATTTCAAGCTCGGCAAGAGCTATTCTATGATGGGATCAACTATTACAGGAATCTGAGAAAACCAAACACTTGCACTCTAAGTATTAGATGCCCAACTGGTCGACAAGCAAGTCTAGGGGGCTTGTGGTCCAAGATCAACAACGGATCACTCCCCGTTCAATAACCCGCATTTACAGGGTCGAATAAAAACAAATAATATAGACTTATCAACTCTTCAGGTATCAACTCTTCAAGTCAACAAGTCTAGGGGGCTCGTGTTACAGACTCGATCTCCGACCTGCTACAAGAGACCTCTCAACTCGGTATCCTCTATAGGATAGCTCCATGCTCGGAAGGAGATCTGCTGCGGATGAGAACAAATAATAGACTCATCAACTCTTCAAGTTAATAAGTCTAGGGGGCTTGTGTGACGGGCCGGCCTCCGACCCGGCCCTCCTAGCTAGGCCTCCGAGCTGAGCTCTATAGTGACCGAGTACTGACCTAAGCCCATTAACCGAGAAGGGCCCCAGAGATGATGACCGAGCCCACCAACCGAGCAGGGCTCCCAAAGGCACGTGTCACACGTCTCAACCAAGGATCAGCTTGCGGACATCCTAACTAAACCATTGCCCACATCACGGTTTCATGATCTTACAAACAAGATGAAGGTAACAGATGGTACCATCATCTTGAGGGGGCGTATTAGATAACCAAGTCAACTGTTGAGAAATACTCCAAGAATTCTGTCGAGATCAACACCAAGAGTTCTATCGAGAACTTCAATACCAAGAGTTCTGTCAAGAACTTCAACACCAAGAGTTCTGTCGAGAACTTCAATTGTTACCTTAATTATCATTAGCCCATGTGTTTCATATGATAGTATCAATTGTGTATATTCCATTAGCTGTCAAATAATCAGCATTCATTTGGCATTAAGTGAGCGAGATCCTCTCCTCATAATCATCAACAATCACCAATTGATGCTGTCCAAAGAAAGTATCTATAAATACCTGTATCATACTTCAATGGAATAATATCGAGTTATATACTTTATACAATATCCACTTCCAGCACCCGAAACGTGTCCTGCGCTATCTAAAATCCACGATCAATCATGCTCTCATGCTCAATAAACCCACATCACTTGAACTACTTGCTTATTCAGATGCCGACTGGGGAGGAAATGCAGATGACAGAACATCCACATCTGCGTTTATAATTTTCTTTGGAGGGAATCCAATATCGTGGCACTCAAAGAAACAAATAACTGTGACGAGATCTTCAACTGAAGCAGAATATCGAGCAGTTGCAACAACCACAACAGAGCTCATGTGGCTGAAAAATCTCCTAAGTGAGCTTCGGGTTCCTAATCACACCCCTCCAAAGCTTCTATGTGACAACGTAGGTGCTACATACCTATGTTCCAACCCTGTGCTATACTCACGCATGAAACATATATCCTTGGACTATCATTTTGTGAGAGAACAGGTTCAGGCCAAGCAAATGCATGTGTCACACGTCTCAACCAAGGATCAGCTTGCGGACATCCTAACTAAACTATTGCCCACATCACGGTTTCATGATCTTACAAACAAGATGAAGGTAACAGATGGTACCATCATCTTGAGGGGGCGTATTAGATAACCAAGTCAACTGTTGAGAAATACTCCAAGAATTCTGTCGAGATCAACACCAAGAGTTCTGTCGAGAACTTCAACACCAAGAGTTCTGTCGAGAACTTCAATACCAAGAGTTCTGTCGAGAACTTCAACACCAATAGTTCTGTCGAGAACTTCAATACCAAGAGTTCTGTCGAGAACTTCAATTGTTACCTTAATTATCATTAGCCCATGTGTTTCATATGATAGTATCAATTGTGTATATTCCATTAGCTGTCAAATAATCAGCATTCATTTGGCATTAAGTGAGCGAGATCCTCTCCTCATAATCATCAACAATCACCAATTGATGCTGTCCCATTTTGTCTCATTGTCATGGTTGAGTTTCTATTGTTCCTAATTAACATTTTAGCCATATGCTTCACTGATTGAAATTTGGAAATAATGTTGTACTATTTTTTATTCCAAACCCATAGTAATCAGGGTATTTATTCGAAACCCAAAGCATGTGTTATTATTATTTTTTGAATATATATCAGATATCAAAACCATGTAGCAAATATCAAAACCGGTTTGATATTTATATGCATACTTTATTTGTGCCTCCACTTTTTTTATTATCAGATCAAATATCAAAACACTAATAGACAAAGAAAAGAAAAGGAAGCATCAAGCTTTGACCTACTTTTGCTGTTTCATCAGTCACATGAGGGAACCAAAAATTACTACATTAAATATGACTTCCTTTGTTTTAGAATCCTGACAAAATAAAGCACTTACCCAGAATAGTAATGGATATTGTATCAAGGTTCAGAATCTCTATATTTAATATCTTCTTGATATCCATTTGCTGTTTCATCAGTCACATGAGGGAACCAAAAATTACTACATTAAATATGACTTCCTTTGTTTTAGAATCCTGACAAAATAAAGCACTTACCCAGCTTCTCAAAACTAACTCACTCCAAAAGACTCATTCACATGAAAAAATAGGAACCCGTGTCCTGATCTAAAGACCAAAAGGAGGGTTACTTTTGTCATAACAGATGGAAAAGTATGGTCATAGGAATTGTGCAAAAAGTTAAACCTTTCTCAAAAGTAAATTCCCTGTGAGGTAGTAACTGAACAAGTCCCATTGCCTCCAACACCATTGCTGCATTTCTGCTAAATGGAACCTACAGCTTCTAAAAATGCTAGAAACAAAAGGAAGGCCATTATGAGGCAAAAATCAAACGCAAATCATGTCATCACAGGTACTTCCATGTTTAACTTGATTCCTCCCTTTGCAAATAAAATTCCCAGCTTTTTTGGACAACTTCAGCAACTTTCCATGGCAGTAGCTCATGAAGTTGATTTCTTTCAGGCCATAATATGATTCCAGTGGAGTCTTTGTCCTATATTCGTAATATCAGATTGGGCAACTCAAATAGAATACCATTGACACCATTGTCTAATGGTGAGTGCTTTCTTTTAGATTTAATCATTTCAAATTTTATATCTATCTTGAGTTAATAATGTGATTATCCTAAACATTGCTTATTTATATTTTTGTTTTAAACCAGGAAATCTGCAATTTGCTAATACTGTAGGAAGGAATAATCTGAGCTCCAATGTCACCAACAACACAGTTCCATCCCCCATTTCTTCAGGACTGACAGACGAGAAAATAGAATATCATTGTCACCATTCACTCCTGGTAGAAAAAATATCTTCTGTTATCTGCATTTGCATTTACTCATTTGCTAATTATATGTTATAAACATATGTTTTTTTATGCCATTTGTTTTGAAGAAGGAAATGTGGCAGTTCGTAGTAGTTTACAAAGTTCAAATAGTAGTTGTAAGGATGCTAGCAGCAACATTCACAAAAGGCAGAGGAGTTTTCATAAACAAAATTTGTCACCGCTTTCTTCAATAGTAAACACTATAAACTACAATGCTGCCAAATCCCATGGTGATATTTTCTCTTCCAAAGCTGCATCAAGTTAGTAATTTCACTTACATATTTGGAAAAATTTAGTCCACCACATTTTTTCCAATAGTATATTAGTATGTTAACATTTCTAACTATTTTTATCATATCAACAGCTAAACAACCACAAATTACATATATCTCTGGCTCAAGTGCAGAATCTTCTGCATTATCAGAAGTATTAAATCCCCAAAATAGCTCTTATTACGGCAAATGCATCACAAAATCTGCCAACGTACTTCATTCAATCGGTGCAACTAGATTAAACTTTGACCAACAATTTGAGGACCGACATTCCAATGCCAGTGGTTCTACCTCAGGTTAGTATATTCAAAACATTTTGCTTTAAAACTGCCTACACACTAATCACTCAATACATCATCTTCTATGTTTTAATAAGTGTACAATTTTTTAAATCAGGTTTTGCCCCTCAGGATGACACTACTGACTTTCAAACATAATTATATTCAAATGCTGAAACTCATGGTACAAACTATACTCTAATAATGGTTCAAATGTTGCTATAATACTAATACAAATACTATAATATATTGTTGTATAGTCTATAGTTTATATAATTGATTTTTTTTACAGCATATGTCAACTTTGGACAACCATCAATTCAATGTCAGTATTGCATGGCTGATGTATGGTTTGAAGAAAGATCTGAAAAGGCCAGGAAAGTGAAGGATGTTGAATTTTCAATTTGTTATCAGAAGGGAAAAGTACAACTAAAATTCCTAGACAAGCCTCCACAATTACTCATCTCCTTAATGAATGGTCTGGATGATAGAGGCAATCATTTTAAGCAAAATATTAGAGCATATAATAGCATGTTCTCATTTACTTCAATTGGGGGTAAGATAGAATCTTCAATCAATGACGGAGGTGGTCCTCCCCAATTTATACTTAGTGGGCAGAATTATCACAGAATTGGGAGTTTGTTGCCAGAACCCGGATCTAATCCTAAGTTTGCACAACTATATATTTATGATACAGAGAATGAATTACAAAATAGGACTCAAAACTTTGGGTATGTGTCATGTACTATTACTCTATCTTGCAAAGTTATTAGTTTAGAAAATAAATTTATGAATTTATATGTCTTTGCAGGTCAAACAAAGATTCACAAAGCTTTGATAATTCATTGGTTCAAGATCTGACTATTATGATTGATGAGTTTAACAAACTTGCTAAGGAATTTAGAAGAGTCAGAGATTATGTAATGCAAGGTGAGCAGTCAAGTTTTAGTTTGAGGTTGTTTCGAAATCGATCCACGGATTCAAGGATGCATAATATTCCTACATCAAATGAAGTGGCAGCTTTGATAGTGGGTGACTTCAGTAGCATGGATGTTGGGAGAGACATTATTGTCAAAGATTTTTCAAGCCAGTTGACTAGGCTTCATGAAACACATACTGCATTTATCCCCTTGCAATATCCATTACTATTTCCTTATGGAGAAAATGGATATCAAGAAGATATTAAGTATAGAGATTCTGAAGATGATTCCCAGGTTCGTAAAAGACTTCGTGTTTCCATGAGGGAATTCATTGCATTTAGAATCCAAGAAAGAGATGTTGAATTTGGTAACATTGTCAATGCAAGAAGATTGTTTCAACAATTTTTAGTTGATTGCTACACTATGATAGAGGCTCAGCGTCTGTCTTTCATAAGACACAATCAAAAAAAAATCAGGTGTGATGTTCTTAATGGGTTACAAGAAGCTGTTAATAGAGGAGAAACAGAGCCTTCTTCTGTTGGGAAGCGTATAATATTGCCGTCATCTTTTACCGGTGGTATGAGATACATGTTCAATAACTGCCAGGATGCTATGGCTATCTGTAAAAGATTTGGATACCCGAATTTATTCATTACCGTTACATGTAACACAAATTGGAGTGAAATACGTGATTTTGTTTCTGAACGGGGTCTGACAGCAACTGATAGGCCTGATATTGTGTGTAGAGTATTCAAAATGAAGCTGGATGAAATGATGACAAACTTCAAAAAGAAAGAAATATTAGGAAAGGTTAATGCAGGCAAGTTTTAATCTTATGCATATTTTATATAATTTTGTAATTTATATTCATTATTTTTTAATTGAATTTTTAACTGATATTAGGGATGTACACTATCGAGTTTCAAAAAAGAGGACTTCCGCATGCACATATATTATTGTGGTTGGATGGCGACAACAGATTGAGGAATGGAACAGATATAGACAAGGTCATTTCTGCTGAACTACCTCACCCCGATTTGTATCCAAAGTTGGCCAATGTTGTTGCATCATACATGATGCATGGTCCATGTGGGGTTGCTAACATGAAGTCACCTTGCATGAAAGGAAGGAAATGTGATAAGTATTATCCCAAAAAATTTCAATCTACTACTACCATTGATGAGGGTGGCTATCCATGCTACAAGCGTCGTGATTCTGGGATGTTTGTACACAAAAAAGGGATCAAGTTGGATAACAGGAGTGTCGTTCCTTATAGTCCCCTTCTTTTGATGAGGTATCAAGGACATGTGAATACAGAATATTGCAATAAATCAAATTCCATCAAGTATTTGTTTAAATATGTGAACAAGGGTCCTGACCGAGCCAATATGAAGATAACTAATGATTCTGTAAACTCTGAAAAATCAGCTGTTGTTGATGAGATCAAACAGTATTATGATTGCAGATATCTATCTCCATGTGAAGCGGCTTGGAGAATTTATTCCTTTGATATTCATGAAAGGTGGCCACCTGTTCAAAGGTTATATTTTCATCTTCCAAACGAGCAATCAATTCTATTTAAAGATGAGGATACAATTGATGAAGTTGTTGTAAATAATGAAGATGTGCAAACAATGTTTCTGGCTTGGTTTGAGGCAAATAAAACTTACAATGAGGGAAATAATCTAACTTTTGCAGAGTTTCCTACAAAGTTTGTTTATTTTAGTCAACAAAAGAGATGGCAACCGAGGAAATAGGGTTTTACTATTGGAAGGCTTACCTATGTTCCGGCTGGTACGGGTGAATTATACTACATGAGGTTATTATTGACAATCCAAAGGGGTTGTATTGACTATGAAAGTATTAGAACGGTCAATGGCAAGGCCTATGACACTTTCCAAGAGGCATGTTATGCCTTGGGTTTGTTAGCAGATGACAAAGAATACATTGATGCAATTAAAGAGGCCAGTGAAATGTCTTCCGGGAACCAATTGAGGAAGTTGTTTGTTACATTGTTGGTCACGAGCACAATGAAAAAGCCAGATGTTGTTTGGGATTCTACTTGGAAATTGTTAGCCGATGGAATTCTATATCAAAGAAGAAAGACATTACATATCCCAGGTAAATGTTTTATAACTTTTGATATCTATGTATCGTGTTTGTATATTTTTTGATATACTGTGTTTTTTTTAGGTCTTCAAATTGAAGATAATGAATTGAAAAATCTTTGCCTCATAGAATTGGAAAAGCTATTAATGTCAAATGGAAGATCTCTAAAGGATTATGGTTCTTTACCGTTCCCAGATTTTTCAGATGTGTTTGACTTTCAAAATAAGTTCATTGTGGATGAGTTAAACTATGATAGAGTTGAATTAATGAACTACATGCATCTTTATTACAATTGTTTACAGAGGAACAATTGAGTGTTTATGATAAAATCATTAGATCAGTCTTATCTCAAGTCGGGAGGATTCTTTTTATATGGCTATGGTGGAACCGGGAAGACATTTCTTTGGAAAACATTGTCTCACGCTCTTAGGTCACAGGGAATAATTGTCCTCAATGTTGCTTCCAGTGGTATTGCTTCTTTGTTGTTACCAGGAGGAAAGACTGCTCATTCCACTTTTTGTATTCCATTGGACATCAATGAGGAATCAACTTGCAATATTAAGCAAGGAAGCCTTCGAGCTAAGCTTCTTATAGAAGCAAAATTAATCATATGGGATGAAGCTCCAATGATGAATCGATTTTGTTTGGAGGCTTTCGATCGAACTATGAGGGATCTCATGAGAGTCAAATGTGCAGAAAATAATGACAAACCATTTGGGGGGAAAGTTGTTGTCTTGGGTGGGGATTTTCAGGCAAATATTGCCTGTGGTTAGAAAAGGTTCAAGACATGACATTGTTAAATCAACAATTAACTCCTCAGAGATATGGAAAAGCTACAAGGTTTTGAGGCTGACAAAAAACATGAGGTTAAGTACCGCAACAACAGATCAGTCCGCTAATGAGATAAAACATTTTGCTGATTGGATACTTAAAATTGGAGATGGTGACATGGATGCAGATGAAAATGGTGAAAGTGAGATTGACATACCAGATGATTTGTTGATTTCGCATTGTGAAAGCCCGTTACTTTCATTAGTGGAATTTGTGTATCCAGACATATTACAAAACATGACATGCAGTAACTTCTTTGAAGAGAGAGCAATCCTTGCTCCAACTTTAGAATGTGTGGAACAGGTTAATGACTCCATTCTCTCTTTGTTTCCTGGGGATGAAAAAGACTATTTCAGTTCTGACACACCCTGCCAATCAGATGAAGATTATGAGCTTCAGAGCCAATGGTTTACCTCTGAGTTTTTGAATGACATTAAATGTTCTGGGATTCCAAATCACCGATTGACACTAAAGCCTGGAGTACCTGTGATGCTTCTGAGGAATATTGACCAGGCAAGTGGTTTGTGTAATGGAACAAGGTTGCAGGTGAATGATTTAGGAACTAATATTATAACAGCAACAGTTATCACTGGCAAAAATATTGGGGAAAGAATCTTTATTCCAAGGATGGATTTGGTACCTTCTGATTCTGGACTCCCATTTAAATTCCAGCGAAGACAATTTCCCCTATGTCTCTGTTTTGCAATGACAATAAACAAAAGTCAAGGCCAGTCACTTTCTAAGGTAGGACTGTATCTTCCACGACCAGTTTTTACACATGGTCAACTCTATGTTGCTGTGTCCAGAGTAAAATCAAAAAAGGGTTTGAAGATTTTGATTTTGGACGATGATGGGAAGGTATGCACATCGACAAAAAATGTTGTATACCGAGAAGTTTTTGGCAACCTAACAGGTTCGAAATCTATATTTTTCATCCTTCATTAAACTGTGCTTATATATACAAACCTTGAATTTTAATGATCTAAATTTACTAAGTTTTAGTTTTAGTCTATTGACATGTGATATGTTTTTAGCAGAATATGTAGTCCACCAAAATTATTACTAATGGAGATATCTGCTTTGTGTTTTTGTAGATTTTGGAAAGGCCGTGATGCCCAGAGTCGCACCATTGAAGACCTTACGTGAGGCAATGATAACCATGGAAACGCTCTTTTTATAATTCAGTTCTTGACATATTATGATGTATTGCGGGTCATTAGGATCAAGAGTATACATTTTTTCCGATGTTTGTATTTGGCTGGAATTTTGATACTCTCGACAAACTAATTGTGGTTACTCTTATGTCGATTTTGACCTTTTACTTATTGTGAGTTGTGGAGTGTTTCTTTGCAAAGAAACAAGTATAGTGGTTCTATACTCCCTCTTTTAAACTTGGTTCCTTAGATATCAGCTTAATATAACTTTATTATATATATATATATATATATATATATATATATATATATATACAAGCTTATCTTATTCTTGGCATAAATTAGTTGTCATTGGATGAGATTTACATGAAGAATTTCTGATTCTTGATAATGCACAAAATCAAAGTGACACTTTAGTGTGTATACATTGATTAGTCATTATCCGTTTATATTATCTCGGCTTCGACAAACTAAAGAAAGAAGCAAGCCTTAGATTTTCTTCAGATCCACTCACTTTGTTTCTGTTTTCTCAAATTACCAATAACTACTACACCAAAGTGATAGAAATAGACAGAAAATGACAATAACTTTGTCTCTAAATTTTTAACTTCAATTGTATAATGATAATAACTTACAAATAAGGTTTATCGCCCGTGCATTTGCACGGGTCCTAATACTAGTATATATATATATATGTAAAACAGAAGACAAAGCAACATCATAGACTCACAATAGAATTCGAAAATCACTTCCTTCATGATTGAGCATATTCACAGAACCAGTGAAGCTATAGTAAACTAAAAAATGAAATCATATAACACAATGGAAGGTGCCTTTAGGAAATAGCATTTCAGTCGTTGAAAGCATTGAAGAACATTCATAAGGTGCATAATATAAAACAGCCATAAAAGATCATACCTTGTTCTTAATGATTATCCAGCAATCTGTTCTCTTGTTATGCAATAAGACTTCAGTTTTACTATAGGATTTTGATACCTGTAAGCAAAATACAGCAAAACATGATAACAATTGAAATTTGATATATATGTTTTGATAGATAAAAATCAAAACAAGGTTACCAACTAAACCAAAATTGAGGAGTCAGACAGAGGAGTCAAATTTTGGTTTAAAAAATTTGTTTTCATTATAAAATTTTGGTTTAGTTGACTCCTCTATCAACTAGAGAAATTTGATAGATATCCTGAATTTAAAAAATTTCCCGTATCCCACTCATACACATATTTACTTCTAGTCCAATCAAACTATTTCACCATTGCTAGCTAGTGTCTGAAATGAAGCTTATGGTAAGTGTACTTCCATCTTACCAAATCAACTTCAGGCTCACATAATACAGGAAAAAAGAATGACAAGTTTCCTTCTAAATGCTACTATAAAAGCACAAATATTAAGTCAAAAGAGGGAATTCATTGTGGTATTCCCTTAGGCGTTAACATAAAAGTTCAAAGAAAAAAAAACAATTATAAAGTACAACAAAAAGTATTAAAAGTGTCCAACAGAGAATAGTGTTCAACACAGACACATCTACTTTTTTGAAGTATCATCAGTGCTTCCTTTGTAGGCCCCACTAAATAGCCTGGATCTACTTTCTATTATTTGAAAAGAGAGCATTAAAAGAATATGCTGCAAACATTTCTCTATCATTAGCACAAGTTTCTTTCTTTTGGGGTATGCACAAAACACTCAAATGACACCAAATCTTAAGAAACTTAAGCTCACTAATAGCTTAAAGAACTGAAACAAAAAACATTACAATAATTAATCAGTTAGTTTTACCTACATCCAAAATGTAGTTCAACAAAGTAGTCACTATACCTCTCTTGTATAAATTAGGTGCTAAGGCCACTTTTTGCTAAAAGATAAAGCCAAACTTTCCTTTCTAAACCTGCCTACCTTAATCATCCAGCTCTACCTGCAAAATACCAAGAGGTATCGCAAGCTGTTTCTTTTTATTTTATTTGTTTCTCTTCATCAGGGGTCGATCTATGGTTTTTTCCCCTTCTTTTATTATTCCCTTTTCCCATTGGTTCTATATTCTATTCATGTATTAGGAAATTATTTTAGGTTTTCGACAGATTTCAGGAAATTGACAGTGAGAACAAACATTACAGTACCTTCCCGCTGCTGCAACAGTGCACCTCTCCGCTTTTTCAGCTCAATCGCTCTTTGTTGGTTCTCTCTGCGAAAAACAAGTGTGAGGGCAGAGACGTCGACGGCAGAGACGGCGAGCACAGAGGATAGAGGTGCTGTAGAACGAGGAAGAACAATGTGAACATTAATTTTTGAAGGAGGAAGAACAGAGAAGGTAATAAGGAACTATACTTACTCTGTCAATGGCCGGCGCTGTGGGAGAGATGTGGAGAAGAGATAGGGTTCTGTGGGATAGTCCGCGATAGCTTCGCTGCGTTACTCTCACAATGGCCTACTGTGGGAGAGATGAAATCCAAATTAGCCGGCTGTGGGAGAGTGAGGAGAGGAGATAGGGTTTCGTTTCTCCCCCTTTTGTTTCTCACAGCGCGCGGGATGTTGAATAGTGCGAGGGAAATCATCGAAAAACAAAGGAAAAAAGGGAGGAGGAGATGTTCAATTAGAGGGGGTTAAAAACCCCCTCAATTTAACCGAATTTTTTACACATCAAAGCAAGGAAGTGTCTTTTTTAAAATTAATTTGGGGGGGTTCGAAAAACCCCCGCAATAAAACCGCCTCTATTTTGCCTTTTTTTTGTAGTGTTTTCGGTCACACATTCCGCTAGATCCACCCCCGTTTGTTTTTAATTTTTAGTGTTACTAAAAAAACCATTTGTTCACAAATTAAGGACTTTCAATAGATTTTGATTTCTCAACCTCTGGTGTGATTAAGTTAAATTATATCATTGGTTATTAGTCGAGTAAAGATCCTCTCAATTTTTCAAAAAAAATAGAAATCCTTTTTATTAAAGTTTTGGATGTATAAATACACATATTATTAAAATAATGATATAAATTATGTATTTATGTATATTTATGCACATAAAACTTTAATAATAGAGATATCTATTTCTTTTGAGAAATAGAGAAGATATTTACTCTTATTAGTCATACCACGTCTCTCTCTTTCACACGTCTAATATATACAAGGTTAACATCAAGTTTTCGATTCTATCAATCAACTAGTGATTTTCATGTCCCATCGGTCATGGTTTAGTTTACATCATACTTCGCTTAGTTTAAATCATCAAGCTAGCTAATTGTTGTAGATATAATTGCTTGCCATGTTTATCGTTGTTTGCTACATAAAGTAAGTTCACTGTTCATATATCAAATACGAAGCCTTTTGCTTTTCACCATATATAATTTAACATTTATTTTTTATGCATATTCTGACTCCCTAAGCCCTTGCTTGGAAGGCCATCTCTATTCGTTGGCTAGTTGTTTCTTTTTTAGCCACAAAAATCTATAGACATAAAAGAAAATGCTGACAGTAAAGCTATATGCCTTTGCTTCTTTGAATAGTCAATAAGTAAGAAGAAACATCACGATTAAAATATATTATCTGATTTCCTATCAAAGATGTAAAATTAAAAATTAAAAGGAAAGCAAAATGTAGTTTTTCATTTGACTAGATTTATCAACCTCAGTTTGCATTTATATAAGAAGCTTTTATCTACTTCAAAAATTTACTTTCATGTTGTCAATGTAAACAGTTGAAATCATTAAGCAGTGAGTTGGTAATGTAAGGTTATAGTTATATAGCGGTTAATCAATGTCGGTTGATTCAAGTGACAAGAAGTTTGATTCTTTTTAAATAAGATTTCGGGCTCGAGTAATTAACGTGAATAGAAAAAAGTCACCAACAGTTGTGTAACAATCCAATTACCTAAAACCCTAATTGAATATAAATTGATATGTAATCAAGCTAAAAAAAATTAAGTTTTAGGGTTTTCGGGAACACACGCTTAAGCTTGGGCTTAACAAACGCTTAAGCGTGAGGTTGGTAAACACTTGAATACGCTTGACCGTGTGATTGGTTCTACATGTTGGAAGATCAAGACACATGTAGGTTGCATGCGATGATACATACAACCGACTCTATGTGCCTTCTCGATTCAGACAAAATCGCTTAAATGTTGGCCTTGATAACGTCAAAATGTGGCAACACTCAAATGTGAATTAAAGGAACGCTCTAGCATTTATACTAAGACTTTAAAATGTTAAAATTTTGTTTCTTTTTCATTTCTCCACCATTCTACTTCATCTTCTACCTCTTATTTTTGTAGCTTCAGGTAAGAACGCCAATGTTGTGTTCTTAATTAATTTTTTAAACTTTTCAACCATTCAAACTTATTTTCGACCGCACCGTTTGTTTTGATTCTTCATCTGCTTTGATTCTTCATCAGCTATGATTCATCAAAATTGGAGACCAATTTCCTTTCTTCTCTCTCATTTTCATCGGTAATTCAATTTTTTTAGTAGTGAACGGTGATAGTATGGTACCACATCTAAATGTCCATAGAATTTTTTTTTTTGTAAATGATAATCATCTAGATTGTTTAAGCATAATAACCTCATTTGTGGTGTTTTAATTGTAGGTGTTGGGAGAAGCAAGAAAAATGATCAATTAGATAAGGTGGGGGTTTCCAACATTGATATAGCATTCCAAAGGCTATATCTTGGGCTTCACTCATTCAAATGACATGATCTTGACCTTGTAGGAAAGATGGAATAATTCTCTACAACTTTGATGAATAAGTAGAGACATGGATTAATCTTTAAGTTGTTGGAATTTTTGCTACAAGTTGACAATTTGATGTTTTCCAAGACAACTTGACATGTGTGAGGTATTTTATCTAGTTATAGGTGTCCAAATGGAGTCAAATCAGTTCCATTTGAAATCTAAGTCCATAGCTTCAACTTTCATGAAGACACCTTGAGCTAGTTTGGACTCTGAGAGGGTGACAAATTTGTTGCATCGCAGAGGTTAAATGCTGTCAGAAACCGCCCCAAGCACATCTTTTCATGCTGAAATTCTGGATGTTATGCGCTGGAGCGCACATCACATGCGCTGGAGTGCAACCCCCAAGTGTTGGAGCGCATTTCTTAGCTTTTGATTCTATCTATCATGCATGGTAGCGCGTCTGACACGCAGCAAACATTTAAAAAGCGTGTTTTATACATTGTGAAAGGTCTTTTGCTCATTTTCAAACCTAGACACTTGGAGTGTTGGGATTTTTTATTATAATAGAAGAAATATAATGAGGATTTTGTATATAATATTGTTATAATATTATTGATCATGAGGTGATACCAAAAAAGACTAAACATAAATCCCTACTTATAGGGATACAAGACTCATAATCATAATTAAATTAGGAAATTAGGAAACTAATCACGACAATAACTAAGTAATATGGAAACTAATCCTAGAAGGTAATCTAAAAATAAAAACAAATCCTATGAGATAATTCATGATAATATGAAGATATTATAAGATACTTTCTTATAATCTAATAATTTTCCTAAAACTTAACATAAGCTGTAGATTCAGGTCTTCCAAATCAACATTCCTCCTTGACTTGAAGTTGCATGTTCCAAGTTTAAAAATATTCAAATTTGACTCTTTGCTTTTCTTTTTCTTTTTTTGCTTGTAATTTTTACGATCTTCTTTCTTGGGTGGATCCACCTGATCTTTCATTTGGCTTCTTTTATGGTTTTTTCTGGAATTGTCATCTTCTTCTGGAAGCGCTGAGTGTTGTGTGACAGCTTTTGAGACTCTATCATCTACCAAGGCCGTACTCTTGCAAGCATGTTCCTTGCCAACTAATTTCCACGTTTTCTTCAAACTTTGCACTTCTCTGCACTTTTCTTTATTTCTAGTTTGTTCCTCCCTCATCAACTTTAACGAAAAACTCTTGCCTTCCATTTGAAATTTGATCACTTGTAAATTGTTGGCATCTTTAATCGCACAATTCTTGTCTTCAAACAACACCTTATAACCTTTCTCCAACAGCTGAGCAACACTTAAAAAAATTTGATTAATTTCGGGAACATATAAAACGTCAGAAATAAATTTCAAACCTGAATGACTTTTAATTGCGACTGTTCCTTTCCCTTTCACAGCAATATATGCTCCATTTCCAATTCTGACTTTAGATATAACAGTTTTGTTGAGCTCTTTGAAGAGCCCTCTATCATAAGTCATGGAAGGCAAATGTAATTGAAGAGCAAAAAAATAATACCACTATTTAGATGACAATGACATACTAATTCATATGATTAATTAGCACTTCAATTTTACTAAATTTATAAAAAGTAGTACTAATTATGCTACTTAGAAATATTACTACTATTTGTCAAAAAAGAAATGTTAATATCACATTAGAAATTTATAATAGGATAAAACTCTTATTAGGAGAAATTAAATATTTCACACAAAGATTATTACAAAAAGTAACACAAATGTTAAAAAAAAAAATAAAAAATAAATAAGCCTTCTTTTATAAATAGTTTTGATGATAAATGACTCAAAATGACTTTTGATTTGGAGAAAAAATAATCTCCAATAAATAGATATTATATAGTGACGATAACTAAATGCTATTAACAGTTGTTTAATTATTTGGGATTACATTCGAAAAAACTCATATTTTATCAACGACAATTACATATCTTATTGTCGCGGGAAAGTGGGACTATATATCATATAGTAAAGCCAGAGTCATGACTACATGCCTATTTGACTGCCCGATCATACATTTCAATAGCTTTAAGGGAGTTTTCATGTAAATCGAACCCGCCGGGGAAGAGACTGAAGAATGTTTGTTGAAACTTAAACGATTGACAAGTTTAGACCCTCAATAATTTTGATGATAACAAAGTATCTATATGAGAATAATTTACCTTCTGATAAGTCTTGAAGTGTGTAGGATTTAATATGTCAGTATACTGGAAATATCACTCAAGTAAGAAGAAGAAGTTTACAAGAAGGCTAGCACGTTGAATGTTGTTTATATCCGGTTCTACCTTTGCATCTGGTGTGTGATTGCAAGAGAGCATCCGGTTTTCAGAGAATGTGATAGGTGGAATGGACTCAATGCTAGTTAGCATCTGGTACAACTTAACGAGCATCCGGTTCATTAGTGAAGCACGTGCAAATCACGCTTGTTTTCTGCTCTCTATCTCAGCGTATCTCTACAGTAAATTCAAATATTCTTTTGCGCTCAATTTGATAGTACGAGCGATTATAGGTGACGCCTTTAGTGAAGCACGTGCAAATCAAGTAAGAAGAAGAAGTTTACAAGAAGACTAGTACGTTGAATGTTGTTTACATCCGGTTCTACCTTTGCATCTGGTGTGTGATGGCAAGAGAGCGTCCGGTTTTCAGAGAATATGACACGTGGAATGGACTCAATGCTAGTTAGCATCTGGTACAACTTAGCGAGCATCCGGTTCATTAGTGAAGCACGTGCAAATCGTGCTTGGTTTTCTGCTCTCTGTCTCAACGTATCTCTGCATTAAATTCAAATATTCTTTTGCGCTCAATTTGATAGTACGAGGAATTAAAGGTGATGTCTTTAGCTAAAGGACAAAGATTATACACTTTTCAAATTATGCTAGGCTACAAATGATTCGAAAAGAAAATAGTACAAACGGTAATAAAGGTGCAGTATTCGAATATTCCCATGGAAAGGGAATTGTTGATATTTTTGCTCAATTACCTCAATCAATGATTGGAGCTGATTTACCTCACAACGGTAACATTAAAAGCTGCCTATAAATACTCCAACTGTCTCATTGAATAATGTTATAGAATTACAATTCAAGTGAGCAACCTAAGATTATGTGCCAAGCACTCTGCGAACCAGACAGTGAACAAGCTTTCAGCGTCTTATTCTTTATTTTAGAAAGTTATTTATTTTATGCTTAAACTTTTCATCCTTTTGTTTTGAGAGTTATTTTTTCTGTACTCAAATCATTCTTGTAAAACTTGTATAGCCTTGTAATAGGCTGATTTCTCAAAGGCTCGAACGTACTGAGTAGTTTTGAGAAGTTAAGAGTATTGTCAAGTTTGTGACAGACTCTTAAGTGCTTTTGTAATCAGTGTGATTATAGTGAAAAATTCTTCAAGAAAGAAGGGACTAGACGTAGCTACCAGCTAGTGGTGAACTAGTATAAATCTCTATGTCTATTTCTTCTCTATTGCTTTCTATTTATCTTCTGCTTTTATGAGAAAAACAAGTTTTCACGAATTATCTTTCAGTGTCTGGTATTTTCCTACATCCGGTGTTAAAACATTTTTGAAAAGAACTTTGTTTTTGTCATAAGTTTTCAAAAAGTTTTTAACACAATTCAAACACTCTTCTTGTATTCACGTTCAAAGATCAGCTCTTTATGCAGCTTTTTAATTGCATGAGTATTCTAATTCTGTCGGACATTTACGAACATTGAACCATTGAGCCTGAAAGAGGATATTGAAGTTATTTGTTAATATCATAATGCGTTTAATAAATGTAATTGATAAAGTTTTATTTCGTTGTATTAAAGTTTTAACGATAACCTTACTATAAAATTGATAATTCTAATTATTAAACATGAAAAAGAATATTCTATACGGAAAACATTTTATAAATGAATGTGTTATTAAATTTTTATTTCAATAATATATCACATACTATTCTATAATTAAATATTCATTTTACATATTTTTTTATACTAAAAAGGGCATAAAGCCAAAATAAATATAATCTAATCCTATAAGATGAGAATAACCATATGAAGTCCTTCAAGAAAAACTATAATTTAGCATGAATTTCCAAAAACTCGAATTGATCATCAGTCTTCTCCTCAAATTTAGGCACAATCTCCTCCTGGCTTGGTTCAATCTTTTCCCAATACTTAGTCAAAATCTCCTCTATGGTTAATTTTTCCTCTTCCTGTTCTAACCACCGATTTTGCAAGTAAGGTGACTCGTAGAAATTTCCTCATCGGAGAAATAAGGATCATATATAGGCTCAGTGTGAACAGGCATTAGGTCTCGAATCCCTAGAGTCATCAACGCAACAAGGTTGGAGAATTGAGTTTCATGATTTGGTCTTTCCTCCTCTTGTCTTGGCCACTGACTTTGCAAGTAAGGTGACTAGCAGACATTGTCCCAATAACAATCATATTGGCCCTAGTTGGAGTCGCTGTTATAGCGAATCCAAGGACTACCTTTCATAGTTCCTTAAGATAACTTGCAAAATAGGATCAACGGCAAAACAGGAACGGAAGATGTGTTAATAAGAAAGAATCAAAAATTAAAAATAAAAATAAAAAATAAAAAAAAAATTAATTTTTTTTTCTAATTTTTTTATCTTAAATAAAATTAGAAACAAAACAAAACAAAAATAAATAAAAGCATCTAAATTATTTGCATAATAGCTCTTAGTTGTTTACTAGCTCTTTTTAAAACTATTTTCAAAACTTTATATAGGCCCAATATTTCTCCTCCATCATCTCCAATAAAACCATGTAAAAATGGTTCTTGCTTTCTCGTCCAGCAAATGGAAATTTGCTTATCTCGTACGTTCTAAATTGTGCCCTTACTCAAAGACTTCTAATCTATGAACTCTTTCTAAAGAATCCCGCTGAAGATTCTTTTCACCCGTGGTTTCAAACCCATTAGCCTAAAGAAGTTCTCTTCAGTCTAATCATCAAAAATTCCTTTCTCTCAAACTCCCAAAAGTTTGTTAGAAATCTATAGTTATACAATATGTACTATTACTTATCACTAAGTAAAGTCTTTCATTAAATTGAATCTCTAGTAATTGAAGAACCTTTCTCTTCAATTCAAACTCTATTCCTCGAAGTTCTTAGATCCATCCGAAACTTCCTCTTCAGGTAGCTACACTCTTACACTGCAAATGTTCATGAAACACTTCAAGATCCGTCTCCCTTCTTTTAAAACTCGTTAGCATATCTCAAAATTCCTAAAGAAAATTTATCGTTTCTTGGAACAACTTATTGTTCTGAATTTATGTAAAATTGAAAATTTGTTTCCAACTTTGCTAAATCGGAAAGCAATTCTTCCCTGAAAGATAAATTAGAGAAATTTCTCAAATAACTTTCAATGAAATTAAGATATTTTTCCTTTTTCGGTTTACACACTTTTCCACTCCTATGGAAACTATTCTTTCAAACGATTCATATCCAACATGAAACATTTTCTCGCTACCCCAATCATTCAAGTCTCTCTAAACGGTGCATGTAACCCTTTCGGTTCTTGTGCAACTTTCAAAGAAATGGATACACTCGTTTTCACCTCGTATAACGTTTCATCATCCTTCTTTTATTAGGAACTGCTTCCATATAAATGCTTTCCCAATCTTCCTATCAGGTTCACCTTTCGTCTGAATTCCAGAATCAGTCCTTCTCTTTCACTCTATCTCCTAATTTGTATTTTTTCCCTCCAATATGGAATCTTCTTCCTCAAACACTCTTCTTCCTCGTGATTGCAATCTCACCGTGGAAGAACAACATGCCCTTGAAACTTTCTCTCCTGAGGAACGAGAATACAACCTCAAGGGACAGACCTTCAAAGACCTTAAGTGCAAGGCTAAGGCTGAACGTGTCAGGATTCGTCTCCATGACACTGTTTACGCCAAGTGTACTCCTACAAAGAGGAACACTGACATTGGAGAAGCCGATCTCGTTAAAAAGAATAGAAAAGGAAAAGAGAAAACGGAACTTAGGTGGACTATGGAGACTCAATCTCCTACTGAGGAGATGGTTCGTTGTCAAGAACTAGAAGTTCATGCTAGACAGAGACAGAGAGAACTCTCTCTAATCTACAATCTTCCTTTTGGAGAAAAGGAAAATTTTTTCTCCATTAAGACTGATCTCAAAAGTCTAAGAAATGAGAGCCAAGGAGATAGTGAAATAGCAGAACTTCGTCTGGCTATTGACACTCTTCACAACGTTGTCCATGAAATTCTATCTCGTCTTCCCAAAAACAATGATCCTTGATCATTTGCTATCTTCGTTTTTTATCTTGTTCTTAATATTTTTGTTTTATATATAAAAACTCTTTTTAATCATTTGCATAATATGTTTTAGATAGCTCTCCTAAGATAGTTATATTCGTTTTTATAATAATAGGTTATTGTGTGAATGCTTATTTGAACTTTATAGTCGTATAGGATTGTTTGAATTGCTTGATAGTCTGTTTTATTAAGTATCATAGGTTAGAAATTTTCGGTAGGAAACTAGTTGTCTGTTATCATGATGTCTAGTTTTTCCCAGTATCATATAACATATGTATGTATGTGAATTAGTTTTTATTACATTTATATATTATATATTTATCTCTATTTGATTGAAGTGACGTTTCAGCCACTTACAATCAATTAAATCTCTGAACATGCTATGACGGAAAGGTCACAGCCTGTGAGATTTAGGTAGCCACGTAGAGATTAATGCTTAGACTAGTAATTGACTCTCTAGGATTTCTAAGTAACTAGTACTTAGAATTAGTGTTGCTTTTAAGACACAAGTGTGACTTAGTCTAGTTAGTTCATTAGCAAGGTTTTGACCCTATGTCTAAAATCTGGTTGTTGTTGGTTAATATTCCTAAGCTAGATATTAGTTCTTTAGTCTAATGGTAATTTCGTAAAGATTTCCTTAGTCTAAGTTCTACTAAGAGTTCTTAGTAATTCTTTAGTAATATTTATTGTCTGATTGTATCCTTTATCTTTTATTAATGAATGGATTGTGTGTTTGGGCTTTACAAATGGTATCAGAGTGAACCTCTCCCAGTACAGTGTGGTTCGGGACGAACCAGGCAGAGTCTGGTGGGCATGTGAGACATGAGGCTGAGGAGGGTAGGGAGTGATTGTCGGTGCATTGAGCATGAACAAAGAGCAGCTCTTAACAGCTTCTAGGCTAGGGGACACGTGAAAGAACCAAATTCACATCGAATGAGAGGGATCCTTAGGCGGTGCAGGTATGGGACTGCACGAGTGAAGGAAGGATTAAAGGGATTGATTAGTACTACCTATACAAACAAGATGCATCTTCTTTTCAGGAGCCTAGAACATAAGAACTCTACAGTTAAGCGTGTTTGACTTGGAGCACTCGTGGGATGGTTGACCTCTGGGAAGTTTCCCAGAAAGCGTGTGAGTGAGGACAAAGAACGCTGAAAAGACCTGTGTTGATTTGTGTGGACAATCGGCAATTCTGAAAGTAGTTTCAGCTGTTACACGTCCCTTTTTGAAAAACTCTACTTCCCATACACGTTTTGTATCTCCTCTTATCCACGAAATCTGTACTGGAAAGTCTCATAATTCGTGCCTTTTTTATTTCTTAGAGCCATATCACTTATGTCTATTCCCAACTACTTGTTAGTTAATAACGATTGTAGTTCCATAGCTTTGCTATAAATTCAGCCTTTGACCCTTTCTTTTTCTTCATATCCTAAAACTCTACTTCCTTCCTTTCCTCTAGAAAAACCACTCCCTTCTCTTCCCTTACTGCTGGAAAAGCCATTCTCTGGCTTTGTGGATTCTACAACCATCTGTAGCAATCTAACTTCCGTAGAATGGAAAGTATTCCATGTGTATCTGCATCTCCACTAAGGATAACAGCCATGGAAGAAGGCATACCCTTAGCAAGGAAGACTCGATGTCTCTCTGTCTAGCAACGAAGACACCCTCGAAAATGGCAGTTTAGAAGTAAAGACACAAATGCTATCAAGGATTCCCGTAGTCTCTCCTATAAACCTTTAGGATCTCCTTTTATCTTTCCTAGTGTCCTTTAAACTCTAGGATTGTTTTCCCTTTCTTGTCTTTCTTCTTTCTTAGGAGCGTTTGGTGCTCTTTAAGTTTAACATTTCCTTTTTCATTTTGGTTGCATCTCATTTGAGATGATTATATTTTCATTTTTAGGCTTAGTTCCTGCTGGAATTCTCCCATTTGGGATATTATTCCTTCCTCGATGCGCGGAAACCGGTCCAAGTGTCCATCAGCATGTGTAACTCAAATATGGAGTCACTATCCAACCACACTCTCGTGAATAATGGTCATGGGTTCCACTGCGTCAACAAACCCGTCGGCAAGTTTCACAAAAATCAAATACTCTACAAACTCGTTGAGTATACAATTGAAGTCGTAATCGCACATTGGTCACAAACTCGTGACCAATAAACAAACAATGAGGGTAAAAGCTTTTACTCTCTCAACATAATCCACACATTGGTCGCAATCGGGACCAATAATCAAACAAAGAGGGTAATAAATCCTCATCCTCTAAAAACAAGTCACACATCAAGTATATAGCAAGCCTGTGTGGTTACTATCTTTAACCAACCCTTATAAGTCATTTAAATTCATTATTAAACAATTATTAGGGGTATGAATCGAGTCATAGCTCCTATAATCGATTCCGTGTCAAAAACTCATTCTACGAATATAAGTGCGCAGTCATGAATCGATTCATTACTTCAATTCATCAGTTCTGTGAACAACAGGTGTGGATCGATCCATGCATGTGTGAATCGATTCATAAGACCTGTAGAAGTGCAGTAAAAACTGTTTTTTGCACTTTTACGAGTTGGGGACCTCTCCTAAGTGGTCCCGTCCAATCCAACATTTGGAGCAATTACTAAATTGTTCCTAAGGTCTCTACTCACTGATTTTATATTCAAATCTTAGTTTAAATTATTGTTTTTTAGTTCTTATCATGAAATCTCTAATCTTATCGCTTTGTCTTCCTTTAATTCCCTTAATTCATAACTCATTCATTTAAACCAATTCAAACAATCACCACATACACCCCCTGTTACCAATCCTTATCTCAGTTAATGGTTTCCCAAACAATCATTAATTTTATTCCTTCTATTTATCAAACCTTCATGCTCACATTAGCTTCGTAGTCATCCTCAATTCAAACAATACATACTTATCATATCATGAATTAATAATAACAAATCTCACAACATGGTTAAGCATACAAACATGTAACAAGGCTTCAAAATAGTGAGCACCAATCAATCATGAATGTATTCAAATATTATGAAACACCATAGATCATACTTCAACCATTAAATCATGTTAAAAATTATCAAGCCACACTAAACATGCATCAAATCCTCTATTTATATTAAATAAAGATTTTTATGGCTCCTTGCTCATACAAGGGCCTTTAACTAATTAAAACAGAAACTAAAACAATCAAAATCATTGTTCTTGCAATGATCAACAACAATTAACTTGCCCTGCAAGGCATAGGATCATGGGACATCCCTAACAAGCTATTTGAAGCCCCAGGCCTCTTTTCATAGGATCATCCTCCCCCATACCATAATGAAGTCGCAACCACCAATGAAGGTCCTAGAGAGCTCCGAATTTGATTCCTTTCCCAGTTCCTATCATAACGAAGATCAAAGAACTCAAATCCAAAGTTAGAATTTGAATTTAAGGAGAATTTAAAAAATTAGGGATTGAAAGGGTCAGAGATACCGATGAATTTCCCTTTCTTAAAATTAGAAAGAATGAGAAGACGAATAAATGAGCAGTTCTCTGGTGGAAGCCTTGAAGATGGCGTCCAATTTGGTGAAGAAATGAGAGAGAATGACTTGAAACGGCGACAACGGCAATGGGAGAGCTGTAGGAGTTCTAGGGTTTATTATAGCTCTTAAGTAAAGTTTAAAATTTTGGTTTAGAGTTCTTTTAGGTTTAGAAATAGGTTTAGGTCGTGATCCAAAAGTCTGATCACGTTTAGAAGTGAAACGGGACAATCCGCTAATTAAAAAAACACTGTCAGTTGCTGTGAACCAATTCACCCACAGGTGTGAATTGATTCATAGGCTCAGAGCAGCCTAAAAAGTGATTTTTCCCAATTCTAAGGCTATGTAGTTCCTCCTAATGGTCTCCCTTCTTAACTAAACCCTAAGATACTTATTAAAACATACAATTAACACACAATAATCCTATAATCTCTAATACATAAGATCATAGAAATTTGGGATGTTACAACTAAATCTATTAATTTCCTTATGTTTTGCAAACAAACGTGATTCAAAAATAGTTGCAAACTTGGTATCAATTCATGATGAAAGACAATTAAACAAGAACAACGAAGGGGATTCAATAATGGGGGACTTAATTAATACTTCGAACACTGCTAATTAATCAACGATTTATATTCCTATTAACACACCAAATTATCTACTTTTATAGGAAATTTTTAGTACTTAATTATATCATTTTATGCTATTTAAAGTATAAAAGTACTTACTTATGTCCTATTTTGCAGAATTATCATAAAGACATCATTCAGAGTAAAAGATACGATAATGGATCAAAAACTAGCAAGTTTTGGAGATTTTTAGCACTTCTGGATGAGTGGTATGGCCTGACAGTCAGTCAGTACGGCCGTACCTATGCAAGAGATGCAGTAGGGATGTACCCCCTTGGTCAGTACAACCTGGCACCGATGAGAAAGTTCAGTACGGCCGTACCAAAGACAGTACGGCCATACACAATTGTGTCAGGGAGTGCAAAGTGCACAAGTACAGGCCAGCATCGTGACCAAAGTCCGGTACGGCTGTGTATAAAGACGATACGGCCGTACCCAAGCCCAGAACGCACAGATTTGAAGCCAGCTGACCTAGTGCGACTCAAAGCCTATAAATAGGCAATCTTAGCTCTCTTTTGAGAGAGAGGCTGGGGGTCTTTTGACCACTTTAGCTTTTGCCTCTTGCCTCTTGCCTCTTGCCTCTTGTCTCTTGCCTTTTGTCTTTCATCTCTTTTCTTTTATGATTTCTTCTTTGGATCTTTGTTATTCTATATTATTGAGAAATACTATGAGTAGCTAAATCCATCACTAAGGTTTATGAGAGATCTTTTACTATGTCTTTGATATTTGTTTAATTGTTATTATGAGTTATCTTATTATCTTATTGAATGTGTTGTTCTTAGCATAATTAATCCCATAGGATCTGGCCAATCCTTAATAAATTAGTTAATTGGAGGTGACCGTACCACAATTAGTTAATGAAACTCTAAGAATAACAGAACTCGCATTTTATGCCCGGTCAAGGTATTTGCTTGTTTCCAATCGGTTATTAGATTAACAAACTCACATATTCTTAATGCTCTTTCATTTAATTACCTTCCTGGACCAAACAGAGTAGTTATTTAGGAAGAAGTCTATTAACTGGGTAGTTATTAGTAATTTTAGAGTGGGTGGTTGGCATTCGAATAGGAATCATATATATCTCATAATAGTTGGTTAACAAATTCAATGACAACGTATTAGTGAACCCGATTCCCCTAGGCTTTCTTTACTTGATCTATATTATATTCTTGCGATATTGCTTCGTTTTTACTATTTACAATTCAATTGTTTTACTCTCAAAATCGTTACTTTCGTTCGTCTAAAAAATAAGGATATCTATTAATTTAGTACTCGCGCATTCTCTGTGGGTTTGACATTCGAAGTCTTAAATATACTCCACTTTATTACAAGTTACGATCAGCTGCACTTGCCTGAGCCGCAACAAGTTTTTTGTGCCATTGTCGGGGAATATTTTAGCGATATTATTAGACGAACGAGATTCTTGTTACTTTAGACATTTTTATTATTATTATTATTATTATTATTATTATTATTAATTGTTATTATTGTTTTTATTATTTTATTATTATTATTATTATTATTATTATCATAAAAAAAAATTCTCGGTTGTTTAGTATTATTATTATTAGTTTAAAAAAATAGTAGATAGAGTTATTTGTTTTATTTTAAATTTTTGTTTTGTTTTTTAGATTTAAGGTCTAGATTTACATTCAAAAATAAAAAAAGATTTTTCTTTTATCTCATTATCTAGATTTTAAATTTTTGTTTGGTTGTTTTATTTTATCTCTTTATCCATTTGTTTAGATCTTATCTTATTTTGTTTTATCTTAATCTATTTTGTTTTGTTTAAATTTGATATAAAAAATCTAAAGAGATTTTCCTCTTTCTTATATATTTATCATGATCTTTGTTTTTCTTATCTTATTTTGAATCTGAGATTAGATATAGATAGATTTTGAATTTGAATTTAAGAAAAGATTTGAAAAAGATTGGATTAGGATAATATTATCTTATTTTGTTTTTATTTTAGTTGACTTTACTTCTTTTCTATTCCAACTTTCCTTATTTTGTTTGATTTTTTTTTGTTAGACTTTGATTCTTTTTTATTTTAGTTTGATACTTTGTTCCAACTTACCCTATTTTATTTTGATTTTTATTTCGACTTACCTTATTTTATTACACAAAAAAAAGAGAATTATTACTATTATTATTATTATTATTATTATTATTATTATTTTATTAAAAAAATTCTCACGGGTCCTTTCTATTTTTGTGAGTATTGTGATTATTTTGTAGGACATGCAGACAACTGCTGGGCTGAAGACAGAGCAAATTATACGAGCAACTCTTGGGGAAGGCAGAATCGAAGATGAGATTTTTATTGGCCATCTCAAGAGTAAGAACTTAAGGAGCAAGAACTTGAGGAGCAAGAGCCAGAACTTGAGGGGGCAAAGAGCAAATTTATCCAGTGGACTGATGAAGGATTCAAGTCGCTAGAAAGGACATTGAATCAATATAAAGAAGAACAAAAATGCCTGAAAAGTCAGCCTTCTACTTTGGTAGCATTAGCAACTCAACAAGTTTCAAAATCACCGCCCACTCAAGTTGAGCCCAATCGGACTGATGAAGGGATTCAAGTCTCCGGAAAGAACATTGAATCAATTTAACGAAGAACAACAATGTCTGAAAAGTCAGCTTTATACTTTGGTAGCATTAGTAACTCAACAAGCTTCAAGATCACCACTCACTCAAGTTGAGCCAAATCCAAAGGAGGAATACGAAGTCATCGTCCATGAGAGTGATGAAGAGTTAAATGAAGAACTAGCCATGGAGGAGATTTTGACTAAATTTTGAAGAAAAAAAAAACCTGGTGATCCATTTGATGTTTTTGACACTCCTATTGAATCTTTGGAAATTTAGGATTATGCTCCAACAACATTGATGACTCAGAGGGAACAAGGTACTTTGCCTAGTCAAATTGAGCCTAATCTAAAATAATAAGATGAAGTCATCATTCTGAAAAATATTGAATAGTTTATTGGAGAGCCTAAGTCTGAGCCTAAACATGAAAAACAATCATTCCCAGAAACAATTTAAACTCCTCCTGAAGGGAGTCAAACTAAAATAAAAGCTTCTACTGAAGGGAGAACTTATGAAGAGAACAAGGAAGACCTCACGGTTCTTGATTTTGAGCAAAAGGAGGAAGTCTCAATTAATTTGAGACGAACTCTTTTAGACAAAATCGGTAAAGCAGTCATTGAAGTTCAAAAGGGTAAGGTAACTATAAGAAGTGGTAAGGAAGATGATGTGTTAAAGGTCTTAAATTCTACTAAAAATCCATCTTCTTTTACTCTTTCCTATTTTACTAGTAACGTGGTTGCTTTTAACGGCTTTGATGATTTAAGAATGCAAGACCATTTAAAAGAAACTACTAACTTGTAGGATCCTAGCATATTGTTGGGTGGCGTTGAAATAAAAATTCCACAATATTTTGAAGTCCATCCACCACTTGGCAAAAGAAAGAACAACCTGAACCACATTGTTAAGAAGTGGAGAAGAGGAAATGCGATGAATGCAAAATTCACTCTTAGAAAGCAGCCTGGTTGACCACTTTTAAGCAAATCATCAGGCTCACGATGTTAAACAAGCACTTTATAGGAGGTAACATGTGTTATTTAATTTAATTCTATTTATTTTTATATTATTAATAGTTTATTATGATTTACAGTTTCTACAGAGGTAATGGCAAGGTAACAACAATAATGGAATCACTACTCTGCAATTTGCTCGTGAAATTATTCAGAGGGGAGTACATTTTCACGTCAATTTATTTTTAGCACATATTAAATTGTATATAAATTTTATTGCTTATTTTATAACTGTAGCAGTGAGGACACTGCTAAAAATAAGTGTGGGGAGAGAACTATAATTATAATTACTTGGTTATGCTTATAACTAGTAAATTATGAAAAATCTGATATTTTTCTGAGTTGGGGGCATTTTTTAAAAAAAAAAATTCTGACAACTTGTGATTGAAATGAGATTGTTATTAATTTTAGAATTTGCTATAATTAGCATTGAAGTTTTATGAGCTTCAACTTGTCTGTGTAAACCACTAAATATGAGATTTGAGCCTAAATGAGAGGTCATGTCATACTTTTTACCTCTTTTTCATTGATTGAGTGATATTTTTCCCATGTTGTGCATTCTAGAACTTGTGCTGAGACCATTGCAAAGTGAATAAAAATAAACTTTCATGTGAATTTGGTATGGACAATTTTAGGAATTTTTTAGGCCCACTACAATTTTGTTACAAATATTTTCCCACTAGTTGCCCATCTTTGTACTTATTATTATATTTCTTTGGTACCATTTTCATTGTTATTGTTTATTATTCTTATTGAGGTAACCATGTAAAATACTTTTGTTAAAGCAATTAGTGGCAAAAAAAATCAATAAGATAATGTTAGAAATCCCTCATGAAAGTTTATAAAAAGGAAGGCTTAGCAAATGTTTTCCCCTCCTGGAATTATTAAATTGTTTATTTGTTGCATAAAAGCATAAAAGGAGGAAAGGAAAAAAACGGAAAAAAAAGAAAAAAAAGAAAAAGAATAAAAAAAATGAGTTATTGCCTTCGGGAAATAAAAGGGAAAAAAATAATGTTTATTAAAGGGATTCTTGCCTGCTCTTTAAAGTGAAAAAGAAAAAAGTTACTTGTTTTGGTTGATTTGTTTCCGATCCTTTGCATGACATTTTCTTTCTTCTATCCCACTAGCCCCATTATAACCTATGAAAGACTCTTTTTTTCTCTTTTGCATGATAGGTGGATTTTAATAGTAGAGTTTTGGTCAATGTACAAGCCAATGGTATTGTCACTTGTTTGAAAAAATTAGAGCATTAATGACTACACATTTAAACACTTTGAAAGTGGTGAGAAGAGTGACTTATAAATCACAGACTTGGTGAACTTGTTGAACTTGCATCTCTAATTGGGCATTCTATTACTTAGCACTTCTTATGATATTACTTTGTTGTCCTGTATCTCGTTTATGCCCCTAGTCAGTAAATTCAATTTTTCTTATGATTATCCAACTAGTTTGCTTGAATACAAGCAAAACTTAAGTGTGGGGGTGTGTTAACACACCAAATTGTGTACTTTTATAGGGCATTTTTAGTACTTAATTATATCATTTTGTGCTATTTAAAGTATAAAAGTACTTACTTATGTCCTATTTTGCAGAATTATCACAAAGACATCATTCAGAGCAAAAGATACGAGAATGGATCAAAAACTGGCAAGTTTTGGAGATTTTAGAACTTCTGGATGAGCGGTACGGTCTGACAGTCAGTCAGTACGGCCGTACCTATGCAAGAGAAGTAGTAAAGTCGTACTCCCTTAGTTAACACAGTTTGGCACCGATGAGAAAGTTCAGTACGGCCACACCTAAGACAATACGGTCGTACACAATTGTGTCAAGGAGTGCAGAGTACACAAGTACAAGCCAGGGTCGTAAGCAAAGTCTGGTACGACCGTGTATAAAGATTGTACGACTGTACTCAAGCCCAGAATGCACAGATGTGAAGCCAGTTGGCCTAGTGCGCCTCAAAGCCTATAAATAGGCAATCTTAGCTCTCTTTCGAGAGAGCTGGAGGCTGGGGGTCTTTTGACCACTTTAGCTTTTGCCTCTTGCCTCTTGTCTCTTGCCTTTTGTCTTTCATCTCTTTCCTTTTATGATTTCATCTTTGGATCTTTGTTATTCTATATTATTGAGAAATACTATGAGTAGCTAAATCCATCACTAGGGGTAATGAGGGATCTTTTACTATGTCTTTGATATTTGTTTAATTGTTACTATCAGTTTTCTTATTATCTTATTGAATGTGTTGTTCTTAGCATGCTTAATCCCATAGGATCTGGTCAATCCTTAATAAATTAGTTAATTGGAGGCGACCGTACCATAATTAGTTAATGGAACTCTAGGAATAACAGAACTCGCGTTTTATGCCCTGTCAAGGTATTTGCTTGTTTCCAATCGGTTATTAGATTAAAAAACTCACATGTTCTTAATGCTCTTTCCTTTAGTTACCTTACTGGACCAAACGGGGTAGTTATTTAGGAAGAAGACTATCAAATGGGTAGTTATTAGTAATTTTAGAGTGAGTGGTTGACATTCAAATAGGAATCATATCTCTTAATAGTTTGTTAACAAATTCAAGGACTACGTATTAGTGAACCCGATTCTCTTAGGCTTTCTTTACTTGATCTCTATTCTATTCTTGCGATATTGCTTTGTTTTCACTATTTCCAATTCAATTGTTTTACTCTCAAAACTGTTACTTTCGTTCATCTAAATAATAAGGATCTCTATAAATTTAGTACTCGCGCATTCTCTGCGGGTTCGACATTCGGACTCTTAAATAAACTCCACTTTATAACGAGTTACGATCAGGTTCACTTTCCTGAGCCGCAATAAGTTTTTGGCACCATTGCAGGGGAATATTTTAGCGATATTAGACCAACGAGATTCTTGTTACTTTAGATATTTTTTTAATTTTTATTATTATCATTATTATTATTATTATTATTATTATTATCATATTTATTATTACTGTTCTTAATTCTTATTATTGTTTTTATTATTTTTGTTAATATTATTATTTATTATCATAAAAAAATATATTCTCGTTGTTTATTATTATTATTATTATTATTATTATTATTATTAGTTTTAAAAAAATAGTAGATAGAGTTATTTGTTTTATTTTAAATTTTTTTTTTGGTTGTTTGGATTTAAGATCTAGATTTATATTCAAAAATCAAAAAAGATTTTTCTTTTATCTCTTTATCTAGATTTAAAACTCTTTGTTTGGTTGTTTTATTTTATCTCATTATCCATTTGTTTAGATCTTATCTTATTTTGATTTATCTTATTCTATTTTGTTTTGTTTAAATTTGATATCAAAAATCCAAAAATATTTTCCTCTTTCTTATATATTTATCCTGATCTTTCTTTTTCTTATCTTATTTTGAATCAGAGATTAGATATAGATAGATTTTGAATTTAAATTTAAGAAAAGATTTGATAAGGATTGGATTAGGATAATATTATCTTATTTTGTTTTGAATTTATTTGACTTTACTTCTGTTCTTTTCCAACTTTCCTTATTTTGTTTGATTTTTTTTATTAGACTTTGATTCTTTTTTAATTTAGTTTGATACTTTGTTCCAAGTTACCCTATTTTATTTTGATTTTTATTTTGACTTACCTTATTTTATTACACAAAAAATGAGAGAAATATTATTATTATTATTATTATTATTATTATTATTATTATTATTATTTTATTAAAAAAAATTCTCATGGGTCCTTTCTGTTTTTGTGAGTATTGTGATTATTTTGCAGGACATGCAGACAACTGTAGGGCTGAAAACAGAGCAAATTATACGAGCAACTTTTGGGGAAGGCAGAATTGAAGATGAGGTTTTTATTGGCCATCTCAAGAGCAAGAACTTGAAAAGCAAGGGCCAGAACTTGAGGGGGCAAAGAGCAAATTTATCCAGTGGACTGATGAAGGATTCAAGTCACTAGAAATAACATTGAATCAATATAAAGAAGAACAAAAATGCCTGAAAAGTCAGATTTCTACTTTGGTAGCATTAGCGACTTAACAAGCTTCAAAATCACCGTCCACTCAAGTTGAGTCCAATCGGACTGATAAATGATTCAAGTCTCTAGAAAGAACATTGAATCAATTTAAAGAAGAACAACAATGCCTGAAAGTCAGCTTTCTACTTTGGTAGCATTAGCGACTCAACAAGCTTCAAAATCACCGCCCACTCAAGTTGAGCCCAATCGGACTGATGAAGGATTCAAGTCTCTATAAAGAACATTGAAACAATTTGAAGAAGAACAACAATGCCTGAAAAGTTAGCTTTCTACTTTGGTAGCATTAGTGACTCAACAAGCTTCAAAATCATCACCCACTCAAGTTGAGCCCAACCCAAAGGAGGAATACGAAGTCATCGTCCATGAAAGTGATGAAGAGCTAAATGAAGAACTAACCATGGAGGAGATTTTGGCTAAATTTGGAAAAAAAATCTGGTGACTCATTTGATGTTTTCGACACTCCTATTGAATCTATGGAAAGTCATGATTATACTCCAACAATATTGATGACTCAGAGGGAACAAGATACTTTGCCTAGTCAAATTGAGTCTAATCTAAATGAGTAAGATAAAGTCATCATTCTGGAAAATATTGAAGAGTTGATTGAAGAGCCTAAGTTTGAGCCTAAACATGCAGAACAATCATTCCTAGAAACAATTGAAACTCCTACTGAAAGGAGTCAAGCTTAAATAAAAGCTCCTACCGAAGGAAGCACTTATGAAGAGAACAAGGAAGACCCCACAGTTCTTGATTTTGAGCAAAAGGAGGAAATTCCAATTAATTTGAGACAAACTTTTTTGGCCAAAATCGGTGAAGCAGTCATTGAAGTTTAAAAAGGAAAGGTAACTATAAGAAGTGGTAAGGAAGATGATGTGTTAAAGGTCTTAAATTCTACTAAAAATTCATATTCTTTTACTCTTTCCTATTTTACTAATAACGTGGTTGCTTTTAACGGCTTTGATGATTTAAGAATGCATGACCATTTTGAAGAAACTACTAAATTGCCGGATCCTAGCATATTGGTGGGTAGCATTGAAATAAAAATTCCACAATATTTTGAAGTCCATCCACCACTTGGAAAAAGAAAGAAAAACCTAAACCACATGGTTAAGAAATGGAAAAGAGGAAATGCGTTGAATGCAAAATTCACTCTTAGAGAGCCGCTTGGTTGACCATTTTTAAGCAAATCGTCAGGCTCATGACCTTAAACAAGCGCTTTACAGGAGACAATCTGTGTTATTTAATTTTATGTTATTTAATTTAATTCTATTTATTTTTATATTATTAATATTTTATTATGATTTACAGTTTTTACAGGGGTAATGGGAAGGCAACAACAATTATGGAATCACTATTCCGCAATTTGCTCGTGAAATTATTTAGAGGGGAGTACATTTCCACCTTAATTTATTTTTAGCACATATTAAATTGCATATAATTTTTATTGCTTATTTTATAACTTTTAGTAGTGAGGACACTGTTAAAAATAAGTGTGGGGAGAGAACTATAATTATAATTACTTGGGTATGCTTATAACTAGTAAATTATGGAAAATCTGATATTTTTCTAAGTTAGGGGCATTTTTAAAAAAAAATTCTGACAACTTGTGATTTAAAATGAGATTATTGTTAATTTTAGAATTTGCTATAATTAGCATTAAAATTTTATGAGTTTCAGCTTGTCTGTGTAAACCACTAAATATGATATTTAAGCCTAAATGAGAGGTCACATCATACTTTTTACCACTTTTTCATTGATTGAGTGATATTCTTCCCATGTTGTGCATTCTAAAACTTGTGCTGAGACCATTGTAAAGCGAAAAAGCGAATAAAAATTTACTTTCATATGAATTTGGTAGGGTCAATTTTAGGAATTTTTTAGGCCCACTATAATTTTATTACAAATATTTTCTCACTAGTTGTCCATCTTTGTGCCTACTGTTATATTTCTTTGGTACCCTTTTTATTGTTATTGTTTATTATTTTAATTCAGGTAACTATGGAAAATACTTTTGTTAGAGCAATTGGTGGCAAAAAGTCAATAGGATAATTTTAGAAATCCCTCAGGAAAGTTTATAAAAAGAAAGGCTTAGCAAATGTTTTCCCCTCCTGAAATTATTAAATTGTTTATTTGTTGCATAAAAGCATAAAAGGAGGAAAGAAAACAAAGGAAAAAAAAAGAAAGAAAGAAAAAGAAAACGAATAAAAAAAAATGAGTGATTGCCTTCAGGAAATAAAAGGAAAAAAATGATGAATATTAGAAGGATTCTTGCCTGTTCTTTAAAGTGAAAAGAAAATGTTATTTGTTTTGGTTGATTTGTTTTTGACCCTTTGCATGACCTTTTCTTTCTTCTATCCCACCAAATATTATTACCTTGGCCCCATTACAACCTATGAAAGACACTTTTTAGCACTTCTGGATGAGCGGTACGACCTGACAGTCAATCAGTACGGCCGTACCTATGCAAGAGAAGAAGTAGGGGCGTACCCCCTTGGTCAATATAGCGCCGATGAGAAAGTTCAGTGTGGTCGTACCAAAGGCAGTACGACCGTACACAATTGTGTCAGGGAGTGCAGAGTGCACATGTACGGGCCACCAAAGTCTAGTACGGCCGTGTATAAAGACGGTACGGCCGTTCCCAAGCCCAGAACGCACAGATTTGAAACCAGTTGACCTAGTGCGCCTCAAAGCCTATAAATAAGCAATCTTAGCTCTCTTTCGAGAGAGCTGGAGGCTGGGGGTCTTTTGACCATTTTAGCTCTTGCCTCTTGTCTTTTGTCTCTTGCCTTTTGTCTTTTATCTCTTTTCTTTTATGATTTCTTCTTTGGATATTTGTTATTCTATATTATTGAGAAATACTATGAGTAGCTAAATCCATCACTAGAGTGATGAGAGATCTTTTACTATGTCTTTGATATTTGTTTAATCGTTATTATGAGTTTTCTTTTTATCTTATCTAATGTGTTGTTCTTAGCATGCTTAATCCCATAGGGTCTAGCCAATCCTTAATAAATTAGTTAATTGGAGGCGACCGTACCACAACTAGTTAATGGAACTCTAGGAATAACGAAACTCTAGGAATAATAGAACTCGCGTTTTATGCCCGGTTAATGTATTTGCTTGTTTCCAATCGGTTATTAGATTAACAAACTCACCTGTTAATGCTTTTTCCTTTAATTACCTTTATGGACCAAATAGAGTAGTTATTTAGGAAGAAGACTATTAACTGGGTAGTTATTAGTAATTTTAGAGTGGGTGGTTGGCATTCGAATAGGAATCACATCTCATAATAGTTGGTTAACAAATTTAAGGACTACGTATTAGTGAACCCGATTCCCCTAGGCTTTATTTACTTGATCTCTATTCTATTTTTGCGATATTGCTTTGTTTTCACTATTTACAATTCAATTGTTTTACTCTCAAAATCGTTACTTTCGTTTGTATAAATAATTCGGATCTTTATTAATTTAGTACTCGCGCATTCTCTGTGGGTTCAACATTCGGAGTCTTAAATATACTCCACTTTATTATGAGTTACGATCAGGTGCACTTGCCTGAGCCATAACAATTCCCTTATTGGTTATCAATCACTTACTCTAAAATTATTAATATTCATCATGGGCAACGCAATATTAACAGTCTTCCCCTTAATCAACTACCATCATTATCATGCAAGGCAATAGTTAAAGAAATCATTAAGACACAACAAGCTCGTCGATTTAACTACTAATTGAAATAAGGGGTTGGGTTATGGTCAGGCCAACCCTCAATACCAATTTAATCCAAGAGTTTCGTAATCAATCATGGTGAGGTTTCCTATTGAATTAAGTAACTAGTTAAAGGATGATCAGGCATTATAAGTATTCAAACGCAAGGATAAGTTTAACCAACAAACGGAAACATAAATCATATCATAATTAATAAGTACTGGTAATGCGCCTTCAACTCCTCTGATCAGGCAAATTAATTGGTTTCCTCCCAATTGTGGATGAGTCAAGTGTAATACTGATGGTGCTTCTAGAGGAAATCCAGGTCTTGCTGCATGTTGTGGGTTGTTCAAGGATAGCAGACAACCATTATGGGTAGTTTTGCTTATTTCATAGGGAGTGACTCATGCTTTTTTACTGAATTGACAGGTGTCATACTTGCCATTGAAATTGCTTATTCCAATGGTTGGAATAGGTTGTGGATTATATGTGATTCCATGATTGCAGTTCAGGCTTTTAAGTCTATTTATGCTGATTTCATTCCTTGGTAGTTGAAGACCATATAGCATAATTGTTTCACTTTTTTCTAAAAACATGCATATTATTGTTTCTCATATTCATAAGGAAGGTAATCACTATGCTGACAAAATAGCAGCATAGGCAATTGTAAATAGAAATTTCACCTGGTAGAATTTAGTTCCTAGTTTCACTAGGGATGATTTTTTTCTTAACAGGTTTAGTCTCCCCAAACATAGATTCAAATAATGTCTTTTTGCATGGGTTTTGGCCTAGTCCCACCCTGTTTTTTGTTTCTTTATATTTTCTCTTTTTTAATAAAATTTGGTGTGTTGCAGATGATTGGTAGGAGTTGTGGTGCTAACATAGTTGGGATCACCTCTTCCTATTGTGATGTCTTTACATATCATTTTGTTTATAAAAAAATGTATTCAAAATGTAAGGCATAGGATCTACCAAACCCTAAGGAATGATTTAGCTACATATAGTCATGGTAAACATAGCATAAATTAAATCCACAAATCCCATTAAAGCAATAAATAAACTAAAAACCCGGAGACGGTCTCGTCGATCCACGATAAGATCATTAAGAACCTCTCTGGGAACCTCCTCAGGTGCTCAAGAACAGCTCTCCAAAGTTAGCAAATGATTCAATGTCATTTTTCAGTTGCTGGAAACTTCCTATTTATAAGAATCCCTCAAAATAGATCAAATTCATGCGCTTGCACGACCTGTGTAGTGGCCTGCACGACCCTACATCACTTAAAACTCTGATTCTAGCCATCAACGAGTCAGTGCACGGTCGTGCTTGTTTACTTGGGCATCTTCTTGGAAATCAAGCAAGGCCGGACCATTTTATTAGAGGCCCTACTCCTTAGCACCCTTTTGTACCGTCATGCATCATGCTTATGTAGGCAGTGCATACCCTAAACATGGTTGAAACCTATTTTTCTCCATGTAGGGCCTTGCACAGTGCACATGGACTTCACAACTTGGTGCTTTAGCTCAGAAAACTTGTAATTTACACGTTTTTCGGGCATTTCTCATCTTTAAGGTAATTCTGCATAAAACATATAAAACCAAGTGGGGAAAAGATCTATAAACCACAAATTAAGGTAATTTGCATAGCAAGTTCTCTATGTAAAATACGTAAGATATGGGTTTATTAATTTTCTTGCTTATATATATCTTGCCTATTTTATTTTCTCTCTCCTTTGTTCTGGACAAATAGATGACACACAATGGCCTTTGGTGGTTCTGTGATTTGAACTATTTCGCAAGGGTTGTCTGAATGCAAAAGCAAGATGTTCATGAGAGGGTTCCCGATAGTTTTTTCTAGAAAACAAAAATTTAGATATCTTTTGTTTGGACAATCGTTTTCTGAAGTACAATCATATAACGCTTGCCCAAAAAAAATGTTATTTGAGTCTATCATTCATACGCATTATCTGGGGTGCAGTCACACATTATTTAGGGTAAACTTAGATAATGCTTCCAAAAGCCTTATTTGTAGGTACTCTTCCATCAGATAACACAGTTACCGATAACGCTTAAAAGTTTTATTTGAATTGAAAAAAATGCTATCTGAATACTTTTACGATGTAGTGATGCAAGTTTCCCTTTCTTAAAATTAGGGGTGAACAATGGATTCCAACTTACTTTGTTTAAAAGCTTCATCACAAACATAATACAACTACCAATTAGGAGTGAGCAAGGGATAGGTCGGAATGGGTTATATTTGACCCTAACCCGTCTTCAAATTTCAACCAGGCCAATTCTTTATGTCATAATTCGTTCCTCGACTCGAACAAACTCTATGTTCTATGGTCAAATGAGACTGAAATGAGACGAGTCTTCGAATTGGATTAGGTCTGACTCACTATTCACCCTCTTTATATTAACTTCAAACTATATTCATAATTAGACTGTCACAATTTTTTTTTGTGAGTTACAATCGTATCAGGAAAAAAAACGAAAGAACGCTCAACAAGAGCTTGCAGCTAAGCTCATCTTTAAGGAGAGGAGAACCCAATCCAGCAGGGGGTTTGCCAGAGCTTGTACCTAGATGAAGTCACTTCAACCTTAGCTAAAAAACAGCGCAAGCGTTTTGCTCTCGGAGACTATAGTCGATGAACATGTCCCAACTATAGTCCAAAAGAGAGGTTATGTGGGCTAGCAATGACCCGGCTTATCATGAAAGTGAATAAGATTAACCGTTTCTAAGCAATCAGTCTCACAAATTACATTACTGAAACCAAGCTCCATAGTTAGGACCAAACCATTATAAACTCCCATTAGCTTTGCCAACAGGACATCCCCTGAGCCATCAAAACTAGAGAAACCCGCAATCCAATCACCCTTTTGAGAACGAATGAGACCACCAGACCCAATGATGGACGAAGTCTGAAAAATTATATCTACGTTTATCTTCACGGAACCATTAGGAGGAGTAATCCATCGAACAAACAACCTCTCCACCAGTTTAATAGTCACCTTAGAGGGAAAATTTGAGAGAAAATCATCCTACGGTCACAATTTTAATTATGTCTTTTTTATTATTTATTATAAATAATTAGTAGAGCAATGCTATTCAGTAGGAAAAAAATATCACACGAATTCTAACAAATACAAGTGTAGGGTATTGACAGAAACTAACAAGAAAAATGTTGCGAGATTTTTCAAAACAAATGCAGAGGATTGGTTAGCATATTTTTGTGTAAGCTTTTATGCATTATTCGTTGGTACCAAATAACTTTTTTCTAATTTAAAACTTGCGGTTAAGATCCCCTTAAAAATCTAAAATGCATAGTGATTCCTAAAGATTAATATATAATAGTAAAAAAAAAGTTTTTCGTTACACGTAAAAATCTATAATGCATAATGACATGGTCTCATATATAATAGGTCGTAAATTTAAATCCCCACTAGTTCTCTTGAATGAGGGAATTGTAAATTCCTTTGTAAGTACTCTTAGAGTTTGGAGGTGATCCAGACCTATACAAGGGTTAATGGGCTCCAACTAAACTGACCCAATTTACAGAGCTTCTCATAGAAGCTAACTCTAGCTGGAAAGCTATATAAGCTTAATGTAGTCACCTTTTCAGGTACGCCTCATTCTAACACTATCACTCGTCTCATTCATATACTGACTTGAGCGTCAGAGTGTTTACAGGTGACCACCACCCACCTACATCTTCCACTGGAGCACGGAACGGTTCATCTCCATGGCAGTGGCTCTCCTCCAAGGTTCCACCACTGTGATCTATTCTCTATCTTACTCTTATGTTATTCTGGATCAGGAGGTATTCTCCTCCATTTTATCATTTTGCAAGTTTCAAGCTAATTAACCTCTTGATTCTTGAGAGGTCATTAATAATCAATATATGCAAATTTGGTAAAAGAAAACAAGAAGAGAAATGAAGTACTGGATGTGGGGATATATAAATCATTGTCGATGTCGGTAGTCGTCACCATATTTATATCACGTTCTTCCATCTAACAATGACACTCACTGCCTTGTGTGCATGAGAAGTTTGGTGTAAATGGCTATACTATTTTACAAACAAGGGGGTCCTCTTGTTTGCATATGCATTTGTATTGTGAAAAAAAAAAAACATTTCCATATTTAAAAAAGATTTAGATTTATTTTTAACTAACCCTTCAAAATACATTCACATTTAGTTTTTAAGACAAAAGAGGAGGGAAAGGAGAAGAGGGTTAGAAATGAAAACCTAAAATGCTAGAGGCTAAAGTCAAACACTAAATATAGTTGAACCTTTAAAAAAAAAAATCTTTTTGATTGAGAAAAATTTAGGTGAGTTTGGGTTCCAGATGAGACTCATGCTCACCAAGGTTATGAACGAAAGTCTTAATTCTCAAAGAGCGCTTACAAAAATATACTTACATATTACTCACAAACGTTATCATATCGACAGTAAGATTCAAACTCTATGTCTTTGTGGGATATGAGTCGCATCTTTAGACCAATCTTCGTTAGTGCCTTTAAAAAAATTCTCACAAAAACTAATAGTCCACGAAGTTGTTGGAGTAACAAGGGAATCCTTTGCTCTTTAGTCTTGACTAGGACAACACATTAAATGGAGCTATCCTACTAAAAGCTAAGCTAGAAATCACTAAGAAAAATGCTAATTTCCGAATAAGGACAGTTATTGCAAAATATTCCAAAACATTAAATTCTCAAATCCTATTAGGGCCCCTAAGTGCATGTGCAAGTTGACGGTTAAATTTAAGAAATTAGAGAATTTTTAACTCACCAAAAAGAATATATATATAAATACTTATCATTTAAATTTTAATTAAAAATATCCTACGAAAACAATTTATCTTAGTAAAAAATGGATAATTGTATTTTCTAGTTATTATTTTTATCGGATGTCCCCGAAGGGACAAGTTACAACCCTGTCAAAAAAATATTAATGTTACAATCTATCTAGCCATAATCAAGTGATAGGAATTTTAAATTATCAAATTAAGTTTTAGTAAATTCATTGTTTTCAAAATTATCAAAATCTCATGAACAATTGTTTTAATACAAATGATTTGATTTTTATACTACTTGACGTTAAATTTAACTGATTAATTGAATAATTCAATCGAGCATAATAATTTATTCATATATGAGCAATCATTGAAGTTTATTCCATATCATGACGACTCAAGCTGAAATCCGGTCTACACTGGGGGAAAAAAAAAACTCTAAATGCATCATGTTAATGTGAAACGTTTCCCTTTTAGATCTTTAAGGAAGTTTTAATCTCAGTCAACGTGAAAACTATTCTGGGAAATTTTTTACTGCGCCACCTGAAAACAAAAATTGACTGATTGTGATAGCAAAAACTGTTTTTATAGTGCAAGGAAAAAAGTAAGTAAGAGTCTTATTTTCTTTCCACCCTTGAAATTTTACAAATGGATCCTCTATTTCCATGCCGCTTCTCTCCTTGAGAAAATAAAGGTTGAAGGAGAGAAAAGATGATTAAAAAATAAAGAAATAATGAAGATAGACAAAAGAATTAAGAAAAAGATAGATTGGATTCTCTGCTACGGTTGTACAGTGCTTCCACTGCAGAGCTATTAGATCTTAATTTAAAAGAATAGAGAAAAACCGTGAACACAGATTCAATGGCTCTGCAGTGGCTGCACCGATGGCTTTGCAATGGATCTCGTGTATGGATCATTTGCATCGATGCAGTGACTATAGAGGATCTATACACGAGATAGAGAAGACAGAGGAAGATGGAAAGAGATAAGGATGTAGAGGATGCATGCTCAAATTTTTGGATTCAGTTCTTCTGTAAGAGCTGCACTTGTGCAACAATTGCAGAGCTATTAGATTTAAGATTCAAAATCCAATATCCAATAGCTTTTTTTTTTACGAGAAAAAATAATTTATTAAATCACGTCTGACAACAAATCAAAAGCCAAGACAGCAAAAATACAATTTGGAGTCTCTTCAATCCATACATGATCATGATTATGAAGAGCAAATTTAGCTAAATAGTAAGCAGGCTGATTAGCCTCACGTCTAACATGAAGAAATTGTAAACTATTAAAATTAGAACATAACTGAATACAATCCTCTATGATAGGACCCATATAAGAAGCAGAGTAATGATGTTCAATCAAATTCAAGATAACATTTAAGGAGTCTGACTCAGCCACAAGATCTAAAAATAGCAAATCCTTCGCGAACGCTAGACCCTTCCACATAGCTAAAGCTTCCGCTACATCCGGATCTGACAATGCCTGAACTGCCCAGCTACCAGCAGCAACTACCACTCCGTCTGCATCTCTCACCACTGCTCCTAATCCCCAAATATCACCAGAAGGTTGGGTAGAGACATCAACATTAAGCTTATACATACCTGGAGGAGGACGCACCCAACGAACTTGTGAAAGAGGCATTGGTGGCCCTAAGTTTTACACTTGTATCGGTCCTGCATTACAGAATTGGATGACTGAACTCTTTGCCTTATCAGCGCATCTGACAGTGTCAACATTCACATTCTCAAGCATTTTTTGTTTCTTGCCAACCAGATCTCATAACAAACAGCCATAACATGTTGTATTATCTCCTCTGACTCATTTTGTATAATGCTCTCAATCTATTCCATAAAAGATATTATATTGTCAGCAAGATTATGAAAAGTGATTCGCAAACAAGAAACAAACCAAACTTGTTTAGACCACTCACATTCCATAAACAAGTGAGAAATGGTTTCAATGCTTTGGCCACAAAGAGCACACATAGGCGAACACCTTACACCCTTATTAAACAAAGCATGTCTAACAGGGAGCCTTTCATGCATGATTCGCCACATAAGATGTGTGTGTCTAGGTATGGATTTTACCTTCCACAATTTTGACCAAACCGACTTATCATTCGCCAACCCTGACTGATGAGAGTGAATCTGTTGAGTTTCAAACAAGATAAATGGAACAACCTTCAATGGCAACCAATAACTAAATAATATCCAGCAATCTAACAATCAACAAGGTGCAATGAAAAATAACAAACAAAGGAGATAGAGAGTAGAGAAGAAGACACCGCAATTTGGTTACGCAGTTCGGCCCCAAAGAAGATGGCCTACGTCTGCGGGAGAGAGCAGCCCTCCGTTTCACTATCAATGAGTCTTACAAGAGATTACAATTGCTTTGAACCCCCTTTACAATGTTCACAAAGAACAAACCCAAGAGTTCCCAATCCCTCTCTCTTTCCCTCTATGATAAACTCTCAAGAACAACAATAGAGAGAGCCTTCAATCCTCACTCTATTCTCTCTTAAGATCCCAAGGTGTTTAACCGTGTTTCCCAGCCCCTAAAACCTCACAAAGACGCTCAAGAACGGCTGCACACAACCCTAGTATTAATCTTCTCGTCGTCTGAATTCTGCAGCGCCGGTTTTATAGAAAAACCCGACTGTGAATCGATTCACAGTCTAAGGTGAATCGATTCACCTAGTACAAAAACCTTCCCCTGCACGAATTAATGAAGTGAATCGATTCCTGCAAGCTTCCCATGCGATTCACAGAGGCGTGCTTCGATTCCCAGAGAACCAAACATGCTTGAATCGATTCCCATAGCTAGGGAATCGATTCCCAGTGTTCAAAAAACACTTCCAAGCAATTCCATGATTCTCCAAACTGATTTTAAGGCACTCTAAACTCCACAATTCTCCACCTTGACTTCAAATCAGTGGTGATGCTCAACTTTATCCATCAACCACTAGCTGCTCTCTCCATCATTGGAACTACGTCTCAGAGAAATTCATCAAGTCCAAACAATGCTTGAACTTTGATCTAGGTAATGACTTGGTGAATACATCCGCCGGGTTGTCCTCTGATGCAACCTTCTCAACCACAATTTCCTTAGATTCCACGACGTCTCTAATGAAATGTAGGCGGATGTCAATGTGCTTTGTCCTTTCATGATACACTTGGTGATTTGCCAAGTGGATAGCACTTTGACTATCACAATGTACCTTCACACATCCTTGTGTAATTCCTAGCTCCCCAATCATACCTTTCAACCATATGGCCTCCTTCACCCCTTCAACTAGGGTGATATACTCACTTTGAGTAGTAGATACCGCCACACCGGCCTGTTGGTTAGCCTTCCAACTTATTGTCGTTCCATACAATGTAAATACAAACCCAGATAAGGATTTCCTTGTATCCACATTTCCTGCATAATCTGCATCTACATAACCCTCCAAAGCGTCTTCTCCTTGAGTTGCTCTTGTGTACCTCAAACCACCTTTGAGTGACCCTTTCAAATACCTCGTAACCCACTTTTGCTTCCCAATGAGCTTGGCCCGATTTGCCATAAACCGACTTACTATCTTGTTGCATATGCTAAGTCTGGTCTACTACAAACCATGTCGTACATGATGCTTCCTACCCCACTAGCATATGGAGTAGTATCCATCTTCCTCCTCTCCTCTTCGGACTCAGGAGCTTGTGTCACCGAGAGCTTTGTGTGATGACCCAAAGGAGTGCTAACCGGTTTAGCTTCATGCATCCTAAACCGCTCCACCACTTTCTTTAAGTACCCATGCTGAGATAAGAATAACTCACCCTTCTTCCGGTCCCTCATGATATCCATCCCAAGTATCCTCTTAGCGGCCCCAAGGTCCTTCATCTCAAATTCTGAATTTAGCTTCTCCTTGAGAATGTTAATCTCCTCTTTGCTAGAGCTTGCCATCAGGATGTCATCAACATAGAGAAGTAGGTAGAGAACCACTTTCTCATCCCTCTTCAAAATGTACACACAACTGTCGTACCCACTTCTCACAAATCCCGTCTTCAAAAGAAAATCGTCAAAACGAAGATACCATTGCCTAGGGCTTTGTTTCAGCCCATACAAGGATTTCTTCAGAAGATATACCTTAGACTTGTCCTCTACAAAACCTTCTGGTTGTTGCATGTAGATTGTCTCTTCTAGGTCTCCATGTAAGAATGCGGTCTTCACGTCTATTTGTCCCAACTGAAGATCGTACTGGTTTACGATTGCCATAAGAACCCTTATGGAACAATGTTTCACCATGGGTGAGAAAATCTCGTTGTAATCAATTCCCTCCACCTGTGTGAAACCCTTGGCCACAAGTCTTGCTTTATATCTTGGTTCTTCAATTCCCGGAATGCCTTCCTTCTTCTTGAAGATCCACTTGCATCCAACCACCCTTTGCTTCTTAGGTAGTTTCACAAGTTTCAGTGTCCTGGTTCTTCTCCAATGAATTCATTTCCTCATTCACCGCCTCTAACCACTTCGACCTCTTTGCTCTCAATCGCTTCCCTGAATGTCTTGATACGAAGTCTTGCACATCTTCACCGCATTTAGAGTATAACAAATTAAGTCTACATAGCCATATCTCTTGGGTGCCACGCTTTCCCTCCTTTCCTATCTCTTGCCAGTGATAGCCAGGATCCACTGTTGGTTGTCTTCCTCTAGAACCTGATGGTGGAGAACTATTCTCCTCTTCATCATTCCCGGTCTCACTAGTGGAAGGCTCCACCTCAAACTGAGTCTTCTCTACCTCTGTTTCTGAGTTACTATTCTCCAGGTCCTTGCACTTCATCCCCATACGAGTCTCATCAAAAGTCACATCCCTGCTTATTATGAATCTTGATCCCCCAGGTTCCATTTTCCACAGCTTGTACCCCTTCACACCTTCCGGATAACCAATGAAGACACATTTCACAGCCCTGGCTTCAAGTTTGTCTTGTCTGACATGAGCAAACGCCAAAGCCCCGAAAACCTTCAATGTAGAATATTCTGCCGGTTTTCCACTCCAAACTTCCATAGGTGTCTTGAAGTTTAAAGCCGTTGATGGGCATCTGTTGATCAAGTAAGCTGCTGTACTCACAGCTTCACCCCAGAAACTTTTAGGTAGCCCAGCTCCCAAGAGCATACATCTGACCCGCTCCAAAATAGTCCTGTTCATACGTTCTGCCAGACCATTTTGTTGCGGTGTCCCTGCCACGGTCCTATGTCTCTTAATTCCCTGTTTCCTGCAAAACTCATTAAACTGCTCTGAAATAAACTCCAGGCCATTGTCAGTCCTTAAAACTTTCAGTTTAGTTCCTATTTGATTTCCTATGAGAGTATGCCATTCTTTGAATTTTTCAAATGTGTCACTTTTATTTTTCAAAATGTGAACCCATACTCTCCTAGAGAAATCATCAATCATGGTGAGAAAATAGGAATCCCCTCCATGAGTTGTCACTCTTGAGGGACCCCAAAGGTCCGAGTGAATATACTCAAAGGGCTTGCTAGAATGATGCATGCCACTTCCAAACTTAACCCTATGTTGTTTGCCTAGTATGCAATTATCACAAAATTCTAGCTTATCCAATTTATCACTACCTAGCAAACCTTGTTTAGCTAGTTCAACTAAACCTCTTTCACTAACATGCCCTAACCTTAAATGCCATAGTTTAGTTTTATCATGCGGAGCTTGACTAGCTAATGATGCATGCCCTATAACAGTACAACCATCTAATATGTATAAGCCACACATTTTAGATCCTTTAGCCATTACTAATGCACCATTCGAAATTTTGACCATGCCATGTTCAATCCTAGTACTATAGCCTAATCCATCAAACATGCTTATAGATAAAAGATTTCGTTTGAGTTCAGGAACATACCTCACATCTTGTAAAAGGAATTCACGGTTGTCAAACATCTTGAGACGAATCGAACCCATACCTTGCACCTTACAAGCTCGGTTGTCACCCAGGCGAACAACTCCACCTTCTTTAAGCTTCAAAGTCTCAAAGTATTCCTTCCTAGGACACATGTGATAAGAACATCCCGAGTCCATGACCCAGTTCTTTTCAGATTCCAAACTCGACACCACTAGAGCCCCCGCACTCTCATAACCATCCTCCATAGCAATTGCAACATCCACAGAATCTCCCCTGCCCCCTTTCTCAGGACAGTCCTTCTTAAAGTGACAGGTCTTGTGACAATTGAAGCACTTATACTTCTTATTGTTCCCCTTTGACTTGGATTTCGACCTAGAATTCTTCCCTTTGTTGTGGTTTCCTCTACTCTCACTTCTTCCCCTTGACACACTTAAGCCTTCACCACTATCATCCACTTTCAAGTCTTGGAGCTTGGTTAGCTCCTTGGTCCTAATAGATTGTTGGACCTCCTCCAAAGTAATAGTGGACTCCTTGCCATAGAGGAGTGCATCCTTAAAGTGTTCAAAGGATCTAGGCAACGAATTCAATAAGAGCAGAGCCTTATCCTCGTCATCGAGCTTCACATCAATGTTCTGCAGGTCATCAATAATTTTGTTGAATTCTGCTAGTTGCTCCACAATAGGTTTGGTCTCTACCATCTTGAATGAGTAGAGATGTTGTTTCAGACATAACCTGTGGGCCAATGACTTTGTCATGTACAACGATTCTAACTTTGCCCACATCTCCGCCGCGGTTTTCTCTCTTGCAACTTCCCTCAGTGCCTTATCGCCAAGGCACAAGATAATGGCACTTCTTGCCTTATCTATCATCTCATTCTTCTCAGTTTGAGACAGAGTTGTCGGCATTCTTGCCTCACCCTTCAAGGCTTCAAAACACTTCTGTTGAATAAGTATTGCTTCCATCTTCACCTTCCATAGACCGAAGTCGTTGTTACCGGAAAATTTCTCGATGTCCCATTTAGTACCCATGGTGCTCACTTGAATGATTTGTTCCTCCCCACAGACGGCGCCACTTGTTGAGTTTCAAACAAGATAAATGGAACAACCTTCAATGGCAACCAATAACTAAATAATATCCAGCAATCTAACAATCAACAAGGTGCAATGAAAAATAACAAACAAAGGAGATAGAGAGTAGAGAAGAAGACACATAATTTGGTTACGTGATTCGCCCCAAAGAAGATGGCCTACGTCTGCGGAGAGAAGCGACCCTCCGTTTCACTATCAATGAGTCTTACAAGAGATTACAATTGCTTTGAACCCCCTTTACAATGTTCACAAAGAACAAACCCAAGAGTTCCCAATCCTCTCTCTTTCCTCTATGATAAACTCTCAAGAACAACAATAGAGAGCCTTCAATCCTCACTCTATTCTCTCTTAAGATCCCAAGGTGTTTAACCGTGTTTCCCGACCCTAAAACCTCACAAAGACGCTCAAGAAAGTGCACACAACCCTAGTATTAATCGCTCGTCGTGATTACTGGCCGGTTTTATAGAAAAACCCAACTGTGAATCGATTCACAGTCTAAGGTGAATCGATTCACCTAGTACAAAAACCTTCCCCTGCACGAATTAATGAAGTGAATCGATTCCTGCAAGCTTCCCATGCGATTCACAGAGGCGTGCTTCGATTCCCAGAGAACCAAACATGCTTGAATCGATTCCCATAGCTAGGGAATCGATTCCCAGTGTTCAAAAAACACTTCCAAGCAATTCCATGATTCTCCAAACTGATTTTAAGGCACTCTAAACTCCACAGAATCAATTCCCTTCTATTCTTTAGAAACCTGTAAGTAGATTTAACACTAAATATCCCATTCTTTTCAGGCCCCCAAATAAAAGAATCATGCTGCATAGTGTCAGGCAAAGGAATTTGGAGAATTTGATGTGCCTCAAAAGAAAGGAAAATATTATGAACCAACTGCACATTCTAACATCTAGCATCTTGATCAATTAACTCTGAAACAAAAGAAATATCGATATGGGACGGTTTCAGAGTTCATACCTTGTAGCCCTGTTGAACAGGCAGCCAACCATCCTCCCATATGTGAATAGAGTGACCATCTCCCACTCTCCATAGCCCGACTTTGTCAATCACTTCACCACGAGTTTGTAAAATACTTCTCCAAATAAAACTCGGATTGTATCCTATAGTGGCCCTCATAAAGTCCTTCCTAGAAAAATATCTCGCTTTCAAATAGCTCGATAACTGCTACACTAGTCACTAGTGTAGTTGCCGCAGATGATCCAAAGTCCAAACTCCAAATTTTTACGCTTAATTTATATATCCTTCTATCTTTCTATTCTTTTTCTATCATATCATATATGATATATATCATTTATTCATTTTCGTTATTTTTTCTTTTAATTTCCCTTCCCTTGACTCCGAATGTTTAGGGTGTCACCAAGATTTTGTTAAGAGTAAAAAAATTTCCATTACAACAATCAACACTAAAATTGAAATAACCGTGATTTGGGGAAGAATACTAAGTACCAACCTTTGAATTATCTTTTTCAGGAGGAATGTACATGCAGAAAAGGTACACCATAAAGAGGACAAACACATGACAAGTATTTTGTGCTTACACTAATTCAGCACACACTGCAACGTTGTACGAACCTTATCTCCTTTGTCACACTGTTATGTGCCACTTTGCTGCTTTATCAGTCTGAACCGAACACAATTTTGTCTCTGAAAATACACTTGTCTCTTTCTTCTGGGTTGTCTCAACTGCATAATTTTGTCTGACACACCTTCAAAATCAACAGTTTTTTTTTGTTTTTATATTCCCTTTAATAAGTTAGAAAATAAAAAACTGTTCTTTTTTTTTGTTTGTTTCACCATTGTGTCAGATCTGGTGGTTATATGCTGAGCATGGCCATTGATGAGTCCAAGCTGTTCAACAGCTCTAATCAGGTGGAGAAAAAGGCTTCAAAGACATTTCAGTCTTTTGGTCTTGACAATTTCCTTGAAACCCTAATGGGCTTGGCCTAATATGTTTTAAGTACTAACAGGGTCTGTGGAGGAGAGTTTGATTTGGCTGTTGCTTGTTGGGCTTTTACTTATTTAAGTTAGGTGAATGGTAGAATAATTTCTAGACGAGATGTCTATTATATTAGGAACAGTTCTTGTTCTTAATTGTTGATCTTAGGAAATTGTATTAATCCTATATTGTGCCCTATTAATGGGCTGTATCTGCATGTTTGCTCTTGATATAAGGTTTTGAGGCCTTGGGTAAATATTACGAATATATATATATATATATATATATATGGAAAATGATATATTGATACCCAAACACCCACCCAACACCAAGAGAGAGAGAAATAAAGAGAGAAAAGTTATAAGAATTGATGGATGGGATAAATAATGGAAGAGAGAGATAGGAAGAGAGTGGGGTATTAGAGAGATGTAAAAAAAATGTAGATGTTCATGTATCATCACCATATATATATATATATATATATATATATATAACAACACTCTGATTGCACTGATTCTTCCTTATCTTCTCCAACTCACTCCAGTCCAAAATTCTCTTGCCATTGCAGAGAGTCACAGACCCTTATTCCTTGACTAGTCCTCTTGATTCTCCATAGTTTAGTGGCCTGAAAGCTGATTGAGTTGGTCCTTTGGTTTGTTCACAGCGTGGCACTGCGACCAAGGTTTAAAAAAAAAAGTCTGCGACTACGATATCAGCCACAACATGAAAGTTGATAATGTCTCCACAGCCACAATTAAGATTATATTAGCCGTATTTAACCGCAATTTTTGACGATGTTGAGGATTGCGATGCAAATGCTAGGGCCGGCCCGAGGCGGGGCCCAAGCAAGTAAAACAAGGGTTTTGGGCCTCAAAATTTATGACAAAAAAAAAAGCCTCAAAATTTTTATTTTCGCTTAATATAGATAATCGAATTTCTTTTGTTTATAACAAATTTGTCTAGCTCAGATTGTATAACATAAATGATGTTTTTTTACCTCGTGGTTGTGGGTTCAAATCCCACTGTGGTTTATTTTGTTGCAATTTTTTAGGCATTTATTTAGAGGTTTTTTAGGCCTGTAATTATGGTTTGCTTTAGGTCTCAACAGGTGTTGGACTGGCCGTAGCAACCGCGAAAGAGTTTAAAACCTTGACTATGACCATGTAAAGGGAGAATCCGATCACATGTAGTCAGAAATGATGCAATTTCACGCAGTTCTGTGTAAATTTGGCAAATTGAAAAAATAGAGACCGCATGCGGTTGGTTTTTCACACACAACTGTATCAACTGCGTGATTAATTTACTGTAGAGAATCTAATTTCGTAAAGGGAATCCAATTTCGTAAAGGGGTGTGTGATCATAGAATTAATGTTATGTGATGCCACTGCTAACAAATAGTTACTTGGAAAATTGTTAAGGTATACGTACCCCATTTGTTTGTTGATGGAAATGCTGAAGAAAGCATGTTTGAAACTTGAACAAAAACGCCCCTGTTGATTTAATACTCACACATGGTTTTTAGTACCTTGATTTAGTGACAGAATCTGACACAACAACTATTTGTTAAAATAGACCCTCAGAAAGAGAATTTGGACTCATTACTAATTTACTTGTCATCCCACAAAGTAGAATTACTGACAAAATTCTTAGCAGACAAGTCTTAATCAAACAGCAAAGTTTGTTTAGAGAATAGCAGCCTTGCTCACCCAGTAAAACAGGATAATGTTGCTAGTGTTATTATCTTTTTATAATTAGTTTCACTATGATTCGTTAGTTAGACATTAATAGTGGAATTGAGGGGGAAAAGTTGGCATGCTTTTTTCTGAAAACCATAGAATAGAAAGAATAAATAAATAAAATAAAATAAAAAAGGTGTTCAGAAGTGATGGCTTTTTGTTGTATCCGCTATACCAAATAAGCCCCATGACACTTCAGAAACCAATTGATAATTATTATGGATATAAAGTTAAGAAATAAATAAAAATGCTAATTTACTGGATAAATAAAAAAGAAAGGCAACAGCTTTCTTTCAAACAGGAATTGCTTTTTACAGTGGCTAGGTTCAGTTCACTATGCAAGTTATAAAAAAAAAAAAAAAAAAAAAAAAAAGAGACAGAGAGAACAACTAAATAAGTCTTTAGACATGGAATTAACCTAAAAAAGGAGTAATTAATTTTTTTTTTCCATCTCCCTAACATGTCCTTAAAAAACAGTTCACGTGAACCTTCATGAAAAGCTACCAACCACATAATAATGTCTCCCTTTAGATTCTTCAAATTCTTCAATCAATTCTGATTAATCCACTGCTTATGTCCAGGAACCCATTTTGGACATTTAGGACTAAAATAGCTTTCCATTACCCTTGAGTTCAAGAGCTCAACAACAGGTGCAAACTTGACACACCTTGGAGTCTTGTACTGATTAATTGAAGCACCTAAACTAATAGCATAATCCATGAGTTTATCAAAGGTGCCCTGTTCAACAATCTTGATCTCAAGTGCTCCAATTGATTTGTCTGAGACACGGCCTTGGCGATACACACTGTTGAGTGATTCCTCAATTGTTAAGCAACAATCCTCAAAAACACAGGGTGGAATTGGGGTTGATCCATTCAGGGATAGCTCCCAGTACAGCACATAGTGACCTGGGATTGTTGATGTGTCTGCATAGCTTGTGTACTCAGAAACAGATGCATCAAATGGTACCAAGTGTGTCACAGCATTCGCCATTGCGTTTTGGAGCTCAACTTCATCAGTCTTGTCTGAATCTATGCTCAAGACCACATTTTTTCTGCATACAAAATTGAATTGTGGTGCTTTGTTCTTGAATCCAGCTACCCTCAGCACATCACCCACCCTATAACGATATAGTCCTGATAAAAATTGCCAAACATAAACAAATCAGCAAAACAAACCCATGTTCTGTTCCAAATTTGTGTAACACACAAAATCATAATCATAATCAAGCTTTTGAAAAACAGTCTGCAACCGTCTGCGATCTGGGTCACGACATCATGGTTTTGACCACAATTGAGGTCACGTCAGCCGCATTTGACCGCGATTCTTCGCAATATAAGAATCGCAATGCGGTCTGCGATTTAAAACCTTGATCCTAATATCATGTTAAGGTGAAAGTGACATGAACATGGAAAAGAAAGAAACTTACCAGCATAAGTAGTGACTACAAGTTCATATTCTTGGCCAAGTTTGACATCAACAAGCTCAACCAACTCTTGTTGCTCTTTCTCATTAAGGGATCTAGGGGTGTGAAGAGAATCAGTGACACCATTACTTCTATTGACAGGTAAGAACTCAAAGTAGCACATGGTAGGGACGAGGGTGTAAGACACCTCACTAGGTTGGCAAAGAGGGTCAAGATTAACACCAAAGTAGCATTCACTAGAAGCATACATGGTGCACACAAGAGGTAGCCCATTGCTATAGTGATCCAAAATAGGGATATACTGTGACATTGTCCCAGTCACAATAACATCCACATACTTAGTATTAGGCCAAAGCCTAGTAATTATCCCCTGCCAAGAACGCTTGCTACATTCAGTTTGAATAAAATCAGCAAGCTTAGGATCAGGTTTAAGGATCTTCATGACAGCATCTCTAACTGATGTGTCAGTGATTAAGCTATTAATGGTTCCTGTTCTGATGTCATTGCAAAGAAGGGTCCAATGTTTCTCAAGGAACCTAATTGCCCTTATGAGGCCAGAGGCAAAAACAGCACCTACCCTAAACACCTCTTTGTTTTGGCAAAGACCACAAAGCAGTTGAGAATACATGCTTTGGTAGGAATCAGGACAGAGGACAGTCTCATTTGGGGATGTATAGTTTGTGTAAGGGTCATATGGTCTTTCTCTAAAATGGGAACTCTTGTAATAGCTAGTCAGAACTGGCCTAGCTACAACCCCTCCGGGTGTTTTAGCCTCAGATTTTATAAACATTAGGTACATTCCTTTCCCTTTTTCTAACCCAGGAATAAACTGGCTCATCACTGGCATCAATAGACTATACAATAAACTCCTCCTCCCTAGCTCTTCTTCAATTGTTGGCATCAGCTTTCTCTCTCCTCCAGATGTGCCAGAACTACAAAAAAAAAAAAAAAAAAAAAAAACCCATCAATATATATATATATATATATTTTGCTTATTTAGCCATTCCATATGTGGTACAAGGTACACAAGAGAAAGAAGAAGGAAAAAAAAAAACAAGAAAAAAGAAACCCGGATGAAAAAAAAAATTTCCTTTAGAACTAAACCAAAAACAGAAAAAACTTGGTGTTGTAAAAAAAAAAAAAAAAAAAAACCCATCAATATTTTTTACCATTTAGCCATTCCAGATGTACAAGAGAATGAAAACAAGAAGGGGAAAAAGAAAAAGATACCCAGATAAAAAAACCAAAAAACAGAAAAAAATTGGTGTTACAAAAAAGACACCCATCAATATTTTTTTACTAGTTAGCCATTCCAGATGTACAAGAGAATGAAAACAAGAAGAAGAAAAAAATGATCCTTTTTTATTCTCGTGTTAGTACTAACCAACCAAAAAAACAAATTACAAATGTTATAAATATACATGTATATTATATTTATTTATATGTGTATAGAGACAAACCTAGTGAGGAACTCTGAAATGGGTTTGGAGCAAAGGATGGGTGAGGTGTCACCATTGGCGATGCGGTTGATATCAGGTTGGATATCTTCGTAGGTTATGACAGGAAGGAGTTTTTTGAAGGTGTCACGGTCGGTGTGGCCATTGAGACCATGTCGTTTCAGGTACTCAACGTTTGCATTGCGGGAGAGGATTTCGGAGAGGACTTTCTGTTGGACTTGGTCGGCGTTTGCAGTAACATCCTCAATGAATTCGAGGATTTTCTTGTTCTGTTCAACAAGGTTGTAGTCTCTAGGTGCCTCAGGCATGGTAGAGAAAATGTGTGTTTGTTGTGTAAGAGAGAGAGAGAGAGAGAGAGACAGAAGAAGAAGATGAAGACAACTACGCTAATAGAAAACTCGTTGGGAAAGAGGAGAGTGTGTTGTTGGGCGTGAGTTGAAAACATAAGAGAAGATGGTATATATAGAGGCACATGTCAAGCTGGGTTTGTTTGTGACTAAGGACCCGGGAGTAAATAAACAAACCATTGGAGGGTGAAATGGGGAATATGGAATTGTTTTGTTTTGTAGTATCATTTTTTGTTTTCCTTTTTTTTTTAATTCTATATATCTAAACATTTACTTATCATGTGACAAAGCATACAACTTCCATGCATTTATGGTCAAGCTTCTCTTGCCACCAAGTCAAGGTGGAGGACTTTGATTTTGTTCATCAAAAAAAGGAGGACTTTGATTTTGCTAGCTGTAAAAAAAGGGGGGGATTTTGGATATATAAATTAAACACAATTTTCAATTGGAAATGACTTGGCATATTATTTGAACATGAGTGGAAACCATAACCGCTTCTTAAAGATAGATATAGATTGAATGGAATACATGTACAACATAAAAGGAATGCATATGGAGTCACATCCCTTCACCCAAAAAAATATGGAGTCACATCTGAATTGCTTTATAGTTATAATTATATCATCAAAATGCTTAATTAATAGTACATACTTAGTAGTCCAATATCTTAAAAGAGAGAAAAAAGAAAAGGGGGGGGGCATAGGATCAAAAAATGTGGAATAAAGACAAACCTAAATCCCATTGTCTCGTATTGGATTGGCCAATCCCAATTCAACTTTTTCCGAAGAAAACCAAAATAATAAATAAATAGTAAATACTCAATTTGGTCACGAAAATTATAGGATTGTATCAATTTAGTCCATCAAATTATCAATATTTCAATATGATTCTTGAAATTGTAAAACGTTAATTAGGTTTATCCTCTGTCTCTGGATCTGTTAGCAAATATATCTCTAACATTATTCAATTAGTTTCAAATACATCTATAATATTACCAACTTAATGTTATTACAGTCCATGTAAATACCAACAGAGAGACGAACTAGATTAATGTTTTGCAATTTTAGAGATCATTTTGGAATATTTATAATGTGAGAGATTAAGTTGATACGGTTGGCGGACGTAGTACTCTGGGTCAACAGGTGCATAAAATTTTAAGATCACTGAAATTATAACAAGAGCATCAATACATTTTTTTTACAAAAAATAAAAATAAAATAACAAGAGAAAATATTTACTCTTCTTGCAAAATAACAATAGTATTATTTCTGTTAAAACAAAACAAGTTTTCGGACTTAAAAAAAAGAAAGTTTTCGAAATTTAAAAAAATACAAGAGAAAATAACAAAACAATATAGACCGAATTAACAGAGACCAATTACAACAGAAAAAATTACAAGAGAAAATTAACAGAGAGATCAAATTACAGTTTTAGTTTAAATTGAGAGAAATCTGAACTTAGTAAAATGGGGAAATAGAGACCGAAAATGACACTCACCAACAAGAGAGAGTGGGTCGTTATATGAGACAGTGAGAGGAGTTGTGCTTTAAGTTTTGAGAGAGAGATGACCGGGTTTGACTAAATGAGATGAAAGATGTGACTAGGTAATAGTATTTGGTGCAAATTATTATACTGAGAGTAGTTAAAATATAAATTTTATAAGAATAAATAATATTTTTAATTTTTTAGATGATGTAAGTACACACTCTAACTAACAATTATGTCCGTCTTTGGTCACGAGGGTTTGGTGTGGAGGTAAACCGTAACTGAGATTGACTCATTAATTGGGAGAATATGTGCACTGGATACAAAATGGTAAAGTAGGAAGCGCGCGTCAAAATAAAAAATTTATAAGATTGTAACTGAAAGTTTTATAATCTCAAAGAAGACAAGTGCGCACCCTCAATTAAGTGTAGGTGCGTCACATGATACGTTCATACAATTACAGAATTTTAATTGAGAAGTGCTGAAAAATGCGAATACGTACTGCGTGAGCTTGTTTGTCGCACAAGGAAAACGGCGAAACGACTTTGGAACCTGCTCGCTCAAGGCGTTGCAGAATCGATCCTATCAAAAAAGTATTTTCAATTGGCTAATTAAATAATTAACCGGCAAAGTCCGGTAAACACGGTGTTTAAGTAAACCCATGAGTTCATGACCAATGCGCTTAGACTGCGGATGAGGAAGGATGTCCCGCTAAATACCGGCAACGACTTACTTAATTTGTTAATTACTTGCATTTACCGGTAACAAAAAATAACGGCGTTCCTCAAATTTCCCGCGATATTCCCTAGTGAAAAACCCGTGAGTATTTGGATTGGGAGAAGGAAAAAGTGAAGGGATACTCTGCGGGTGGTGCACGGTAAATAGCTGTTGTTTCTTTTTTCTTTAATTTTTTTTTTTCGGTAAAAATAGCTGTTGTTTCTTTTGAAGACTGCAAAAGGAATTAAGGAACCCGCCAGCTGGATGTCAAACATGTTAGTCGACACGTGGAACATCTCTCCCCCCTTGACGCAGTACATTCTTTATTTCTTTTGTATTTTTATTTAGATTTAACTTAATAGAATAGAAATAGATAGATTAGATTAGAAGAGAAAGCGGAAAGAGATAAAACGTTTTATAATAATTTTATATTGTTAAAACGTTTTATAATAATTTTATAATAAAATAAAACATTTCAAATTTAAAAATATAGTAAATTAAGTTGCTTTTTTTTGGACAAAAGTAAATTAAGTTTCATCTAGCATATCTAAATTAAAACACATATTGTTTGAGATACATAATGTTGAACGGGTTTGGCCTAAGGGTAAAACTATTAACGCCCAATCTTTAGGCCTATAACAAAAATTTATTCGTCATTAACTTTTATAAAGAAAAACAGTCATGTATACTGACAAAAAGGCTCAATCTAAAATATTTTCACTCAAAGCAAACATATTTCTATTAAAATTTATTTTAAGTCACACTTACTATTAAGATTTTTGGCCGACACCCATGTTGAAAGGAGAAAATCAATCATGGTGATTAAAGTGAGAATCTTTCCTACTAAGCACACGAAATGTGAATTAGGTTGTACTTTTTTCATCCCAAAATAAGTGTCATGTTAGAAAAAAATATGTTGCAAAATAAGTGTTATTTTATTTTTTTAATATAATATTAATTATTTTATTCTAATTTTATACACAAATTAATATTGTTTATATCACTCTCAAGTCATTATACTCTACTATGTATTTATAAACAATATTCAATAGTTAATAAGGATAATTTTGTAAAATTGTTACATTCTTTTATTTATTTAATAGTTTTTCTTAATCTGTGTGAAAAATCTAGGACAACGATTAATTATTTTGGGACGGAGGAAGTATAAAAAAATGTGTGATTTATACTGAAATAAAAAAATTAATTATTGGCAAACTAATCATGTATTTATTTAACTTATTTTTGTGAGCACTGGAGGATTCAGTTTAATTAACGGATACTACTTGAACATTTGCTCAAGTTCTATTTTTATACCCTACGTCGTATACAAGTCTAGTTCTAGAATTACACCATTAAACCACTCCCCTTTGACTTTAATCTCTCAGATGCATAGAGTAATGGTTATGTGATGATTAAATACTTTTTTAGAATGTAACCAAAATAAATAAATAAATACTTTTTTAGAAAAGTATTGAGAAAATAGGTAATTAGCTTTTGTTAACGATTTATTCTCTTCATAGGTAATATATATCCTCAATTAATTATGCGCCACACAATTGTGGTTAATACTTTGGTAAAAAAAAACATTATGTTTAATACATAAATGTAAACATATAGTTATACAAGCAATGCACGCTGTATGAGTTGAGAAAAGAGACAAATTAAAATGATTCTAGCAAATGGGGTTAGATGAGGATTTTCTCAAACGTGGGCTGTAAATTATATAATCCGCTAGTTGACCTAACTGTGACTGAGGGCAGAAAAAATGGACCCTTAACTGAAAAAATTGCCGATATGATTGTCGTATATGATGCTACTACGTACTCTATCAAAATGCTGAACAACGAAAAAAATTTCGGTGCTTATGTAATCCTTATTTTCTCACATATAATAATTGTTTTTATTTCACAAATTTCTTCTATATGATTTTCAAAAAAAATATAAAATTAAGAATAATAATAGATATATGTCTAGTGTCGTGATTTTAGTAAAGGGAGTTAATACTTAATACTAGATCGACAACTTAAAATGTTTCCCAAACAAAATCGCTGTTTGTAGAGTAAAAGATGAGGAGAATGCTTCAATTAAATGAAGATGAACTCTGAGGAAAATTTTGGCACATGCGAAAATTGAAGTAAAAATATCGCAATATGAAAAAACTTTGACTACTTGAAAGATAATTTAGTTCTGACTACGTGATTCTCTATCGATTTATTATTATTATTATTATTATTATTATTATTATTATTATTATTATTATTTATTTTATATTTTGTGTTTGTGTTTGCCTTTGCCTAGTTAGAGTTTATTTTCGTCAAATAGTATGACTTAATTATCTGGAAAGCGCCGACAATTAGGTTGAGCTTTACTTAAATTTGCAATGTTCTTAGCTCCATGCTTATCAAAACAAGTCAAAAATATTATTCATATGAAACTCAATTCATACAATACTTGTATTCCTTCTGTATATGTAGTTTCGTAATTGGCGAGCCACTAAAACATTTCTTCCATAAAAAGAGATCATCCTAAATTCGAAAACCCCAATTTCTTGTGCGGCGGGTCAATGAGTTTTGCCAATTCATTCGCACTCCAACGTCCCCACAGAAACCAAAAGAATTAAAACAATATCTTCAAATGCCTTAGAATTGACGGTCTGTTTGCTATCGTAGAAAAAAGCCAGAAAGAAAGACATGCAATAGAGACAGAAGAGATACACCATTTCCTTCTAATGCTAGGTCCGTGTCTAAAAGTTTTGGCGCCTTAGGCAAAACATTAGGGAGTAAAGAATTTTGGACTTTAAATAGAATAATTTGGATAGAAAATATTATTTTTTTAAATAAATATATAGTAAAATTAACCGTTATGTTTGTTTATCCCAATTTATCCAATATATGTATATTGGTGCGCAAAGTAGTTTTATACTTTCCCAAAAAGTGTTCTCATCTTCAACATATAGGGCAAGAGCAATTAATTAGCCACTACCTGCAATTATGTACACGTATTAACCATTGAGTGCGTACATATATTATTATCATGGTATTGTTTTTTGTTCTCTCCACGAAGACATACATATATAGGACTTTTATATATTAATTGGAGTTTTTTTTTTCCAAAAATTGAGGCCTGATACTCTCCTAAAATTTAATTTGGGTCTTGTGGGCCTAAGGCAAATGTCAAACTTGCTTAAAGGCAGTCACGACCCTAATCCAATGGATAAGAAAAATGTGAAGATAGACTAAAACAGTGTGGGTCTCACCAATTTTGATTAATGGTTAAATCTTAATAAAATTAGTAATTTATTATATTAAGTTAAACAAATAAATTTCATTAAATAAAATAAAACAAATTAAAAATTTAAATTAAATAAATTAAGTTATTTAATTAATTAATTAAATTGATATTCTTTTTACTTCAAGGGCATTCTCGTCCTTTTAAAAATAAAAAATTTCTCTCTGATCAAATTCTACCCAACCAAACAACGGGAGAGAGAGAACACATTTCTTTCGCTTCTATTTCTTCTCTCTTTCTCTTATGTCAAACAATACATCAAATATACTCTATTTCTCACATCTTTCTTTCTTCTCATGTTCTTTCTCGCCTGTTTCTCTCTTCTCCTAATCTTCTCACATACAATCAAGGCGAAAGTGCCTATTTGGTTCCACGGTGGGAACCCTCAACCTTTGTTTGCAATAGTCAAACATGGTTTGACCAAACTTTTCTTATGTTATTTGATTTTGATTATGAGAAGTAATTTTGGTTTCAAAATTAATTAATTCAAAATTGAAACAACTATTTGTAACTTTCACGTTGAGCTTGAGTCAATTTTAACTTTTCGCAACTTTATTATGAACATGTTAAAACTCATTTTGATAGTTACGCACTCAAAAACAATTTTCATCTAAACAATCCAAGCAAAATGATTTTTTTTTGTTGACACAAGCAACATGAATTGATAAAAATCACTTTGTTTGTTAATGCATCCAAATATATATAAATAACTATTTTTTTGGTTTCCCACAAGTTCCATCCACCGGAGCTAATCCGATTCGAGGCACTGTCGCGCACTAAATGTGAACACCTCTCCCAGCATAAATTGGAACATTGATTCGTCATGTTGTGGAAGACTAACCGCTACCACTAAACTCAACCCCCGTTAGTTCTCTAAAGTTGATTTTAAACTCATTATTATCAATAATTGTAGACGTAGAAATAATAATAATGATAATAATGTTGAAGTAAACTTTTTATTTTTTATATATTACGCGTGATCTTAGTTTCCCTATATTTTTTCAGTGAATTTAATCCATCACTTTTGTTGTAACCAAAATTAAAAAAAAAATCCATCACTTTTGTGAATTATTAAATTTATAATTAGATCTCTTCATTATTTTTTTCTGTTTTAAACTTGTAAATTCTAAGGCTTGATAAGTCTCATCCACTAGCTTACAGCGAATTCAAAAGAATACAATAGAGTTGTTTGATAATCAGTAGCTTATAGTGTTTTTGTTGGAGTTAATTCAGATTAACTAATTAGTTTGTGTTAGTTAGTTAGTATGTGTAACTACTAGAAGTTAGTTAGGTGTATTGGGCCAAAACCATTGTGGGCTTTTGGGCCTAATGTAATGTGATATAAATAAAGATGTGTAGTGTGTAAATATAGGTGTGATATTTATTCAGTAAATACAGTTTTTACATTTTCCTCTCTGTGTGTTCAATTTCTCTGTTCTATTCATTGTGAGTGAGTGACTAGCGTATGCATTCTTGCACTAACAGTGGTATCAAGAGCCATTAATTAGGGACCTGTGTGTATCTATAATGGCTTCTGCAAAAGAGATATTTGCAGTGACATTACCAATCCTTGATGGCAAGAATTGGGAGAAGTGGGTGGTGAGGATCATGCAATCTTTGGTTTCCAGGGAGTGCTGGAAATGGTGCAAAGAGGCATCCAAGAAGAGGAGGATAATGCTTCCTACAAGAAATCCAAGAAAAGAGATTACAAGGCTATTTTCCTGCTTCATCAATGTGTGGATGAGGTGAATTTTGAGAGGATTTCTTCTGCCAAAAGTGATAAAGAAGCGTGGGAATTCTGAACCAAGTTCATTATGGAGCTGAAAAAGGAAACAGATCACAGAAGAGAGGAGAGACAAAGGGGAAACAGAATGAATAACAAGAAGAGATCGTGGTGGATCTTGCAAGCGATGATAAGCCAGAGAACATGGTGGGAGAGTCAGCAGAACCAGATAAAGATCAAGAAAAGGATCAGGCAGCTGAAATGATTCCAGTGACTGAGCCTTGCATGGTTGAGTAGAAGACAAACAGTTTTTGAATTTGGGGGAAATTTCAGAAATTAGGGTTTGTGGAATTCGAGTTTCACAGAAGAGAGGTAAGAGATCACAAAACAAGCCTTGTATCACGCGTGAGCAGAAACTCGTGCGTGCATGCGTGCTGCTAGAACCGCAGAACAGAGCTCGTGTTAGAGGTGCTAGAAAAACTTGGTAGGGTGAGCAGCAGAAGTAGAGAAAGGGAAAGAAGCAACGAGATACAAAGTGTGTCGAAGCTTCAGTAACCCAGAGGGAAGAGATCCGCATAACAAGGAGCTCGGTGGAGGAGATGGTGAACGAATCACCATGGCTGAAGGAGGGATGGCCGCCACCGAAGCCACCGTACTCAATCTTGTAGAGAGAGGTGTTTTCAGAGGGAACAACGATATGGATCGTGAACATTGCAATGGATCGTCTTCCGCCGGAGCCGCCGGACTCCGGCTCACTCGAGACAGCTTGCTGGAAGCTTCGCCGTGTCCATGGTGTTAGGGATACGTTTGATGATTCGTGAGGGTTTTTGATAGAACCACGAGATTTGGGAATTTTGGTGTGTAAGCGCTGCGAAGATGCAGGGGAGAAGAGGCGCTGCTTCTGTTTGTGTCACGCATCGAGAAAGATTTCGAACGAAGCAGAGAAGGAAGGTGATGAAAAATGGGTAATTAGGGTTCTGGAAATTGGGAAGAGATGAAGACTCGGTGAGTCAAAGGCTTAGGCTAATAGGCCTAGCCCAATTCGAATGTGCCTGCCAGTGTTGCGTTGCAAAGTGAGCGAGGTTCGGTTTGCATTACAATGGCTTATTTCAGAGTGTATGGGTCAAGCCCAATGCTTGCAAAGGAGTGCACATATGATTGAGTCCATTAATAAGTTTTTTCTCAATGTTGGGTTACAAACCAAACAATGAGATCCTGGAATAATTTTTTGTTGTTCCAAATTAAAGTGATTGTGGAATCTGAATTATGGGGGTGTGTTGGACTTAATTCAGATTAACTAATTCAGTTTGTGTTAGTTAGTTAGTATGTCTAACTACTAGAAGTTAGTTAGATGATTGTAATAGTGTGTTAGGTGTATTTGGCCAAAACCATTGTGGGCTTTTGGGCCTATGATATTGTGATATAAATATAGATGTTGTATAGTGTAATTGTAGAGTAGTCATTCATTAAGTAAATAATAGTTTTTACATTTTCCTCTCTGTGTGTTCAATTCCTCTATTTTATTCATTGTGAGTGAGTGACCACTCAAGTTTGTGCATTCTTGCACTAACAGTTTTTGAGTACCTTATTGTGTTTTTCCTTACGTTATTTCAAGTAGTGTTTGAGCTTATAACTTTTAGTGTTTTACTTTTTTCTCGTTTTAACCTCATTATTTTAATTAAACTCCTCCCCTATCCTCTATTAAATAAAGTCTAGAAAAATTAATCCATATATTTATTTCAAAAGTTATATACATTTATGTTGTTATACATAAGTTTTTATAAAGCATGAAAAATTAAATAAAAAGAATATTTTAAATAATATTTATAAATATTTTTTGCATATTTATATTGATAGCAGAAATTTGAGCATTAATTTAAAATGTCTTTTGATATCATTTTACATTTATCAGTTAATTCAACCGCTAATTTTAACAAACATTTTAAATTCAATTTGCTAGCTTATTCGCGATAAGCTCATCCGCTATCAGCTAGCTTATCCTCTATACTCTATAAGTTCATCCGTTATCAGCTAACTTACCCACTATCTGCTACGTTTTACTAAATAGCGACTAATTTTCTATTCGAAGTTTTAATAGATTGAACTGATTAAACCATTTTAAATCTTTTAAAAGATTAAATGTTTTAAGTAGAAGATCGATAGAATAATTATATTTGCTCAATTTTAACAATAAAGAGGTTTGAATGACGAAAAGAGAATTTAAGGGGAAAAATTGCACATAATCCAAACTAGAAGAATTAAAAGTGTAATAATAATAATCCATGATTTTCTCGTTTATTATCAATTTCAAACACACAAAATATAACCACAAGGTTGGGCCAAGTGGTTAATGTGCTCTGTCTAAAAGAACGAGTTCAGCTAATACACGAGTCGGGTCCTTGGCGATGGAACAACTCGTGGTCAGCTTCACTTACCGCTCCAAGGAACTGCCGATTAGTTCGGGTCCTGTGGCAACCACACCAAAATTTAAATGGAGCCGCCACCAATATTTTATTTTTATAGGAAACATTGGAAAACCTATTTTTTGAATATTTTTGAATTTAATGAAAAAAAAAGGTCTTTGAACCAGATTTTGAGCTCGGGAGTTGGTTACGCATAGGGAAGGTATTAGCACCCCTAAAACGTCCATAAAAATGGTACCTTTAATTGTTTAAAAAAACATGTTTGCCTTATCAAGAATTATTTCATAAAGAAAAGCATGAGTCTAAGGTTTCTACAAACAGATCGTAAATGAGAAAGATTAACCTTTATTTTACCTTAAAGCTAAATAATCGATCTAATGCCAAAATTGTTAATTTGAATCAGATTTAAAAATGTCTCCTTTATAAGAGAAATAAATCGAACTTTCTTTATTAGTTATAGTAATTATAGTAATTAATTTAAATACTCATGTTAAATACTCTTTCTCCTATAATTCATTAAGAAATAAAAGGAAGCATGTTTGCCACTAAATTTAATAACAATAACAATAATAGGTAAAAAACAAGTTTACAAGAATCAAAAGAAATAACCTTTTTTTATTTACCCTTTTTACTGAACAGAAAATATTGGCGTAGAATTTAAAGGAATATATAGATTTTGAATAAAACTATGTAAAAAAAAACAAAATTAACCCTATCATACATCAGCAATAAAAAAATTCAAAATAAAATTCAAAATCAGAAAGAAGCACAGATAATGAAGATAATGATGTATTAGATCTCAAGATTCAATATTTTACATACACAATCGTACAGAAATAGGAATGGTAGCAACTTGGAGCGAAGGAAAAAAAAGAGAAAGATAAAAACCTGGTTATAGTTATCTCAGCAACCAGATTGGAATTACACAGAAAAGAAACTGAAACTCTAGAAAAGAAAAAAAGTGTTTATATTTTCAGATCTCTCTTTTTCTTTTTTTCTCTATTCTTCAGTCTTTTCTTCAAAAATTGTTCTCTCTCCTTCCTGCGTGCCTTTTCGTAGCCCCAAAGGTGGGTATTTATAGCCTTCAAGAGGGAGCCCCTTCACACCCGATCTTCTCATTTTAATCCCTGAAAAAATGAATCGAAAACACAAGTTAGTAGGAAAAGATAAGGATAAGAGATAGAGATTAGGATACTCCCTCCTATTTCTGAGGCCGATTTTCTTGGGCATAAATTCATGACCCTTCTTTGCTCTGCTCCATCTTAGTATTTGAAAAGATGAACCGGAAAAATGGGGTCTTTTTGAAGGGTTGAGATTCGGATTTGGTGGGATCAAGGTTGGGGTTTGGATGTTGGTTATAAGATAAGGTGCGAAAATGGAGGAAAAAGGGGGAGACTTGCGCCGCGACTGGGAGAGAAAGGAGAGAGCTTGGAAGAGTTTTTAGGTTTAGGGTTTTGAGAAGATAAGATGAGGAAGAGAGAGGTGGAGAGATAGAAGGGAATTGGTGAGAGAAAAATTAGGGTGAGAGAGAAGTGGAGATAGGGTAGAGAGAGGAGGCGGTGAGTAATGAGAGGGTGAGAGGTGCGAGGGGGCATGTGGATGAAATGGGGGTGCACGTAGCAGGGGTTGGGCTACAGGTGCAGGACGCACTGGGCCAGGCTAACATGTTGCTCATTAGCAAACCGTTAATTGCACCACCCTGTATTACTATTTGCAACCCTTTCTCATTTTCTTTTATTAATTTCTTTTCCTCTTTTCTTTTTCATTACAAGACCAAAAAAGATTATTATTATTTATTACTACTACAACTATTACTATTAATAAAATAGAAAGGCCGGAAAAAATTAGGGTACTACAGCTGCCCCTCCTTAATTACATTTTACTCGAAGGTCTTCATGCATTCGTTGTAAAAGGTAATTAAGGATAGAAGACTCTAATTTTGTCCGAAACAAGTTGTTGGAGGATGCGGGATTGGCTCCCGACTTTGCTTTGAGATTCTAGGTTTGATTCCTAGGGAATTCTCGGTAAGACATAGGTCTGGTTCCTAACTCTTACAAAATTGGCGAGAGATTCTAGGTTCGATTCCTAGTGAATTCCTGGTAAGGCATAGGCTTGACTATGATTGTTACAAAAATTGGCGGGAGATTCTAGGTTTGGCTTCCTAGTGAATTCCTAGTAAGGCATAGGTCTGGGTCCTAACCCTCACATCTTTGGTATTGATTACTTCACTACTTAGGGTAAGTCTGGGGTGCGAGCTTCTTCGTCACTCGACACAAGTTTGGGTCAGATTCCCAAGGTGGTGGGTCAGATTCCCAACAAGGTATAGGACAGGTTCCTAACTCTTGCTAAAAGGTACGGATTGGCTACCCTATTTTAGGCAAGGTCCGCGATATGAGTTTCCCTATCACTCAATATAGGTTCGGGTCAGATTCCTGGCAAGGTATAGGTCAGATTCCTAACTCTTACTAAAGTATGGACTGGTTTTCCTATTGCAGGGGAACGTCCAGTGTACGAGTTTCTCCGTCACTCAAAACAATTCGGGTCAGATTCCCAACATGGTGTAGGTCAGATTCCTAACTCTTGTTAAAAGGTGTGGATCGATTTCCATAATTGAGGAAGATCCGAGACGCGGGTCAGGTTCCCGTCTAAAGGCTTGGGTCAGATTCCCAGCAAGGTGTAGGACAGGTTCCTAACTCATGCTAATAGATTGAACAGGTTGAGTACTAGCTCTTACTGAGTAACAACAGACTAACTGTATGTGATATTTGAGAGGGTGGGTCAATGGACCCAAAAACTTTGATGATCATGCAAGATGCAATAAATGGTATGCCATGCATGAAATGAAATTTTTTATTTTTTAGAGAAATGTTTTTTTAAGGTGGGTCGTGGACCCAAAGGTATTGATGATCATGCAGGATGCAATGAATGGTATGTCATATATGAATGTTGTTTTGTTTTTTAGAGAAATGATTTTGAAGGTGGGTCGGGGACCCAAAAGTATTGATTGTTATGCAAGATACAATGAATGGTATGCTATGCAAGAGAATTATTTTGCTTTGGAAGACCCTTTTTTTTCGATTCCCCTGAATCCCTTTCGAGGACGCTGCCCCTAGACTCGTGGGATGATAACTTTATGTCGGATTGCTTGTCCGAATGGTTGACTTTGTACTGCACGGTTTGCATATTTGCCCCTTGATAAATCATTTTATGGATCCTTAAATTTTCAGCTTCGTGCTTTGAATGCCTTTGGGAGGATTAGATTGACGGCTTTGATCCATAGAGACTTTTCAATGTCCCTTTGGCTTTCGTTTAGCCATGTGAGGAAGGACCTATGTAGGGGACACGAATCACCTTGTGTAGTTCTGAAACTGGAATGAAATCTTGAATGCGAAGCTTGTAGATGATAGGCACAGCTTTTGCCCCTAGCTTCTTGGTTTATGTTTAGATCTGTGAGGTACAGTCTGGGTTAACAAGTATGTGAATTTGACCCTAACTTCTGCCTAGGCCGCTCTTTGCGAGTTTTCAACCTAGCGGGTCGCTCTAATTTTTGCCTAGACCGCCCTTTCGGGTTTTCAGCCTAGCGAGCATTTTATTTTATATTCTTTTTTTCTCTTTTTTTTGGGTAAAGCAACTACACCGAGGAGTTTATATGGATTTCCTCGTCCAAAAATCAAGTTTTGAGAAAATATGAGCAATTGGACTTTGATCAGAATGAACTTTATTAGGGTTGTAACGTGGCCAAGGGTTAAGGGCTATGAAAGAAAGGATATTTCAGGCTCAAAAAGTATATAAGGGTTCATGAAAACAAGGACTTTAGTGCCAAAATGTACTTGGATGGTTGCTAGCACCATTGTCTTGTTTTGGTTTTGCATTTTTTATTCATTTTTTTTTGCAAGTGTTTTGATACGTTGCATTTGATATTTGCTTGCTTGCTTGCTTTTTTTTTTTAACAGACAAAAATTTAATGGACTATTGTGCTAGCCTTCAATGTATAGGTGATCCTCGTTTAGGGTACTTGAAAGAATTTTTTTTTTTGCTCAAAAAGGGTAGCAAGGGATAATTATTTTTTTATATTTTTTGGATAGAGAAAAACGGCCAAACTTCATCTCAAAACCTTATTGCTCAAATTTTCACAAAAATTAATTTTTGATTATTGTGCATTTGCTTTACCATTTTATTTTATATTTTTCTTAACTACTTTTTTTTATCCCGGATTGACCATGTATCAAGAAGGGAAGTTGAAAAATTCAAATTGCATTTCCATTGATGTATTGAAAAGATGGGAACAAAGTGGGCCCTTTACAAGATATGCCTCAGGGCTTCAGGCAAAGTGTAAAAACAAATGAAGGTTGTTTAAACAGGGCTATTCCTTGAAATTTTACCACTTGGTGTTGATCAGAGCCCAATAATTCTCAATGGAGTGGCCCACTGCCCCAGTGCATGTCGTGATGAGCATCATTTGTATTTTCTTCCCTCTCTTGACCTATACTGCGCAATGGCTGTTGAGCTTCGAGGTTGCCAATCCTTCCGCTTGTTATCCTGGCTTCCACTCTTTCTCCGACAATAACTAGGTCTGAGAAGCTTGAAGAGACATTTCCCATCATCAGATCATAGAAGGGTTGTTGAAGTGTGTCAGTGAACGTGGTAACCATCTCTTTCTCAGATAGCAGAGGTTCCACTTGGGCTGCAATCCCTCTCCATCTTTGGGCATACTCTTTGAAGCTTTCATTGCCCCTTTTTACCATGGTTTGCAACTGGGAGCGGCCAGGAGCCATGTCCATATTGTATTTATACTGCTTGACGAAAGCTTTACCCAAATCATTCCATGAGTTGATTTTGCTCCGCTCTAACTGTATATACCAGCGTAGGGATGCCCCGGTAAGACCCTCTTGGAAGAAATGGATTAGGAGCTTATCATTACTGGAGCAGGATGCCATCTTCCGGCAGTGCATGATGAGGTGGCTTTTTGGACAAGTTAAACCTTCATACTTGACGAACTCAGGAACTTTGAATTTTGGAGGAATTACCACGTCCATAACCAAACATACTTCTGAAGCTTTGAACCCAATATGATTTGCCCCTTCAATTGCTTTCAGCCGATCTTCCACAATCTGGAGTCTCTCCTGATCTAGGGGGTCTCCTGATGGGCCATTGGGAGCCTCTCGATACTCATTAGTGCTGGTGGAATGGTTCTCATCAATGATCAATTTTGCACCCAAGTTCTGCAAGAGGTCCAATATCTTGTCCATCTTACCCTTGATTTGGTCGAGTTCTTCTTTCATCGCTTGCTGATTCTGTTCCAACAACTCCATGAATCTAGATTGGGCTCGAGTCCGGTAGGGATGCAGGGAAAGCTTATGTGTATCTATTTTCTATGAAGGGGGAAAAATGAGTTACGTTATGAGGATGCCATGATTATGCATGTCATGAATTTTTTTTTATGTGCATTATGCAAAATAATATGATGGATAATGGAGAAACATTTATTTATTTATTTTTATAAAAATAAAATGAATGCAAGGATAATGAGAAATGTCGCTAAAAAAGAGAAAATGCTTTTTTTTCGAAAATTTATTTTTTAGAGGGAAAAAGAATGAGAAGGGAAAATATTTTTTTTGAAACTGTGTTTTTTTTTGCAAAGAAGAATAACAAATAATATTTTTTGGAGAAACATATCATTTATTATCTTTCACAATTTTGAAATGTGAATGGAAAATAAATGGATGAAGGAAAAACGGGCAGAGTGTGCCCCTTGTGATGTAGGTCGGTATTTCCTAAGATCTTAGGTCATACGACTTTTGTCACGTGAAAAATGGGATAAGGTATGCTCCTTTTGTGATATGGGCCGGTAGCTTCTTAAAAGGACCTAGGGTTTATATTAAGTGCCTTTCCATTGGGTGGATTTAAGATACTAATCTAAAAGGTCCCTAGAGCCAAGGGTCTCATTTAAAAATGTTACCACCAATAATAAGTATATTATTAAAGGATGGTTTTTTCTCAAATAGAGCCAAACTCTAGGTGAGGCTTTCATAGGAACCCACTGGCCGTACGTCTAGCAGAGCACCCACTACATAGCCTCTCATAACTTAAGATTCACTTGGGCCCGGGTATAGGGCACCCACTCAAAGTGTGTGTAAATAAAGTGTATAAAGTGAAGTGTGTGAAGGAACAAACTTAAAACAACCCGCTGCAAAATAAATAAAACAATATATACATGGTAACTATCCTAATGTTCAATATACATATAGTCACAATAAAAATAAATAAACTAAACAAAGATAAAAACAAATAAGATAAGATAAAAACAAATAAATTGAAAAAAAATAATAGTAATAAATAAATAAATAAAAATAAAAGAAAAGGAAACAATTCACATTGTAAGGCAAACAAACAATTCAAACAATCAAAAGGCCTAACTCTCTAAAGTCCCCAGTGGAGTCGCCAGCTGTGGCAACCACACCAAAATTTAAATGGAGCCGTCACCAATATTTTATTTTTATAGGAAACATTGGAAAACCTATTTTTTGAATATTTTTGAATTTAAAGAAAAAAAAAAGGTCTTTGAACCAGATTTTGAGCTCGGGAGTTGGTTACGCATAGGGAAGGTATTAACACCCCTAAAACATCCATAAAAATGGTACATTTAATTGTTTAAAAAAACATGTTTGCCTTATCAAGAATTATTTCATAAAGAAAAGCATGAGTCTAAGGTTTCTACAAACAGATCGTAAATGAGAAAGATTAACCTTTATTTTACCTTAAAGCTAAATAATCGATCTAATGCCAAAATTGTTAATTTGAATCAGATTTAAAAATGTCTCCTTTATAAGAGAAAAAAAATCGAACTTTCTTTATTAGTTATAGTAATTATAGTAATTAATTTAAATACTCATGTTAAATACTCTTTCTCCTATAATTCATTAAGAAATAAAAGGAAGCATGTTTGCCACTAAATTTAATAACAATAACAATAATAGGTAAAAAAACAAGTTTACAAGAATCAAAAGAAATAACCTTTTTTTATTTACCCCTTTTACTGAATAGAAAATATTGGCGTAGAATTTAGAGGAATATATAGATTTTGAATAAAACTATGTAAAAAAAAAACAAAATTAACCCTATCATACATCAGCAATAAAAAAATTAAAAATAAAATACAAAATCAGAAAGAAGCACAGATAATGAAGATAATGATGTATTAGATCTCAAGATTCAATCTTTTACATACACAATCGTACAGAAATAGGAATGGTAGCAACTTGGAGCGAAGGAAAAAAAAGAAAGATAAAAACCTGGTTATAGTTATCTCAGCAACCAGATCGGAATTACACAGAAAAGAAACTGAAACTCTAGAAAAGAAAAAAAGTGTTTATATTTTCAGATCTCTCTTTTTCTTTTTTTCTCTATTCTTCAGTCTTTTCTTTAAAAATTGCTCTCTCTCTCCTCCCTGCGTGCCTTTTCGTAGCCCCGAAGGTGGGTATTTATAGCCTTCAAGAGGGAGCCCCTTCACACCCGATCTTCTCATTTTAATCCCTGAAAAAACGAATCGAAAACACAAGTTAGTAGGAAAAGATAAGGATAAGAGATAGAGATTAGGATACTCCCTCCTATTTCTGAGGCCGATTTTCTTGGGCATAAATTCATGACCCTTCTTTGCTCTGCTCCATCTTCGTATTTGAAAAGATGAACCGGAAAAATGGAGTCTTTTTGAAGGGTTGAGATTCGGATTTGGTGGGATCAAGGTTGGGGTTTGGATGTTGGTTATAAGATAAGGTGCGAAAATGGAGGAAAAAGGGGGAGACTTGCGCCGCGACTGGGAGAGAAAGGAGAGAGCTTGGAAGAGTTTTTAGATTTAGGGTTTTGATAAGATAAGATGAGGAAGAGCGAGGTGGAGAGATAGAAGGGAATTGGAGAGAGAAAAATTAGGGTGAGAGAGAAGTGGAGATAGGGTAGAGAGAGGGGGAGGCGCGGCTGAGTAACAGAGGGTGAGAGGTGCGCAGGGGGGCATGTGGATGAAATGGGGGTGCGTGTAGCAGGGATTGGGCTACAGGTGCAGGACGCGCTGGGCCAGGCTGACATGTTGCTCATTAGCAAACCGTTAATTGCACCACCCTGTATTACTATTTGTAACCCTTTCTCATTTTCTTTTATTCATTTCTTTTCCTCTTTTCTTTTTCATTGCAAGACCAAAAAATATTATTATTATTATTTATTACTACTACAACTATTACTATTAATAAAATAGAAAGGCCGGACAAAATTAGAGTAATACAGGTCCCCTTTCCCCCGAGATACTGCGGGATCACCCAAAGGGTAATTCAGACCAAAAACACACAAAATATTTATAAAAGCCTTTGTTTACACTCAAAAAAAAATTCTAAGTGTCAGTTGAAAATGATAACAGCTGAGTAACCTTAGTAGTCGAATGGTTGCTAGCCGAACCACAGTTCAGTCGAAGATGCAGCCGAAGAGCAGAGGCTTGGAGTTAGGAAAATGGGAGATAATATTATTCTTGCTAGGCTAAGGCAAAGGTCAGAGGCTCCCTAAAGCGAGAAAAATAGGGATAAACTGTTGATTGATTTAAATTTGCAAAGAGGATAAACACATAAGGTTTATCGCCTGATTTTTAGGAGCTGATGAGAGAAACAAAAGGATAAGATCAAGTGGGAGAGGCATTGGCATGCGACGTGGCCGTGGAGCAAGATAGGATCAGGAAAATGCCTAAGATCTAGGAACGTGGTTAGTGAACAAGGGCACGATCCAGCTGAATAACCGTCATCTGAGATATTGTTGTTGTTAGCCATAGTACGTGGCAAATAGAGGTAGTTCTTAGTTGTTACTATAAATACTAAGTTGTACATACTTTGTAAACACACCAATCAATACAAACAACTTATTCTTTCCAGTCGCATTTACTTTCTTTTTATGTTTTTCCGTTTAGTTTAGTTCACCTCACTTAACATTTTTTGGAGTAGTTAAGGAACCCATAGTTGAGGAACAGAGTTCCTTCTTCAACGTAATCACTGAAGAAAAGGGAATCACTGTTGCTTGAGTTTAGTCGACTGCCCGGCTAAATTTCAATCAAGTCAACAACCTTATTTATATTTCACACACACACAAACACACCACTATGCAAGACAAGATCTTAGATAGCGCATATTTTTACCAATGAATAGTACTTTAAAGCAGTATATATCTAAGTGTTATTTATAGATTTGATAGTGCTTTCAAAGCACTATCTAAAGTTCACATTAGATATCACTTTCTTGAGAATGTGTTATAAAAGGTGTGACCTATTCCAATTCTAGAAGAAAGGTGTTACTGATGTCCCCATAGATAGCACTTTCTAAAGTCTATGTTGTCTGAAGTTCATAAGTAGATAGCGCATTTTTAAGAAAGGACGGTCTATTATAATTTTATATAGTGCTTTCTCAAAAAATGCGCTATCTAAGGTACTTTTTTCTAGTTTTCCTTTTCCTTTATCTGCAAAATAGGCACAAACCATAACAACAATTATTACAAATTAACCAAACTAAAACAACACAAGGAGTGACTAAGTTAAGCACAAAAGTGTCTTAGTACTAACCAAAGCATATATACTCCAACCATTACAAACCAAAGCAGCACATCACAAGCATAATTCTGCATACACTTCAAAAGCAAAACCCAACCAAAGAAAAAACAGAACCCAAATGACTTAGCAGTTGAGGTTGACGCAATTGGTTTCTTTAGCAATGGAGTTTAGGCAGCTGCAGGAATTGTTTTTGCTTCTGAAAATGAGACCATCATACTAGAAATGGTTGGGGTAAAGAATAAGAAAAGGAAAGTTGTTTCACAATTTACCTTAGCTGATTCCCCTTTATCAGTTGATGGCATCATAGAGCAAGTTGTTGCAGCTGATGTAGGCTTTGTGATTGTGATTCTAGAACCACAAGTCTCTTATTGGAAATAGGGGTTGGAGGATCTTGTAATGCATCCACATCAATGATGCCAACCAATGGTTTGACTGCCAGAATAGCCAACTTTCAGGCATTTCAAAAATATAAAACTTTAATGAAATGTTAAAATAAAAAAAGGTTATACCTTTGTAGACAGCTGAAGAAGTAGGCCTAGTCTGCCTTGGTTAGTGGTGTGGGATTGTAAATAGGGGAATCATCTGACCTTTCATCAATTTGTCGAGTCAGAAAGGTTAAATGATGCTTGGAAAAGAACTTATCCCTGATGGCTAGCAACCAATTGGTGAAAGCCAAACACTCCTCTAGAGCTAGTTTGAATGCAACAAATTGGAAAGCGTTGAGTTGTCGTGACATGAACACTGAAATTTCATGTATGTTGTTAGTCGATAATGTTGGATGATCCAAGAGATCCACTTGAGTCTCATAAGATGCTGGAATATTTTGCAAGAAGCCAAATAGACTTACAAAACATGAGATGACTAATGAAACATGAGAAGAAAAATTATCCACAACAGCTATCGAGTTGATGCAGATGAAATACTTGCAGAACAAGTAAAAGAGAAGGGCTTTATGTTCAGAAATTGAAACATGATCTTTTGTTCTTGCGTTAGTCGATATAAAGTTATAATAACTTGAGTCTTTGTTGGAGAATTTAATCTACAAATTGTTAATGGTAGCTGATGCATAAAGAGCAAGGATTTCATCACCACACATAGGTTGTCATTTGACGGCGACCAATCCCAAAAAATTTGGGCACATCATTTTGAATAGTGAGAGGAAGCCATTGATAGGAGTCAACTAAAAACCAACAAAAGCAAAGAATAACTCGATGTAAGGGGGATGACTGTGACACCCACTACCCCATTGTATGAAAAATGCATAAATAAGCATGTGAATAATACTAAAAATAACGTTTTATAAAATCTTCAACGAAAATACTAGTTTCACATCATTCATAAATTCATCTGCGGAATAAAATAAATTTGCAAAAATAAAACCATAACCGCGATGTCACATGTCTTAGAGCTTAACCCTTAGTTTTACATCGGAAATGAATAGCAACTTAAACATAAATACTCCTAAGCTAAGCAGCAACATAAAGTCTACTCCTCAGCGTCCACATCATCACCTGCAAACTCACCATCTACTCATACACGGGGTGTACAAGTAGCCCCAAAACACAGGGGGTGAGGAATCATACTCAAATGAAAAGGAAACGACATAGAAAAAATAACATGTTGCGTCAACAATCAATTAAACGTCATGAAAGCAATCAAAAAAGTCTTGGCGATAAATCATCGTGCAGTCATCAATCGGTCGGCAGTCCTACATCGACAGCTAGCTAACGCGAATCTACAACTACTTTATCATACTTGAGGATCCTGTTCCTTTTCTGGTGAATGAATGTCAGCGTCCTCAACATCTGAATACAATGCCATCGAGCCATGGGATCCCTCTGTCAGTGAGACGTCGATGAGTGCCACCTAGTAACCTAAAACGAACGACATTTTAACGAGCCATGCGGTCCTCTCTATCAGTGAAACGTCGATGAGTGTCGTCATAGTAACCCATTATTCTTCGAATAAATACCAACGAGCCATGGGGTCCCCTCCATCAGTAAAACGTCGATGAGTGCCATCACAAAAACCGGGAGTTCACACCTGAACGACTAGTGAGCGACATAATCTACCACATCTAAAACCAGCGATGAGTTATCCAAGCACACGACATCCAACAGACCCGTTGTATACCAATCCACCAATTGGTCATAAACTCATGACCAATAAATAGCAAACAATAATGTAACCCAACCATACACAACACTTGGCCACAATCTGCGACCAACAACAATTATGGGGTCCCCCATCCAGATAACATGCCATATGTAAGGAAGTCATTAATGGTCCACATTAAGGCTGCTCTCATCATAAAATTTTGCTTTCGCACAATATCATACGTAAAAACACCATTCCATAACCTCTTCAAATCATCGATCAAAGGCTATAAATAGATATCAATACCGGCTGTTGGTGAATTTGGGCCCAGAATGACATAAGCTAAGAACATGTAAGGCTTAGACATGCACATATCAAGAGGAAGATGGTATGGGGTGATGATAAATGGCGAGCAAGAATAGGGTCTAATCGACGAATGGATATACGGTGTAAACCCATCAGAGCATAACCCAAGCCGGACATTGCGTGGATCTGTGGCGAAATCAGGATGTACCCGATCAAAGTGCTTCCATGCCTCCCCATCAGAGGGTGGCGCAACTGACCCAAAGTTGTTCTGTTTTCATAGTGTTACGTCATTTTACCTACAGTTTGCATCGATGCAAACATTCTTTGCAGCCTTGACACGATGGGCAAATAAAACATTGCCTTCCTCGGAACTAGTTTACCCCTTCCTTTGTTCGCCACGCAAGGCATCAGGAAAGTTTTAGAATTGAAGGTGGGATGAGATGTCCTTGCGAGAAATGCAAATGCGTACCTGTTAAGACTCCAAGTGAGGTCAAACATGACTTGTATAAGTATGGGCTCTCCCGTTGGTATACTAAGCTAATATATAATACAAACAATTATAACAATAAAAAGTATTGTTATAATTAAGTAATCTAATATTATAACTTAATATACATTTCCTCCAACATATAATTTGCAATTATCCTAATATATTACAATTAACAATTATCATAACAAAAATCTAATTTGTTAAACTATTAAACACATATATATGTTAATATGTAATTCCATTAAAAAAAAGTCTATTACAACTAATTGTTAACATATATAAAAACAAAATCAACTTATTTTAATTATTACAACTAATCTACATTTTTCATAACATGTATTTTTCATAATCATAGCATAATAATAATATTTAAAATTAAATATAATATAATAAACCTTAAAAGTAACATATATTCATTAAAAATATATATAATAAACAATTAAACACATATATTTATCTATATATATCTATATAACATTATCCTAAACTATATTTATGTAATCCAAAAATAATAAAATTTATTTCAGAAAAAATACAACTATATAACAAAAAAAAAAACAACATATATTAACATATTACTAAAAATATAATAATATAATAACAAAAAAATTCAGAATATAAAATATCAAGAAAAAAATATTAGAGTATGTCAAAATTATTATTTACATACATATAAAAGACAAAGATAATTTTAAAACATAATATTTATATATATATATATATATATATATATATACAGAAAATGGATTTCTATTTTTTTATATGTATAGAAAAATATATTTTTCATAATCTACATTTTTCCTAACATGTATTTTTCATAATCATAGCATAATAATAATATTTAAAATTAAATATAATATAATAAACCTTAAAAGTAAGATATATTTTTAAAAATATATCTATAATAAACAATTAAACACATATAAGATTATCCTAAACTATATTTATGTAATCCAAAAATAATAAAATTTATTTCAGAAAAAATACAACTATATAACAAAAATACAACATATATTAACATATTACTAAAAATATAATAATTTATTAATAAAAAAATTCAGAACATAATATATATATATATAGAGAGAGAGAGAGAGAAAATATTTTTCTATTCCATATATATATATGTGTGTGTGTGTGTGTAAATATATATTTATATACTCGTCAAAAAAAATATATTTATATATTTAAAAAACCACAAAAAATATAAAGTAACTAATCTGATAAAAAAAATTTAATTACCACTAACCTGTGAGTGAGGGGTTCTGGTGGTGGTCAGACTGTCAAGGTGCCCCAGATCTGTTACAAAAAATTTGGCGAATTAGTGAATTTTTTTTAAGACATAGAGAACTAAAAGATATAGAGACAGAAAAAACTTATTATAACAATAACTTGGTAACAATAGAGAAAAGTGGGAGAGGAAATGAATATAAGGAAGAGGAGGTAAAAACTAGGAGAAGAAAAAATGAAGAAGAAGAGAAGAGAGGTAGAAGAGAAGAGAAGAGAAGAGAAGAGAAGAAGAGGTTATATAATAGCTCCCGGCCGCAACGGTCAAATTGATTTCTGGGTGTCAAAACCGAGGGCCCTGCCCGTCGGTGTCTGCAAAATATAAAAAAAATGTTTCGTTGCACTAATCCGAGCGCTCAGACCGTCGGTTTTTCGAATTTTTTAAAAAAAGAAAAAAGAAAGAAGGGACACCACCTCCCGTCATTACCAAACCGAGGGTCTTGATTTTAAAAGCCCTAGGAGTGTAAGCTGTGGGTTATTTCCTACTATGTTGGCCCTAGGTAATTTACTAGGGTCATTGACCCTAGGAAAAATTTGTAGGAAATACACAACATTCTTGTAGTGTTAAGCATTTAACTTAACACAAGCCTATGTGGTTATTACCCTTAACAAGCCTTACGAGTCATTTAAAACAATGTTTTATCATTAAACAGGGGTCTGAATCGATTCTTGAACCTCATAAATCGATTCGGGGTCAACACAACATTCTGTGAATCGAATTACATAGCTGTGAATTGATTCACAGCTTCAATTCACAGAACCTGAAACACTGCAGGTGTTAATCGTTTCACAGGACATGCAGAAGTGCTGTAAAGCTGTTTTTCTGCACTTCACGCATCGGGGACTCTTCCTAAGTGGTCCCACGTCCAATCCAAGGTCAGGAGAAATTTCTAAATTGTCCCAGGGTCTCTAATCATAGATTTTAGACTCAATTCTTGATTTTAAACCTTTTTATTCAATTCTTATCCAAAACAACCAAGATTTGTCCCTTCTAGATTTTTAACTCCTTCATAACTACTCTTTTAAAGTCATTCCAAATTACTCATAACTTGTGGTCTCAGTACCTATTCAATTCTTTAGTCCATTATGGTTCTTTATTCAATTTAACAATCTTTCTGTCTAATTCAAGTCTTAGCTACTTATCTCAAGTTATCCAATTTTAACATCCTATTCAACTCCATTTAACTCCATACTAATACTGCGAATTAGTCTAAGCATATAACCTCATCCAATCATGGAAACAACAACTGCATATCATCATTCAAGTCATTAAACAATTTCAAATAACAACGAACTTTACTAGATCATGTTTATACAAATTTTAACTCATACAAATCCAACAAATCAATACTAAACATGCATCTTAACATTAAGAATTAATAATTAACACTTCCAAGTTGATTCTAACATGAAGCACTTATTTAAACATCAAAACAAAAACCTACATACCTAACTTATACTATTAAGCCATACAATAACGTACTGATTCTCCTAAATCATGCATTCTCTAACAAAAACACATAATGTACCAACCTTTTAATAATAAACATACTCCAATCCTCATAATCATGTTAATTAACAATTCTTAAGGCTCCTTGCTCATATAAGGGCCTCCAAAATAAATCAAATCAGAACTAAAGACATTCAAATCTATGCTCTTGCGAAGATTTGAACAACAAAAACTTGCCCCGCAAGGCATAGGGATCATGGAACATCTCTAACATGCTATTTGAAGTCATAGGTCTCTTTTCAAGAGATCATCCACCCCCATACCTTAAAGTAATCGCAGCCTCCAAACAATCTTTAGAGAGCTCCAAACTTGATTTCGTTTAAGGTTCCTATCATAATGAAAATCAAGGGATTTAAATCCAAGGTTAGAGTTTAAATCACCAAAGAAATTGAAAGAAGAGAATTTAAGAAGCTTAGAGATACAAACAAATTTCTCCTCTTGGAATCAGAATGGATGAGGATAAGAGGAAGAGAATACTTCTCTGGTCGTGGCATTGAAGACAGCATCCAAAACGGTAACGAGGATGAACAAGTCACGACGGCGACAATGGCAACAGGAGAGCTCTAGGAGTTCTAGGGTTAAATTAGAGCTCTTTAATATGATTTAAAATTAGGTTTAGGGGTTTTCAAGGTTTAGAATAAGAGTTAGGTTATCATCCAATAGACTTATCACGGCTGGAAACGAAATGGGTCGAAATGGAGCGATCCACTAATTAAAAAACACTATTAGCTGCTGTGAATCGATTCGTGCACGGGATGAATCGATTCATGCATAGGGTGATTCGATTAACAAACTCTGTTTTTCCTAAAAATGTTGTTTAATGAAATGAATTGATTCATGCAAAGGGTGAATCGATTCATAGACTCAGAATTGCCTAAAAAGGGATTTTTCTTCCATTTTAAGGCCGTGTAATCCCTTCTAAGTATCTCCCTTCCTAACTAAGCCCTAAAGCACCTATTCAAACACACAATTAACATACAATGATCCTATAATCTCCAACGCTTAAGTTTAAAAAATTCAGAGTGTTACAATGACATTCATAGAGAGCGTAGATCGATAAGGCATTTGCCGACGGTGTACTAATCACATGCGATTAGAGGAGCATAAAGTTTTGGGCTTATATAATGATCCAGAAAAATATTCCCTTCAATGATATTAAAGGTAGAAGCATCCAAGGTAAAAGAACCTTGAGTCGAGTGGAGAGTTGGGACGATCACATCTGATGCTTCTTTAGGCAAATGAAAACGACCGGGGCTTGAAGATGAGGATTGAACATCATCTCCACAACCTTGAGATTGATTTTAGGAATCAGAGCCTGAAGACATGGTCGCTGAAAGTGCAAGAAGACATGGGAACCTTAGAAATGAGTTGAGGAGTTTAAAAATTTGAAAGGAAAAGGCAAAATCTTTCTAGGGTTTTAACTATTTCCTATTTATAAGGAAAAAGTTTGAATTTTCAAAAAAGGCAATAGTTGTTAATAAAAATAGATAAATGATCATCACTATCCATTTGAAAAGTAAAATCCCAATTGACAAGTCCATCAGATGATGTTAAAATAAAAGATAGGATTTTTTGTTACATCACTTCACCTTCTTGATGATTCAGTCGAAGGATGCAAGGAGCAATTGTTGTACTCCCAAAAATTAATTTGCTAGTAGCCGAATACGAAAATTAGTTAAGTTTAGCCGATGAGGAAGTTCATTCAATAGGATTAGTCGATCAAAGGGTTTATCCAGTGAAGGATCAACTGACAGATAATTAGACAAATGATAATGTCTAAAAATATTATTAATTGGTTAAGTTGACAATATTAATGGGTGTACAGATATTTTTATGGGCTAGGATGCGTTCAAATTTGAAGAGATTATGAAGAGAAAGAAATAAAATCAAAGCTTATCTCCAAGCGCTAACATAGTTGGGATTTTTGAGTCCTACAGTGATGTCATTGCATGTCAATTTGCTTAAAAAAAAAGCTTATTTCCAAGCCCTTAAAAATAGGAAAAAGTCGTTGCAATTGAAGAGTGAAGAGTAAAGAAAAAAGAGTTATTGGAGGCTAAAATCTCGCACAATGGAGCCATCATGGGCAGTTACCTATATTTTAGGAGTTTGTGGTTAATTAAGTCTAAGGCTAGTTGAACCATTAGTCGATTAATATACATTTAGTTATTACAATTGTTAGTCACTTTGTAAAAACAAGTATATATAGTGGAGAACGTGACATATATGGTAGCTTGTGAATTAGCTCTATTCATAGCACTTGTACATGTGTTTTTGGCACCATTCAATCAATAAAACAACATATTTTTTCCCAAGTTATCTTTATTTCTTTATTGCCTTTTATCTTTAATTTCCATGTAATTTTAGCTTAACCTTTGTTGACGTGGATTATGGATAGCCGACGATACGACTATTCTACCAACAAAATGATTCCCTTTTTTATCAGTTGACGACGCTGAGGAAAGAACTTTGTCCCTTAGCTTTGAGTTTCTTAACTACTCCAAAGAACGTTAAGCTAGGTGATTAAGAAACTACGACCAAGAAAGCATAAAAAGGATAAAAGACATGAATGTGATAAAGACAATAAGAGATAATTGTAAAAACTGGTGTTTTTATTGATTGAGTGTGTCGTATACAGTTTGTAAAATTGGTGTTTATAAATGAAGCTAGATACTACCCCTATTTGTCATGTTCTCACGTCTAAGCAGCAACTACCAGTGACTAACATTTGTACAGCCTCAGCTAATGGTTACTCGACTAGTGGACAAGCCCCACTTACCATGTCCCTAAGTCTTACGCGCACGTTGCTCCTTTTTCTTGAGTGTGCTTACTCTTGCGTCATCCAACAACTCTTTTTTCTCAATTCTAATCTTATCCAACTATTGGCTCCTAAAATCAAGGCGTGGGGATTTTTCTGCATTTTTATCTTTAATTAATTCAATAATTTCTGAAAATTCTCTTCCTTGGGTGCCTCTAAGCCCATCATAACATTCTGCAAGTCCAATGGCCCAAAAACTTAGCCCAAGTCATGCTCTTGAAGCCTTGACTAATCAGCCGATAGTACTTGCTACTCGCCTACCCCTTGTTCGACTAGCATTGTCAACTAACCCAAGCATTCAGTTGCTTGCCGTGTTCGGTCAACACTTAGATTTATTTTGGGTGTTAACAACCTTCAAACACATAACACTCTTTAAAGTAGTTAAAGAACTCATAGCCGAGAAACAGAGTCGCTTTCTCCGCATAATCGACTGAACTTGGAAATCGTTATTGATATCTTAACCGAGCTATTCGGCTAAAGTCTAATACTCATCAATAGATAGATATAATAAGAAAGTGTTGTCTTTTTCTGTTTAATGCATTGCAAGAGGGTCTAGTTAAATTTTTTTTTTTTGATAAAAAAAAGTTTAGATTGGTGGAGGCTCACCCCCCGTGTAGGGCTAGGGAGAACCACCAACCTGAGCCAGGATTTACGGTAGAATTTACGTATCGCCCACCAACGCAGCCACCTGGAATCGAACCCAAGTCACAGCGTGTGCGAGCGGAAGACTGAACCAGTTGAGCCAAGCTACGTTCGTAGAGAGTCTAGTTAATTATTCACACAACTCTTCATGCATGTTTATATAATTTACTAAATGTCAGATATATGTCCGCATTACTCTGCCTAGTATCCGGGGTCCCAAGATATGCAGAAGAATCAGCACGATAGTGAAATACATAGAAGCATATCGTCTCAAATCTCTCGTCCTAAGAAAACAGGAAGAGAATCAAACACACATACATGTGGCTGATCCAGAATTGACGAACTAACTGGTGAACCTTGATTTGCCCTGAAATTCGGTACCTAACATATCTTTTGAAGTTCAATTTGCCGCTAAGAGTCAACCATATATTCACCTCCACGGTTTGTATGCTTCACGCACGCCCGCACAATATCTACAACATATAGTATATAATTTGACCATTTCTTCCTAGCTAATTTCTATGTTTATGTTCTCTCAGTTTTTCTTTGCTGCCACAATTATTCGAGTTCAAGACATGCACCCTTACAATAATTTGACCAATTTCTTTGTTGGAGAAAAGATCTTTCTCGTCCTCCCCCAATTTCTTGCATGAAAGGAGACAACAAGATTCAAATTATTTCATATATAGTCCACTTTCATTCCACTACTTGCAAGTTGCACCTCATCCATTTAAGAAGGCTAACTGAAATATAAAATTTATAATATATATTTTATAATCAAATAGATGAATTTAATGAAGTATATACATAGGATGTCAAATCAATGGATTTTGATATATATGGCAAGAATCTGGAGTTGACTATGAGTTTCCACTTTCCAATGTTGTCATTTGTATTTTCTAGTTGGCAAGCAACAATCTCTTGAATTTTCTGGATATCTATTATCTATTTAAAAAAATTATTATATCAAGTTCGATTATTTATGTTGTGCCACATAGTAACATCTCTATTTTTTATATAAAATATAAAAAAAAATTGTTGACTTTTTTTCACACTTGTGCTCGGCATGAGTCCTATCTATTAGTTTGGTAAGAAAAAAGAAATAAGCAATAATTTTTATAAATAACTTTTTATTCTCTAAAATATAAAATTGTTTTAAAGCGTATGTTTGCTTATTATGATAAAAAAAATCTTTTATTTTTGTGTGTGTGTGTGTTTTTTTTTATCAAATTTGTGTTTTGTTTAGTATATAAAAGAAACTTTCTAATAATTTTAGAATTAACTAATAACCAACTCACTTTTCATAGAGCAATAAAAAAAAACTCACTTTTCATTGACAAAAGAAATTCTATTTGTTTTTAAGTGAGAAAGAACAACGTGCTAAAAAATTTCTCGCCAAAAAGTGTAAATATCATACATTCAAAATGATGTTTTGGGGGTCAAAATAGAGTTTTAAAAACCATAAAAGGGAATATCTGGTTCTAAATTGGATAAAACAAACCGGTCAAAAGAATTGGATAATATAAAGAAATTAATATATAAGAAATACATAAGAAGTGACGCAAAATATGATAAATAAACTTTTTTAAAATAAAAGAAAATCAAATTCAATAAAATTCAATAAAAAAATGCTTGGCGATCCTCAAGAATATATATCCACAATTTGCTATGTCATAATACCACCACCGAAAGTGTTAGACTGAATATCCTATCAATCTCCGCATAGCACACACCCTAAAATCATGAGCAGTGTCTAGGCAGTAGATTTGTTTTATTTAAATTGAATAGAGATTGAAATAGGTAATATTATATAGCCATTGATAAAAAAATCAAGGTTTATATGTGTTAGGTGCCAAATTTCAGATTTGGAGTTTGTTCGACAGAGCTCAGGGGTTCGATGAATGAAGAGGCAAGGAGCCAGAAATTGAAGTAAAGAATTGACTAAGTCTTAAAGACTAAGTGATGTGAAGATTGTTCGACGGAATGTTTTAAGCGTTGAAGTTATCAGACGTGGTTGGTTGAGTAAGACTTAGGCATTAAGCAAACAAATGTACAACTCGACAGGAAGTGCTACTGTCGAAGTTTTATAGTTTTTAGCGAAATAAACTACTGACCTTGTATCCGTACACGTGTCTGGTCGGATAATAGGTAGTTTTTTATATTTTTGTCTATAAATAGAAGTTCGCACAATGTAATCAAGGTTGGATACATGATCTAAGTTCCTAACATCTCGACAGCAGAGCAGATTAAAGGAAAACGATCACTGTATGCCTTCCAAAACTTTTACATTCAGCAATTCAATTTCAAGTCAATTTTATCAATTATTGTTTTTGCCTGTTCATTTAATTCATTTGCAAGTTTACATTTTTGTTTATGCATTTAAATTTAACTTTGGCTATTTTACTGTCTTTCGAAACTTACATTTCTCTTCACTACTTTCTGCATGTTACCTGCTTTCAAAGTCATTTTGTATACATCATTCATTTCAAATGTTTTAACTTTACTTTTTGTTTAAAGTTACTTGATAATCAAGTCATTGGTCAGTTACGGCCAAGCTTGGTTAAATTATTATAATTTGTGCCATTTCGACTACAATTCACTTGTTAGTTGAAAAAATCATCATACTTAAAATTGGCAAAAACACAATGATTAATGGCTTAGTGGCCAAGAACATTGCAAAGTCATTCTCGGTCGAGAATTCGACCGTTTACTCAGAGATAAGACCATTTGTTGAAAAACACGAGATTACCACATAACTCGTTCGATCACGCAATCACTTGAAAAAAAAACTAATTATTTGTTTGTTTGATGAATTTGGTAGACACAGTTCTATTGAACCAAATTTCGCAGTAAACAAATTGGCACGCCCGGTGGGACGAGTTTAGAGTAAACTCGTTGTAAACGATGGTTTTATGCGTTTAAGAAGTGGAAAAGTAACTGCTTCTAACGTGTCTAGACAACGAAACATGAGTGGCAGCGCAAGTAGCAGTGCCACATTGCCAAGTGTTACTAACGTGAATGCTTCGACGAGCAATTCGAACGTGTCGGTTTCCAGTACAAAATCTGGGGTATCGAATGTTCCTCAAAGGAACAATTCTGTCATTGGCGCAGGTACTGGGATGACAATGGTCAATGCGATGGGTGAACCTATTTCAAGCGTTGCCCTCTCTGAGCCTTTGGCGGTTCAAAGTGCTCCAGAAATCCAAACAACGCCTGGAAGTGTGAGGAATTCGAGCATTAGACCAACGGCACATGTAACACAGCCTCCTTTTGGGATGCCTTATGGTTATTTGCATAACTCGACGGTTCTTGCTATTGGTTCGACCACGTTCAACCAATATGCCAACCAGCCTTTTGTGCCGTTTGGGGGTTCTTCCAATACTCAAGGCATGATGGGTGTGACCACTACTACAACTAATCGACAAGGATCAGGAGCAGGGGACATGTCGAGGTTGATACCCCAAAATAATAGAGGAATGACACAAAACTCGCTGGCGAGCATTCGACAACAAGTCGATGATAGCAATCATGAGATGGTGCACATGTTCACACAGCAAATGGGTGAAGTAATTACACCTCTCATGCAGACTACTAATCAAACATGCAATGCATTGGCTTTACAAATGGAAAGGCTGAATCAGGCATTGGGTTTGGCAGCACCAGTAGATGCAAATCTTCAGCAGGGCTTAGGGGTCACGCCTCAAGGTCAAGGCATGGGGGGCATTCCCCAGGATGTGAATAACCCTATTATGGTGCGAAATGAGATAGTTCAGCCAAATCAAAACCTTGGTCATAATGCGAATAATTTGGCCTATGGTCAAGTGCAAATATTGCAAAGGAATCATGATCAAGGACCTCCAATGCACCAAGGTTTGGTCAACCTCAGGCACAACATCATGGGGAACCAGATTGAGCAGAATGTGAATCAAGCTGTTGAGCAAATGCTTAATAGACTTGGTTTTAATATTGGTCAAGCCAATAGGCCATACTTTATATCTGCGTTTCCTGAGTGGAGTACGATGGCGGAAGTGCCAAGAGGAATGAAAATCCCCAAATTGTCTAAGTTTTCTGGTGACAGTGGAGAATCGGCTGTCGAACATGTTGCTAGATACTCCATAGAAATGGGAGAATTGGCCACAATGGAAGGGTTGAAAATGAGGTTTTTTCCGAGTTCCTTGACAAAGAATGCATTTTCTTGGTTTTCCACGCTGAGGGCCAATTCAGTCCATTCGTGGGTACAATTAGAAGGGTTGTTCCATGATCAATTCTTCAGGGGTGACTTAAGAGTGAACTTGACTGATTTATTTAATGTCAAGCGTATTTATAATGAATCCATAGATGATTATATATCTAGATTCAAGCAAATGAAGAGCAGGTGTTTCACACCTGTTCCTGAAGCGGAAATTGTTAAGATGACCGCTAGTGGGTTGGATTACCATATTAGAAAGAAATTAGTAAACCAACACATACTAGATCTTGCCCAGTTAGGGGAGAAAGTTCGACAGATTGAACAACTCAGGTCTGAAAAGAATTTCAAAAACAATAAGAAATTCGTAAGGCGTGAGAAGGTTAATTGTGTCGAACAAGATCAAACAGACAGCGAGGATAAGGCTATTGCTGAGCAAGAGATAAGTCTTGCTGAGTTAAAAGAAGGGCCACCCGATGCTTGTCAAGCATTAATACCTTCCAAGGGAAGGGAAAAGATGAGTTTTATGAATAAGAAAACGTACACATTTGATATAACAAAAGCTAATAAAATATTTGATATCTTGACAAAAAACAAATAGCTTAAGTTATCAGATGATTATAAATTGGAAGGGCCTGAAAACTCCAATGGTTTAAATTATTGCAAGTACCATGGGGCTTTAGGCCATCCTACTAATGAATGTTTTCGTTTCAGGGATTTGATTCAAAAAGCTCTCAAAGAAGGTAGGCTCAAGTTTGCCGACAAGCAGAAGCCTAGCATGAAGGTGGACACAGATCCATTTGGCCAAGGCATATCCAATGTCGAAGGCCAAAATTCAAGAAGCTGTAACATGGTGAACATTAGCGCCAAGCAGAAATATGTGGTGAATGTGGGAGATCCTTTTGACATTTACCCCAGGCCTCGTGAGACTGTCGAAGACTTTCTGAAGAGGAAAAACAATAGGGCCAGTTGAAATTATGCCCACATTGTGACAAGTATTTCGACGAAAAAGCTGCTCAGAAAGCCAGTAATGTTCAGAAGGCTAAAGCATGCCAGAACATGCAGACTGGTTATGCAAATAAGAGCTTTAAACCTATTCCACCAAGCCAGAGGCATGTTCCAGTAAACCAAATGCCTGTTTCAGTCAACCAAATGCAAAGGCCTGTTGCATATAGGCCTATGAGCGATTGGGGGTGGTGGTTGAATCCTCGCGGAGTCGAGGAAACAACCATAGGGGGTCTTTTGGTCGAGTTGTAAACAAGACTAGGAAACCTGATGCTAATGTCATGGTGAATAAATGGGTCGAGAATTCTGCAAAGGCTCATTGCCCTGAGCACAAAAATAGGGTGAGGGTAAGGAAGAGTAATCCTCGACAGATGCCATTTTGGGATGAAGATTACCAGTGTGGCAGAATCCCTTATCCAGGTGGTGACCAAGTGAAGAAGGCACCATTGTCGAGAAGTCAGAAACGTCGACGACAACGGATAAGGAAAGCAAACAAGCAAAACATGATGACTGCCGAGTCGTCTAAGCCCCAAACTGAAGACTGTTTCATGGTGGGTCTTCAGAAGGTGCCATTGTCTAAAGAGCCCCGACCGAAATTGAAAAGTGTAGTAGTTGATGTCAAGGGAACTAACTTCGATAAGGGCCAAACGTCTCAGGCAGGGGGACAGGGACCTGTAGTAGGTTTCAAGCAGAGTGTCAAACCTGGTAAGGCCAATTCTCGAAGGGAGGGAATAAAGCCTTGGCCAGTGGGTTTGGTTGAAGCTGAAAGATTAGCCCTAGTCCAAGGCAACATTGGTGTCCAAGCGGCCCCAGAGAAGGATACTGAAAGTGACGTGTCCATAGAGGAATTGAGGATCATAGCTAATGATTCTGATCTGCTGGATGAACCAATGGAGCCAGTGGAACGAATAGGTGTCAAGACAGATTTGTCCATGGAAGAGGTTATTGAGGCATTGTATGGCCCAGGAGATCTCATTGGTTTGAATGAAAAAGAGGAGTTCGATCTCGACACTAACTTAGACGGAGATCTGGATGAGTTAGTGATGGCAATGGGAACAACTCTGTCAGATTTAGGACCTCAAGAAAATCTTTTTGACAAGAAGGATATGAAGTTAGGGTGTCATCTGGAGAATGAAGAAACAGCTACTGAAGAGGAGTTTACTAATTTCAACGTAAACTTGGTATCGGTATTGCCGGCAGAGTACGAAGCTCAGTATGAGTTAATTGTTGAAGTTCCTGATGAAGAGGAATATGATGACTTTCCTGTTGGTTGGCATTTTGTCGAGCAGGACATGGTAACCATCTTTGACAACTTTGCCCGTTTGGACAAACCAACTAATGAAGAAAGAAGTCACCTAAGGCCATTGCATATTAAGGCAATGCTTGAAGGAAAGATAGTTAACAGAGTGTTGGTCGATGGGGGTGCGTCCGTAAATTTGATCCCAAGAGCTATGTTCAAGAAGCTGGGAAAAGATGAAACAGATTTGATGCCCACCAACATAGTGGTAACTGATTTTGGAGGAAGATCTGCCCCAACAGATGGGGTAGCCATGCTAGATGTACAGGTTGGATCGGTAGAGAGGTCCACTTTGTTTGTGGTTATTCCTTCAAGGTCTAGTTACAATGTCCTGTTGGCGTAGATTGGATTCATGGTGTTGAGGTGTACCTTGACGGTGCATCGTGGCGATTTTACGGAATTCACATGATGATATTGAGATCATTGAAGCTAATGATAGTCCATGTTATCTACAACAGATGCATGTGGATTTCAAGGTGTATGACCCAAAGGTGAAACCAATATCTGTGCAGGATGGTGTTATCGATAAAGAGACTTTGAATGCTTGCTTGATGGAGCAGTTCAATGTCAAATTGCTGGATGAGGCCGAAGACAATCGGCCAGTCGACGGCAATGCCCTTTGAAAACTGTCGAACACAATTATCGGTCCATGAGGCCGATCGACAGCCAAACGCTGAAGAAGGTGTGTTGGCTGATTGCATATTCGACGATGGCCCTTTGGGATTTGAAAAAGGGTTTGAAGATAAGATTGGTTTCGAGGTGGAGGATCCTTTGGAGGAAGTTAATCTGGGGGATGCTGACAGGAAGAGGCCAATATATGTTAGTGCTTTGTTGTCAGACCAGTTCAAAAGGCAGATTGTGGAGTTAGTCTCAGAATACAAGGATTGCTTTGCTTGGGATTATCATGAAATGCCTGGTTTGAGGAGAGACTTGGTGGAACATAGGTTGCCTCTGAAACCTGAGTGTAATCCTATCAAACAAGCTAGCAGAAGGTTTGCTCCTGAGGTTGTTTTGAAAATAAAAGAAGAAGTGGAACGTTTGTTGAAGGCCAAGTTCATTCGGACAACTAGATATGTTGAATGGTTGTCGAATGTGGTGCCTGTCATAAAGAAGAATGGCAAGATGAGGGTTTGTGTTGATTTTAGGAACCTCAATGCTGCTACGCCTAAGGACGAATATCCAATGCCTATAGCTGATATGCTAGTGGATGCAGCGTCTGGCCATGAATTTCTTAGTTTCATGGATGGACATGCAGGGTATAACCAAATCTTTATTGCTGAAGAAGATGTACCCAAGACTGCCTTCAGGTGCCCAGGTTCGATTGGAACATACGAGTGGGTGGTGATGCCTTTTGGTTTAAAGAATGCTGGTGCAACCTACCAAAGAGCAATGAACACTATTTTCCACAAGATGATAGGCAAGTTTGTGGAGGTTTACATCGACGATGTCATTGTAAGTAGTCAGGAGGAGCATTTGGAGCGTCTGAAACAAGCTTTTCAAGAGATGAGGAAGTACAGTTTGAGGATGAATCCTGAGAAATGTGGGTTTGGCGTGTCTGCTGCCATGTTCTTGGGCTTTTTGGTGCATAAAAAAGGCATTGAAATAGAGAAGAACAAGGCTAAGGCTGTTCTGGAGGCTAGGCCACCCACTAACAAAAAGGAACTTCAGCCTTTCCTGGGAAAGGTTAACTTTCTTAGAAGGTTTATATCAAACCTCTCAGGAAGAACTAGAGTTTTTTCTCCTTTAGTAAAACTCAAGGCAGAGAAAGCTTTCGTATGGACTCAACAGCATCAGGAAGCTTTTGACCAAATCAAGCAGTATTTGATAAGTCCACCGGTCATGATGCCCGCAGTACCACGTAGACCGTTGAAATTGTACATTTCTGCATCAGAAGAGACCATAGGTTGTTTACTGGCTCAAGAAGATGAGAACAATGTCGAGAGGGCCGTTTACTACCTTAGTCGAGTGCTGAATGATGCAGAAACAAGATATAGTATTGTAGAGAAGCTTTGCTTAGCATTGTATTTTTCTTGTACAAAACTCAAGTATTACTTGATGCCTTGTAATGTGTTAGTGATGTCGAAGACAAATGTAATTAAGTACATGTTGTCCCAGCCAATTCTGAATGGTCGAATTGGAAAATGGACACTGCGTTGTGCGAATTTTCTTTGCAATATGTACCTATGAAAATTTGTTAAAGGTCAAGCAGTTGCTGATTTTTTGACAGACTTTACTTGTTTGGAAATAAATGAATCGACAAGGCTGGTTGATTTAAAGCCTTGGCATTTGTACTTCGATGGTTCAAGACATAAGAATGGTTTTGGCGTTGGCATTCTTATAATTTCACCTTTAGGTGTGCTAACCAAGTTAATGTTTGAATTGAAATATGCTTGTTCTAACAATGAGGCTGAGTACGAAGCCTTGATTGTGGGTTTGGAGATTTTGGTAGAAATGCAGGCTCGTACTATTAAAGTCTTTGGCGATTCACAGTTAGTTATAAGGCAGTTAACTCAAACTTATAAATGTGTTAGCCATAATCTTGTTAAGTATTGTCGAGTGGCTAGCAAATTGACGAAGCAGTTCGACAGTGTTGAGTTGGAACATATACCAAGAGAGTTAAATGAAGAGGCTAATGAGTTAGCCCAATTAGCTTCAAGGTATAAGGTATCCTCAAAGGTTTTAGCGGAACTCATAGAGATTCGTGAGTTACTGTACCCATTGGATGAGAGGGATGTCCTCGTTTCAAACTCGTCGAATGTTGTTGATTGGCGAAAGCCAATTATCGAATACCTGGAAAATCCAAGTGATAACATCGACAGGAAGGTTAAATACAAGGCAACTAAGTTCGTTGTTCTTGCAGGGGCTTTGTATAGAAAGTCTGTCGATGGGAATCTTGAAACATGCCTTAGTGAAGAAGATGCATATTTGGCTTTAGCAGAGGTTCATGAGGGAATTTGTGGCGCTCATCAGGCAGGTGAAAAAATGAAATGGATTCTAAGAAGACAAAGGGTATATTGGCCTACCATGGTTAAGGATTGTATTATATTTGCAAAATCCTGTGAAGAATGTCAAAAACATGGCCATATCTGAGAATGTACACCTTGATGAGTTACATTCCATTATTAAGCCTTGGCCTTTCAGGGGATGGGCTCTAGACCTCATAGGTCAAATTTATCCTACCTCTTCCAAAGGGCATAAGTACATTTTAGTAGGAGTTGACTACTTTACCAAGTGGGTAGAAGCAGTGGCTCTGAAAGAAGTAACACAACAGGACATTGTGGATTTCATAGAGAACCACATTGTTTGTAGATTTGGTATACCACAAACAATAACAACAGACCAAGGGTCAGTGTTCATTGGTAAGAAAGTCGTTGAGTATGCTGAATCAAGGAAGATTAAGATGATCACTTCGACACCATATTATGCTCAGGTAAATGGACAGGTCGAAGCTATGAACAAAATTATCATAGGATTAATAAAGAAGCACATTGGCAGATACCCGAAGAGGTGCCATTTAACTTTGGAACAAGTCCTTTGGGCATGTAGGAACTCACCTAAAGAATCGACAGGTACGACGCCATACAAGTTAGTATATGGGCATGAAGCCGTATTACCTGTTGAAATAAATCTAGGGTCATTGAGAATTCAAAAACAAGATGAGATACCAGTGGATCAATACTGGGACTTAATGTTTGATTTAATTAAATGAACTTCATGATGAGAGGTTGATTGCTTTAGAACACTTAATTCGACAGAAGGAAAGAATAGCTAAGTTTTATGATAGTCGAGTTAAGTATAAGCGTTTCAAAGTTGGTGAGTTGGTATGGAAGGTTATTCTGTCAATAGATAAAAAGTGTCGAGAATTTGGAAATGGTCCCCGAAGTGGGAAGGGCCATTTAAGGTGGTTCAGGTGTTCTCAGGAAATGCTTATGCACTTGTCGATGTTAATTCTGGTTTTAGAATTAAGTCTATTAATGGCAAATATTTAAAGTCATATAGACCGACAATGTGCGAAGTGAAAATACAGCCTTGAAAGATAAAAGGAACTTCTTCATTTATAGGCCATTTGGCAATTTACAATACATTGTCAAATAGGCTGATAGCCAGGTTATACAAGTAAAGAAAAGTCCTGAAACTCAAGGTTGTTACAAAAAACAAGTATCAGATACAATAGCAGCAACCATGCTGGAATTCAGCCCATGAAGAGAAGGAAATTCAAAAAGTATGGGGGACATCAGCAGATTATTGGTTGAGCCAATCAAGTCTGCAAGAGCTGCTGAACAGGAGCAGCATCCAAATCGACGGGGATGTGAAGTCGAAATTTGAACAGGTCGACTAGGAATGCCCAGGTCCCAAATGAGCAGAAGGAGAGCCGAGACTAAGATTTGCAGTCGAGGCCATAATGCGCTTGACTATATGCCTCGACGGGACAAAACTTTTCCTTATAGTTTGCAGATCCTTCATGTGAGGTTTTTCAACATGAGGTGTAAAGGAGCGCAAAACTATTCTAAGGAAAAATGCCTCAGGCTCTTACCTTTCTCACACATACCAATGAGCTTGGTAAGCCACATTAGGCAACTTACCAAAACTCATGGTTAATATTAGGCAAATTACCAAAACCCAGCGGTTCTTTCACCATTAAGACAGAAAATTTTGAGAGAAGTTTCAGGTTTAGAGTCTCGTGGTTCCCAAACGAGGTGATAATAGTCAGGGAACAAGGATTTGAAACAGGTGGAAGGATTGCCCATCGTAACTTGGCACCTTCAGTCGAGTTAATTTGGTGGTAAGAAAGAACGAGACGTGGGTTTAATTTCTGTGGAAAGGTAACGGTAAAGCATTCTCAGTGATTCAAAACAAGAGACTGGGAAAGTTTTGAGAGTGTTTGTACACGAGAGAAATTGAGTGTGTTGGTATGAAATAGCAAGTTGAACACCTATATTTATAGTGCAAGTTGCGTTAATTTTTAAGTGCTACCAGTCAAGTTGACTGGTCAAGGGCCTTAAATGAGAGTTATGGTTTGAAACTGAAAATTAAAGTTGCAAGAGAAACGTGTAAACTGGACGGTGAAAAGATTGATGTAAAACAATGTCAAATCAAATTCAGTTGTTTCAGAATAGATAAAGATTATGTCGAGCGAATGCATTCGACAGGAAAATTCATACAAGTTCAGGAAGGAAACTAAAAAGCAATTAAAGTGTTGTTTTTTTTATATCATCCCAAATTGCAGCAAACTCTAATTTTGCGGCTTCAGCATTTGTAAAATCAACTTCGAGGTCTTCAACTTTGGACAAGATAGTTTGCGCCTCGACAGTACTGTTAGCCAATTGTTGATCAAGTGTTTTGATTTCTTCTGAACATGATGCTTTTGTGGCTTCAAGTAGTTGAGCCTCTGCAATGGCTAGTTCTGATTTCAAGCGAGCCACGGTCTTTTCCAGTTCAGGTATTTTGGTTTGATGGGGGGCTCCTTGCTTGGTTAATTCAATCTGACGCTGTCGAAGCGATACTAGCTTATCACGAAGTTCTTGTTTTTCTTTAAGAGCTTGCTGATAAGGCAATATGCTATTGTCGAGTTGTGGCAATTTAGGAGTCAGATCTTCAATGAACTCATAGATGGCATTGAAGTAACCTCGTCGAACCGGAGGCAGCTTTTTGCGAAGAGCATGAATCTCTTGTACTGTGTGCATCAGCTTGCCTCTGAATTCTGGTTTGAGATAGAGGTCATCGAATGAGTATTTAAAGAAACCTTTCAACTCTTCAACTAGGCCATCAAGTTTCTCGGTGAAGTTGTCCCCAGGAAGAGTGGAAGAACGCGCAGACATGGGAGAAGTCCTGCTGCTAGATCCTGAAAGCAAGTTAATCCACTCATCCACTCCGACGTTACCCTTTTCAATGTTGGTGCCTTGTGGCACAGGGTTGTTCGACGAGGCAGGCTGAGTAGATGGAATGGTCAGATCATCAAAAAACCGATCCATGTCAACACTTTCTGCTATAATCACCACAGGAGATACCTTCTCAGTGGCTTGGGGGGCAGGAGTGATTTCTATACTGGGAGCAGGATCAGTTTGTTGAGAAGGGCTTGGAGTTGGACTTCCCGTCGAAAGTTGAGGTTGAGTCATTTCAATGTCCATAGTAGTGGTTTCTTCGACCACTGGTGCAGTTTGAGACTTTGGATTTTCCTGTTAAAAAAAAAAACTCAAATGAGTTACAAGCCTGATGTTAAACTTGACAAAGGGGGTGAGAAATAGGCCTACCTCAGCGGTTTTTTGGTTTGGAAAAACCATTTGCAAAGGTAAAGAAGTATCTACATATGGCCGCTCAAGGGAGCCCTGTTGAGTGAAACAGAAATGTAGTTTAAACGGAAAATGAGTTTGAAGATGCATCAAGATATGATGTGAAGGAATGTACCTTGTCAGTACTCGACGAGCCAATCTCTTCGTTGAATGGAGTGCAGAGAAGTGCATTCTTGCGAAGTGCCTTTTTGTGAAGGTTTGGCCTTGGGTCTCTGTAAAGGTGTAAACAGTGAACCAATACTTGTGCAATGTAAATAAAATCATGAAGAGAAATAATGGTTCATATAGCATACCACCGCCAAATCAGCTGATGGAGTATTTTCAGAACTCGCGGAAGCAGATTTTTCAACAGGGGACTCCTAGAAAGGAAACAAATATAAAGTTTTGAAGCTTTTAAGAAAAAATGAGCCATGTGTAAAGAAAGTGTTGCACAAGTAAAGAGAAGTAAGAACCGTTTGAGGTGTCGAATAGGAAGGAGCTTCAGAAACTGTCATCTTGCGTCTTTTGGGGTGAGCTTGAGGACTGGCTTCTTTCACCTTTCTTTTAGGTGTGTCTCTTTGGGAAGAGCGGTCAGCGCTTGGTCTTAACAGGTTTCTTCTTCGAGACAGGAGGCTTCTTACTAGCTTCTGCTTTCTTGACAGAAGTCTTGCTGGATTTCCTCTTTGGAGTAGATGCCTGGAGGGGAGATTCACTGTCTTCATCATCACCTTCATCGTCTTCAGCTTCTTGGGCCTTGCCACTTGGTTGTTTGTATTTTAAAGGTTCCTTTAGGCCAAGAGCTAAAAAGAAAGTGAAGGATGTAAACACAAAGCAACTGTGCTCTCAGGAAAAAAAAATCGACAGTAGTACCTTATGGAAATTGGGAGGTGACCTTGACATCCTCATCATATTGTTCGTAAAAGGAGGAAAATTGACCAGTGAAAGTAACTTCTTTGTTTTCAAAATTGCCTATGTTAGAAAAATACCCAAGTCTTTCTAGTGCAAGGAAGTTACCAGCTCTTGTCGATTTACCCGGAAATAGATCAGCTAAACCGAAATTTGCACAAGGAAAAGGCACTGGGTCAGGACAAGGAGGTATTTTAAGAGTTTGACCTGTGGTTTCTCTATGTCTGAGAGCCTTGATACCCCACTTGTTCTTGTGCTCTTCTTTCGATTTGGCAGTCATTTCCTTTACTTGTCGAACAATATGAGAAGGATACCTAGGATCCCATTTCGTTTTGTAAAACCTTTCAAATTTGCGAATATCTTGCAAGTGCTCACCTTTGGTCTTTGTCGAAGGGTCCTGTTCCTGCACCACAAGTTTAGCCATACAGTCATCAAAGGAAGGGTGGAACTTGCTGTAGTAATCATTCCACCATGTCTCAAAATCTTGGGATATACCCAAACAAGGAGTAAAAGGGATAAGGTTGACAGCCTCCCTGCGAAGTTTGTTCTTGTTCTGTATGCTACTGATGGTGGACTCCTTAAGAGTGATGGTGTACAAGAGAATATCCTCTTTCTTGTAAGGAAAGGGACCAGGGATAGATTGGAAGAAACCAATGTTGTTAGCAGAAGCATTGGGTAAGCAAGAGAAAGCAGAATTATCTGACGAACCAGGTAATCCTGCAGGAAAGACTTGGCGAGCAAGGAAGTAAGGCCAAATGTTTTTACAGAATTGATCATCGGGATCGAAAGGGTTAGTGAACCATTCAGGACCATGTTCTCTACCAATAAAAGGTTGGAAGCGAATACCTGGTGTTCCAGCAGAGAAAGAATGAAAAAGTTCAAAGTAATACTTGAAACTGTCGAGCTCACTGTTGAAAGGCTTGGGGACACGATACATGGCCAAGGTGCCATAGGTATCAATTTCGAGATTCGATGGGGATTTATTGATAGTGTGACCCGGCAATATGGCATTCAGCCAGAGTTGTAGAAGCCATATTGGGCCACCAATTCCAACTTTCTTTCCCCCACCTTTTACCATGTTATATAAACTCGACATGCTGGAGTAGAGGTTAGATAAAAGGAAGGGGCCTAAAGCCCATCTTTTACCTTCATGAAGAAGGTTGGCCAATTCAAGCAATGACTTTGACATTTGAACATTTTTGTTGCACATGACAAAGGCACAGAGCCAAAGGAACAGAAAGGCTACGTGCTCTTGATCAGAGACCTCTTGTGTGTCTTGCATTTGGCTAGCAATATACTTGGAGAAAGCAAGGGGTTGGTCAGTGAAAACATCAATGACGTTTTCAGGAACACACAAAGGGTGAATCATGTGGCCATCCGGTGGGAGGCCGGTGAGGGCAGTAACGTCAAACAGAGTTGGTCCAATCATTCCACATGGAAGGTGGAAATTGTTAGTAGTAGGATTCCAAAAGAAAATTGCAGCTCCTAACATGGATGGGTCCAACCTAAAGGTATGCTCGGACAACTTAATCAAGTCATAGATACCTAACTATTTCCAAATAAGTCTTTTCTTGGCTTCGACATGATTGAGCCAAGCAGAATATCCATTTATACTCAAAAGAGGGGTTCTGAAAAGCCTAGCACTTTTGAGGAAATAATGCATGTACAAACTAGGAGAAGAAATGAGAATATCAGTTTGACCATCCTTATTTGGAAAAGAATCTTTAAAGTCATCGGGAAAACTGGAAAGAGTCATAACTGGTCCTAAATAAGCAACAGGTGGATCAAAACGGCAAGAACGATCGATTAAATGAGGTATGATTACCTTAGACTTTTGGCATGGGATCGATTTAATCAACATCGATTGCTCCAAGTTTTCCTCAGAGGTGATTTAGAGCTTTGAGTTGGAATGGAAGAAGACGCCATTGATAGAAAGCAAGTTTCTTTCAGAATGCAAAGGAAGTGAAAGTGTTTTCACTTGAACCCTAGTGGATATATATAAGTTAGCTTGCGGTGAGAATGAGCACACGGGATTGTAACTGCCTACTTCAAGTGTAATAATGGGCCTATTTTTTAGGGAAGTGGGAAACGCAGCTCGATGATGGGACAATGTTGCAGAGTAACCGTCGCGAGTGGAGTAATAAAATTCTGGTTCTCTTCACATATGGGCGTCGAAAACTCAGAATTTGGGGGGCATCTGTTAGGTGCCAAATTTCAGATTTGGAGTTTGTTTAACAGAGCTCAAGGGTTCAATGAATGAAGAGGCAAGGAGCCAGAAATTGAAGTAAAGTAAATTGACTAAGTCTTAAAGACTAGGTGATGTGACGATTGTTCGACAGAATGTTTTAAGCGTCGAAGTTATCAGACGTGGTTGGTTTAGTAAGACTTAGGCATTAAGCAAACAAATGTACAACTCGACAGGAAGTGCTACTGTCGAAGTTTTATAGTTTTTAGCGAAATAAACTACTGACCTTGTATCCGCATTAATGTCCGGTCGGATAATAGGTAGTTTTTTATATTTTTGTCTATAAATAGAAGTTCGCACAATGTAATCAAGGTTGGATACATGATCTAAGTTCCTAACATCTCGACAGTAGAGCAGATTAAAGGAAAAAGATCACTGTATGCCTTCCAAAACTTTTACATTCAGCAATTCAATTTCAAGTCAATTTTATCAATTATTGTTTTTGCCTGTTCATTTAATTCATTTGCAAGTTTACATTTTTGTTTATGCATTTAAATTTAACTTTGGCTATTTTACTGTCTTTCGAAACTTACATTTCTCTTCACTACTTTCTGCATATTACCTGCTTTCAAAGTCATTTTGTATACATCATTCATTTCAAATGTTTTAACTTTACTTTTTGTTTAAAGTTACTTGATAATCAAGTCATTGGTCAGTTACGGCCAAGCTTGGTTAAATTATTATAATTTGTGTCATTTCGACTACAATTCACTTGTTAGTTGAAAAAATCATCATACTTAAAATTGGCAAAAACACAATGATTAATGGCTTAGTGGCCAAGAACATTGCAAAGTGATTCTCGGTCGAGAATTCGACCGTTTACTCAGAGATAATACCATTTGTTGAAAAACACGAGATTACCACATAACTCGTTCGATCACACAATCACTTGAAAAAAAAAACTAATTATTTGTTTGTTTGATGAATTTGGTAGACACAGTTCTACTGAACCAAATTTCCCAGTAAACAATATGTTTAGTCCATATAGATATATAGTTTTTTTGGTTTTTGTCCTTGTAAAAAAAATATTTAGATTCCTTCCCAGCAAAATCATGAGCCATCATTTTTTGTCCCTAACGTAATCATCTGTTACAGAAACACTGATATGGCAAACGGAAGATGATTTGGCACCTCTTACCTGTCATTTAAGTGACATGGCACCCAACTAAGGTGCTGACTAAAACCATCTTTGACATTTTGATGTCGTTCAACAATTTAGTCCCTCTAAAAACTAGGGTTTAGGATTGCGATCTCACGCGAAGGAATAAGAGGTAGACAACACAGGTTTCACGGTTTGAGCTAGAAGGGATATCATCGGAAGGGAGTAGAACATGAGTATCCACGATACTGCACTGTGTGTAAAAGTATGCGATTTCGAACCCTGTCTTATGCATGTGGGGGGACCATCATGTGGGTTTTCTGTTGAAATGGAATATTCTATGTTGTTTGGTGTTTCTGATGTGGGGACGAATTGCATCCATGTCAGACATCTATATTGGGTTATTTACACAGGGATGAGTTTTACGGTTGTTTTTCACCATAGGGGTGAGTTTGTACAGGACTGGATTTTGTATTATAGAGGGAGAGTGAGATTGTGGTTAAAGGTGCTGACTTGGATAAATGGAGTTTTTTTGAAGCTGTTAGTATTTTGAAGGACCTTGGTTATGATGATAATAATAATTATAGATTATGGTGGAAGATGGAAGAAGATGTGAGTTTCGAACGAATAGGAGTGGATGCAGATGCCATGGAAGTTGCTTTTTTTTTGAATCGCAAAAGTATGTGTGTGTGTGTGTGTAAGGAAGTATTAGGGATAATCCAACCATTACACAATGTTCAAAATTGAGTGCTCAAATGCACTTCCCAACAACCGGATACCAAAGTACCATTAGTCCCAAGCTCTAACGCCTACCTAAGCAATACATCGGGTCCACAAGCCACTGATAATAAAAACACGACCCTGATTTACCCCGCGTTAAGAACCACCTCCAAGCCAAAGAAATGATTCGGTCCACTGAGTGAGTGATATTCGGCACCATACCAGAGAAAATACAGTTGTTCCGCTCATCCCACAAAACCCACTGAACTGTGTGCCAAACCAAAGTCAGACCTTGTGAACAACAAGCCCGACCTCCCAACGAGCAGAATATAGGGAAGAAGTCAAAGAGATCGGGCGATAACACCAACATCTGCCCCAAACACCGACTATAGCATACCATACAATAGAAAATAAACGACACCTAAGAAATAGATGGAGTGATGACTCCTCATGGGCCCCACAAAAAATGCACATAGCAGCCGCATGATCAGTAATAACACTCCTAAGGAGCATATTTGAACGAGTAGGAACCCTATCAAGAAGTAATTGACAAGAAAACGCTATTACTTTTGATGGGGCAAAACTCTTCCAAACTCGACTCAGGACCGAGACCTTTTGGTCCGAAAGGCCACCCAACAAGGACGAAGTAGTCGACAAGGCAGCATAAGCAGAGCTAACGAAATATGTACCGGTAGGATGATGCCTCCAAACCTATCTATCTAGATCATTCGACAGGGAAGCAGCAGCCATCCTGCACCATAGCTTCCTGATCCGCTGTCGCGCACGGGTCAAAATAAATAAAATAAGAATGTAGTAACAAGGCAGTTAACGTTAGTCGTCTCACAAGGATCTCTAATTAACAATAACCAATAACAAGAACACGCAAAGAAATAAAATTGGGGGGATTTTGATTCAAGAAACAGGTTATAAAAGATGTAAATATCAATATATAAAAACTACTAATCCACTGGTTCAAGGTAATTAATATTTGGATCTATCACGGGTTTCAAATGATTATTCTATTTCGTGATTCTATTCTTGTTTGAACATAAAATTAACCAATCAAGCGTCAATTAATTCTATAAGAATTCCTATTGGATTAAGCATCACAGAATTCGACTAATTATGAACAAGGAACAAGCGTCACAAGAACACAATTAATCTAACAACCGAATTTAATCAAACCTATAACTAAGCGTTGTAGATTCTTCTTAATCCCTACTCGCAGCAGATTAAAACAAGCGTTTAACATGCTTTGAATAGATCAAATCGATTCGTATAATAAGAATAGAAGGCAAAAACGAGATTTGGGTGATTAAGCATCAACACAAATAAAGCGTAATTACTAACAATGATCAAAGGAGATAATGGATTAAAAAGAAAAAGAATTACAATCAGAAATCGAAATTAATAATAAAATCCAAACCTCAAGATTCTTATAAAAACTCCCTAACCAGTGAATTAATCTATGGTCTTAGCCTTCCATGGAAGGATTAACAGAAACGAAATTAAGAAGGGGAGAATGAGAAAAGATTGCTAAAACGGCAAAAGATTTAAAGTAATCAAAAGGTAAATCCTAAGACTCTAAAAATCCTATTTATAATGTCAACTTAGGTTAACCTAGGTAACCTGAAGTTTATGACCAAAGAGAAGGGCCCAAAAGAGATTAATTAGCCCAATAACAACTAATCACATGAGTAATTGATCCAAAACTCGCAGTGAACCTCGCCTGCAGCAGTAAAGTGGATTTTCGACCTTCAAAAAGGCAGAACTGGGCTTCGGTGCCAACATAAGAATTGTAGCTCTGCTTCTTAGCTTTCCGACACACAAAGAGCACTGAAATCAGACAAGTATAGCCCAAGTTATGGCCTGTAGAAGCGACATGGGTCAGGATGTAACAAAATCCGAAAATTAGCAAATAATTCCACTAAAGCCCAATCAAGACCCAAAGATATAAAACCATGTTAAAAAGTAGTTGTTGGGAAAAACACACAATTAAGAACACCAAGTGCAAAGCTATAAAAGATGCATTAAAATGCTTTGATCAAATTCCCCCACACGTAAGCTTTTGTACTCCGAGCAAAACTCATGGTCAAAAACAAAGCAAAGATGCATTTCCAATGAATCCCAAGGATGCATAGTGGCAAGCAAAATGCTCATTCAAGGTTTCAAGGACTTATGGCAATCATGAACAACATCTTATTACTTTCGAAGCAAACAAGAGGATAGAATATCCAAAAAGTGCATCAAAAGTAATAGAATTCTCACAATAAATAAAGTTCTCTCAAACTCTCAAGTGTCTTGGCTAGTGTTTATACTCAAAGCACATCATGAAAGCTAGCACTACCATAGGCTTGACAAGACTCTAACATCCACACTTGAAACACTTGCACACAAAGATCAAAAGGTCTTTATTAAGGTTATAATGGGGCCAAGGTCAATGTGAGATAATTGAAAGGGGTAACTAGGCTATAAAATCAAAGAGGATAAATGAGCACTGAAAAACAATTGCCAAATAATCATGGGGGCAATTCAACCAAATTTCAATCCATTTTTTCACTTTCACACTTTTCTTTTTTTCCTTTTTTTTTAACCAAATGTTGTGCCCCACTATTTTATTTTTATTATTTTTCTGTTTTTTTTTTTGCACTTGCCAAATTTCCAATAGAGTACAACATTAGATATTCTAACACAACCACATTCTTGAGCCCCCCACACTTATGCAATATTTATTATTAAGATAATTCCAAAACAACAAAGCTCCTTTATCCCCTAAGATTTGGTCATATCATGGTTTTACACTTTTAGGCTTGTAATGAGCTATATAACAAAGAATGAGTTAAATAGGCTCAAAGGGGCTAAACAAAGGGATAATTGCAAGGTAGGCTTATTTGGCTAGTGGCTAAAAAGAACAAAAATTGCCTAGATCTTTTCAATGCATGCATGTGAACAAGAGTTTTAACAGAAGTCAAGTCAAGTTCTAGAGTAACCAACAATCATGAGTGAAATCACACAAGAAAGAAAGAGAATGGCAAAATGTATTTCATCCATTATAAGGCCCAAATCTCACCAAGGACAATGATCTATCACAAATGATGCACAATTTAGTATTCCAATCCAACTTATCACACTAAGAATGCAAGGAAGTCATCCATATCATGCCACAAGACCTGTAGTCCTAGAATAGTGAAATCACTCCCCACTCATATAAACCAAGAAATCTAATGAAAATGCATGCAATTTTTTTTTTATAATAACAAAAAACAAAAACAAAACTACGCTAAAAGATCCCCCGACACTTAAATCACACATTGTCCTCAATGTAAGCAACAAGTATAAAATAAGAGTAAGGAGTAAGGAAAGAAAACTCCCTCTTCAAGGTGGCTTTTTCAAATGGAGCTCTTCTACAGTCTCCTCTTCAAGTACGGGGCTCTCATGGAAAAGCTTGAGGCGGTGTCCATTGTCTTTGAAGACTTTACTGGTGGCTTCACTTTTTATTCCCTTTGCATCATAAGGAAAAGTGCTATTTGCAACAAAAGGGCCAATCCACTTGGATCGAAGCTTACCCGCCATGATTTTAAGGCGAGAATGGAAAACATGGAAGTGTTTGATTTTCTTCTTCTTCACAACATCCTTCTTCTGCTCAATGGAGGGAAGTATCCTGGTGGGTGGAGTTACATCAGAAGCTTGCAGTGTAGCAACATCATTTGTAACATTAACAGCACAACCATGCAATTTGTAACATCGAATGAGTATCTTCAACTAAGTCACGAGTACTTCTATTTGAAAAGAGAAGGCTCTTCCATGGGATGCTTCATAGTAGCATTAAAGATGTTAAATTTAACTATGCTATCCCCAAATTCCATGGAGAGTGTTCCAGTATGGACATCAATCTTTGTTCTTGGCCGTTCTTAGGAATGGTGCGCTTAGGATGATAGGTGCCTGTTTGGATTGTGTCTCTCCCTCCATGTCCAGAATGTAAAAATCTGCAGGAAAAATCAAGTCATTAACCTTAACAAGTACGTCCTCCACAAGTCCAGTAGGGTGAGCATTGCTCCTGTTTGCCAACTGAATAACAACACTTGTATTCTGCAAAGGTCCAAGAGCCAGAGAGTTAAAAATAGATGTAGGCATCACATTAATGGAAGCACCTAAATCCAGCATGGCATTTTCAAATTTACTTTCGCCTATGGTACATGGAATAGTAAAAATTCCTGGATCCTTGCACTTTTGGGGCATCATGGGTTGTATGAGTGCAGAAAAATTGCGACTCATGTTGACCTTTTCATTTCCATTCAGCCTCCTCCTCCTTTTGTGTGTGCACAGCTCTTTGAGGAACTTAGCATATCTTGGAATCTGCTTAATCGCTTCAAGGAGAGGAATATTCACTTCAACCTTCCTAAATGTGTCCAAGATTTCCCTGTCCTTATCTGCCTCATCCATCTTCTTAGTTATCACACCATTGAGGAAAGTGGAAGTGGTATAGGTTGTGCATCATCATCTTCATCAAGAGGAGAAGTAGGTGCGTAAATTGGCTTATCATTTTTTCACGCTGCCACTTGCATTTTTTGCTGAAGGAGGTTCTTGAGTGTTAACAGCTTTTCCAGATCTGAGAGTGATTGCACTGACATTTGCACTGGCATTTGGATTCACTCTTGGTTGAAAGGTGCAAATTGCCCGACCCCTGAGACTGCATCTGATTAATGGAAGTTGCTAGCTGTCCAATTTTTGTCTCTAAATTCTGAATGGTTGAATCTGTTCTCTGCTGAAATTGGAGATTTTGGAGTGTCATTTGCTTAACAAGGTCTTCCAATGAAGGTTCAGATTTTTGCTGGGCTGGAAGTGGGGCAGGTTGCGGCCTGGGCTGCTATGTAGAGGCATCTCCCCATCTCAGGTTTGGATGGTTTCTCCAATTGGGTTGTACCTGTTGGAAGACAGAACATAGTTGGGCTGGGGCCTGTCATTGAATATATTTGCTGCATAGGCCTGAGGAGTATTAGCATTGCCACTCTCCTGCAATGTAGGACATGCATCTGTAGGGTGCTCTGCAGAGGTGCAAATACCACAAACTCTCGCTGCATGAGTTTTAGTTACAGCTAACTTTTCCACCAATGAAACAAGTTTATCAAGCCTGGTCTCTAAGTTCTTGTGTTCAGCAGCCTGTATCTCATTAACTCCTTTTGCCAGCACCATTGAATTGTTTCTGGTAGTGAACTGCTGAGAATTAATGGACATGTTCTCAATCAAGCTTCTTGCATCTGCTGGGGTTTTATCCACAAGTGCTCCTCCGCTAGCAGCATCCATGATGTTTCGGTCCATAGGCAGCAAGCCTTCATAAAAATACTGGATGAGCAGTTGTCCAGAAATCTGATGGTGAGGGTAGCTTGCACACAACTTTTTGAATCTCTCCCAGTATTCATGCAAAGATTCATTCGCAATCTGCCTGATGCCACATATTTCCTTTCTGATCGAAGCAGCTCTAGAGGCAGGGAAGAATTTCTCCAGAAACAACTTCTTCAATTCATTCGACTTGTCACGTAACCTGGTTGAAGGTAGTACAACCAGTCCTTGGCAGTGTCTTGCAATGAGAATGGGAAAGCCCTCAGCTTGATGTGGTCTTCTGGGACACCTTGAGGTTTCATGGTGGAGCATACAATATGGAACTCCTTAAGATGTTTGTGAGGATCTTCGCCTGCTAGACCATGAAACTTAGGAAGCAAATGTATTAAGCCAGATTTAAGCTCAAAAGGCACCTCAACATCAGGGTATTCAATGCATAAATCATTATAAGTGACATCAGGTGCAGCAAGTTCCCTTAATGTTCTAGCAGCCATTGTATCAGAATCAAAATCAGAATCAAAATTAGAATCAAAGAGAGTATGACTAAATAAGCTATAACTATCACTATCACTATCACCTATATGATCACTACCTATGTTATTACTAGTCACGCATCATAAACTAACAAATCAGAAAATACCAACAATGTCCTAATTGCTAAAACACTAAAGAAATCGAGAAACCCTACCAAATAAAATCTAAAAAATCTAAAAACAGCATAAAAAATCTCTAAAAATTAAATAAAGATTATGCTAATTTTTTTTGGATTTTTTTGAAAAAACAAAAAAATAAAAAAATAAAAAAGTGGTCTAAACGACGGAATTTCAGATTTTTAGCCTCTACTCCCTATATCAGTTTCTGATATGGGACTTTGGATCCCTGATTTTTTTCGGATTTTCTGGCCAAATTTCGGAGCAATCCGAGCAAGTTGATTGAAAACCGATTTTTTTTACTAATCAATGTCAAATCCGATGTTAAGACCTGAAACACAACCAAAAACACAAAACTAATTGTTAGAGACGTTAGTAGGGTCCTTGAATTGGCAACTATTGATCAGAGATCCCCGGCAACGGCGCCAATTTGATCCGCTGTCGCGCACGGGTCAAAATAAATAAAATAAGAATGTAGTAACAAGGCAGTTAACCTTGGTCGTCTCACAAGGATCTCTAATTAACAATATAACCAATAACAAGAACACGCAAAGAAATAAATTTGGGGGGATTTTGTTTCAAGAAACAGGTTATAAAAGATGTAAATATCAATATATAAAAACGACTAATCCACTGGTTCAAGGTAATTAATATTTAGATCTATCACGGGTTTCAAATGATTATTCTATTTCGTGATTCTATTCTTGTCTGAACATAAAATTAACCAATCAAGCGTCAATTAATTCTATAAGAATTCCTACTGGATTAAGCATCACAGAATTCGACTAATTATGAACAAGGAACAAGCGTCACAAGAACACAATTAATCTAATAACCGAATTTAATCAAACCTATAACTGAGCGTTGTAGATTTTTCTTAATCCCTACTCGCAGCAGATTAAAACAAGCGTTTAACATGCTTTGAATAGATCAAATCGAATTGTATAATAAGAATAGAAGGCAAAAACGAGATTTGGGTGATTAAGCATCAACACAAATGAAGCGTAATTGCTAACAATGATCAAAGGAGACAATGGATTAAAAAGAAAAAGAATTAGAATCAGAAATCGAAATTAATAATAAAATCCAAACCTCAAGATCCTTATAAAAACTCCCTAACCAGTGAATTAATCTATGGTCTTAGCCTTCCATGGAAGGATTAACAGAAACGAAATTAAGAAGGGGAGAAGGAGAAAAGATTGCTAAAACGGCAAAAGATTTAAAGTAATCAAAAGGTAAATCCTAAGACTCTAAAAATCCTATTTATAATGTCTCCTTAGGTTAACCTAGGTAACCTGAAGTTTATGACCAAAGAGAAGGGCCCAAAAGAGATTAATTAGCCCAATAACAACTAATCACATGAGTAATTGATCCAAAACTCGCAGTGAACCTCGCCTGCAGCAGTAAAGTGGATTTTCGACCTTCAAAACGGCAGAACTGGGCTTCGGTGCCAACATAATAATTGTAGCTCTGCTTCTTAGCTTTCCGACGCCACAAAGAGCACTGAAATCGGACAAGTATAGCCCAAGTTATGGCCTGTAGAAGCGACATGGGTCAGGATGTAACAAAATCCGAAAATTAGCAAATAATTCCACTAAAGCCCAATCAAGACCCAAAGATATAAAACCATGTTAAAAAGTAGTTGTTGGGCAAAACACACAATTAAGAACACCAAGTGCAAAGCTATAAAAGATGCATTAAAATGCATTGATCACTTCCTCCCATGCAAAGAAATGTCTCCTCCAAGTTAGCCCCCAAACCCAAGCACCTCTATCCCAGCGTCCACAATCTGCAATTGTAGTCTCCAGAGTAAATGATACCGAAAATAGCCTCGGGAAGCCCTGACATAATGTTGAGTCCCCCAACCAAATGTCATGCCAGAAGGAGATAGTCCGCCTGTCACATATTCGCCTAATCACACTCCCCTCAAACCAATCCCCACCTTGAACCCCCTACTTCCCCACCCGGCATATATTTTTCCACCAGGTCGACGCCCATGATGGACCTCTCAAATCCCCCAAGAAGGGTGAGGCAATGGTTGACCTCCCATGTGAACAACAAATGTGAGGCTCACATATATGTTGAGCATAATGTGTGTGGCATGATTGGCTCAGTGGTTTCGGGGAACAATGATTTGTGTGAAAAAGCTAGGGAGGTTAAGGGGAACAATGATATAGGTGGAAATTCTAGTGAGGATGATGATGATGATGGGGGAAGTGACAGCAGTAAGGATGAAGTTAAGGGAATTAGATTTGATGACAATGAGGACGAAAGAGCTTTAGGGATGGATGATGGGTTTGATACCTTTGATCTTCCTCTAGTTGGATTATTAAGAGTTGTGATAAATGGTAACCTATTCAGAGTGAAATCAAAGGCAAAACATAAATTAACTCCAAGAAAAAAAAACTTGCAGATACTGATACACCACCTCATGAGGACCATGAAATTGAGTATGATTATGTTAGTGATGAACTGAATAATAGCAACCCTGACGACTCTGATAAAGATAAGCGACCCAAGTATGATCAGTTTAAGGTGGAGTACTTGGACAAGAATTATAAGTTCAAAGCGGGCTTGGAATTTAAGTCGCTTGCTGAATTCAAGGAAGCAATCACAGAGTGGTCTATTCTGAATGGTAGGGAAATTAAATTTGTAAAAAAACGACAAATTGAGGGTAAGGGTAGAATGTAAGGGCAAATGTGGTTTTTTAGCACTTGTAAGTAAAGTGGGGTATAGGCACACTTATAGAATGAAGAGATGGGTTAGGACTCATACGTGTGCTAGGGTATTGAATAACAGATCTGCAAAATCAAAGTGGGTGGCTAAGTCAGTGGCCACTAAATTGAGCACTTCTGATAATGTGAAGCTAAGGGAGATTGACAATGATATAAGGAGGTCTTACTTAGTTGGGATCACATTTGGAAGAGCTTGGAAGGCAAAGCAAATGGCAAAGAAGATTATGGAAGGTGATGCAGCAAGGCAATATTCCTTGTTATAGAGGTATACAATAGAGCTAAGGAAGGCATGCGCAGGAAACACTTGTAAGATCCAAATGGAAAGACCCTACCCAACACTTGAGCTAAGGTTTGGAAGTTTCTATTTTTGTTTTGATGGGTGCAAGAAGGGGTTCTTAAAAGCATGTCGATTATTTATTGGGGTTGATGGTTGTCACCTGAAGACAAAGTGGGCACAGTTTCTCATTGCATTAGGTAGACCTCCAAATGATCAATACTTCCCCTTCGCTTTCAGGTGTTGAAACTGAGAATAAGGAATTTTGGAGATGGATTCTGAATTTATTGTTGGAGCTCATTGGTCAAGACAAGAGATGGGTTTTCATCTATGATCAACAAAAGGTAACTGTTCTGTGATTTTAGTTCTGACATTTAACTATTGTGTGATTTCAGTTGTTATGCATGACCATATTTATGATTTGTAGGGACTAATGCAAGTATTTGAGGAGATGTCCGGAAGGATCGAGCATAGATTATGCTTGTTGCACTTATATGCCAACTGCAAGAAAATGTTTGGCGGAGGTACCTGCATAGGAGATCTCATGATGGGGGCAGCAAAGGCAACATGTTATCAAGCTTGGGAAGTGAAGATGAATGAGCTAAAAAACGTGGATGTCAAGGCATGGGAGTGGCTAATGGTTGTCCCTACCAATTTATGGTGTAAGCATGCTTTTACCTACTATCCAAAGTGTGATGTCTTAATGAACAATTTATTTGAGGCTTTTAATAGTACTATTTTAGTTGCTAGAGATAAGCCTAATGTGACAATGTGTGAGTGGATTAGGACTTATTTGATGGGTAGGATTGAAAAAGTAAGACATAAGCTTAGTAGGTGGCAACATAGGGTGATGCCTAAACCTAGGAAGAGGTTGGACAAAGAGGTGAAGCATAATGATAATTGGTTCCCAACTTGTAATTTTTGGGACTTTGTTGGTATTCCTTGTAGGCATGCAGTTGTTGTTTTGTCTTATAGGTCCCAAAATCCTAATGATTTTGTAGACAATTGTTATTCAAGTGATACTTATGAACTATGTTATAGTTTTAGTGTTAGTCCTATAAATGGACAAGACATATGGCCTGAAGTGGAAGTGGATGACATCCTTCCACCATAGTATAAAAGAGGACCTGGAAGGCCAAGGAAGTTAAAGAGAAGGGCACCTGAGGATGATAGAGACACAACAAGGTTGAAGAGGTCAGGGACTTCGTATAGATGCACAAAATGTGACAAATTTGGTCACAATAGTAGGGGTTGCAAGAGCACAAGAATCAACCCAAATGCTCAACTGCGTTAGGTATTTAGTTTCTAATCACTGCTTGTTTAACTTATTGCACTTGTATAATCTATGAAATTATTCAATTTTTAACTTCACAAACCAATTTGTTTTATAAAGAAAACCCAAAAGAAACCAACAAGTGCCTACAACTGGGAGTGCATCTGCATCTGAGCCTGCTGCACCTGCTGCACCTAATGTCCCAGCAACTCATGAGCCACCAGTAAATGCACCTGTTTTTGTATTTGGTGATCCACCAGTTGCTTCCCCTACTACCCCAGTACCTCTTCAGCCACCAGTTGCTGCATCGAATGCCCCTGCTGACCCTAATGCCCCAGCACCTCATGAACCACCAGTGAATGCACTTGCTTCTATATCAGGTGATCCACTAGTTGCTGCCCCTGCTGTCTTAGCACCTCATCAGCCACCAGTTGGTTGTATCTGATGCCCCTGTATCTAATGAGCAACCAACTGATACAATTGAGACTATTAGTTTGGTTGGCATCTACACCTTTAAAATGTTTAACTTTCTGTAATACATGCCTCATAAATGTTTATACCATTTATGTTTAAATATTGTAGGAAAAGAAAAGAAAGCCAAAAGCAGCAAGAAAACTGAATCTAAAAAAGGTGAGGTATAGTACAAGGCTAAGGACTTTTAAAGGTGTAGATAATAGTCCTAGAATTGATGCAGGAAGTCCCTGGTCCTTGAGGATGATGGAGAATTGACCTAAGAAGGACAAAGTAATCTGGATGGGGGCAGGGTCAACACAGCTGGGAATTCACAAGTTGATGGGGACTTGACACAGGAGAAGCCATATGATCCAAAGCTAGGAAGTTGTGTGCTAGTCTTGAGATCATGGGATCAAAATTTCAAGAGTCTAACATAGTGAATGATGTTGCCATGGTGGTTACGAAGCCTTGGGACTTTTATGTACTTTGTTATGGATATATTTTGGTTATGCACTTTGTTTTGGATGTAATTTGGTTATGCACAATATGGATGTATGTCTGCCATGGGTTATGTACTTTGTTTGTGCATTGCACAATATGGTTATGTATTTTGGTTATGTACTTTGTTAAGTAAATTAAGATACATGGGTTTGGTTTGCATAATTTGCAACGGTTTATATATGTCTACAATAGAATTATGTCTGATACATAACATATTGCATTAAACCCATAATTTGCACACTTGACTATAGAGTTTTTTGCAACCACACCCAGAAGTAAATTAAGATACATGGGTTTGGTTTGCATAATTTGCAATGGCATATTGCATTAGACCCATAATTTTCACACTTGACTTATTGATACATAAACAAATTAAACCAAAACTAATCTTCATTGATTGAAAGGTTAACTAGCACTACAAAACGGATTACACAAGAACTTGATAGATTACACTCGACACAAGCATATGAAAACACCTAGCTAAATTACGCCCTATTTAGAGTTAATAGATTCATAACCTAAGAATAAAACCCACAATGAGACAAGTCCAATGCCCAGACAAAACACTTTTGTCCTCTCATTGCCCAATTTTAACTTTAGCTTCTCCATCTTCTTTGTCCCTGCCTCCAAGAGCATCTTTGCATAGTGACATGCACTACACAGCTTGGGATCTATGGGGTCTACAGCAACAACACCAGCTTCATTAGGCGAGATCTCGTCATCCAAAATGAAAAGCTTGCGACTTTCTCTACTCTGAAATACAATCAGAGAGGAAATGGGGTGAGGGGAAACAACGAAAACGAAACCAACAGTAAAAGGGAAGAAATAAAACGAAGCAGAGAAGGGATACTCATATTCCAGTGTAGGCATTTCCAATACCTACGCTGTTGATTGTCGACTGAGTTCGACACATACAACCTCATAGGGATACGACAGCCACAATACGGTAGAAACCTTGACTGGGTAGTCTCAACCAACAACGATTCACCTCTAGCGATCTCCATTTGTGCTTCTTCCTTGTGTTCTTCAAACTAGCAACTTTAGGGTTTCTTCCTAGCATGAAACGACTGAGAGAGGAGTTGATGGTTAAGTAATAAAATGCCACATGAATCATGACGTGGAGAGCTACCAAGTCATTAAAAATGCCACGTGGGAGCTGCTAACTAGTCCTCCGTTTGCCACGTCAGCATTTTTTTAACGGAAGATGACATCAGAACGAAAAATGAAGACACATCAATTTGCAGGGAGAGAATCTAATTTTTTTTACAGGGACCAAAACAAAAAAAAACTCTATATTTGCAGAGACGAATCATATATTTAAAGAAAAAATCAACAATGATTTGTCATGTATGTAGATATAATATTAGCCATTGATTTTCCGAACCGTGGATGTGATTTCTTACTTTACAACATGCATGTTACATGCAACATGCATGTTACATGCAACATGCATGTTACATTGAATTTGTCATGTATTGTCAATGTAACATGCAAGGAAGATGATTTGATATATATGGGGTAATTAGTACCAAAAATACAATTAAAATAAAATCATCTTATTCTTAGTATGTGTATTTTTTTTTTTTTGTTGAGAAAATCTTAGTATGTGTATTGTCATATAAATGATGTTGGACTTTTATAATAATAAGTTTTCAATTTTCAAAGTCACGTTCTTTTGTTAAAGCCGTAATGTTAAATTGAGAGATATAATAAATAAATAAAATACATATGTCATAATTAAATTCTTTTTTTTTGTCAAAAAAAATTCTTTATTTTAAGGAGTTGCCTTTAACGATCTATATATTATCACGTGGTTCTGGCATTACAAAGTTAATTCTAAAATCAACTAAATGTGGATAATGAAATTTAGAAAATTAAATATAATTGCAGTAGAGGATACTTCAAAGTTCAAACTTTTAAAATAGGAAGACAAAGTATTCCTTCCGTTTTACAAATTTATCATTTAAGGTAATCAATAAAATATTAACAAATTTGTCATTCATAATAATTAATAATATATGATTATATTATATTTCATTGAGATATTACATTTTATTGCTACTCTTTCATTTTATTTAGTACAAATGTTAAAAAATATGGTTAAATTTAATAATAAATGTTTTCAAGTAATAAATAAATTAAATAAATTAAATTTTGTAAAATACTATATTTAAAATACACAAGTAGAAAGTAATTGTCATTATAAATTCATTTAACTTAACAATATAAACAACTAATTTAAAACGAAATTAAGTTAATTAACAGAATTTTTTCGCAAGACGAAAATTTTCCCCATTCCCGGGAGTGTCAAAAATTTGAATTTTTTTTTAATTAAAAATTTGATTGTGCTATATATTATACATTAATATCCCGAAATGACATCCATCAATATATGTGTTTTATATAATAGTATAAAAAACTGAAGAGTGACTTCTCGAAAATATTTAATAATAATTTCAACTATCAATATCTTCATATTTGCTCAAAGGAGTCATCGATCACATGTCTTACACCCTGGTGGCTCTCAAAAGTCAAAGGTTAATCTCCGACCGGTATTTGGATCAGTCGGATGGCTATCAAATAACGAATATTTTAAGTGGGACCCACGTTGCATGGAAGAAGTAATGATTGTGATAATATTTTTAAAATTGAAACAATAAATTGAGGTGAATAAATACATCCGTCCCCGATTTATTAATTTTGTCATAATATAAAGATACTCCGGGTAAAGTGTCGAGTGCGTAAAAGGGAGTTCATTTTAGTAAAGTCAAATACATTATTTATATAATCAATATAAAAAAATATATTTTTACATACATAATTACTAATTGACACTTGTTATTTTTAAGTCATTTCATATGACAAATGCCGGATATTTATATATCTATATTGATGAACACATAGTATAGAGATTCGCTTATTTTAGAAATTAGTCTTCTCAATCTTATTTAATTTAAGAGTAAATATTTAAATTGGTCCCGACAATTGGGAGATTAAGTTCCAACACGTGTATAGAGAAGGAAACTCATACCGATTAGCTTATCACGTGAAGTATGTCCCATGGTGTAGGGGTAGTGTGGTTAGACTCCTTTAGAGCCAGCTTACTTGATTCAGGGTGATATGACTGGGGTGTTTGTACCTTGAGATACGTACTATAGCTTTGTAGTTTATTGTCCGGGCCTTTGCCCCGTGTTTCATACCAAATTGGTCTTGACAAAAATTACAGATGTAACGACCCAGACTGTTGACGTTCCTCTTGGTGTCAAACGAGTGGATCCTTACTTCTTCTATCTTCTTAGACTCATTGGAAAATATTTTCCCTCGAATACTCTTTGGAAATTCGCCCAAAACAGCATCCCATATTACCGTTGGTGGTTTCGTAACTCTTCGTTGGTCAACTAACTTATCAAAATAAGATTGTCACCCTAAGACAACAATACATACCTTGAACAACTTTCCATTCGCGACATTCACTCTTATGTTACCAATGGAAGTCCTTCCTTAGAGACCTTTTCTGCAATTCAAGGAGTTGGTACTCATCTCTAGCTCACTATACTTGGTCTCACAACCGAAATGGCCTAGGCAACTTGAAATTCTAGGGTTGCTCAATTCTTGGGAGGTATCCGTTGATTAGACTGACTTGATTTTTTCACTAATTGATTATTAACTTTGTCTCACACGAGGTCTAAGCCTCACTCGGTTGGAGACTCAGCTTGCAAGTGGCTAGTTAGAATCACATCAGACCCAACCTAATGACTTTACTCGCAGTAACTTATAATCTCAGATGTCCATCGATTAGCTCGTGTCCAAAACATTTCACTCTTAGTTGAACTTTACTACTACTCTCCTTAACTTGATGGATTAACTCCCCTTCTAGGTTCTACTGGAATTAAATCGAAAATTCACGCAGCCATATCTATTAGCAATGTGGATCGACGCATCTAATAACCAATAGACTAACTAATATCAAGAAAATAAATCCTTGATATTCTTGGAAATAATCTATCTCAGTCATCAGATTTACCTTCTCTACTACTTCTAGATCATTGGGAACTCAGAAAGGAATTAACCTCTACAAAGGAACTAATTGTCCTGAGAATTTGGTGATTTCATTATCCGATTATAGACTAAGTCTCGTTCCAAATAATATTCTTATTTGGTTAAGATAAAATCTATAATTGGTCAGATGAATTCACTTCATTTACCGGTCAATTAGATCAAATGCAAACATTAACAACTTCGAATTTCCGCCGACTGAACTTTGCTTATAACTCCTTTAGTTCAAAGACTATAGTCCATTTCTCCTTCTAGGCTAACTACTGGACAAGGGTCACTATACCTGAAAGGTTTAGGGTTTCTATCTGCTCCTCTAGGGCTTACTCTCCCTCGAGGTTCCTTACTACCGTTAGGCATTGAAGTGAGTGGCTTAACCACAAATTACTTCCTATCCTGACTACTAATCACTTAGAACACTAAGGATCACTTAGGTATCACATAGAATTTCAATCAATCTTGGATCCATTCATAATAGATTAGGCTAAACAACCTAGTAAACCAACAATTGTTGAACCCGAACCTATTATAAACGCCCATCCTGAGTCGATTAAAACCTTACAATAAAACCCCTTACTTACGTGTTGTTCCTAATTACTTCCAGAGCGTCCCGGTTGACAGTACATGAAATACATGCGTGTCCTACCGAACACTCGCATCTGTGGTTCCAACCACTCTTGAAACATTCCTTAACTCTTGGTTCCAGAAAGATGGAAACTTGTTTCCCTCTATCCGTATTTTCCGAAGATTCTCAATTATTGAGAGCTATTGCAGTCGGTCCTCCCTTATCGGTATCATCCTTATCCATTAAACTTTCTCAGAGTTGCGCTCCTATTCAGTCCTCTCCCTCGTCCGTCAGCTCCATCTACTACATTCTTCGTACACGGTATGGAGTATTAAGTTGATTAGACTTAATATTCCATACTAAGCATAAGAATATAGGGAGAAGTTCTCAAACAACGGAAAATTCTGGCTAACTGAGTACAGTCCTATAGGGACTAAACTGACACTTCCTAAGCTGAGTCACTACTAAACTTGTGACTCACAGTCCGATAAGATCAAACTGCTTTGATACCATAATGTAACACCCATGCCTCAATATAAATCGAAAGTACGACAAATTATATTAAAGCACAGGTTTTACTAATAATTTACAAACTTGATTACAGTAATCCAGGTCATAAATTAAAACTCAATACATAATCTATTAAATAGATTACAACCTTAATGAATAAAAAAAACAAGATCTGGATGCCAAGCCTGGAGCTTCGCCTCGCCAGTCTTCAATACTTGTTTATCTGTAAAATAATAAAATGGAACGGGATGAGATATAAAATCTTAATGAGCCCTTCACGGACTCCTCACCATTCTCTCGTCGTTTCTTACTATCCTAAACTTTACCTTTTATTGCAACACATAGGGCTATCCCTATGCTGACCGGGACTATTGACCACTGGCCTTGCCAATGCTTACTATCTTCTTAATCAAACTAACTAACCTGAATTATTAAACTTGATAGGTACCTTAAGTTGAAGCCCTAGGATGCACTATCTTAAACTTACACTGATGTGTTACACTTAGAAGCCTTGGTATATTGCCGGGCGTGATAATCCACGATCCAATATATCACTTATCAACTTTTGAAAAGACTAGGCATGAACATATGTAGCAAGCACACAACATCATGTAAACATTCTTCAAACTTATACTTAGCAATGCAGAACTGAAATGCAATGCAACTTTTAACTAAGAACGTATAGTTCTTTATAATTCGTGCATAGCACGTCTTAACTAGTCCCATATGGTTGGCTTACTATGCAACCGGGAACGGTATGGTGGTTAGACATCTATAACCTCCAAGTGGTGTCTCACGAGACTATACCATATCGTGCTCTCCTCTTTTGAGGAATCTTGGTGTCTTTTAAGACTCTTTAACTTGACTTATGCTTTTATGCATGATTACAATCGCGTAAAACACACAAACTAGGATTTTAAATCCTCATAATCATTTAACTGTTTCAAGAAGCTTGCATAAAATCAAGGAATCTGACATAACATGTAATTTGAATCTTATCTTATTCCAAAAAATGCATCTCTAATGATCATAAAGACAAGACAACACAATTTCATATTACACTCAACCATCACTAAACATATTTCACCATTTAGCTCTTGTTGCCTTATATTATTTAACTTTATCTCAGGCATTTTCGATACACATATATATAAGGAAAGAGATTTTAAGAAATCAGTCATTTATACATTCTAGGCATTTAAGCCATTTAACAAGAATCATGGTTTTCGCTTTAGGTTTGAGAAACCTTAAGTGTTTCTCACTTTCTCCCCTCTTAAGATTGCCTGCTCTCTTCTTTTCCCTTCCAATTCGCGTTTTTACACTTTTTGCTGCGTTTTCTGCATTTTAAACAGTTGTGAATCGATTCACAGCTTAGTGTGAATCGATTCACACAATCTAAAACTACTGCATTCGATTCCCAGAAACAGTGAATCGATTCACTGCATCCTCCTTTGATTCACAGCATCATTTGGGAGCCTGAAACACAGTTGTGAATTGATTCAGGCTTGTGTGAATCGATTCACACTGTACTAAAATGTGAAAAATCATCTTTTAACATCAAATCTTCATCAATTAACTCCTAATTAGCACTTCCAATCATCTTAGGATTAAATCCAACTTATTTCCCAACTCCAAATCAACAACTTACCCATTAAAACTTTGTATAATCATATTCACTCAATTTGAAACCAAATTAAGCTTGAATATAATCACACAAAACTTCTCATAACTTATTCTCAACTTAGCTTAGAGAATTTGGGGTGTTACATGATGCATTATAAATTTATTATTTGTTTAAATAATAACAATGCCATTAATTATATCCTAACAATACTTAGAGAAACTTTGTAGTTCTCTTGTAATACCTACTCTTTCACTCAATAATGATCTCAGTTTGAAAGTTTTTTTATTTTTATCTCAAAAATAATTCATGAAACAATAACCACACATGTCAGTTGTCATGGTTTTGATTTTTTTGGTTTAATTGCATTTTGTCCCTCAAGTATAGCAATTGTGAGATTTTTGTCCCTCAAGTTTCAATCGTCTGAAATGGATCCTCCAGGTATTGTTATGCGATTTTGGTCTCTCAGGTTCTAATTGTGTGAATTGAGTCATCCAATTATTGCGATTGTACGATTTTGGTCCCTCTTCTATTCAATTTCTAATCAAAAATGCTGATGTGTCACGTGAAGATATGACCTGACACATAATTTGGTCTTAATGTCTTGTTAGTTGGTTTAAAAATTAAAAAACCTTACATAATTTCTAGTTATAGATCGACTAAAAATTGAACGAAGAAAACAAAATCGCACAATTGTGATACCTAGAGGACGCAATTCGCTCAATTAGAATTTGGAGGACCAAAATCACACAATTACAATACTTGGAAGACCAAATTCACTTAATTAGAATTTGTAGGTCAAAATTGCACAATTATGATACTTGGGGACCAAAAGTACAATTAACTTTTTTTAAAGAGTAAATAATCATGGTTGAAATTTTTTCTTGACGAGGGAATTACATGAAACCATTATAAAATTAAAATCATATTTTTTATGAAAATTTTAGAAAGAATTGGATGAAATTAGCAGCTGGTTGGGTATTTAAATTTAGAGAAATGTTTGTCTGACAACCCGATTTTACAATTTGCTTACAACTATTCACTGTTCAAGCGTGGTTAATACAGTGTAAATACTTGGTTAATTCAGTTCGTTACATAGTTAATGAGTTGCAATTTTTTATGCACAAAATTAATTTCATATTTTTCACAACCCAATAAAAATTACATGGTTAATGCAGCGCAAATAGTTGGATAATTTAGTTCATTACGTGGTTAATGGATTATTATTATTTTTGGACAATTAATTTCAATTTTTTTCACAACTCACTAAAAATTACATGGTTAATGACTTAAAAATACTTGGTTAATGCAGTTTATTAAGTAGTTGATAAGTTATATTGAAATTATATGGTAAATGAGTTACTTTGATACTACATGATTAATGAGTTGCAAATACTTGGTCAATGCAGTTCACTACGTGGTTAATGAGTTGCAAATAATAACTCATCAATCACATAATGAACTGAATTAACCAAGTATTTGTATTGCATTAACCATGTAATATTTAGTGAGTGGTTGATAAAAAAGAGAAAATATTTTTTTCCAGAACAATGCTTATCCGTACATGAACAGTAATTATCTGTACATGAACAGTATCGTCCGTATATAAACAGTTATTTTATAGTATAAGGTGTAAGTATAGTTAGTTGTAAAAAACAACAGCACTCTTAAATTTATGGACTATGGGAAGGCGGGTGCACCGAGGTAGCAGGTAGGCCCGCACCCAAGTGGGACGCGTTGTGCTTGGTGGCGTTTAGAGGGTTTTGGGGAATGTCATTTTTTAGTGACATAATGTGAGTGTGTGTGTGTCTCAATTCTCTAATGTCTCTGTGTGTGTATGTGTGGGAGACAGAGACAGTAATGCAAATCTTTGACCGTTGACCTATCCACAGTGATGATAGTATAATTTTCTATAAAGAAGAAAAATTATCCAATTTTTATTATATGATGATCCATTTAACATCTCGAGAAAAATGCTGAGATCTAACAAATTACTACTAGTAGATTGGAATTAAATTAATGCGGTGTGATATATGTTTTTATAATGCCCCAAAATGGCTTGCTTCTCTCCACTGTGTCTCCCATTACCCAATTTGCCACTATTACTTTACTTGTTATCTTATATTGTATACCCAAGTGTTGCATAATTGGATGATTCAACTACAAAAGAGGAGCTAGATAAAACTTGTCTATAACCATTAATCTGATAAACTAATGGTTATCATCCATAACCATTAGTTTATTCCCTTTTTTCTGGTCAAAATATTAGTTTTATATGTCAATATATGTATGGACCCCTACTCTCCCCGGAATCCCTTACTAGGCACCATAGGCAGTGGTTACTATCTAGGCATGAAGTCAAAAGGTGTAAGATTGAGTGAAGGGAAAGGATATATATGATGGGATTATAAAAATTGACTTTGTGCATTAGAAAGATGTCTTACTCCAACCAAAGTATATACCATGCTAAGAGGATGTAACATACTTAAATATTATTTGGGAGATAAGTTGGCAAATAGTGGTTCTAGGTAGGATCTTGAAAGTTCTAAGAAAATCAGCTTGTATATTCATTAATTTAAGTTTATCTTCTTGTATTACAAAAGGAACCTTAATGGTATTAATTAAAATGTGATGACAAATAAAAATTGGCAATTAATGTGACAGTGTGACCACTTCACTGCCAATGAGAATGAGATGTTAGCCAGTCAATTACAAGATCAGACTTTTTTTTAGGGAGTCATAAGGTAGTCTGGTGGTAGGGGTGTGGGACGTAAAGGAGTGGGATGTATAAGGTGGTGTGTGTTCAAATCCTACTTATCCCAAAAACTATCATTATTAATGATATCTAACAACTAACATTTGTCATAAAAAAAATCAAGGTCAGAATTTTGATTATGTGAAAAAAAAATAAAAAAAGTATTCACTGGCAAAAGATGGATTGATTGATACTAATGTTCAAGTTGGGATTGCGCGCGTGAAGATTGCTTGTTAGCAACGTATAGGCTCAACGCCCATGCACAATAGGACCCATATTTGTGTTTGCTAAGAGCAAAACTATCCTGTTAAACAACATTTTTGCAATATTTTTTAATACCGAAACTAGGGAAATTATCATGAGTTAAGGAGAGGCGAGGATAAGAGTTACTTAATTAAGATAAATGAGTTCAATATACTACATGTTAAGAGATGGATAATACATATAGAAGCACTTGTGTTACACAAGGCCATAATGGGAGAAAATGCACATTTTGATCCTTAAAATTGTAGGATTGTATCAACTTTTTTTTTTAAGCAAGGTGACAAGTCACCATAGTTTTATTAAAAAAAAGGAAAGAGAAAACAAAATCATGGGGGAACATAAACCAAAACCCATGGAAAATAAACGTGATTCAAGTAAACCTAGAATTAGGTTTTCTATTCAGTCTCAGATGATACTTTTTCTTGGGCTTAACCACTGTGAAACCTTCCTCAACATCATTATCATCATTCGGCTTCTCTTCCTTAGATGTGCATGCATCCTTTTGATTTTCCCACAAAGCAGACAAAATTTTAAAATCATTCTGAACAACTGTTGGAAAAGAGCTTAGATCTTGAACACAAACATGATTGACGTTAAGGATTGAACCTGAAAAGACATCTTCACCAGTATTATGCTGTAAACTTGTATCAGATCCTGCATGAGTAGGACTCACATTCCCATTGGCCACATCCGCAACCACATTAATCTCAGCATGACAATTCAGTTGCAAAATTTGATGCGTAGAGGAACAACCAATTTCTTTTGAGCCATCCTCCATAAAACCAAAAAGAGGGCTGGAATTCTGCTGCAGCAACAAGTCATTTCGGTTACAAGGCACATTATTAACACCTTGGAAGTTCGAATCTTGATGAATAAATTCACAGTGAATCCCGCTGCATTACCCGAAGCTACCGCAGCTTTCCCTTTGTCACTAGCTGATGCTCTGCCAACATCCTTATCAACCTGAATAACATCTGAAGTGTTCTTTTCAACCAATGGTTGTTGCTGCTTTGGGACATAGGCCATAACCGGCTTGCTAGCAATCTTCTTCTTAACTTGTTTAATAGCCTTGCCCTGAACATCATCACGATCAAGCTTATGATGCTTGTGATCATGACGTCTCCTACATCTGTCATAAGAGTGCCCAATTGCACTACAAAAATCACAAAATGGAGGAAGGTTTTCATACTCAACACCAATGTAAAATTTAAAACCCTCACGTTCTACCAAAACTTGTGATCGCAGCTTTGCTTTCATATCAACATCAATCAAAACACGAGCAAAACGGCCATAAGTTTACTCTGCTGTGGATTCATCCAGACAAAGAGGAACTCCAATGCTTCTCGCAATAGAGAACAGAATTTCAGGGCACCAATACTCTTGTGGCAAACCAAGAAGCCGCACCCAACATTGTGTATTTGAAATCGACTACAGAAGAGGACTAAAATCCTGGGTCTAGACCGAAAGCCGCAACAGCCTCGGCTTGAGATTCCAAGTTCCAACTGAAAGCACTCGCCTTTGATCCTCCAATGAGGCGAACGAAAATTCGTAAAAACCACGACCTAAAGGGATAATCTTCCAAGCCCCAATATTACACCACAGCAAGGATAAACGAGATCGCACGTCATTGATCTTCAACTGTGTATCGCCTTTGGAGAAGACCAGCCTACCATGAAGGTTATGTTTGCATCGTTCTTAATTGCGCTGATACGCTGCCTCTGGAATCCTTATCGCGACTTCTTCAACGATAAAGCAAGGGCGGGGTAACTGGCTCAGAGGAATGTCGCACGTTCGAAGATTAAGCTGCAACAGCGATTTACGTTGAGACAACATCGCATTGGTAGAGGGGATTGATTGAGATACATTTGGGCATGGTGGAGATGCCGTCAAGGCGGTCAAGAACGGCCACGGGCAGATGGTAGACGCTGCCATGAGATCTCGGATCAAACCCTAGCAGAGCCATAGGGTTTCTGCCGCCAGAGCCATGAGATTATTTTGTAGGACTGTATCAACTTAGTCTCCCATATTATTAATATTTCAAAATGATCACTGGAATTGCAAATGCATCCTTGATATTATTCACTTAGTTTCAAATGCATCCCTGACATTACTAACTTAATGTCATTATAGTCTTTACAAATAACAACATATAGACGAATTTGATTAATGCTTTGCAATTCCAGGGATTATTTTAAAATATTGGTAATGACTAAGTTGATACATTCCTATAATTTCATGAACCAAATTGAGTATTTACTCCCATAACGGGGTACCAATACACAACCACATGAGTTTTCCGCCGCTGCCCCAGTCACCCACCCACCTAGTCCCTATGCCGTCTCGCCCCACCCATTGACCCCTCTCTCGCCCTGTCCCACCGTTGCCCCTCACCTTTCTGCCATTCCACCTCTCTCCCTCCTAAACCCTCTCCACCCTCACCTAAATCCATCCTGAGGCCCACTGCCTAAACTCTTTGTCGCTCTGCCCTGTTGCCCTAGTCTCGTTTTCGATCTGTTTTTGTAAGGTATACAAGCTCACACTTTGTGTACCGTAAATGACACCTAGTACATGTACTTTTGTACTTATAAATTTAGAGCTATATATTTGGTCATGTGTAACCTAATTATTTTTCAAATAGATGGAACTAATTCCTTGCCTTCTGTTGATGAATTGAAGCGAAGGTAATAATTAAATGTGGAGCACCAATGAGAGGATAGAAATGTTGCAACATTTGTTTAATAACTATAGGACATAACTTTGATGGTTTGATTGATATATTTTAGGAAGAAAGAAATCATCCTGCTTTACTGCATGTTTCCTCTGTGATTTTGTACCCATAGGAATTCACATACCCAATGCACATGCACGAAATCATGCATAGAAAATTAACTTTTAGAAGTACTCTCCATAATAATCCAAGATAAGGGCTTGGAGTAATAAGTACTAGGTTAATTGTTTTTCAGCAAGTTCACACTTGTGGCTCGAGGAACTATAAAAAGATGGGGAAATTAACAAATTGAGTTTTACTACATAGTTGCAACCAAAATCCAGCACATAGTACATTGGTAATACTAATTGATAATTAAGAGATGCAAACATCTTCTCAAGGCATGATTAACTTTATGAAACCAATTATGTGGTCCCTAATATCATGCTTCCATTTGGGTGTAACAAGGAAGAGAATTGTCAGTGGCAGCACTAACATGGAGGAAACATTTGAATCAATCCATAAGGAAAATCATTATCACCCCATCGTTAAGCTAGGAATGCCTATAAAAGTGATATTTGGGTAAAATTAGCATCGTTAATTAAAGTACAACATTCTGACTCAATGCTAATTGGCTATTAGAGATCGAGGAAGAATAGTAAAAATTTAAAGTATTTGTTGATCACATGCACCTTTTTGCCTGGGACATAACATATACATGGTCAAGGTAAAAGGTGATACTGTTTTTGCCCCTTTTCTTGATACATTAAAAGGGCAATGGATCTTATTACTTTATGAGGTAGAAAAGATCATGGTTTTGAAACGGTGTATTTTGCATAATGATGGTTAAATTAAATACCCCCTGAACTGTTACTTGTTTTTAGCAGCCCCCACATGGTTGCATTATTGTGGGAATCTTTTTTATCTTCTTCAGATGAAAAAAAAAGGTAATCAAGTAACAAAATGATGAATTTTTCTTTTCCTTCTTACTTAAAAACACGTTGAAAGCAGAAAAAATGTGGCAATCTAAGCAACAGACACTTGAAAGGGTTCTTGTATTACTAATGCCATAAATTCCTCCTCAATCAAAAAAGGGGTCCAACTTACTATGTGGTCCAGATTATAACTGACTTCAACAGTACTCAAACATGGCGATTTGAGACTCTCAAGGAAGGAATTAGTCAAAAGAGTAACATTGCTATAAATCAACACAAGACCCTAAATCTTCAATTTTTATTTTCTTTTTCGATTTACAAAGTTTGTCACACTTCTAAAATAAAAATGTTTAGTTTCTAGGCGGATTTTAGAGGGTGGACATGTACTTCAAAATCTTCCAAAGCGCCAACGAGGACCAATATCGTCCCTTAGAAACAGAAGCTCAAGGTCCTCATCGTTCTCACGGCTAAGACAGTGACTTGAATGGTGTCGGTTAAAGAAAAATAAGAGGAAACGAATATGATTTGGGTTTTAAGTTATTTATATTCGTTTTCCCTTGTTTTTGTTTAACCGACAAAAATCAGGTCACCGCCTCAGCCTAGAGGACGAGGAGCACCGTGAGTTTCTACTTTCAAGGGACGACATCGATCGTTGTTGGGACTTCAGACGATTTACAAGCACCGGTCCACTGTGGACCACCTATCAGGGTAATCAACGGTAGAATTTGCCTAATTTCTTATGTATTAATTCATTTGAATGTGATTAAGGTAATGCAGTGAAATGATTGGTTGGTTTGTATAGTTTTCTTAAGTTTGAGGTTGGAAATCTGATATATTACACAATCCACATTCCTCAAGAGTGCTCTTTAAAATATCAGCACCACATTTTTAATATTATGTATGTTGGTACTAGATAATGTGACTTCATATATCACATAGACAAAAAAATGGATGAAATAACTTGAACTTCTTGTTTGTTTATAATTTTTCCATTGCACTTTTCCTCTTTTACCTTCCCTTAATTTCTATATGGTGGAAACCTTTTTTCACCGACACACAAGGAAGCCTCATCCCTCACTTGACCGACAACAAGATCATCACAATATGCTGCGAGATGACTTTGTATATCTACGCAAAGGGGTCAGTACAATGCTTGTACCTCCCTTCAGGATGTGTCCTTACATGCTTCAAATTCAAATAAAAAGAAAAAAGAGAAAGAAAATGGCTTAAAAAAGGTGGAAAGAAGTTAAAAAGAAGGAAAAGGACAAAGGAAAAGGAACTGTATTAAAGGCAAAGTAGCTAGCTCAATGGTTGATAAGTATTATGATACCTTGTCCACCACTTCATGCAACAAATAGATAACACAGTAACTGCATTACTACAAAAGTAAAATTTGTTGTCAATTTGTCATTTCTGCTGCAAACTGTCAAAGGATAAAGTATTTACAGAATTGCAAGAGATTCCTTGTGAACCTTTTATCTTTATTATTTGTTTCATACTTCATGCACAACATTATTATTGAGAATGTGATCATAGTCATTTGAATAAAAACAATTGCCAATAATTTTGCACTTTAAAAGATGTTATTCACCCCCCTTTTCCATGTTTTTACTACTTTTTGCTGTCGTGTACTCCATCCTACTTTCACTCTCATGTTTACCCTTCCAGTATTAGACACAACAAAGTTTTAAATCGCGGTCGCATCGCTATCATTGATATAGTGAAAAATTGTAGTCAAATACAGTTGATGTGGTTGCAATTGCAGTCACAGTCAATGTTCTAAATCAGAGTCGTGGTCGCAGTCGTGTCGCGATACTTGATATTGAAAAGAATTACAGTCAAAATAGCTGATGCGATCTCAACCGCAATCGCGTTATGGTCGCGGAGACATCAAAAACCATGATGTCGCGACCACAATCGCAGTTATAAAGCTTTCTTTAAAACGTTGATCACAATGCAGTCACGGAGATATCAGAAACCTTGAAGCGGCCACAATCGCGGTCGCGAACCATTTTTTAAAAGAGAGACTATAACAATTTGTTCATGGCAAGTGATCATGGAGCTTGATAGAGGCTCACACCTTCCACTCACTGTTGAAACCATCTTGTGGGTCAAATGTCACCAGAATAAGTACTGTGTTCATGAATGCCTGTATGCAGGTTAATCCATGTGCTACTAGAAGTATCCAGATATATTGAACAATATGGATGTAGGAAAATAGCCTTATGTATTATTATAACACTCACATCACTTCACAAAGTCGTACTTCTTTAAAATGATTTGCACCACATTTAATACCCTTTTGGCCATTTCACTTTCTTACTTTTGACTCTAATATTGAATTATCTGCACAAGTTTTTTGAGTAAAGACATACACGTATTGTCACACTCAAATGGCTAATATGACAAGAAAACACTAATATATATACAAAATGACAGAAATTCAAAGAAGGGATTCCCTCATTTTCCTTTTTTCCTTTCATTTAATCAGTAATCCATGACAAAATGAGAGTAAGTTGTGACAGGACCTAATTCAATTTATACATAATAAAGGAAAAAACAATAAGAGAGAGGAACAAGACAAGGGCAATTGTAATAAGTCTATAGAACATAACATAATGTATTCTCTCATTTAAAATTTCAAATAATTATTCTTCATTTGACTTAAACAAAAGAAATAAAAGAAAAAAAGGAGAGGCTAATGTAGCAAGCTAAAAAACATTCAGTTAATCAGAAACTGAAGTTCATGCAAGTTGCACCAAAATTCACTAAAACATGATCAATGAAAGTGAGACCAACCTCTGTAAAAGGTGAAATAAAATATTAGAGGATAATTATTATAAGAAAAGATTGAGAAGACAGAATCTAATTGATCTACTTTATCTTCTAGCTGGACTCAGCTTTCTAGAATTTGTTGTCAACCAATGGCATCTATCAAACATAATCCCTCCAAGATTTTCATTAACAGGGAGCTTAGATTATAATCATTCTTGTCAGGTCCTGAAGCATATTACTCAATTACATAGTGATATATATAATATTATATATAAAACATAAATGCAAGAGGTTGATTATGCAAAAAACACCTTATTAAACATCCTTCCTAATAAGGGAAATTTAGACCAAAGGGCATTTAAGAAAATCGTGATTGGGGTTCTTTATGTTTTTCTATAAATTCATTGGACCCTTGAGGGTACCAATAAAGAAGAACCAACCAAATGGGTGACTAGGTTGAGGCCACAAATCACATGGTAGAACCAATAAAATGAGTTTGTCGGCTACTTTTGAGGGCTATAGTGATAACACTATGAGCAAGGCACAAACATTTTGATTATGGTCTAGCATGTAGCTGAGGATAAACATTAATCCAAAAGTTGAAAGCATACATACAACATGACAACAAGATGAATCAAAAAAAGAAAAAAAAAAGACAATAATGTGATTAGCAAAGTATTGGTGAAAATGGCTAAGGTGGTTTTCTGATTCCAAAGCAACTATATGTTTAGCGCAAAAGCACAAACTTTGTTTAATTTTTTGGCACCCCAATTAAATGTAAATGTAAATGTAGCATGAAGTTCATGTCAAATCCTAGAGTTTCAATTCAAATGGCTTAGCTTAGAAACCTTTTCAGCCCATCGTTTCATGTCACCCCATAGGCTACCTTGTGGGACCTTAAAATGCGAATGCTCTCTTGACCTCAAGTACACTAGAAAAGTATCTCTCTTTTAGATGATGATTGCATTCATATGGACTGTTGAGTTGGGGCATGCTTTCATCACTCTCTTTAAGTTCCATCTTTCTTGTTCCCTTTTTGCCTTTTAAGTTTGTTTTTGGGGGAAAGACTAGTGGGACAAAGAGATAAATATTGGGATAAAAGAGAGAGAGAGAGAGAGAGAGAGATATGAAAGTGAGAGCCTAAGACCATGCAAGGTGGGGAACATATTCATATAGGTGTTGAAAATAAAATTATGTTTATAGGATAGTAGGATGCATTAAGGTGTTCCTTGCTTTAAATGGGATTTGAGATTTACCAATTTTTCCAATATAAACAGTTCTTCTAAGAGGGCCCTTGTGGACCATCATTGTTTGAAAGAGATGCTGGTTTTTTTTCTTCTTCTCTAGATAGTGCTGTGTGATGTGCAGATATTTATAACAATGTTTTCCAGAATTGAAATTTGACTATCTGTAAGGTTGTGTAGAAAATTGGGGGGTTTAGAGAAGCTAGCTGGTCCCATTAGCAAATGCATCTAAAAAGAGAGAAGGGTGGTGTATGTGTGTCTTGTCCCCCTACAAATTGACCCCCCATGAAGAGTGGAAAGGGAATTACTTAATTATGTCTTGTTCAGCCTTTTGTTTGGCCCCCCTCCCTCTCCTTATGCGAAGAAGTGGATGAACATAAGAACAGCTGAAATTTGCCCCCACAAACTACTCTTAACTGAAGTCATATTTGGTGTTCCTTCCATGATGGTTGGTATCGGTTGCAAGTACCTAGACATTCATTGTTTGTGACTAGTGAGCTGCACCAATATCTCATGCTACATTTCTATACATAAAAGAAGAGAAAGGCTTGTCCTGCATTAGAGTGTGAGTGACCAACAAATATGTGTAAGCATTTCCGTTTTCACAGCCTTTTCAAAATCTGCCCTGGAGGGCATGCTTCTTTATTATGGCTGAAAAGTATAATCCACTTTGCAGGTGTGACAAAGATACTTGTGAATTGATGAGATTTTTGAGGGGGAACCATGCAACTTGCTAGCTGATATTTGTTGCAGCAGAACTGCATTTTATGATATAGAATTATAGATCCTTTGACCATAAAATATATTGGAAAGTTAATAGGTTTTGAGAATCTAGATAGTCATGAACCCTATATTTATGTCGTTGTTTTTTATTCCATAGTGGGGGTGGAAGCAGGTTGATTAATCAGCCAACTTAGATGCTAATGGCAAACATATATCTCTGCAGCTTTACAAATTGTAAGAACATTTTTTGGCTACATTACCTGAAACCTTCTTCACTGGGAAAAGTAAGGGCCAATTAGAATAATTAAGAAGCGCTTTAATTTTCATTCATTGTTAGTAATTTTCTGCACTATTTAGAAACAAGCAGCAGTCACATTAAAGTTACTAAGATTTGCTACTACTGGTAAAGACTTTAAATTGTTATCAAAACACACCAAGATTCACAATAATTATAAACTGTAAGTGAATCAACATTAAATCTTTCAGTAAAATAGTCAACGGTACGCATCAGGGAAACAAATAGAAACAGCTACATAGACAGAGATGAAGATCTTCTCCACTTCTCTCAAATTCCCATTTCCTAGCAAACTATTTTCTTGTAATAACCAAATGCATATTCCTTCACCCTTTGAAAAAATTAAGTCTACCATGGAATTGGGATGATAATAGGTAACTCTACTCAAATACCATAATATTTCCATCCCATGAGCATGAAGCAATAACATTAGGCATAACTGGGTGGAAGGCAATGTCTATGCATGCTTGGTCATAGGCCTTGATTTTCTTTACAACTTTGGATGACTGATAATCATAAATATAAATAGAACCATCTGAAGAGCCAGAGGCAAGCTTCTTCCCATCCAAGCTGAAATTGCACTTAATTGGGAACCCAGAAACCCCATGATTCTCATATCGCTTATATTTGTTGAGTCTGTACGGCGGGGTCGTACTAAAGATTGCAACGTAATTCCCGTTTGATTGGGCAACAAAAACCGGATCAAATGGGTGGCATCTTACACATGGACAAGTATAAGCTTCCACATAAACCTGATTCAGAAGCATAACATGCTAATTAAAATTTAAATTCAGTCTTAACAAAGCTTCTTTGTCTACTTCAAAATGATATTCAGAGAATAACTGTGCACTCCAAAATGCATAAAGCAACAGGAATGAGAGATTGTAAGCATCACAGAAATTTCAGCCAATACGTAGTGCTTGTGGCTTGAGTTTTATCTCAGCTTTAATATTAGATAAAGTCTATAGAAGAGGTATAAAGTTATCTTCTAAAATATTTGTAATTACTGCAAAACATGTTTGTATTTCAAAAACTTTTTATCTTCTTTGAAACATGAATTTCTTTGCTGCATTACTATTATTACCTTATACCCATCAACATATCTCAATATTCAGCCAGAAGACAGGCTCCCTTGAGCAAAATCAAGCTTACATGAATAAAATGTAGATAAAAAATGATGTTAACTTAATTTGATATGTAGGCAATGACAATGTGAAATTTGTAGTAGCCTACAACATAACTTAGAATTTAGACCTAACTCAACCCCAAAAGCTAGCTTATGGGGTGAGGGTTACCCCTCCTTATAATGACTATTAAGGACATATCATTATCCAATGTGGGATTCCAACACACCCCCCTTACACCCAGGACCGAACATCAGGAGAGTGAAGTTTGCAAGACAGGATATCTGCGAGTGGCCCAACAGATCTCGATAGGCTTTGATACCGTTTTAGAATTTGGGTTTGGGCTTAACCTAACCCAAAAAGCTAGCTTGTGAGGTAAGGGTTGCTCCCCACTTATAACCACTATTGAGAACATATCACTATCCAGTGTGGGACTCCAACAATAACAATGGGCATGCTGCATGATAGAGCCCAACTTACAGATCAGCAAAATAGAAGGCCCAAGGTTTGGAAGGTTTACTCAAGGAAGATTAAGAAACAGTCCTAAGAAGAAATGCCTACATGGTTTAGTTTATGATTTTGTTATTTGTAATTCTGTTATCCATAGCTTATCTTATGATTCTGTATTTGTTATTCTGTTATTATCTTTTCATATGCGTTAGGGAGTTGGTTGAGGGAAATGATAATAAAGATAGGACAGTCCGGGAGAGGGGGAAATTTTTGGGAGGTTTTCTCTTGAATTGTATTTCGGAGCTGTGTTCTGGGAGGGGGGCAGTAGATTATTTTGCCAATCTCTCTCTATTTAAAGTAATACCAAACCATACCCGGGCACTCATCATTGCTCCGACCCATAGTTGTCAATCCCGGATAGCGGCATGGAGTGGCCAACCCCAAAAATGCTATAGCAGGATGGCCGCTATTCTAATATTATTTATATAAATTAAATAATTAATCCTATATATATATATATATATATATATATATAAATGCTCAAAAATTGCAAAATTACACAAAATCCATGAACTAGTCACAATCAATAATAAAATGTCATCATACATTAAGCAAAACATACAAGTAAATATCAACAAAAGTTCAGGAAACAAACAAGTTTAAGCCTAGAGTCCCCAAAATAGTCCCATTCCCCATCTGCCACATCTCTTTTTAAGGGTTTTTTTAGGTTTTCAAGGGTCCCTCCCCTAGTGCGCGACAGTGCCGCTATTAGCGGCCACTACAACCACAACTTTAATACACAAGGCTACATCAGGAGAATATCGGTCAGCTGCTGCTCCGCTCCGCTACACCGCTATACTGCCGCTATTGACAACCAAGGTTCCATAGAAGTTCTTCTCATAAAATGGGATAAAAACTGTTTTGATTGTGGTAGTTATGAGGTTAGAGATAGTAGGAATGGATAAAGAGAAAGAAAAATTTATCTATTTTATGAAAGGAACAGCACCAACCACACATATGGAACCTTACCTAAGTTTTGTCCTTCTGGTAAACAGCCTTACTGGATGAGGTTGGCGATCAACCACATTCACCTCAGGTGTAGGGGACTACTGTGGAACATAGCACATTGCCAACCCAAGGGCGCATTCCTCTCCCCCCTTAAATGTCCCTGATGACTATCGGTTGACAGCAACAAAGAAGGTTGAATCACCTTCATTCGACGGTACTGACTCACGAGGATGGATCTTTCAAGCAGGTTGTATTTCCATGGGCAGGGTGAAGGAGGGCCAAACCGCAACATATTTTATTTATTTACAGAAAATGTATTTTTTCATTACCTTTTTTTGCTTTTTTTTTTCCCGGGCCAACTTGTATTTTCCTTTTCTCTCGTTTTTTTTTTCAATGGAATAGTTATAAAAAATGGCTTTCGAACCCTGTGAAGATTCAGCTTCCAATTGAGTAGGTGTGTTAAGTATAGACTACTTCTTAACCCATTGTGTTTTCTTCCTCTCCCCAGCCCACCTTTCGTCACAGGGATAACTATCAGAATTGGAAACTTGAACCCAAATCACACACGTCAGGATCAATGACTAACAATAGTCGTCCAGAAGATGTGAGGAGAACGCCATCTATTTGCTCAAGATCTGTTCGATAGGAGGAAGACAGTGTTGTCTTTCCATTGTGGTCAGCAATACCAGCCTATGCATTAGTGCCCAGACAAACATACTAGACTCATGCTTGCCGGAGGTGAATTTATCAATGTAAAAGGGGAGATGGAATCAGTAAAGTGTGACATGGAAGAGGAATAAGAGGATGTGAACTGTATTGTTGTGGATTTGATTCACTTCACTAAGGAAGCAATTTGAAACTTTGAAGTCATGATGCCTAAATCCCACATCGAGTAGTATGGGATGCTTGGTGGAGTACTTAAGTGGCTTGGTTCTTCCCCCTTAATAGCTAGCTTTTAAGGGGTTCTCCAAGTGCTTGGGTGCTTATCAATTGGTATCAAAGCTGGTTGCCGGTGTCTCGGAGAAGGCTACCCACGAAGGGTTCTGACAGGTGGAGGGTTCTGACCGGTAGAGTTTTCTGACCAACGAGGAAGTCGAGTGAAGTGTCACCGAGTGAAGTGTCGTGCAGTGCAGCCACCGTGGACGTCGGCTCTCAGGGGCGGTGCCATGATAGGGACCTGGGTATTATGGAGTGCCTAAGTCCCATATCGAGTAGTATGAGATGCTTGGTGGAGTACTTAAGTGACTTGGTTCTTTCCCCTTAATAGCTAGATTTTAAGGGAGGGTTCCCCAAGTGCTTGGGTGCTTATCAATTTGTGAAGAGAAGAAATGAGAAGCCGAGTCCTAGATACTATGGTCCATTTCAGGTGATAGAGAAAATAGGGGCAGTGGCTTACAAGCTGGCACTACCAGACGGGGGCAAAATACACCTTGTCTTCCTTGTTAGCAAACTTAAAAAAGCAGCTCCAGCAAATTATACTCCTTAGCAACTTCCATTGTTCATCACTGAAGAATGGGTATTGCAGCCGGAGTTGGAGGATATAGTGGGATTGAGATACAATTCTCGGAAACCATGTTTGGAAGCTTCAAACAAATAATATTCCTAAAATTCATAAAATATTTAAACTTGAAACTACGTCTGACAACTGCTTTTGGATCAGAGACGAGGCCAGTGCATCTGGGACGAAGACAGGGCCAGTGCACCTGGGAAAAGGCTGAGGAAAGAGTAGGCAGAAGAAAACGTGAAAAACATGCAGACAATAGAAAACGCGATTTGTGTGACAAACTCGCAAACCAGCAACAGGTGGAGGCGTGTGGAAGCACGTGAGAAGGAGCCTGTACATGCAACTTCAAGGTTTGGTAGATTGGGAGAATCCGCTCCTAATGGTGCAACTCTTGCCAGAAAACATCGTCGCCGACACTGGCTGCCCGAAAAGGTGATAGATACGCAGGAAAATGTAAATGCAACAGTGACAGAGATGAGCAGAGGCACAATGAATTACAAATACAATTGATATTACATTCCCAAATTTTTGGGAACTCGGCAGCGGTATAGTGACAGGACAGGTCACGAAGGATTGTACCTCTCTCATACCATGTTGAAGTCATGGGAATTAGATAAAAGAAGGAGAAGAATAAGAAGAAATATGATTATGGTGTAATATGATTGATACTAACTTAATACAAAAGACTGAACATAAATCCCTATTTATAGGGATACAAGACTCCTAATCCTAATTAAATAGGGAAACTAGGAAACATATCTCGATAATAACTTAGTAATATGGTCTTAGGTTCCTTTAATGAGAAAGATAGAAACCGCGGGCAATTAGGCAACCAATAGAGAAAAAGAATCTATTTTTGTGTTGATTTCAAATTATAGAAAGAAGAAGAACACAATAGTTTCCAAAAGGAGCTATCTCCTTTTCTCACTGGCTTGATCAGTCACAATTTTTATTCATGAACAGATACCGTCTTCAACATTAAGAGGGGTATTTATAGCAATTAATCTAACTAACTATTAACAATTACAAACTATTAACAAAACTGACTTATTGACTTGCCCCACATTTTTATTTCCAGTTTTCCTATTCTTTCTATAGTAAACTTGCAAGACTCTTTTATTTCCCGAGGATGGTTCATTTTCATGCCTAACATATAGAAACTATTCTTAGGAGATAATCAAAGATACGAAACTAATCCTATGATATAATTCAAGATTTGTTAAAATAATATCAAGATATTACGATATATTTCATATATTCTAACACAAATGATGTATAACGTCTCTATGATGTTACCCATAATAAGGTAACTCTTCAGATGACAGATCAAGATCTTTCATCATACCTAAATGGAGCACGGTCTACCACTAAAGAGGTCAAATTACTTTTGATTAGTGATGACCTTACCAAGATGATTAACAAACTTGATAACGTGTATATTGTTTATCCTTCATGGCCTTCACGAGGATTTTGAATCTATGCAGATCCAAAATCTGACAAATCCTAGTGTTCCCACCGCAAAAGAACTTGTTGGTCGCTTGCTGCAAGTCCCTCATTTAGAGGCCATGTGAGGAGTTGGCTCTCAATCAAGTTCAGAATCTTTTGCCTTTCTAGCCAAAGGTGGAGGTCGTGGTCGACGTAACGGAAGAGGTGGTCGTGGAAATAGGAATGGTTGTCAACAATGCTCGTATTGTAAACGTATGGGACATACCGAGGATAGGTGCTATCAATTGATTGGGTTCCCTGAGAAGTCAGCAAACATAACTTATTCTCAGCCTTTGACTATTGAAACTCAGATGGAGGATTTTGCCAAATGTTGAGTACAAGGAGTGTCTTCAATATAAGTCAGCCCATCGAGCTTCTGCTGTTGTTGCCCAAACGGGAAATTCTATGGTTTCTCTCTCATTCATCGTTTGTTGGATCCTAGATCTAAGAATTTGGTACTTCCAATCACATAGCCGATAATCCCTCACCTTTCTTAAAATTGTCTCAACCCAAAAATTATAGGTGCCAAAACGGGCTATCCGACCCGTGCCGGGTTCGGGCTTTTATCGATCTGGGCTAAAAAGTCCGGATAAAATTTGGACTCGAAATTTATTGCCCAAGTCCAGCCCTATACGGGCCACAGGCTTTTCGGCCCAGCCCGCGTATATTTTTTTTCAAAAAAAATATTTTCTTAGTATTACTTATTTTTCTAAGAAAAGCTAATTAGGAAATTATTTGGTTTAAAGATTTTTTTTTATTATTCACAATAATAAAAATAAAAAATATCATCTTATTTTAGTTTTTTTTTTACGGAATCTTATTTTTAATTTATTTTTTGTTTGTAAAGATTTATATAATAAATAATGGAAAGAGTAACATTTTTTTATATACTTTTGAATGTGTGCGCGCACACATAAATAAACAATTTTTTTAAAATAAGAAATAAAATACAAAATAAATATTTTTATAAATTTAACTATATAATATAAATATATATTGTCCCCACAACTTAAACCTAAGAAAAATATTTATTAATTAATAACATATGCAGGCTTGCGGGCAGCCCGAGCCCATACCGGGCGCGGCCCGGCTAGCCCGGTATGGGCTCGGGCTTTATCGGGCCGACCCATTTTGCCAGCTCTACGAAAAATTCTCACCATTTCACCCTAGTTGATGGTTCTAAAGCTAAAGTCACAAGCTTTGGTCAAGCCATATGTTAACAAAAGGGCCAAACTATAATCTAGAGTTGTAGGGTGGAAAACCGTTTTGACGCCAACAAGAGTGAGAACCGAATGTTATGGAAGATCACAACCTGTTGCCTTATGAAAGCGAGAACCTAGGTATGATCTGCACAGTTACCCACGTCCTACGATTAACAAGAAACCTTCGGCAGTGAAGACGCGACAACCAGCTATGGATGGTCTAGTTGATAAGTTGGGGTTTTGAGTGCCACAGACAAACCGATGAGCTCAAAGAGTTCACAAAGAACCAAAGTGAATCCTCAATTTTTACGAATGTTTTTTAAACCGGACTGGTCATTGAACTGGTTTAAAGTTTAATGGTCTAACCGTAGTTAAACCGCAGTTAAACCGCTAGTAATTAAATATTATTTTTACAAAATTTTAATATAATACTAATTGTACATTTATTAAAGGCTTAATTATAGTTTTGGTCCCCCTATTTTCATCAATTTACGATTTTGGTCCCCCCATTTCTAAATTCAGACATTTGGTCCCCCAATTTTCAAAAATTCAGACATTTTCCCCAAATGCTAAATTGGCCCACCAAAGTGCCTGACGTGGCATTATTTAAGCGTATGTGGCACATGCCACATCATTTAATTAGCCATGTCATTTATGACCATCCAGCATGTCAATGAATTGGAATATTTTAATATATCAGAATTATAAAAACAAAAAAAAATTAAATTTATAAAACTGAAGGAAATAAATTAGAGGAACCCTAAATCAGAAATCAAACCCGACCCATGTTCTTCATCTTCTACCTTTCGCTAACCCTAAATCCCCAAATCTGCTATTGTCTCCCATCATCGCGCCTTGGTCGGCCAATGTCAGGTTCACAACACCACATGGGAGGTGGTTTGGAGTTTTCAGGTTCATCTTCAAGCCATTTGTCAGTCATGCGAAGAAGGAAGTATCGCTGTAAGTGCGATGTTGAATCTCCATTGTTGAAATGCAAAACCCTAGAGAACTATGGCCGAAGATTTTACGGATGCGGTCTGTTTAAGGTGAGTTTCATACGCGAAACCCCAACTTTTATATGGATTTTGGCTTTTCAAATCTTAATCTTGTTTCTATTTGTAGCTATATGGGAGGAAAGTTTGCAATTTCTTTGTTTGGGTTGATGAGGAGATGAATGAACAACAGAAGACGGTGATGTTGGAGTTACTGGCCAAGATCACTGAGTTGGAACAAAGGGATGAACAGTCAAATAGGGTTGAAGATGAATTGAAGATGAAGCTTATCACTGAGTTGGAGAAAAAGGATGAACATGCGAAGAGGATTGAAGATGAATTCAAGATGAAGCTTAAGTTTTTTCTGGGTTTGATGGTTTTTTCTTGGGTAATTGTAATTGTGCTTGTGTTTGCTCTATTGGCAACACAATTGCTTAAATAGGTGTTAGGGTTTAGTGTTACTGTTCAGGATTATGGATTAGTGTATGCGGTATTGATGTAAGCTCCTTTTGATGTAATTTGTGGTTTAGTTTAAGTTTAGAGTTTAGGTTTATTTTGGCTTGTGTTCTGTTTTGATATATCCACCTTGTATGTGGTATTGATGTTTGTATTAAAGCATCCAATTAGTCCAATGAATTGGTGTTTATATTCACTGTTAATGACTCATTCTGGTTTACCATCATTCACACTGTTAAAGTGCTCAGAATTTGAACAATGGTTTGGTGATATTTTTGTTAGCAATGTAAGACATTTTAACAAGCTTAAGTTTGGTTTCATGCCTTCCCTTGTTTGACATGGTATTGACAGACAACCAAAGTGGTCCACAACAGATGAGAATAAGACATACCACAAAAAAGGACATCTTGCAATACCATAATGACTTCATGTCCCAACTCAACCACAATTCAGTCATGTCATGGCTGAACCACAAAATGTTGAATCACTCAATTTACTTGTTCACTTGTGGGTCTGATTTTAAAATCATGACTAGAATTTGTAAGCTATGATGATTTTACTAGGCTATCTGCATTATTCAATTCCCTCTAGAATGATTTATTGTTCCAAAAGAGCTGTTATCAACATCAGCAATGCTACCTAAACTAATGATAAGCAACATTCACATCAATTTGGCAGAAAAAAGGTGAACTATAATACAAAATATAAAAAACAAGAGAGAATTTTCTCACCTGATTAGACAATGGTACCTGTCTTGACACATCCCAAACAATAATAGAATTCTCACTGATATTGCTCCCAGATACATCACTGGAAGAAATGAATTGCTTCCCATTCGTTGTAAACTCAACATCTAGAATAGGACCTAAATTCCGATTGTAGTTATGTACTATTTTTCCACTTCTGATATCCCATAGTTTCATATGACCCTTTGATCCCCCAGTAAGGAAGAGACTTGAATTTTCTGGGTGGAACTTTATAACACCAACCATTTGATCTTCTCTGAAAACCCGAGTTTCCAATCCCTTTTCAACATCAACCAACCTTGATGTGCAATCATATCCACAAGAAAGTAAGAAGGGCCCTTGTTGTGACCACTTCACGTCTTTCACTGCTCCATTGTGGAAGTTTAGCGCACATGCTTTCTTCTTATCTCTGTTCCATACATTCCATATGCAAACCATATTGTCCATCCCAGCAGATGCAAGGAGGTGAGCTGCAAGCCAACTATAATGAACAGATCATTACTAATAATATATACAGGAAGCATATCTCTCTTGCTCTGGTTTGTCTTCTCCTCCATGTGTGTAACAACACTTATTTCAATATTTTGATTTTAAGTTTATTCTAGTTGTGACTTGTGAATAAATACATGCTTTATACATTAAAAATTAAAAATACACCACAATACTTTCATCATTAAGAAACAGTTTAAGAAAACCATTCCTTCCTAAAAGCAAGTTATATCGCAAACCAGCGCAACAGTTTGTCAACAAAGAGAATTTACCATGAGTTGATGACCAATGTATAGCATTGACAGCTTTTGTATGTCCACGTAGAGTTGCAAATAGCTTTTCTGATAGCGGATTTAGGTTTTGACGACCCTTTGCTCTACTTTTCAACAATGATAAAATGCTATGGGGTATATCAGCATCCGAGATACTCCCTAGGTTTATGAACAAGAAAAAGGTCAGAGTAGCTGTCTCTACCAATGGTTTAAAGTTCAATATAGAAGCAAGGGAATAAATAGATAATAGCATAAAACATCCAACACATCTATATCTGAGAAAACTACCAGCAAGAAAAGATCAAGCTCTGTGAGAGGAAATAAAGAAATTATAATTATGCAAGCTCATCACTTAGCCAGAGCCTCGAACTATAAGACACTGAAATGCTACTGTTGCATGCTTCAAACTTATGCTGCTACTTTTCTGTTGACCTTCCTCACTAAATACAAGCGGAGGTCCTTAAACTGGGAAGTAGATTTTGGACTAAGATAAAGCCATGCCAAAGAAAACTATATCTGCTATATCTGAGGCTAGGGGGTCTCTTATTGTCTCTTTACAATAAACAACCTTGTTTTACATTTATTCAGTTCACTTGAATACCATCACTATATACTAAGTAGAGAGAAAAATGAATGGAATTTATATAGAGGAACGGAGATGAAAGTTATGAAATAGAATGAGTGTTTATAACCCAAAGTTTTACCTGTCTCTCCAGCAGATCATTTTCCTTTCCATACTTTTAAGTATCAATGCCACGAGAAAGAAATATTAAAAGAATCTTGTAATACCTATGAGGTTTTTAAACAACAGCTTCTCGTATAAATTGAAATTAACTTCTACATTTCAATTTTTTCAAAAGCTATCTCATTTAACTTCTTCATAAACATCTATAACATCTTAGGACTTTTACACAAGTAAAGAACCATAAACTTATTTTAATTGAGAAGTTCCCATCAGCTAGAACTAATCCAAACAGGGCCTATATCTCTTTTACTTTGTCCTTTTAACAGGAACTTATCCTTAACTTAACCAAGTGTAATAAGAGAAAAAGTAACATTACCAATCCCTAGATTACTTTGGATCATGATATATCCACAGGAAGGCATATCATATACTACACTTGCTTCCCCTCCTCTCCCCCTTCAGTCACACACTTCACTCTCAATCGCTGCAAAGTTTTTGAAGAAACTGCTATAAACCCAGAAACGGAATCTGATATTTCAGAGAAAGAGGCAGAGAAAACAAAAAAGAAAGAGGAAGAAAGCTTCTGTAATGGTATACTGAATAGCAAACTAGCAAAAGAAGAGAGAATTCTCCTCCAAGGGTTTTCCATCTCAAAATAAATCTTCTTCCAATCCCCTCCTACTATCTAGCCTGACCACCTAACCATTCCATACCAGTGTTGTCAATCGTGGATAGCAAAAAATAGCGGAAAGCCAAAAATCTGCTATGTGAAATAGCAGATATCGTTGCAGGCAAATAGCGGAAGTCAAATAGCGGGTATATATATACATATATATATATATAAGCTACATAAAAATAAACATAAGTTGTATAAAAAAGTGACATAATATTAACTCAAAAGCTTAATTCTTGTAAACAAAACACTGAAATGACATTTAACTCAAAAGATTGAAAACCCAATTGTTCAAAACAAAATACTCAAGCTCAATTGAAGTATTGAACAAAATACTAAAGTATTGTCCTAAACCCAACTGAAAAAAGAAAACAGAGAAAGGGAGAGGAATGAAACCAAAAAACAGAGCAAGAGAAGCAGAGAAAGAAGCTGGATAAAAACAGAGGAAGAGAAGAGAGAGAAACAAGAGAAAGGAGAGGAAAGAAAAAAACTTAAGGAAGAGAAAGGAGACTGCTATTCCTGAGAAGGATGCTCGTCGGAGGATCGCAGAAGCAACGCCGGAAACGAATGCAGACACGGTGGATTTGGAGGAGGATGTGAAGGGATGAAGAACGCAGAGCACAGTTTGCGTATTGGCGTGTGCTGACTCTTCATCACTTTTAGTATTTAAAAAAGAGTCATGTGCGGTCACTGCACATGGTGACTCTTCAGTTTAAAAATAAAAAAATAAAATAAAAAATAAAAAAAGAAAACCATAATTTCCATTATTTCCGCTATGTTCACTACGACGAAAAACTGTATAGCGGCCGCTATAGCCCTTGTAGTGAAACTCGAATAGCGTCGCGGTTTTCATAGCGAAATGCTCAAAACCCACTACGCTATAGCACCGCTATACTTGCTATTTGACAACACTGTTCCATACCTAATTACTCTTAACCACCTAATTGATTCTATCACTCAAACTAATTCTATAACTACTCTAACTACTTTGCCTCCACATCTTTCATTCTCGTGCCCTGGGTCCCTCCCACCAATTCCACCCCGTTAAAGTTCAACCATGTCCTAAAGATGAAAATTAGGGATTTCCCGGCTTGAGAATTGCTTCTGGTCACCTTCCCATATTGCTTCTTCCTCCCAAGTCTGGACAATCTCCCATCCTCATCAACTTTTTCATCTTCTACCAAGATCGTAAGTCCCACACTCTTTTGCTCCTCAATTTAGTGTATTCGAGCTCTATCACCTCCTTGGCATACTCTTACCCAGAAAACTGGTTGGGACAAAGGCACTCTTGACTGGGCCCTAAGATGACTCTCATCGAATCAGGTTGGGTCCTTGAACTAGGCTGGCTAAACCCACAAGCACTGCTCCATTGGGCTCCATTCAGGAGACAAATCCTTCACCAGAGTTATGCCAAAAACTTGCAGTCTGTGCCCAATGCTGAACTCTGGGTGGAGCTCAAAAGCACACATATCCTCATCTACACCTTCCGCCAGATTTGTGGCTTTCCTGATATTGTTGGGGTCATGCATCTACACTCTGCATTTTACTTCAGTACCCAATCCCCCCACCAAGAAATAACCAAATAGTTATTCATCTGAAATTTTCGATGCCTAGGATTTTCACTTTTCCCTTGTACAAATTAAGAAAAGGAAGAATTCTCCTTCCAAGGGTTTTCCCTTCACAAAGGGTTTCCCCTTTTACCCCTTTTGCAACTAAGGTAACGCTTCATTCTCCAATACTAACAATCCAGAATGAATCTTCTACTCCCCTTCAACCATCTAACCAATTTTGTATCTAACTAATCTTAACCTCCTAGCTATGTTTGTAACTACTCTAGCTGCTTTGCCTCCACATCTTTCATTCTTGTGCCCTGGGTTTTATCAGTGACAGTATATTGTTGGTCCAGTACACATAATACAATAACATATCAATCATGCAAACCAATTATATTCTTCTGATATCAATTATAAAATACTCATTCGATACAACAGTTTTAACCTTGTAATGAAAGGTAAAACTTAATCATCCTTTTTTTTCTTCCTACATTTTCTTCAATGAAGGTTTTATGCACGCTCAGAAAGAAGGCACACCAAAGTATATATACAGAGGGAACTTAATGAAGATAAGCCCAGAGGCTAGCAGCCATGATGCATGGGTATTTCAAACATGGCAACATACCCATATTGCACGCATATCTCGTATCAGATATACGTATTAGTGGCGGTCACTGTATTTTTTATGTATCTGGGCTGGGAGTATTTATTGGCTGATATGTGAAAATGTCTGAATATGCCAAGTGAGCTTTTCTCCGCCTTCTCATATTGTTGTCTTCGGCCAACAGGTGGAGCGCAAGGGATTTCAGGTGAAGAAGGGAAATTTGGAAAAAGGGAAAATGATAAATGATAATATTCTATAAATCTTTTAATTATAGTATTAGGAAAGATTATGAATTATATAATATCGTTAGCATATATATAAATATAATGATAAATATGTTATTCGATAGACCTTGTTTGTTGCATCCATGTCTTAAATTTGTTGCAAATGAGTTTTTCGACATTCTATTGTATCATTTACTGGAATATGTGTATCTGTGTAGCAGTAACTTGTAACACAGCACAGGATAGCAGTGACAGGATAAGATAAAGGAACAAGGGGAGCTAAAGATGAAGTTCATGATCTGATATGCTGCTAGCTATACAACAAATAAAGGTGGGATCAATTTCTCTCCTAAAGCCTAAATATAAAACCAAAAGAGAATTCCTCGGATTTAAATTTGATGCATTGCCAATATATATAAAAAAATACAAAAAGTTTTACATTTTCCATCTTGGCTCTCGCTAACCACACCCCCTAGTTTGCTGTTCACACCCCTTGTCAGAATTAATAGAAGCGCATTGACCAAATTACCCCTGGCCCCATTTTTAATTTTCAAAACCCACCTAACCCCTCATTCCTCCCTCACGCTTCTGCTCCTACACCCCCCTCCCTCGTTCCCGATTCCTTTCTTCTTCCTCACCTCATCTCTCTCCCTCATTCACGGTTGGTTTCGTGCTGCATCAATGAAATTTCAGATTTATTGTCTGAAAATAAAAGAAAAAACAAATGATGTATTCCATTTGTTTAAGGTTTTGTACAGCAAAAATTTTCAGAAAAATAAGATGCAGAAACAACAGAATTGCAGCACAAAAAGAATCAGACAAAAGCGTAATTGAATAAGGGACTATCGACGATGATTCAGATACAGCAAAAATTTTAATCGTGTTTAATGTTAAGGCGGTGGAATCGTTCGTGTTTGCCTTTTTTTTCCTGGGTTGCGTGAACTGAGATCACGTAGGCATAAACCAATTTATTAGTGGTACGTGAATTAAAATCACGTAAGGGTACGTGATTTGAGATCACGTAGCACCCAAAAATTTGGTTTTTACTTACGTGATTTTAGATCACGTAAAATCACGTAACACCCAAAAAATTGGTTTTTACTTACGTGAATTAAAATCACGTAATGGTACGTGATTTGAGATCATGTAGCGCCCAAAAAATTGGTTTATACTTACGTGATTTTAGATCACGTAGAACCAACAAAATTGGTTTTTACTTACGTGAATTAAAATCACGTAAGTGTACGTGATTTGAGATCACATAGCACCCAAAAACTTGATTTTTACTTGTGAGAATTAAAATCACGTAAGGGTATTTTTGGTATTTTGAAAAATTAAAGTGTGTCAGGGGTGTTAATAGGAATAAAGGGGGTGTGGTTAGCGCCAGCCTTCCATCTTTCGTCCCGTCACTTCATGTAATTTCAACACCGTCAAACTCATTAAATAACATATCTACACAAGATTAGATGACAGTGTAAAAAGTTACAAAACCAACTTAGCATCTGTTGAAAGTGTAATTCAAAGTTACTTAGAGTTGTTGTTAGTGGTAGTTATTCTGTTTAATGACAGTTAGAAGTGTGTGTTAGTGCATTAGATGTATTGGGCCAAAACCAACGTGGATTTTGGGCCTATAGTAATATGTGATATAAATGGAGGTGTTGTGTAGTGTAATTGCAGAGAAGTGTCATTCATTCAGTAAATAAAGTTTTTACATTTTTTCTCTGTGTGTTCATTTTCTCTGTTCCTTTCATTGAGTGTAAGTGATATATCACTCGTGTGTGCATTCTTGCACTAGCAATGGTATCAGAGTCATTGATTAGGGACCTGTGTGCGCCAATAATGGCTTCCGCAAAAGAGATTTTTCTAGTGACATTACCAATCCTTGATGGCAAGAATTGGGAGAAGTAGGTAGTGAGGATGCATGCAATCTTTGGTTTCCAGGGAGTGCTGGAAATGGTGCAAAGAGGCATCCAAGAAGAGGAGGATAGTGCCTCCTACAAGAAATCCAAAAAAAGAGATTACAAAGCTCTTTTTCTGCTTAATCAGTGTGTGGATGAGGTGAATTTTGAGAGAATTTCTTCTGCCAAAAGTGCAAAAGAAGCATGGGAAATTCTAAACCAAGCTCATTGTGGAGCTGAAAAATGAAACAGATCGCAGAAGAGAGGAGAGACAGAAGTGAAAAAGAATGAAGATCAAGAAGATCAAATAGAGACTTCAGAGAGTGATGAATCACCAGATTCAAGATTACTCACAGAGGGTGTTTCGGAGCAACAGAAGAGGCTGAAGGGAAACAAAGGCAGTGAAGTGAAAAACAAGCCAAAGAAGGCAAAGAAAGAAGGTGAGGTTGCTTTGCTGAAGGAGATGTCTCTGTTGACTGGTGGACCAGAATCGCGTTCGAATTTGGGAATTTTCGAAATTAGGGTTTTCGAAAAACAGAGTTCGCAAGTGATGAAAGTGGAGGGACAAGGAGATCAGAGAGAAGAGAGGGAGGCTAGGCATACAGACTGTGACGGCATGGTGGCCGCCATTGATGTGTCGGAGAAGATGAAGGTGAAACCGCCAAACAAGGGGATTCGTACAGTGACTGTTGCAAATCCAATGGAAGAATCAAAGTTGGGATATGGTCCTGCCTTATGTCTTCAAGGTCAAGCCTTCAAGAAATGGGTCATGGAGGTCAGCAATGACGACCCATCACCACTCGAACCGCCGGATTTCTTGAACGCGGAATCGAAGGAATCGTGGGCTACAAATCTGTGTATGGTGGCGCGGCCATTGTTGGCAAAGGGGAAGCAGACAATGGCGATCGTGGATGAGAACGAGACATCGCGAAGGGAAGGTAGCGTGGTTTTTGATGACAGTGGTAGAGGGAGTAACAGTAGTGTGAAGAAAGACCATGGTCGGCGTGAGGATCTACCACCTCCTAGAAGTAGAGTTGCTTCAGATTCTGAGATGATGAAGAAGCAGGGTCGCGGCGGAGCAACTGAGCCGCTTTGGTCAAAGAAGGCTTCGTGGGGAAGAACAATTGAGAGAGAGAAGAAGAAGAGTGCTCGTGGCGCTAGCATTTCTCTCTACCTTCCCTTCGCGATTTCTCGTTCTCATCAACGATCGCCGTTGTCTGCTTTACCTTCGCCAACAATGGCCGTGCCACCATACACAGCGTGGCGCTAGCATTTCTCTGGAATTAGGGTTCATTGTTGTGGGTCAAGGCTGGGTCAAAGAGTTTGACCTAATGGGCCAAGCCCAATTTGATGAAATTGATGGACCCGACTCAAGAAGTAAGGCTGTAGTGAGATTTCTAGTCCAATCCGTGAAGCATGTTATATTGGGCCAAAGTGGTACAGTAATGGGTCAAGCCCAATGCTTGCAAAGGAGTGCACATATTAGTGAGTCCATTAATCAGATTATTCTCAATGTTGGGTTACAAACCAAACAATGGGATCCTAGAATAATTTTTGTTGTTCCAAATTAAAGTGATTGTAGAGACTTTGAATTAAGGGGGTGTGTTGAAAGTGTAATTCAAAGTTAGTTAGAGTTGTTGTTAGTGGTAGTTATTCTGTTTAATGACAGTTAGAAGTGTGTGTTAGTGCATTAGGTGTATTGGGCCAAAACCAATGTGGGTTTTGGGCCTATGGAGGTGTTATGTAGTGTAATTGCAGAGAAGTGTCATTCATTCGGTAAATAAAGTTTTTACATTTTTCCTCTTTGTGTGTTCATTTTCTCTGTTCCTTTCATTGAGTGTGAGTGATAGACCACTCATGTGTGTGCATTCTTGCACTAACAGCATCAAAACCTAACTCTTCTGCCTTTGAAATTAGGGGGAAGAAAGAACACAGACATGTAAAGAAACACTTAAATAAAAACAAAGATTTAAAATTGAAAGTGTCATTGAAACAATTAAACAGCCTCAATAATTAGCAAAATTGAGATCACAACAGTTCAATTGGAGTAGGCAAAAAGGAAATGAGAATAAAAAGGGGGAAAAATATGATGGGGTAAAAGATACTCAGTACCAGATAGTGTGAATGAAGATGAAACGGGAACAGCGTTGTGAGGAAGAGAGGTAGTAGGGAGGGGACCCATAGAAGCACGTTGTCGTTTGGAAACATAACTTCCAGGAATGAGAGCTTGCGTATGGAGGCTGGAAAGAGACGGAGGAGGAGGAGGAGGACGAGAAGGAGAAGGAAGAAAAGGGAGTTGGGGTTTTGGTGGGTTTGAGAAAGTGTGAGATGATTTCTGTCGTTTAGGTTGTTCTTCTTCGTCGTTGTCGTCTGAGGCACTCGAATACGCGTCGCAAAGAAGATCCATCTCGGCTCTTCGCTGCCTCCCACGTTCTCCTTCTTCCTTCCACTTTCGAGAGCTGTATGTTTTTAATTTGGTTGCTTCTAAATTCTTGTGATTTTCATGGGATGGGAGAGTTCCACAAACACTTCATTAACGTCGGCTGAATCGTAATGGGGCAAGGGTAAAAGTCTGGGGGTTGCTACAAGCACCCCCTTTTTGCCAACCGCACCCCTCCCCCTTTTCCCAAAATGCCCCTATCCTGTTCTCTTTCTTTCCTTTCTCCTTTTTCCCTCTCCGCAACCCACACCCCTTGCAACCACAACCTGCCCTTACTTCCTACTTCCCCTACCCACAACCCCACTCCCATTTCTCGCTCTTTTTTATGCGAGGGGAGAAGGGCCAACTGCAGGGGGCATTCAACCTAGGTGTTGTGGGGGAAAGGACGGTGTCGTGGGTGGGGAAAGGGGAGTAGGGTGGGGGCGGCTAGACAGGGGAAAAGGCGGGAAGGAGAAGGATAGGAGTATTTTCGGGAAAAAATTGGGGAGGGGTGTAGTTGTCAAAAGGGGGTACTATTAACATGGCCCTAAAAGTTTATTATTGGTTTAGGAGGGTTTTTTTTTTGTGGGGTAGGGGACCGAAGGTAAACAAAACTTTCCTCTAACCCTTTGGTTTCTCAAAGAAAATAAAAGGAAAAATAAATTAAAAAAATAAAGTGACATTTTAGTATTTTTAATACAAGAGAAAATAAAATAAAAATAAAGCTTTTATATTTTCTTATTCAATAAAAGTTTTCCTTTTATCAATAGCTTATAAGGTGATTGAATAAAGTACTTTTCTTTAAAAGCAAAGAGTTGGTATGCAATAGCATCACTGTGTTAAACTAAAATCCCAATTGTGTTGGCATCTTAGCAAACACCAATCATTTGCAGCACATCAACTAAATATTATTAAAAAATAAGAAAATACAAGAAAAGAAGGGGGACATAAAACCCTTCCCAAGAAATTATTTAAATCTATAATTAGGAAGACTTATTTTATTACGGTAGAAATCTTCATTAATTACTAAAGGAATGGTATCCCACCAATGAAAACCGTGGAAAGTAAAATCCAAAAAAACAATCTTATCTACACAATGATTATCTTCTCTGTAAATATGAGAAACTTTAAAACACATTTTTTTCACCAGCTCTTAACAGTTTTTCCATATTTTCTGAAGTTGTTAAGGGACTAATGAACAATAATTAAAAGCAAGAACCACCAGCTGCGAATCACACTCCGACCAGAAATTATGCCAACCATTTTTGTAGGCTAACTCAATGGCTAACGTAGCACATGTCAACTCAGCATGAAGAGCAAAGGTAATTCCAATGCTCATAGAAAAGTAACCCAGAGTTGCAGCACTTCTGTCTCTGAAAATACCCCCACAAGCAGCATGACTAGGGGAGCCTCTAGCTGCTCCATCGACATTACACTTAATCCAATAATAAGGAGGAGGAATCCATTTGACTGCTTTAATAATAGGAGCTTTTCCCGGTTTGGCTTCAATAGAAAAAGCTTTTAAAAGAACAAACTCCTGCATAGAAGAGGAAATGAAACCCCTACTAGTGCGACCTGTTAAAGAAACACTAGCAATAATTAAATTAATGGTCACTTGGTAAGGAATCCGCTTATTATCAAAGCGAAGACTATTTCTGCACTTCCACCCAGAAAACATTTGTAACCGCAGCCAGAATAACATCCTGATCTTGAGAGGACCATCTTTTATCACAAATTTCCAAAATACTAGCAATAGAACTAGTATTAATATTAAAGCCAATCAAAGAACTCAACCAGTGCCAAATATTTTGAGCAAAAGAACATTCACAAAAAATATGCTTGCTAGATTTTGCTGCACTCCCACAAAAACTACATATAGAAACTATTATGCAACCTCTTTTTCCAAAGGTTCTCATAAGTTGATAATCTTTTATGAAGAAACCGTCATAAAACAAAAGTTTTTGAAGGGGGAGTGGCCATATTCCAAATCATCTTAGCGCATTGTAAATTTTGCCCAGTCGAATGACAGAATAAATAAACATCTTTGAAAGTTAAGTCACCAGAGATTGAAAGCCTCCAAATTTTATGATCAGTAAAATCAAAAGAAGGAATAGTTACCTGTTGTAACACCATGAGATTAAATTCATTTAAGATTTAGTGAAAGCCAAAGTTGATTGCATTTTTGTCGCATTTGCCCCCTTGATTCCTTTGTAGAGTCGTAAACCCCATCTTAGACAGCGCAATAATCTGCAATTGTGTGCAAATTCCCAATTTGAATGACATGGTTTAATCTGTTAATCCTCAGTTGGATCATAAATTTTTTCCTTTTTGATATTAAATTTTAGTTGCCTTAGGGATTCATTTCTGGTTTTAAATGGTTTAGTTTAGATAAACAATTTAATTTCCATTTATGATTCTATACAGAAGGGGTAGACGAAGGGAAAATTAATTTCACGAATCTATAGTTCCATCAATATGCAATGAAGAATTGTGAAATTTGTCGAATATGCAGTTTGGGGCATAACCTTTTTGCCAATCCAGGTCTCCTTTTACCGAAGTCATTGCCTTAGAAGTGACCAATTGAAAGTTACCTATCAGCAGTGTTTCTAGCGGTTAGTTAATCTCACTCTTTACTTGCTAAATTACCAAAATGGTATTTATGATCACTGTACTTGGTGACATTCTGGATTGCTGATGCAATTATGTTTTTAAGCAAGAAACCCTTTTGAATCAGGTTTTTTGAACTTTATTTAAGGCATGCATTTTTCTAATCTTAGATGACTTTCTTAGGTTGATCATTGAAATTTATATGTCATCATACAGTAATTGTCAACATACTGGACATTTCATTCATTATATTGTAAATAGAAAAAGCTAACAAGGAAAGGCATAAAGATAACAACAAACTATAGGGGGAAAATGTAGTTGTGCGTAAGGCTAATTGAGTAACCAACCGAAATCCATCCTATGATGCAACAACCATCAAACAAATCAGTTTAGGACCTTAATATCTCAACAAAAAGTTCACTGGTAAAATTTGGTAGTAGATAAACTTTAGCTAGTCACCCATTTTTAAACTTTTCTTCTTACAGAATTCATATCAGCCTTCTTTGATATAGCGCTTAGTTACACTCCTTGTGTTCCCCAAAATTTTACGTTTGTACCTTTGGAAAACATCATCTAGTAAATAAATAAACTTATGATAATCATCTGACATAATATGTGGCATGACTCGTACTATATTTGCAGGGATCGACTGCAAAATAAATAGAAAACAATAGTATGTCAAGAAACTCACTGTTTTTGTATTTTAAGAAATCAACAGCGTAAGTATTAAATAAAATTACCAAAGTTTGTGTTTTAGAAGCTCCAGGTTCACTTGAAGTTTTTGTCCAGCTTTTTGACTCAAAAACATTATCATCTGAATCAGATGATATTTGAACCATGGTCCTAATATCTTTGTAATTTATCTCTATTCCACAAGTATTGAAAATCTTAATATTAAAGTCATTTTCCCAGTTATAATATAACTCAATATTATGTTCATCCCATAGTGCATATGCTAATGCAGTTTGAGATACTTCAGTGAAATACATATCTGATCCTTGTTGGGTTAGCTGCATAACCAAAAATTCATATTCTGGGTCGAATGCTAAAAATTTGGATTCTGCATCCAAGTTTGCTATCCAACGATTGTAAAAGGTACTGCTAATAAGTTTTCATCATAAAGACATTTGCATGGCATAACATAAAACAAAGTATTTAATAAATTGATGTTTAACATGTAATGCTCAAGACAGATATAGGTAAGTAGAAATTCACCTTTTGAGAGAAAATTTTCGAAGTGAATTTTCTGAAGCAAATGTCAGTATTACAGGTCCCTGCTGAAGACATCTTATTATCCTAGTATAAAATACATCAGCATATTAGCAAACAATCAGTAATTTTGCTTAAACGAGAACAATTTAAACTTAAAGGTATTAACACTTATTATAAAGAGGTTAACTTTGTACCTTAATCAATGTTGAAGAATTTTGTGAAGAAGAATGTTGTAACGTAGCGACTATCTGCAGATGCGTTTCCTAGGAATTTATAGTGCCTGTTTGGATCGCCGTTCTCATCCCCTCAACGTCCGTTTCCAACGGCGAACTGATTTTCCTCTTCGTTTGGACGCCCTCAACTTCCGTCGATGAAACGGAATTTGCCATCAAACGTTGGTTGGGATGGAAGGAATAATCCCCTTGCTTTTCCTTTTCCCGTTTTTCGTTGGGAGATTTGACTCCCGATTTTGCCCTTCATCACCTATTTTATTTTGTTGTCACCTCATTTCTTTTATATTTAAATAAATGTTGTACATTAATTAGATATTGAAAATTTAGAATATCTGAAATTTTCTCTATATTTATTTTTTTGTTATTGATTAAATTTTTTGCTCTATATTTTTTTTTTGTTTTTTTATTTTTAAATTTGGGGCATATATATTAGCTTGTTGTTTTATACTTTTACTAAGATTGTATTGGGAATTTCCTCACCTGTTAGTGGAATTTATTTTTTTAACAAAGCAATAAAAAAATATTATTAATACTACATTATAAAACTCATACCCTCTTTGGTAATTACACAATTAAAAGTACGTTTGATTAACATCATCCAAACAATTTTCATTTTGTCAAATGTATGTTTGCGAAAAAAGTATCCAAACAGAAATCACGTTACGGTAAACTCAGTTTTAACCAAACGTCCATTTACAAAATGACGTTGAATCAAACGTCCGTTCGCAAACTTTAAACCAAACGGGCCCATAACAATTTGTTTTTCCAACCAAAGTTAAATATAATGGGCTAAATCCTGGTACTCAAGTTTTTGATTATTGTGATATTTAAATTGATGATTTGAATTAAATGCCGGTAGAAGATTTGGAACAAATATCAAACAAATCTGAAAATTAGGATATGAATCAATTTATTGGGTTAAATTGTGATGGTCAAATTTGTAGTTATTATATTATTTAAATTTAAATTGATATGAATGGATTGATTGTAGTAATTTTTTATGAAATAGCTTTTTTTTATGATTGTAGTTATTGTGTTTTTCGTTCCATCGATCACTTTCAGTTTCAACAGATACCTGATTTCACAAAGGTAGTGATTATGAGGATTAAAACGATTAAACAATAATAATAAAGTAAATATGCAAGAATAGAATAGAGATCAAGTAGGGAGAACTTAGGGGAACCGGGTTCACTAATACTTATTCCTTGAATTTATTAACTAACTATTATGAGCTATGATTCATATTCGAATGCCAACCACCCACTCTTATATTATTAACAACCAATGATCATGTAATGCTAACAGTCATCTTCTTAAGAACTACCTCCAATGATCATGCAAGGTAATTAATAGAAAGAGAATTTGTTGCTACAAATCTCGAACACGAACAGAAAAATAGGCTGAGTCGCGAACTAGATTGCTCTCTTTAAGACGTTTCGCGGCTCTGCCTGAATTGTGCAGCAGTATACAGCCTCGTCATCCCCAAGATAAAACAGCCTCTCAAGAGATATATGGTCCTCGTTGCACAAAAAAGAACCACCAAACTCACACCCACTCACACTTTACTGCTTGGGAACTAAGAAAAGAGAAGACTCAATTTTTTTCTAAAAAAACACTGTTTCATCTTCTTCTACTTTGTCCATCTCATACATGGTTATATAGCTTGAAAGAATCTGACCATACATTGTTCCAACGTACATACTAAAATGAAATGGCCTGTTAATTATTTTCAAACGGCTAAACATAAAAGAGCCATAAAACAATGATACAAAACGGTTAATAATAATTTTTTTTAATGATTGAAAACGGCTCATCACCTTGACAACGTAAGGCTTGCATACGTGAAGAATATTGAAAAATATTAAGTTTGACATATTGAAACATATTCAAAGAATTTACATATTCATTTTTAAATAAAACGCAACAATCCCCCACTTGTTATCTTTAAAATTATTTCATCGAGCAGTAACGTAATATAACATAAGATTGAGCATAAGTAATGGTGTTCATAAACTTAAACCATTACATAGTAATGATGTTTTAGGTTATACAAGAGTGACATGTAGTCTTGAACTCTATCTAAGACAATATTACACACTCAACCTTTCAGGGTGTAGTTTAAAAGTCCGTGCTTTATGGTCATGTGTAACATCCCAATTTTTGTGAAAATTATTTTAGAGTTCCGACTACTTGAAAATAAATCATAGAGATTGATCACCTTGATGATTTATGAAAAGAACAAAGAGCTGCTACATTTGTTGTAAACAATTTACTGTTTTAGTAATTAATTCAGATTAAGAGACAGTGTAGACGTATACTGTTTTTAATATGAATTAATCTTGAAAAATATGAAAAATTGTTGTTTGATTAAAGAAAATTATTTTATTGAATGAGAAATAATTTTCAGGATTTAATAAGTATTTTTAAGTCACAGTTTAAATTTTTGACGTTGAGCTATTTTATTAATTGTTGGTTTTATGTCGTATTTAAGGTGACTTTTATTTTAATAATTTTGTATTGATGATTTTATTATTTGAATAATATTTAGTTGATAAGAGAAATTGAAATTAGTGATCCTCACTAATTTACAATTTTTATTACGCTGCGAGAATCCTATTGAATTCTGCCGTAACTAGGCTATTGGGCGAGTTTCTAACTGAAACATGCCCAAACGTGATCCAAATTTTATAAAATTTGAGATCTTAGCATTTTCCATTATTTAGGATTTATTGAAAATTTTTCTAGAATTTTTTGGCATCAGAAAAATATAGGGTGTTTTCTACTCGCAGAACTGCATTACGGTCGCGTTTTAGCTCGTAAATCGAGAAAGCGACATTCATAGAAATACTTCTAATATTTTTAGGGACATTTTGGTTGATTAATAATTTTTGATTATAGAATAATTTATTAGATTTATTTTTGGAGTTTTTGGTAGAAAAACCCTAATATATGCGTAACGCCGCGCACCCGATTAAGCGAGAACGCGACGAAACGAAATATCTAGATATTTTGGAGCAAGTGGCATATATATGTGTTTTGATGATGTTTTAGTTTTTTTTAAAGTGTATCAAAGTGATTTGGAAATTGGTTTATGGTAAAAGAATGGTGTTTTTACCAAATGATTTGGAAGCATAAACCAAATCTTTTCCCAAAATCAAGTTTCTTTGAAAAGCTTTGCTAAATTAAATCATTAACCACCTTTACAATTATTTTAGGCATAGAAACAATTTAAGAACATGCCCCAAAATTTTGTGGCATGTTTTAGTGTTTTAAAAAGTGGTTCAAAGTTAGGAAAATACTATTCATTTGGTAAAAACACTATTCCAATTGGTAAATTTTGGTTTAGGTATTTTTCCAATTGTGTAGTATTAGAAAAAGTTTCAAAACTTGCATGACTTGAACTTGTATCATGTTATATGACTAGATGTGAACCATATGGGATTAAGTGAGTAATTCTTAGGCCTTTCAGGGACGTAAAATTGTGGCTTTCCTAGGGGTCTAGGATTTGTATTTTTGGGGTCTAATTGTATTAAGTTTGTGTTGTTAAGGTTCATGCTTAAGGTACGTGCGAGGTGCAACTTGACGATAATTTCGAATTACCTAGCGTGAATTGTTAAAGCACCCAAGGTAAGGGAAATTCTTATATAATGAGTTTGGGCTTTTCGCCATGTGTGTTGGTTGGTTTGATGTTTGGTTAAATTGTGTGGTAGTACTTGTAGTATTACTATGTGTTGTTGAGATGTTGTAGCATGAATTATTGTGTATTGATTTGGCCCTGTGTGGCAAGACTGAATAGTATTATGTGACTTAAATCATGTTTGATTGATTTGATTTGACTTGAAATTGGGAAAAGTATGTAGCAGGTTGTAGCTTATTGAATTGTTATGTGCTGTATGAAATGTTGTAGCATGTTCTTGGCCCTGCGTGGCATTATGATTTGTGTTGTTTTTCTTGAATCGTGTTGGATTTAATTGGAACTTGATATTGATTGGAATATGCAAGATATTGTTGATGATAATGGATTAATTAATAATCGACTGTTACTGGTTTGACGACTTACAACAGTAAGTCTGATGCGATTCCATAAGCCGAGAAATGTTTTCATGGTAAACTAAAGGTATCTTCTAAAATAAGTCAGTGTACAAACATGCTTTATGGATCAGAGGGTTAGAAGTTGTTTAAGAGGTTCTTTTAAAAAGAAAACATTGTATATTTTGAAAACGGTTGAGTTAAGTAATGTGTTTGGGAATTATCCTAGCATATTATTTAGCACAACTAGGGTTTCAACGACCTAGAGCTAAAAAGTATTTTCAAATACATAGGAGTGATACAAGAACTGAGAAAGAGATTTCAAATATCGAGATTACAAAAGAATAAAATATAGGGAACCTAGTGTTCCTATTGAGCATATAGGCCATGTGTCATGTGCTGGGACTTAATGTCCTGCTTGCGTGCGTGTTTTCTTGATTAAGGATTGGACCTAGTGTTCCGTATGGCGTGCCTAGTAACTCAACCTAAAAATTGAGCCTAGTTTTCCGCATTACGTGCCTAGAGTTTTGATCTAAGATTAAGATTAGCGTTCCGCAGTTGAACACCTGGACCTGGTGTCCTGTGTTTGAACTCTAAGGGGTATTTCTCATCATCTCAGTTCACTGCGTGATGAAGAATACCTGGGCATTACTTGAGTAGTATGGGATACTCATTGCAGTGCTTAAACTTTGAGTTCCCTCCACCTTTTCGAATGTGAAACATAGTTGAACTTTGTCGATCTGCATTGATTAATTAAAACATTACTCGGGCGCTCCCTACGGTGAGCATGCCATATTGATGAATTTGTTTGGATGCATATAGACCATTGAGCATCGACACTCGGAGCGTTTGAATTATCTTAGAGACTTCAAAAGACGAGTTGTCATTACACTCAGAGCGTTTGATTGGTCTTAAAGACTTCAAAAGACGAGTTGTCACTGCATTGCCTAATGTGCGGCAAGCCTAAATTGAGGCAAGCCTAATGTGTGGCTATCTTATTCGGACATTGGGAAATAAATTCCTCGTCATACTGCTGACCTATTAAGGCTGCATGTGTATACACAAACTAGTCATACTACATTGACATGCATAGCTAACCACATCTATGATATGTGATGACTTGATCGTTGATCTGTTGATAGAATTGTTGTTCACATGCAATTGTTGGATATTGTGGTGACTTGATTGTTGATCTATTGGTTGATTTGTTTGCTCACATGCAATTGTTGGATATTGTGGTGACTTGATTGTTGATCTATTGGTTGAGTTGTCGGCTCACATGCAATGCTTGATATACCATGATGATGCGTGCGGTCTATTAAGTATGTATATGTATATAAAAGCATGTTGTTGTATTATATATGTATATATTGTTTGCATGCGACATAGCCTATGATAAACTTGTGGACAAAGAATTTAACCTTGCACTGTTGTTGGATTGGATATCCCTATGGATGTCACTTCCAGATGGAGCTCCATAGCTGCTGCAGTTTCGTCTTTCCAGGAGCGTTGAAGATTAAGCCAGTGGAGGAAGATTCCTCTGAATGTTTCATGTTTTGGTCTTGTCAATCAAGCTTTCAAGAAGAGTTATAGTTGTTGGCCAGCTTAGCTTAGGGTTTTGTCTTTGTTGTTTTGTAATTACTCTATTTCGTAAAACCTCGCCAAAGCAAAATGATTATGTTATGTTTTATGTTATGAGAAGTATTGATTGTGATGCGTTATACTCTGATATTTGTAAAAGACTGATTTTGCATTATTTAGAAAATTGTAGTACTCTTTACATCTTATTTTTGAAAAGGGTTTCAAAGGAAAGAAAAAAAAATTACTCCTATTTTCCATTGCAAAAAACAGAAGAGTACTCTTTGTTGAAAGCATACAATCGTTAAATGTTTTCAGCATTAGATTGGGTTGCACAGTAGCGCTCCGGAAACGGGGTGTTACACCATGCACGTTATCCCAGTACAGTAAATGCTCTAGAAAATTTTGCCCAAAATTTCATAGGAAGCGGCCCCACTTCCACATTCACATAAGTGAGTCTATCAAGAGTACTCTAGTAGCTAAATGCCCCATTCCATATGAAGTATAGAACTCATTAAGAATCAATATTTGATTCAACCTTTTCAACACTACTAGATATCATGCTCTAAAATATATGAATGAGACTTAGAAAATTATTATAGCATAATTCTCACATCTCCTTATAAGTTGTTACTAGTGCGTGTACCCGTGCGATGCACGGGAAAATTATGTTTGCAAGGTAACACTTTTTATTATATATTTTAATAGATAAACTATCTTTAAAACATAAACATGATGAAAAATTATTATCAATTCATTATCTTTGTTATCATTGAAACAACAAAGTATTGAAAATAATATCTATTTATGTATTCACTTATATAAATAAGTTATTAACTAATAGTTTGTTTATATATTTTAGTGTGTAGACCCACGCATCGCACAGAAAAATTAATGTGGGGAATTTTATATTGTATTGATGTACTAATAATTTTTGAAAAATAAAAAACTTTAATTTAAGACCTAGAAAATAAAATTTTCAGAATTCTATATTTAATTGAAAACGACTTTAGTTTATTTTGCAACAACTTAATGTAAATAAATTCGTTCATATACTCAATTAATTACATGCATACATCAATTTTGGAGATTGTTTAACCATAGAGATACAATGCCAAAAACTTAAGCCGAAACCCAATAAAATTTACCAATGGATAAAGGAATAACACTTAAAATAAAACAAATTTATTTATCCAAAAGTTATTTCATCAAAGTATTGTTTCTTGTATGTCCTAAACAAAAACTTCATATAAAAGAGTCTTAAAAAATAAATAAAAATTTGACACTTATAACGTTTAAACCCGTTTCCAAAATATGTACCCCACTAAAACCGTCTGAAGCTAAAGTGAGGACTTTGTATAGTAAATTGCAAAGAAAGTTAGCACTACATTATCTTACAAAGATATGATTACAGAAGATTGCAAGATGCCCAGCTTGTCTTTTTCCAGTTTTGAGTGCAACCATTTAGTAGAAATGCCAATAATTTGGCTCATCAATTAGCTAACTATACTCTGTCTAACAGTGATTCAATATGGCTGGAAGAAATTCCCGAGTGCTTAACTGATGTATTGGGCTTAGAGGTATTGACAAATTGACTCTTGTATTTCTTCTGTTCCAATATATTAATAGGGTAGTTATATATGAACAGAATATATTACAGTAAACAAAAGGATAGATCTTGTACTACATGGAACTTTCAAGCCCAATAAAGTTGATGAAGAAATCCAAATGCAAAGGTGAATTCTCAAGCAAAATTAAGAGCTTGTTTAAAACTTGATAAAAAATTCTCACGTGACTCTTGTATTCTCATGTGACCTCTCACCATAGGCCAGTTGAACAACTCTTGACTGTCAACAGAGGACTGAATGATATAAGAAGCAACGAAAGAGAAATACTACATTTCCACACTGATGATCAAACGAAAGTCATAAGTTCCCTGAAGATTGCGGCCAATCAAAAGAGTTTTATATCTAAAACATGCATTCAGAAAATTAATATTCTATTTGTCTTACTCAAATATAAATTGACAATTACAAAAAAGTTGACAATAATACATGCATTTCTTCAGTAATACAGTAAAAGAAAAGGTTGGCAGAGCTACCATCTGTTTCCTAATACATTGATTTCTTTGATGGCTTTTTAGTATTGCAAATCCCTTGCAACAGAGCCCAGTCCCAAAACCACTATGGAATAAGGTTCAGTGACTATTAAGGCACACTGTAATGATGAAACCTTCTCGTTGGATCAACCTGAACAGATGCTTCCACTTTCCCATTCCGCTTTCACATTCCATCTGTTAGAAAAGTTATCAGCCTGCATTTTCAATATCTGAAGCTCTACCACACAACACATCTGTTTTTCAATTATAATAATAAAAACACAACGTAAACAAAGTAAAAATTTAAGCATTAGTTATAAAAGACATAAAAACACAATGCATGGTTCTGGAAAGGCACAAAACCTGCATTAAAATACCTTAAAATCCTACCAACAGAAACAGAAGAGGCAACCTCGTAGGAATGACAACCGATTAAAACAGAAAGAAGGAAAACTAAAAATTTCAATTTTGGTATACAAAACAAAAAATAGAGGAAAAGAAAAAAGGAGAAGGGGATCAATCAGTACTTCAACCCCCTATTCACAGTTTGCGGCCTCAACAACCACTAAGGTTGGAAGCCCTACCAATTTATGGAGACAAATCTGAGTCGCCTCGCCGGCGTGAAACACGGCTCCCTCACTGCTGCTGCAAGCCTACAACAATACACACAGGGCTCACTCGTTCGCTCTTGTGACGCTGTCATCGCGGCCAGAACATCCCCTGGCAGTGGCTCCTCCATCTTCTCCCTTCCCTATTAGATATGTTTCTCTCTTCCTCTATCTCTGGATCTCTTTCTTTCCCTCACCTCTTTTCTCCCTTCTCTTATCTCTCATCTCTCCGCAGCACGTTCTGATCTAAAGAAAGAAACCCAAAGTTCCTTCTTATCCCAACGTGATTTCAAAATACCAGCGACTGTCAAAATAAATATCTTGCGAGGCATTGGAAATATGAAGGCAATTCACTCGCAATTAATACAAATTTTTGCAGCATTTACTAAAATGACTGATAAACAATTAATGTGGGCGGCTGGGCGGGATTTGTAATGAGAGCAAAAGTGGCAGACTTTTTGGGCAGGACCTTGAGACACAATATGTAAAACGAAAGGTCATTCCTTAATGTTGTGCACCCTCTAAACGTATAGAGACACGTACAGTCACAAACAGTTTAAAAGAAGATTGAGGAGCATTGATAAACGAAAAGTCAGTTTTAATGCACTGCATTGGAGACATGTAGAGCCACAAAAGGTTTAGAAGCAGAGATGCACTGCGTGGGAAATCGAAACGGCAGTTTTCAATGCATTGCTTGGATACACGCAGAGATACACACATCAAAAGAAGAGATAAAATGAATTTTCTTAAATGTCCATGAATGAGTGCATTAATATGACAAAATGGCAGACTAACTGGGCGGTAAACTCCCCCTTATTAGTTTCCTTAAGTAATAAGGGATTACCCTTTGAACCTATTTTTTGGGATCTCCAGTCCATAGGTTGGGTTACCCTTATAAGAGACAATTTAATCTATGGGCATCATTCCCATTCCTTTTGAGGTTTTGAAAACCCTCCCTCTTGCCAATCCTTTCGTAAAAGGACAGCCAAATTTTCTTCAGACCTTACATGACCTATCCTTACCATTATGATAATGGTTCTAAATCTTTGCAATAGCCGCGGTACTACCACAAAGGATCAATATGGCTGGAATCATTTTTACACATAAGAATATCTGAAAGGATGATCCAATCAGTATCATTGTAACGTTCTAGTACAACGAAAAACTTTTGATAATGTACTCCTAGGTTCATGGTCCTTTTGAGGTACCTCATCATGACCTAACAAATCAGTGCTTATTCTAATTGGTACACTATTCGAAGTAGAACCGCCACTATTTTTTCAATTTAAATCGAAAGGCTCATAAATATCAAAGGGCTGAGAGAATAAGTTTTATATTTTATCGGTAGCAACACTTTTCACGTACTCCAAACTCATCTTTTTATACTTGTTACAAAATTTGAAAAAAATTAACCAAAAAAGAAAACTTTTTTTTTCTTTTTGTCACTCTTCTAGCTCTTCCTCGTATGGTGTGGCGTATATACACTACTAGAAAAATTAATTTTAGAGAGGGATTTTAGCGAGGGATAAAAATCCCTCACTAATAGCGACGACGTTAGTGACGGAATCCAAGATTTCAGGAAAAGTTAATTCGGATACCGTTTGTGACGGATTTAGCGACGGAAAATATCCCTCTCTAAATTTTTCGTCACTAAATCCGTCACAAATTTACTAAAATTCATTTATTAAGGGGATTTCCGTCGCTAAATCGTCACAGATTTAGTGACGGATTTAGAAATCCCTCTTTAATTTTTTTGGGTTTTTTTTTAAATACTTTCTCCTCTCAGCAACCAACTCTGTCTCGCTCATATCTCTCGTCTCTCTCGCGACCAACACTGTCTCTCAGTCCGTCGCCCTCTCTGTCTCTCCGTCGCCTTCTCTGTCTCTCAGTCCGTCGCCCTCTCTGTCTCTCATATCTCTCGTCTCTCTCTCGACCAAGACTCTACAGCCGACGGCGACAGCAGGGTCTCTAGCAATGGCAACTCCACATGGTAACCACCACGATCTCATTTATCTCCACATTTATCTCTGTCGCCCTCTCTGTCTCTCAGTCCGTCGCCCTCTAATTTTTTCCTAATTTTCCAAATCTGCACTTACCTGACGTTGCGTGATTGGAGCCACCCCCAAACGCAGCTTTCGGCTTCCACTGTGTCTCTCACCAGAGGTACTACAAAGTATCAACTGCTTTCCTCCCAGACGGCTGAAGTCACCCACTCCTTCTAAGACCGGGCGACGTCATCTCACTCTCTTCCTTTAAGGTGTGCGAGTCGTTTAATTCTTTTTTCCTTCTGATTTTTGAGATTTCACAGAAACCCACCGTATGTTTTGTTGTCAAAGTACACATCTGGGAGCTTAGTTTTGGAAATTAATGCATGCTTTGGATATTTTTTTTTTTTTGTGTATTTTCCCTCCTTTGCTGCTTTAGCATATTTTGATGGCTTTAAAGTTTGCAGCTTCGACATGGGTTTGTATTTACTTTTTCAGCTTCTCATTAACCAATTGAACCAGCATGTTTTATTTGGTGATTGAAATGCAATTGTGTTTTATGGAGTCTCCCCACTTTTCTTCCCCCCCCAATTCCACCCCCTCCACCCCTGTTGTTGTAGTGACATATGTTGATGGCTTTCAAGTTTGCAGCTTTGCCATGTGTTTGCTTTAATTTTCAGTTTCTCATTGAACAATCGGTGCAGTATGCTTAATTTGGAACATTAAATACAACTGTGTTTATGGGTTTTGTCTTTTGGTTATTTTGGTTTTCAGGGTACTTGCAGGCAAACGTTGTTTTTGCTAAAGAAGCCTCAGAGACAGAGAAGTCATTTGCTTTGGAGTACCCTTTGTAATAGGGGTCGGGTTCTTCATTCAACTCGAAAAGCTTTGTCTTTAAGGTGCCAAGCTCAAGAAAATCCCAGCTCATCATAGTGTCTATCCATATACGGAGGCGCACAATTGAGGTGACGTGATAGAATTGAAGTGTGGATGTATAGAGAATAAAGATCAATTTTGATAGGATAAATATGAAATGATGTTTGAGTTTGTTTATATATTTGACATTTTTCAAAGTGGTTTTACAGAAACTTATGTGTTTTGATAGTCCCTATAATCACATACTGCAAAAGAAAAATAATTAGTTTTCCTTTCAGTTGAATCATGATCTTCAAGTTATAGATGAATGTCAAAGCTTAATTTGTATGCCTATGAGGTCTTGATGGCTTGCTAATTTCGTTTTTGCATGCAACAGTTCATATTCCAAATGGTTATGACGTATTGACATGTGCATGTGAGATGAGCTTCATATTAGAACCTGAAAAGTATTTGAGCCTCAGGTATGAACTTATGACTTTAAAGTAGTAACACATTATTTAAGCCATGTTTTCTGTAGTAAATTGATTTCTTTAATTAATAAAATAATTTAAAGATTTAAAGAAATAAAGGAGGATCACAGAGATCAATGATTGAAAAGAAACTGTTTATGTTTAAAAGTAGAAAAGCTAATTAAGCATTGCATGAGGATATACATGTTTGCGTGTGTAGGGGAGATGTTTGATACCTTGATGTTGTTAGAATATTTAAAGATTTCATCACTTCTTTTCTATTTATTTGAGTTTTATTCTCCATGACATGGTAACCTAGGTTAAGATTGAGCTCAACAATGAAGAGATATAATGATTTGTGTGGGCAGTATGTATACAAGGTTGAATAATTCTTGTATGTATATATGTGTGCTCGTGTTTGAATTTGATTCTATCACCTATAGCTAGAGTGACGTGATAGAATTGAAGTGTGGATGTATAGAGAATAAAGATCAATTTTGATAGGATAAATATGAAATGATGTTTGAGTTTGTTTATATATTTGACATTTTTCAAAGTGGTTTTGCAGAAACTTATGTGTTTTGATAGTCCCTATAATCACATACTGCAAAAGAAAAATAATTAGTTTTCCTTTCAGTTGAATCATGATCTTCAAGTTATAGATGAATGTCAAAGCTTAATTTGTATGCCTATAATGAAGGAAAGGACGTTGCCCCATTTTCCTTATAAACTTAAATAATCAAAACAGTTTTTTGTCTAAAATTAATCTAAATAATGAAAAATCCAATGAATGCTTTTTTGGTTTATTTCAAATTAAGTTGGTATAGCTTCCGGTGATGTTTGTACAAACTAGTACTGCTTTGGACATTCACTTATATACTGAATGTTAATTAAGTCCTATGCATTCTTAATATGACCAACCTACGCTGATTTTCGAGTTATGCTTCTACAATGATTTACTTGTTCTGATGTTGCTTGGGCATACTGCCAAATATAATTAGTAGTGTACGTATCCATACACTGCCAAATAAATTTCAAGGCTTTTAAGAGGCTTACAATGGTGGCCCTGGCATGCATATAGCTCTTCCTTTTATTATTCGTTATTCATAAAAACTCAGCATAATTGACAATTTGTACTCATGAATAAACAGTTGCTCACAATAGAACAACATTTTTTTTTTGCTAAGAAAGACAGGAGGATCCAAATATGCACACACTTTATGTCAACTTTATAAATATTGCACAGTGTACCTTCACCCATAAAAATAACAATGATCTTGTTGTGAGCCTCTTAAAAGCCTTGAAATTTATTTACCTCTTAAAACTTTCTATGTATATATTAGGCATTTTTTAGAATCAGCTATAAAATGATTTCAGGATTAATCTGAAACACCTTAATGCCGTAATATGTGAAAACAGATATTCAAAGCTGTTGTGTACAATACGTTATAGGCTATGATCCATGCTTATTCAAATCTGATCTGATAAAATAAATTTATAAATAGAGGCCGAGTATTTTTTACAAAGTAGGTGCATATTGTAAGAGGCCAAATCTGATTCCATCAAAAGAACACAAAAAGTATAGACAATGATGTATCTTGTAGCCTTTTCTCCACCTCCAGCTTGTTCTTATAAGGCAAGATATAATTTAAAAAAGGTGAATCACAATAATTTAAAAAAGAAGAATCACAAAACAAAAAATTAATAATAACAGTAAGTTAGAAATAGGCTACATCAAAACTTGAAAACAACTCCAAAAGTAATGACAACACAGAAAACCCCTAAAATTGGAAAACACCATGCAGAGACAACAGTAAAATATTAGCCGAAAGAGCACGTCATATGTTAAATGTTCCAAACATCCAACATATTCGAAACATCCAGCAACTGAGTTGTTAACAATAAAAAAAGCACCGAGTCTAGAAAAGGAAAAAACTTCACCACTTTCATGTCATGATCATTCAGTAGAAAACATTTTACTTCCCAACTTGACAGCAAACTGTAAGTGTGCTGGAACTAAAAATTGGAGAGCAAAACTTTCATTTTGAAAGCGATATTGTTGGTTTATTATAGAGATTTGGTTCATAGTTCTGGCTTTGCTAAGAAAAAATTACATCTTCTGATTGCACGACCTTCATTTTTGCTGGTGAAATAAAGGTTAAACTAGATTTAAACCCGTGCGTTGCACGGGTATTTTTACTATAATACTCCCTCCAGTCCACTATAAAAGAAACAACACCTTTTTATATTCATTCAATAACTCATGTATTTGGTCTATATAGACCAAATACTTGAGTTATTTAATGAACCTAATGGAATTGCAGGAGCTATAGCTTATGTTCTACCTACTTTGAAGATATTGTAAGAGCTAGCAAGCACTACAAGAGATTGGATCTACTAAAGGCTACTTTTGGACCAAGCATTACAGTAGATGTTGACAGGCAACATATGTGGCTGTGATGAAACTGTCAAGTTAATCTACTCGATTGGGTTATGAATCACTTCTAAAAATATATAAAGAATCTGACATAAGTTCGTTGAAAACATGCAGCCTCAGTAATAAAAGATCTTCAATGAGAGCATAACATTATTTTTTTATACTGCTTTTGCATTTTGTCATGAACCATTAGATATGTTGCTGTAAATAATTGTGACTTTGAATATTAAATTGTAATTTATTTATATTTGTTATTGTTTTCTTTTTTAAGTTTTTGTTTGTACCATGTCTAAGTAAATCATCTAATTTGATGCGGTGGATACATTACTTAGTTTGAGTATGGATAGTATGGGTACCGTGTCAAACAATGTAGGAGCATATGTGCTAAGCCTGTTGGTGAGGATGAGAGAGAATTGAAACTACTTTATGAAGATTTCGTCCAATAATGAGGCATTGGTTTGGCAATAAGTAAACCATAAAGCAAGTATTATTAATTTGATATTTGCATCTTGAATAAATATTGTAACATTTGAAAAAGGAAGGAAAAAAGAAGGGATTATGAATTATTGGCTTTAACTCACATGTACTTACCCTTGTTTGACAGGGAATTAAGGAGGAAAAAGAAATTTTACTATCCCCATGATTACTTTGGGGTATTGATTGATATTGTTGAATTGGAGTACACTGGTCACCCTACCAAGAAGGTGGTTTTATTCAAATGTGAGTGGTTTGATCCTAGTCCTCAGGGGACAAGGATAGATAATTATGGCAATGTTGAAATAAAAAAATCACGGAGATATCAAAATTATGATCCTTTCATATTAGCTCAACAAGCAGAGCAAGTCTATTTCACATCCTTTCCTGAAGGGCAACAAGGTTGGTTAAGTGTCATAAGAACAAAGGCACGCAATATAATTCAAACTTCGGAAAATAATATACTTGAAACAAATGATGCATACCAAGATGATGATGCAGAACAAGTACCTATAATTGTTTCAAATGAAGATTTTCTGCAAAGTCTTGTTGACACTGATGGTGTAGCAGAGGAAGTACCGAGCTCCATGTTGAACCTTGATTTAGAAGAAGTGGAAGAAGAAGAAGAAGAAGAAGAAGAAGAAGAAGAAGAAGATATAGAGCTTATATCAGATAGTGAAGAAGAGGGAGATGATTATGATTATGAATAAGCTTATGAAGAGACAGATGCAAACTAAGTTATTGAGTCAACAAGTGTTATTCTTGTGTATTACTTTTGAGCATTTTGTGTGCTACTCCAATGTATATTAAATTAAAATGTTTAATTTTATGTGACTTTGTAGATTTTTTTTTGTGCCTTTTTGAGTTTTTTATTTATAATAGTTGGTTGTTACTTTTGAATATTTTTTATCCATAACATTTGCTTTTTTTTTTATAGATGGCAGACAATGATAATACAAGGGGCAGAGGAAGAGGTACTGGTAGAGGTATCAGTAGAGGCAGGGGAAGAGCGAGAGGTAGGGGTGCAACGACTTTGCCACAACCTTCTGTTGTGCAACCCACCCATCATTCTACCGGGCAATCCACACATCCTTCCACTTCTCACACACATGTGGCTCCCCAACCTCCCCAATCTACACCTAGCCCTCATCCTTCCTTCTCAGAGATGCTGCATTCCTAAGCCAACCCTTCTACACCTAGCACGCATTCCCCAGCTGATGTTGTATCTGGTGATGACCCCTGTGTATCATCAACTTCTCGTGTTGATTCATCTCCACAAATTGGGAGTATAGACACTGATGGACGTATGTGGATTTGCCCAGGTCCGGGGAACACGTAAGTAATTATAACTTTTTTTCTTTAAGCTCTAAAATAACTTATATGCTTGTCACTTACAACTCGTTTAATATTATTGGCATAGGTTCGAGCCTTCCATCCAACCTACGCGTGAAATTACAAAGATAATTAAAACTAAGTTTGAAGGGTGCTGGGAAACATATGGAGAAGTGAAGAGCAAAGACAAACCATTAAAAAAACTATGGTGGAAAGAGTTTCAGGTATGAACTGGAAGTATTAATATTTGCATAACTTGATATTTTTATTTTCTTTTCATCACATTGCACTCTTATAATATTATTCTAACTTTAGTTAAATTTCTTTGTGTTGTAGAGGAAGTTTAAGTGGCTACCGGAACATAAGGCCCAAATTAAAAAGACATATCATCATAAGGCCTCAGATGGGTACTCTAACACAATGTATAGGGTACACCGTAAGCTTGATTCAGGGAGTTGGATTCCTGCTGAATTGCGTGAGCAATTGGAACAAAAGTGGAACACAGATGATTGGAAAGGAAAGGCAATAGTTAACACTAACAATAGAAGCTTATCTGATGGTTCCCTACATACAGGAGGGTCAATCCCAACAACTGAACATTATAAGAGAATGGTAAGCAATTGAGTTATATATAGTTTTGTATTTTCTGATATCACATTTTAATTGACACTAATCTATATTTTTTATAGAAAAATCCTCAGATATGACTCCAAGTTGTTGGGATCTATTTTGCAAGACTCACAAAATAAAAGCGTCTGATAAAGTGGGTCTCCTCTAAGTGAGAGAGTATTGCTGTAAGAACCTTCTTAGGCATGGGTTAGAAGTTATTGGAAAGATTAATTGACATAAAAGATAAATGTTTGAAGTAAAAGCAAGAATTGGTATATCAGATGTATGAATTGTTCTTCTAGAGGCATTTATTTTACACGAGATTGATCCCTTGCTATTTCCTTTCATTTTTAAGCAACCTCTTTTATTAAGTTTTGCTATTTAGTCGACATGAAATGAGTTAATTGCTGAATGTATGAGAAGAGAGATAAAAACATATATTATTGGGGAGAAAAAGTGAGGAGAATAATATCTTGTTTACAAATTAATGTATGCTTGTGCCAAAGGCATATTTGGTCTGATCGGCTTTATCTTTTATCTTTTGAGTATATGACTCTTCTCTTCATGTATAATTCTTCATGAAGAGAAACAAGATAAATTAGGTGGCCAGAGTTTGGATTTTTCCCCTTAAATCACACATGGTTCAAAAGAAGCAAGATAAATTAGATGTTCAAAACAAATGAATGTTTTTAGACAGTTCTGATTCTTTGTGCAACAATTCTCTTTTGTAGTTATGTAACAATTCTCTTTATTGTTACATAATCTTTTATTTTCAGAATGAATATGAAAAGCGGATTCTTGAAAGGGATTCCCAAGAGGCATTGGGAGATGATGTGTCTAGCCACCAGTCTGACAACAACATCTTCTTAGAGGTGGTTGGTTGTGTGGACAAAAAGGGAAGAATTTATGGTTTAGGTCCTGAGGCTGCAAAATACAAACCTTCTACTTCTTCCACATCAATTGGCATCTCACCATCTGAATATGAGGAGATGAAGACTCAAGTTTTTAACCTGACAGCTGAAAACAAGGCTCTTAAGGATATGTTGGACACGATTGCTGCAACACAAGAGCAAATGCGTTAGTTTATGGCAAGTTTTTCATTGACTCATCCTTCTCCGTTGGTTGCGCCACCACCACCACCTCCACCTGCACCTGCAAATGAAGATGATCAACACGATGACGAAGCACTTTGTGATGACTTCGATGCAAATCTTTGATGCGTCTTTCTTTGAGTTGGGTCGTAGGCTGCTAGTTTTACGGACATTATGTCGTTGAAGTTTTTTATGAATTTACATTACCTATGGTTTGTATGTGTTATGTTTTGGTTTGTATGGATTGTGTGATGGACATATTTTGGTTTGTATGGATTGTGTGATGGATATGTCTTAGTTTATATGGATTATGTTTATGTTTTCATGTTATTTAAAAACTTTCTATTATTTATTTTTAAAGACCAAGTTTATATGGATTATGTGATGGATATGCTTTGGTTTACGAAAGAGAGGATAATGATGATTGTTTCCAAGAGTGCCGTATTGGAAGTAAAGATATCTCTGATCTTGTTAGGAAAGCGATCAAAGTCTTGAAGTGAAGCGACCAATGCACTCGAACAATTTGTAAGAAGCGGTGGTGATCTTCTTCTTGACCTTGTTAAAGCTATGACTACTGAGGTATCTTTGGAGCTACTTCATTTTTTCCTAAGACCAAAAATTCTACTTTATGCATATATATGTGTGTCGACACTTAAAAGCGAAATGATAAAATATTTTATTTCATGTATATATTCAGGAATATAAATCCAACAATGATGAAGCTGCAATTTGTTTGGCTACATTGAGAGTGCATCAGCCCATTATCGATCTTTGCGTCATCGTTGAGTTTTCAAGGTATGTCAGAATGTAATTACACACATCATCTAAGACTTGAGTGCTTATTGAACAATTGCCAAAGTCGTTCTTTTAGCTTTGGTTATAATGCTCTTTAGTTCTTTGAACAATTGAGGGAAACATATTGCATTCAGTGTCTTGAGTTACTTGGAAAGTATGTAGATGTCCTGGCCCATGATGTGGACCATTAGTTTACAAATGTTCTGCTACATTTTCTAAAATTCATTTGTAACAATTCTTTTTTTTTTTTTTTAAATGATGCTGAACTATCCAAATGATGTTTTATGTCATCTTTGCTTGTATTCAGAGATGAAGAAAATACAAACAAGTGCAACTCAACACTTTCAGAGTATTTTTAATGGTCATGAAAGCCTCAAGTTGCAACTGGAATCTCAGAAAAGAGAACTTGAGTTGCGAAGAATTGAACTGGAAAAACGTGAGGCACATAATGAAGGTGAACAGAAAAAGTTGGAAGAAGAGATTAAGAAGGTGGTGTTTTTTTTTTATTACATCTCGTTTATCATGCATTCATGCTGTGATTGCGATTCCTGTGAAATGACGATCGAAGGAAAGATATTGTTTAAGGGGGATGAATTAAGGTTATCAATATTAGATGTTTTAGTGACTTCAAAGGAGTTAAAAAAGAGTTAACAACTGAGGTAAGTGATTTTTCCACTTTTATTTATCAGGTTTATGATCATCACATGATTGGTTGAAAAACATTTTTAGTTTATTTTATGGGGTAATTAAGTCCAAGAATATAGGGACCATAATCAAACTGGTTTCTGTTAGAGTAGTCTTCAATTAAAGGGTGCATTTTGTCTGTTCTTTGAAAAACCTTTTCATGCCACTCATAAATGTGCTGCATGAGATGATTTATGTGAATGAGCATTGTATATTTCTTTAATTATAAGTATCTTTGCCTTTTTTAGGGGGTTATATACTCTAGTGTTAGGATGCTGAATGTGATGTATTCTAGAATGGATTTCATGCCAGTAAAGAGAACATTTATGATTAAAAAATAATAAAATTATGAACACCATTGACTTCTTACATGCTATGGAGTTTATGAGATGAAATTTAGGGATAAGAAAGTAAAATAAGAGAAATCCATTTAGAGTTGTCTACTAAAGAATTTCACCAGAGGTTTTCCTATTCTTACTTATTTCTTTTTCCTTCAAATGTGGATCTTGCTGAGGAATCTAAAAACCAAAAGTTGACATTATTTATTTTTGAAGTGTCTTTGAAATCCTTTAATAATAATGACGTGGCTAAGAATGTTGTAGAATGTTTTATCTAGCTCAATGCTCATGTCTGTTATCTTTTTAGACTGCAATGAAAAATCGCTTTCTTGAAATGGGCATTGCAGAGCAGAAAATTTGGTGAAAATGTTTTGAAACTGGCAGCAGATCAAAAGGTTTGTGTAACCTGTTTTTGTGCTTTGTTAATGACCAAAAGTGTCATCGTCAGCATTAGAATAGCATGTTGTTAATGCTACTTGACTATTTATTTATACCTAATTGTTCCTTTGAGCATTCAATTGGCATATATTAGTAAAAAAATCTTAGATCTATGTGTCAATGATAGTGCTTATGCAGAATAGACCGACCCTTTCAGTGAGTAATGGTAATTTTAAACTGTGATATCGTGTGGGTATATTTAGTGCTCATTTGTCACATGACTTGGTAGCTTATGGATTTTTTGTTTTGAAATTTTATCACATTTTTTTAACTTGTTTTTTATCTGCTGCAGGGCATTAAAGAGATATCCAGTCGTGCCAATATTGGTGTGAAGAGAATGGGGGAGCTTGATGTTAGACCATTCCTAGAAGCTATGAAGAAAAAATATAATGAGGAGGATGCAGAAGATAGAGCTTCAGAACTGTGTTCATTGTGGGAAGAGTATCTAGGTTGACATCAAGGCTAAACCAAAGAAAGCATAAAACTCAGGTTCTTTTCCTCCAGTTGTTTTGTTGTTCCATAAAATTATTTTTGTTTCTTTTGATTGTTACGATTTTTTTCTATAAATTATGAATCTCATTTTAGGAAATTCCTTTGATGTTATCCATTCAAAACATGTGATGAGTTATTATACACTGTCCTGCCTTCTTTCCTCTATTTGAACCCGATTCTGTTATTTTCCTTCTTTTTTATAAATTTTGTTTTACCTTTTTCTATTTTTTGGGTACTTTTTTGTTTTATTTTGTTCTTACACAGTGATGTTAAAATAGCTAACTTTATCTTTTGCATATTTGGGGGAAATGCATGAATATGATAGGAGGAAAGTATAGATCTGAAAGTTGAAGGATTATGATTTAACCTGGAGTTAGCATACCGATGCAAGAGAAAGAAAGACACGACTACTGAAGTGGATTTGTAACCTGGAGTTACATTCTCATTCTCAATCTTGGACAAGGTTGAGCCATTTGATCATGTGTGGGCGAACACATAGGTTCTCTGTGCACAAAAGGGTTCAAAGGTTCAAGGTGGGGTTGGACCATTTGGACTTCTGACCTGGTATAGCTTACATACAATAGCATACCTTATCTACCTTTAAAATGCAGTAACTTTGGGAAACTGAGAAGATTGCTTTTAAAACAAATATTGGGATCGTAAACTTTGTGTGTGTGTGTGAATCAAATGAATGAAAAGGATAGCTCTTGACTACAAGACTTGTTTTTATTGATTTTTGGTTTTGGATATGCTTGTTTACTTTTGTAGCGTCAATATGTTTGTGCTGAGTGGTTTTATGTACTATTATGTAGCAGACATCAGAGAAGGAAAACAATACTGTAGTCGCATTGTCCCTTGGTATCTTTTATTATTTTATTAAAAGCTTAACATTTCTCCCTTGGCGTTTTGGTATGCACAGGCAGTGTAGGCATTAGGAAATGTTGCTGGAGATTCTCCCAGATGTCGTGATCTTGTTCTCAGTCATGGGGCTTTGGTTCCTGTTTTGGCACAATTGAATGAACATGCCAAGCTTTCTATGCTACCTGGATGCTTTCAAACTTCTGCGGGGGCAAATTTCTGTGAATGCTTTGGCTATATTCTTTTTAAAAAACATAGCTATATTTGCTCTCTTAATCATGATCATTCAAGTAAACACAGTAGTGCTGATGATTTCTGGTTGGTTTGTTTGTAATTATAAGAAACAATGCAGGAATTATGGCATGCCCTTTCAAGCTGTCCAAAGACAACATTGAACTACAGTTTGCCACCAATCACTTAGGTATGTGGGAAGTGTTACTGTTTTAATCTCAGGAGTAAGGTCCAATCCATTTTGTTTACTTTTTTTCTTAATTTTTATTAATCATCATTTTGCCCCTTCAGAATCAAGCTTGCATAGTTTTCCTGCATAGTCTTTATTTTCTGTCTTGGTATTCTTTTTTTTCCCCCCTCTCTTCATTGCATACTTGGTTGTGTGGTGTCTGGTGATGAGGCATTTAGGACTCATGAGATTTGCATGTCTTATCAAGTTTGGATTGTAAATTTGATGTATGGTTCTTTATTATTACAGAAATACCGACTTCATACCCGACGAGTTGTTGGAGGCATTCTTTGCTAAAGTGGAGCTTGAGTTGTCAGAAACGTGATGGAGGTGATAAGGTTTAACTCTTATCAATAAGGAAATATAAGTTGCTATGTATATTAAATACTTGTGTTCAAAAAGCATTGATTAACTAATTGATGATATGTTGTTCAGTTGGAAACTAAATTTTATAACCGTAGTTACACCAAATTTGTTAAGTGATCATACCAAATTTGTTGTACAGAGATGAAGATGATTCAAAGCTATTGATACAAAAGGCATCAGAGATGAAGATGATTTCAAAGTTGTTGACACAAAGGCTTGGCTTCGGGCAAATAAAGGATCCGATGTGTGTGTATGCAGATGCTTGGTGCCTTGAACTACCCAAATCCAATCATGGAGTTTTTGAAGACCAACATAATAAGCCTTTATTAATTTGGGATCAATGATATTGCCTTTATATTTTTTTTCCTTGATTGCCCTTTTAATAGTACTTACATATAAATCTTGCTCGGCCTTTGTATAGTGTCTGCATATGAATCAAATTGCATTTTTATTTTATCTTTACTTTTTGTAATTTATTATAATGCAAATAATCCAAGTACATTGTGCATATCAACGTCACCCAGTTTAAATGTGTTTGCATTTGTATATCACCCAAAGCTATATGTAAGGTGCTCTCAAATTACTTGGAACTTGCTTAAATATAGTTTGACGTTGTCCCGTGCAGTGCACGAGTTGTTGTCTACAAGTTTATTTGAAAAATAAATTAATTAGAAAAAGAATTAAATAGTAATTTTGTTCCAAAAATAAAAAATAAAATAAATTGCTGGGCTCACATTAATGTTACTTGGAAGTTGCTTAAATATAGTTTGATGTTGCCCCCGTGCAGCACACGAGCTGTTGTCTACAAGTTTATTTGAAAAATAAATTAATTAGAAAAAGAATAAAAAATTAATTGTGTTCCAAAAAAAAAAGAGTAAAATGGTAATTCATCTCTAATTAGAGAAGGAATTTCTCCCTCACAAAGGTTTATTTTTTTTACAATCCCTCACTAATTAGCTAGGGAATATATCCCTCACAAATATTCCTTCACAAATAGCGTCGGAAAACCGTTTCCCTCACAAATAGCGACGGAAATAATCCCTCACAAATAGAGACGGAATTTAAAATCCATCACAAATAGCGACGGAATTTATCCCTCATAAATAGAGACGGAATTTAAAATCCGTCGCTAATTGTGACGGAAAAAATCCCTCACTGTTAGTGACGGAATTTATCCCTCACTATTAGCGACGGAAATAAATTTTTTGTTTTTTTCGTCCCCACTTTTTTGTGACGGAAAATATATATTTGTGAGGGATTAATTCCGTCGCAAATTGCGACGAATTAATATTTCCCTCGCTAATTTTTTAGCGACGCCAAAATCAGTTACGATTTTAGCTCCGTCACAAAATTCCGTCGCTAATAGATTAGTGACGGATTTTTAATCATTTAGCGAGGGATTTCTTCCCTCGCTAAAACTGATTTTTCTAGTAGTGTATATTTGAAAGAAAAGAAAAACATAACTTGTAAATAGTTAATTGGTCATAATACCCACACTAGTGCAGAAAGAGGATTTTATACCGGTTGAAGTTGACTTTTTACGTCACTCCCTCTACTAATTCTTCAACATGTTGTCGTTTCGGGGCGGAACCTTCCGAAGGCTTCATGATTCTTCTCCACATAATGTAAGATTCTAGGGTCGATTCATTAATTGAAAAGATACAGTGAAGAGCAACCTGATGTATTTTGTCCACCAGATGATGGCAGAAATAATGAGTTCTTCTCTGGATTCTATAATGGTGTCAAGAAAATAACTCCCTGGTTTTCCCATCATCTTTGGACAAATTTCTTCAGTGAGGAGGAAAACTAGGGAGTTATTTTCATGACACCATTATAGAAACTAGAGAAGAACTCATTATTTCAACCACCATCTGGTGGACAACATGCATCAGCTTGCTCTTCATTGTATCTTTTCAACTAATGCATCAACCCTAGAAAATATGCATTATGTGAAGAAGAATCATGAAGCCCTTCGGAAGGTTCCGTCTCCAAAACGGCAACACGTTGAATTTGAAGAATCAGTAGAGGAAACTGACACAAATGACAACAGCGATGATGAGTATCCCTCTTGGGTGCACGATGATGAAATGCCTAGTTTTGAAGCACTTAGAAGAAATGACAACAGTAATGACAGGTATCTTGAGACTAGTTTTGGCCAGTACTAGAGGAGTAACTAAGACCAAATCGAGCAGTAGATTCTGCCGAAGGATTCGATGGAGTGTACTCGGGTGCGATGGGAGAATACTCCAGTGTGGGTGGACTATACTCTCCGATCTCTTCCTTATCGCTGGGGATCTGAACAACGTCCGACCCTTGATGAACCTCCCTGGCAGCTACGAGCTTCCTGGTAGAGGGTGGTCTTCTCTGAAGCATGTGCATACGAAGGCCTGGGTCCCAACGGTCAGTGTCAGCACGGGGATCAGTATACTGGTTCATCAGATCGCGATCCTCATCGAGATAATGATCGCCAAGACGAGAAGCACGTTCCTCATTCCTCACAAAGATAGCTCGATACTCCCTTGCAGTCATCAGCCTGCTAATAGGGGGACTTGACACGACCACAGTTTTCATCTAAAGACATGGTCTGTTGTCAACAGTAGTCAATTATTCAGCAAAAAGGAGATAATATACACACACTGTTACATGTACAAGTGTTCAGACTATATCTCAGTTGTATTGCATACCACAAAATATGAATATGAAAATCGAAGAGCAAAACCTGTATACAGTCAATCCTCCTCTATTTCATCGGATAAAACCGATTGCTCAAACTCAGCATCCATAATAACCCCATCCATAACATGAATAACAATTTTCCTTTTTCTAACATCTACTATTTTCGACCAAATCCTATAAACAACCACCGTTCCATCTACTAATTCTAACATCTACTATTTTCGACATGTACAAGGGAAATCCAGACAAAGAATCATACGACACAGGCTCACTAAAACGTAAATCAACAGAGCAAAAAACAGCGAAAGCAAAATAGATAAACAAAAAAAAGGAAAGAAAATGAAAAAAAAAATGAAGCAGTGACGCACCTACGAGGGATTCTTCTTCTTCACCGGTTTTTTAAGCTTTGTTTAGAGGGAACAGTAGAGTGTACAGTAAAACCTAAAAAGATTATCAAACACATTAAAACCAAAAAGGGCCAAAGCTATAGGATAAAAGAACAAACCTATAAGCAAGCAAAAGGAAACTAAGCCAGATCTGCGACGGGGTTTCAATGGAGAACGGCGAGAACCACGAGAAGGAGCACGACGGCAAGAACCACGTGAAGTAGAGGTATTCGAATGGATATAAGAGAGGGTGTGAACGACGAAAGTGCACCGGCGAGAGAGAGGTCTCGAACGGCAGTGAGAACGAGAGCAGCGGCGAAAGAGAAAGAGAGAACAAGAAGAGAGTGAAGTCCCTGTTATCTCAAAGAAAAATGCTTTGCGGGTATCAGAGAAAGTTATTTTAATCAAAAGAATAACTTTTAACACCAGTTATATAAAAAACCGGTGTAAAAAGTTAAGTGATAATTTAAACAATTGCCACCGCGTCATTTTTACACCTGTTAAACCTATAACCGGTGTAAAAAGTGAACCTTTTACATCGGTTATGTATATAACTGGTGTAAAAAGTTACACGATAATTTCAAAATTGCCACTGCGTCACTTTTTACACCGGTTAAACGCAAAACCGGTGTAAAATACTTAATTCTTTTCTGTTTCGTGCACTAGTGCCATTAACTCAAATTAAAAATAAAGATGTTGTCTCAATAAAAATTGCTCAACACTAAAGCCATTTTTTTTCACGTTTCCTTTCATTTAAATGGTTTTAAAAAACCACTAATTCATTCAATTATTTTAAACGGCTAAAAAAAATAAAGAGCTATTAAAATGAAACTTACAGAATTAATGTAGTTAAATAATTCTTTTTTTAAAAAACAAATCATTTAACAATCCAGATATATAAACGAGAAAATCACAATAAAATTAAAAATTTCTCATTACATTTTCTCTTTAATGAAAAACAACCTTAAAATATTACCACTAAGTACTATGATATTATCATAGGAAGTAACCTTAATCAATTATTTACCAAGCTGCAACTTTTCCATTTGAAACAATAATTTCCTAACGAATTATCTTATTCTACCAAATTCAGTTTGAACATTCCATTAGTAGTATAACCCTTCCCCACAAAAATACTATTCTTAGTGAGGGTATACAAATCAGCCTCTATGGTTTGAGTAAACCCAGCTTTGTTAAGAAGATAGCCTGAAACTAAGTTCTCTTCCTCATCTCTGGAGTATGCATAACCTTTTTAAGAACCACAGTCTTTCTAGAGGTAAACTTCAATTCCACTTCCCCTGTTCCAGCAACAACTGTGGGGTGGGATTCTCCCAACAACACTTTCTGATTCTCAGCAACAGAATAAGTCTTAAACAAAGATTTATCATAGCAAACATGACGTGTAGCGCCAGTGTCTACCCACCATCCCTCAGATCCACCAACAACATTGATATTAGAAATCATTGCAATATGTTGGTCCTCAGTAAGGTTAGCCTGCAGGGCAGGATGACCTTTGAATCGGCAGTTCCTAGCCAAGTGGCTAGGCTTACCACAGTTATAACAACTAAACTGTCCTGAGGGGGTGTAACATCCCAACTTTCCCCAAGTTTAATAATTAATTATCCTAAGTGAAAAAAGGATTTAATCCCTATGGATTAATAAAATTTATAGCCTTTAATTTAGTAAGTTAAAGCAAAGTTGGAACCTAGGGGTAAAATAGTAATTTTTCCAAGGATTTATGAAATGTGGGACTAATTATTCTTGTGTAATTTTAATTGATTAATTTACCTAAGGTTCCTGTGAGGACCAAAGAGTAAATTAGGATAATTAAAATGGGGCTTATTGGCTAATTTTTAATAAATCTATGCCTTTACCCCACCGTGCACCGCACTTTCCCTTACTCCACCCTAGCACCCTCTCATTCCCTCTTTTACTCCCTCCCATTGTGAAACAGAAGCAGCAGTAAGAAAAACAGAAAAACAGAAAAAAGAAAGAAAGGGAAAAAAGAAGAGAAGAATGGCACACGACGCGGCGCCCTGAGGCGCGGTGGCGTGCCGGAGAAACAGAAGAAGGGAGGCCGCAAGGGAGAGGGTGACCGAGAGAGAGAGAGAGAGAAAGCATAAGAGAGAGGGATAGCGAGAGAGAGAAATGGAGAGACAGAGAACAAGAGGGACTGAGAGCAAAAAGAAAGAGAGAAAACACGAAAAGAAGAAGAAGAAGAAGAAGAAGAAGAAGAAAAAGATGAACCAAGACTTAAATGGGGAAGATTGATTTGAAGAGGAAGCTTGAACTCAAGCTTTAATGCAGGATGAAGTCAAGCCCTAGAATTTGGGGGTTTTCATCATAAAAATTTTGGGAGCAAAGGTAACATAGATTCCCTTCTTAAAACTCCCAATTTAGGCTGTGCTTAGGTTATTATTCAAATTATTGAAATTTTAGTGGGATTAGTTAAGGGTTGGCTGCGTCCCCAACCCCCCACAAACTTATGTGTGATGTTTTCCCCATTGTGAAAAATGTGGGACACGGCCGTGTTGGCTAACACGGTCATGCCGTGCTCCCCTGCAATTATTGCTCAAAATTTTTATGTTTTAATATGTTTGGCCTATAGTTTGGGTCCGTAATTGAAGGGGTTTCAACCATAGATATTAGGCAATATTAAATGAAATAGAATTGCTTTATGATTGATGCATTCAATTGCTTGAAACTTGATTGTGTATGGAATGTTTCTCGGTCCGATGTTATCACGGCCGGCGGCAAACCCGTTGGTTATGATTCGTTGCAACATTTACCGGCGGGGACTACCTTTTGGTTGATTACCCGATAATTGGGATCTTAACTCAATTGCAATTGAGCCAGGGGGTACACCTGAGGATTTATTATGAATTATGTTTAAATTGTGAGTGATGCTTTATGATTGACGTATGACATTATGTTGAATTGGTTGGTGATGTGTTCATGATTTTAAAGTTTGTGTGACACTTTAAAATGTGATTGCTCCTGAATTGAGTTTGTGTGCCAATATTGATGTTTGATTTGAATTATTGGACGTAGTGAGCAGGAGTTGATTAAAGTATTTTTGAAAGATTATGTTTAAGCTTGTTTAGGAGGAGTTTTCTATACATAGCACACCATGTATGGCTAAAGACAAAGGTAAAAGTTTTTATGATTTCAAGTCTATGTTACTGAGTTTTATAAACTCACATTTTGGGGCGTTGTTTTCAGGTACAAGCTTATTGGAAAGGTTCAGAGCATGATATTATGCTCGGTCTTGCCTTCCCGCGAGACCTTGAGTCACTGGATCACGAATCTTTGTCTTAAGCATTAGGTTATGTCCCTATAATGTTAGAGAATAATGTATAAGTTGCATTTATTTTATCTTATTATTATTATTATTATTATTATTGTAAAGCGTTGTATTTATTAAAAATAATTTCCGCTTTTCAAAACTCTGATCCATGCATGCCAATTTTAGTGTATTAGAATGAGATTCTTATAACGTCCATTAGTAGTAAATATGTTCATGATTCCTTATGTATTCAAAGATATTATTTCGTCAAAGTCCTGTAGTTTTCAACAACTGTACTTTTCATTTCTCATTATTCAAAGGAAAAAATTTTCCACGTTTAATTTTAATTCCTGCTAGTTTAGCACGTAATTCTCCGATTAGAGTCGGGGCGTTACATTATGGTATCAGAGCAGTTCGAACCTCTCGGACTGTGAGTTAAGAGTGTCTAGAAGTGATCTGGTTTTGGAAAAAGTCAATTGTGGCTGTAAATCCGAATTTTCTAAGTTCTTTTGATGAATTATTGAGGCAGGCCACCTCAAGTATTTGTCTAAGGAATGAAAGGAATGAAGACTAGCAGAAAATTGTCTAAGTCTGTTCTCGCCTTGCGAGACTTTCTCATCCATGTATATACTTATACATATAGTTTTAGAATTTCGAAATGATTGTCTAATAGTAGTTCTGGTCGTGAAATTGAAGCCACTTTAGCCTGCCTAAGCCACAGGTGTACAGCTGGCCGCAGTGACATGAGTTGGCCACGTTAAACTCTGCTACTATTGGAAGTTCATCACAAGAGCTATGGCTCCCCATCCCCTTTAATGTGTGTATTCTCTAAACTTCTAAGGTGTTGTTTGGGGGAAAAGCATGAATTAGGTTTGGGCAAAGTTGACTTGTTCATATGTTGAGATGTTTAAAGCATGTCTTGATTCATGATGTTATGTGAAATTTGTTGTTCTTATAATTTTCGTGGGTTATTCCTTGTTTTTGAGTCCTTGTTTAATCGGATAAAGGTCTATGTTTTAATGATAAATATGTTTGGAATTAATGTGATTCAGTTGATTTCATGAGATTCTATGTGTGTTAATAGGTGTAAGTTGCTTACCTACTGATGTTAGTTCATTTCTCTATCCTCCGTGGGTTATTCCTTGATTTTGAGTCCTTGTTTAATTAGATAAAGATCTATGTTTTAATGATAAATATGTTTAGAATTAATGTGATTCAGTTGATTTTATGAGATTCTATGTGTGATAATAGGTGTAAGTTGCTTGCCTACTGATGTTAGTTCATTTCTGTATCCTCCTGTTCACATCAATAGCTGAGTTTCATTTATAATTAATAAATGCAAACTCATTATGCGGGTTGATTCATAACCTATTAGTGTTTCCTGTAATGCATGGATGACTTAGTTGTAGATTGATGATTCTTGCATGTAATGCCTATGATTATGTTTTGATGCTGAAATGTCGAGTCCTTTTGGGTGGAAAAGGGTGAATTGCTGTCCTCACTCCCACACCGACATATGTTTTGGAATTTCCTTCATTGTTCTCTCCACAGAGGGAATTTTGAAGTGATGTATGTTTTGACTCGCAAATATAAGTGAGTAAGTACCTTGTATTCCTTACCTATGTTCACGAGACGGACTAGGGGTTATGATCACAAATTGGTTAGTGTCATAACCCGTGTATGAAATGTTTAGTAAAATGACGAATTTGAACATTTCCACATTTGCTTAGATTTTATCAGCCTGATAAGTTTGGATGTGTGGTACTCCTGAAGCAGGAAAATGCGAATGTCACTTTGGAATATACGATCATGTGTTGTTTGAATTATTGTGGTCTAGCAATCCTTGTCAATTCTTTTGTTGTGACCACTTAGTTCAATAGCAATTAGAATTGATAAGTAAGGGTTTTTAGCGGTATTGTTAGATCAATTAGGATGGGCACTCATAATCGATTAGGTTTCCAACACTTGTTAATTAATCAAGTTTGTTTGACCTAACCATTATGAATGGATCTTGGATTGATTGGGAATCTCAAAGCCTTCTAAAGAACCTATAGGACTTTTGATTCGAAATACCTTAGTGTTTTCTAAAATCAAAAGGGATGATAAGCCAGACTTTCTAATGCCTAAGTTGTAATTAGGGAACCTCGGAGGTAATCAAGCCCTAGTGAGTTAGAAAAACCCTAAGTCTTCTAGGCATAGTGACCTTGGTGGAATAACCAGCCAAAGGAAGAGTATTAGACAATAGTCTTTGAACTATAAGAGTCTTAGTCATAGCTAAATCAGCGGGAATCCAAAGATATTAATGTCTACACTAGATTCATTACTCGGGGTATGAAGTGACTTGTTTGACCAATTACAAACTCTGTCTTGACTAAATAAGAATCTTATTGGGAATAAGACTTAGTTTGTAACCGGTTAACTAAATCACCGAATACTCTGGATAATTGACCTATTGTTGCTATTAATTCCTTTTCGAATTTCCAATGGTTTAGAACGATCAAGAAAGAGATGCATTTATGTTGCTTGGATTAACTTTGATGCCAATCATGTTTAAATTAAGTTATTAGCCTAGTGTCAATCATTTTTCGACTCTAGTTATTGATATAACGTCAGTTATGGGTTAGCACAAGTTATTGATGTGAGATCCATGATGGTTTAATATGAGTTTATAGGAATGAGGAGATGATGGATTTCTGGTTCAATTATAATTGAACCACAAGGGAGCACGTCCATATTAGTTAGGACCTAATAGTAATAGGCATCCTAATCTTCAAGAGTGAGGGAGGTAACCTTAGATCAGCCGAAGTCAAAGAAAGGAACTTACTCATTTGGTGTGGAGTAGGATTGTAGTTCATAGCGGAAGCGCGGGGAACGGATCCTACAGAAGGATAAGATAAGAATGTGGGACGAATTTTGGGGACAAAATTCCTAAAAGGAGGGGAGTAATGTAACATCCCAACTTTTCCCAAATTTAATAATTAGACATCCTAAGTGAAAAAGGGATTTAGTCCCTATGGATTAATAAAGTTTATAGCCTTTAATTTAGTAAGTTAAAGCAAAGTTGGAACCTAAGGGTAAAATGGTAATTTTTCCCAAGGATTTAGGAAATGTGGGACCAATTATTCTTGTGTAATTTTAATTGATTAATTTACCTAAGGTTCCTGTGAGGACCAAAGAGTAAATTAGGATAATTAAAATGGGGCTTATTGGCTAATTTTTAATAAATCTATGCCTTTACCTCACCGTGCATCGCACTTTCCCTCACTCCACCCTAGCACCCACTCATTCCCTCTTTTACTCCCTCCCATCGTGAAACAGAAGTAGCAGTAAGAAAAAGAGAAAAACATAAAAAAGAAAGAAAGGGAAAAAAGAAGAGAAGAAGGGCACACGACGCGGTGCCCTGAGGCGCGGTGGCGTGCCGGAGAAACAGAAGAAGGGAGGCCGCAAGGGAGAGGGTGACCGAGAGAGAGAGAGACAGCGTAAGAGAGAGGGATAGCGAGAGAGAGAAATGGAGAGACAGAGAACGAGAGGGACTGAGAGCAAAGAGAAAGAGAAAGAGCTCGAAAAGAAGAAGAAGAAGATGAACCAAGACTCAAATGGGGAAGATTGATTTTAAGAGGAAGCTTGAACTCAAGCTTTAAAGGAGGATGAAGTCAAGCCCTAGAATTTGGGGGCTTTCGTCCCAAAACATTTGGGAGCAAAGGTAACATAGATTCCCCTCTTAAAACTCCCAATTTAGGGTGTGCTAATTAAGGTTATTATTCAAATTATTGAAATTTTAGTGGGATTGGTTAAGGATTGGCTGTTGTCCCCAACCCCCCACTAACTTATGTGTGATGTTTGCCCTATTGTGAGTTCCACTGAGCTCCAATTGGAAAAAATGGTAAACCATGAGAATGAGTTGAAATTTAAATGTATTAATTGTGAGTTCTTCTCACTTAGAGGTGTAAGCAACTATAAGACTCACCTTTTAGAGTTTTTCCCTTTCCCTTTCCATTTGTGTGTATTCTTGATTTCTTTAAGCTTGAGTTGTTGAGAAGCATGAAAAAGGGATTTAATCTATGTTGTTCACATGTTGAATAAGTGGTATGACATTGAATAATATGCTAGTTTGTGGTTTGAAGTAGATGAGTTGATTCTTTCTATTTTTCATGTTATAAGCTTTGATTTTAAGTCTCAATAGATTGGATTTGAGGTTGAATATGAAAGGAAAGCAGAGATTTCTGCTGTACAGGCCACCACGGCCGTGCCCTGTTGCACGGCCAGGCCGTGCCCCGTTCTGTCTCTTGTGTTTTCAGAAAAATGTGGGACACGGTCGTGTTGGCTAACACGGTTAGGCCGTGCTCCTTTGCAGTTCTTGCTCAAAATTTTTATGTTTTAATATGTTTGGCCTACAGTTTGGGTCCTTAATTGAGGGGGTTTCAACCATAGATATTAGGCAATACTAAATGAAATAGAATTGCTTTATGATTGATGCCTTCGATCGCTTGAAACTTGATTGTGTATGGAATGTTTGTCGGTCCGGTGTTATCACGGCCGACAGCAATCTCGTTGGTTATGATTCGTTGCAACATTTACCGGCGGGGACTACCTTTTAGTTGATTAACCGATAAATGGGATCTTAACTCAATTGCAATTGAGCCAAGGGGGTACATCTGAGGATTTATTATGAATTATGTTTACATTGCGAGTGATGCTTTATGATTGACGTATGACATTATGTTGAATGGGTTGGTGGTGTGTTGTTCATGATTTTAAGGTTTATGTGACACTTTAAAATGTGATTGCTCCTGAATTGAGTTTGTGTACCAATATTGATGCTTGATTTGAATGATTGGACGTAGTGAGCAGGAGTTGATTAAAGTATTTTTGAACGATTATGTTTAAGCTTGTTTGGGAGGAGTTTTTCCATATGTAGCACACCACGTATGACTGAAGACAAAGATAAAAGTTTTTTATGATTTCAAGTCTATGTTACTGAGTTTTATAAACTCACATTTTGGGGCGTTGTTTTCAGGTACAAGCTTATTGGAAAGGTTCAGAGCATGATATTGTATTCGGTCTTGCCTTCCTGCGACACCTTGAGTCACCAGATCACGAATCATTGTCTTAAGCATTAGGTTGTGTCCCTGTAATGTTAGAGAATAATGTATAAGTTGCAATTGTTTTATCTTATTATTATTATTATTGTAAAGGGTTGTATTTATTAAAAATAATTTTCGCTTTTCAAAACTCTGATCCATGCATGCCAATTTTAGTGTATTAGAGTGAGATTCTTATAAAGTCTATTAGTAGTAAATATGTTCATGATTCCTTATGTATTCAAAGATATTATTTCGTCAAAGTCCTGTAGTTTTCAACAATTGTACTTTTCATTTCCTATTATTCAAAGGAAAAAAAATTTCACGTTTAATTTTAATTTCTGCTAGTTTAGCACGTAATTCTCCGATTAGAGTCAAGGTGTTACAGGGGGTCTTTGATCATTTTGATTCTGATTACCATTCTTGTTGTTGTTCTGATTACGACTTTGAAATTTCATATTTTCACCTTTCGGTTTCAATACATCAGAAGTGGATTTGACAACAACAATAACTTCCTCTTTTTGATCTTGTTTTCGGGCTTTTTCCTCTATACGCAGTCGAGTAATTAAACTCTCTTGTGAAAACTCTTGGGTTTTATGTCTGAGGATATTCTTAAAATCTTTCCAACTAGGAGGTAATTTATCAATCATTACAGCCACTTGGAATTTTTCATCTAAAGCTATACCTTTAGAAACGATTTCATGAGCAATTTTCTGGTGTTCGTGAGATTGAGCCTCTACAGATTTGTCATCAGTCATCAAAAACTTGAGGTAGCGGCTGACAGCGTATTTCTTTGATCCAGCCTCTTCAGTGTCATATTTTTTCTGCAATGCCTCCTTAACTTCCTTGGCTGTGGCTTTTGTACTGTAATAATCATAGAGATCATCAGATAAACCACTTAAAATAGAATTCTTACACATGAAATCACTGTCATTCCATGTCTCCAGTTCTTTTTGTTGAGCTTCTGTTGGATTTTCCGACAGAACATGCTTGTCAGTTGTGAGAACGGAATTGACTTTGCGCACAGTCAGGAAGAACAACATTTTTTGCTTCCATCTCTTGAAATCTGAACCTTCAAAGTGAAATGGCTTGTTGAGATCAACTGGAACGGTATCATGCTCGGCAGCCATGGCAGAAAAATGAACGTCTTAAAATTGTTGCTACAAATCTCGAACAGGAACAGAAAAATAGGCTGAGTAGCGGACTAGGTCACTCTCTTTAAGATGTTTCGCGACTCTGCCTGAATTATGCAGTAATATACAGCCTCGTCATCCTGAGGATAAAACAGCCCCTCAAGAGATATATGGTCTTCCCTGCACAAAGAAGAACCACCAAACTCACACCCAGTCACACTTTACTGCTCGGGAACTAAGAAAAGAGAAAACTCAATTTTTTTTCTAAAAAAACATTGTTTCTTGTTCTTCTACTTTGTCCATCTCATACATGGTTATGAAGCTTGAAAGAATCTGACCATACATTGTTCCCACGTACATAAGAAAAAGAAATGGGTTGTTAATTATTTTCAAATGGCTAAACATAAAAGAGCCACAAAACAATGATACAAAACGGTTAATAATAATTTTTTTTTAATGATTGAAAACGGCTCATCACTTTGACAACGTACGGCTTGTATACGTGAAGAATATTGAAAAATATTTTGACATATTGAAACATATTCAAAGAATATATATTCATTTTTAAATAAAACACAACAATTCCCCACTTGTTATCTTTAAAATTATTTCATCGAGCAGTAACGTAATATAACATAAGATTGAACATAAGTAATGGTGTTCGTAAACTTGAACCATTACATAGTGATGATGTTTCAGGTTGTACAAGAGTGACATATAGTCTTGAACTCTATTTCAGACAATATTACACACTCAACCTTTTAGGGTGTAGTTTAAAAGCCCATGCTTTACGGCCATGGACATTATCCCAGTATAGTGAATGCTCTAGAAAATTTTGACCAAAATTTCATAGGAACCGGCCTCACTTCCACATTCACATAGGTGAGTCTATCAAGAGTACTCTAGTAGCTAAATGCCACACTCCATATGAAGTATAGAACTCATTAAAAATCAATATTTGATCCAACCTTTTCAACACTACTAGATATCATGCTCTAAAATATATGAATGAGACATAGAAAATTATTATAGCATGATTCTCACATCTCCTTATAAGTTGTTATTACCCTTTGAACTTATTTCTTGGGATCTCCAGTCCATAGGTTGGGTTATCCTTATAAGAGACAATTTAATCTATGGGCATCAGTCTCATTCCTTTTGAGATTTTGAAAACCCTCTCTCTTGCCAATCCTTTCGTCAAAGGACAACCAAATTTTCTTCAGACCTCACATGATCCATCCTTACCATTATAATAACGGTTCTAAATATTTGTCATAGCCGCGGTAGTACCACAAAGGATCAATATGGCTGGAATCATTTTTACACATAAGAATATCTGAAAGGGTGTTCTAATCGGCATCGTTGTAACATTCAAGTACAATGGAAAACTTTTGATATTGTACTCCTAGGTTCATGGTCCTTTTAAAGTACCTCATGACTTTCTTAATAACAAATCAGTGTTTATTATAATTGGTACACTATTCGAAGTAAAACCCCCACTATATTTTCAATTTAACTCGAAAGGTTCATAGATATCAAAGAGCTGAGAGAATAAGTTTTATATTTTATTGGTTGCAACACTTTTCACGTACTCCAAACTCATCTTTTTATACTTGTTACAAAATTTGAAAAAAATTAACCAAAAAAGAAAACTTTTTTTTTTGTCACTCTTCTAGCTCTTCCTCGTATGGTGTGGCATATATATTTGAAAGAAAAGAAAAACATAACTTGTCAATAATTAATTTGTCATAATTCCCATTAACTCAAATAAAAAATAAATATGTTGCCTCATTAAAAGTTGCTCAACACTAAAGCCATTTTTTTTCACGTAACCTTTCATTTAAATGGTTTTAAAACCACTAATTCTTTCAATTATTTTAAACGGCTAAAAACAATAAAGAGTAATTAAAATGAAACTTACAAAATTAATGTTGTTAAATAATTCTTTTTAAAAAAAATTAAAAACAACCTTAATCAAAATTTCTCATTACATTTTCTCTTTAATGAAAAACAACCTTAAAATATTACCACTAAGTACTATGATATCATCATAGGAAACAACCTTAATCAATTATTTATCAAGCTGTAACTTTTCCATTCGAAACTAATTTCCTAACGAATTATCTTATTTTACCAAATTTAGTTTGAGCATTCCATCAGTAGCACAACCCTTCCCCACAAAAATATTATTCTTAGTGAGGGTATACAAATCAGCCTCTATGGTTTGAGTAAACCCAGCTTTGTTAAGAAGATTGCCTGAAAATAAGTTCTCTTCCTCATCTCTGGAGTATGCATAACCTCTTTAAGAACCACAGTCTTTCCAGAGGTAAACTTCAATTCCACTTCCCATGTTCCAGCAACAACTGTGGTGTGGGAATCTCTCAACAATACTTTCTGATTCTCAGCAACAGAATAAGTCTTAAACAAAGATTTATCATAGCAAACGTGACGTGTAGCGCCAGTGTCTACCCACCACCCCTCAGATCCACCAACAATGTTGATTTCAGAAATCGTAGCAATAAGTTGGTCCTCAGTAAGGTTGGCCTGCAGGGCAGGACGACCTTTGAGTCGGCAGTTCCTAGCCAAGTGGCTAGGCTTACCACAGTTATAACAGCTAAACTGTCCTGAGGGGGTCTTTGGTCATTCTGATTTTGATTACCATTCTTGTTGTTGTTCTGATTACGACTTTGAAATTTCATATTTTTACCTTTCGATTTCAATAAAGCAGAAGTGGATTTGACAACAGCAATAACTTCCTCTTTTTGATCTTGTTTTCGAGCTTCCTCCTCTATACGCAGTCGAGTAATTAACACTACAAGAAAACACGGGATTACCGACGGCCCAAAAAGCCGTTGGTAATGCTAAATTTCGGACGGGTTACTGACGTCCTAAAGACCGTCGGTAAAATGGGCGTCGCAAATGCCTACCGACGGCGCTTTCGTGGCCGTCGGTAATACCGACGGTTAATGCCGTCGGAAACATACCGTCGGAATTTTCCGACGACTTTGGACGTCGGTAAATGGGCAAAACATTTCCGACGGCCGTGGCCGTCAATAAATCCTTTTTTTTAAATAAAAAATAATTAATTTCTGTAATTAATTTAATTTATTATTTATTTATTAAATTAAAATATTAAATTAAATGACTAAATTAATTTATAATTGAATTTAATTTATTGAATTAATTAATTAATAAAAAGATAATTGAAATATTTATTTAACTTAATGAATTTAATTAATTGAAATATTGTAATTAATGAATTTAATTTATTAAATTATTTATTTATTTAATTATTAAAAATAATTGATTCCAATATTAAAAAATATTTATTTATTAATTTAATTAACTATTACTAGTAATTTAATTTAATTATATTTATTACTTTTAATTCTTAATTTATTTCCATATTTAAAAATGCGATAACGTAAACGAAAAAGATCAGTAATAATTAAAAAAAAAGAAACGTAACAAATAACTAAAAAAACCGACGAACAAAGATCAACAGTAAATAAAAAAAATCGAAAAATATGAAAAAAAATATAAGTACAAACAGAACTAATAGTCCAGGTAGTCCTCATCATTACCATTTTTATTAGGAGGCGGAGGAGGCGAAGGCGGAGGCGGTGGAGGAGGCACCTGGCGAGCTAGCAACTGGTACAACTCCTCCTGTCGCTTCAGCACCTCAGCCAACATGGCACTCGCCTGACGGGCGTCCTCTCGCTACTCGGCCGCGATCTGCTGCTGCTAGGCCATGGCCCGCTTCAGGTCCACTATCTCCTGCTCATTCGCAGCAGAGCAACCAGTGGCAGCACCACTACTCGAGGACTCTCCGATGTTGAGGCAGCGGGCACCTTTCTTGTAGTTACCGGCGAGGTCGCCAGCACCGTATAGGCGGCCCTTCTTCTTGCCGCTAACAATATTAGCCCATACCCTGAGCGGTGCAGATGGATCTTCAGGGCTCTGAGTGGGGGAAGATGATGATGTCTAAGGCATCATCTAAGACATCCACGCCTCAAACTCCTCCTGTCAAACATATACAAATAAGTCAATTTTTTTTGTCATAAAACAATATAAACATTATTAAAAACTATTCATTCCTGTAGGATGTGTAGGTGCCGAACGCACTGGAGGCTGTGTAGGGGCCGAACGCGCTGGAGCCTGTGTAGGCATAGATGTACGCGGACGTCGTGTGGATAACAATGTCGCATAGCCAGCATCGTCAATCCTAATAATGTTCGGCAGACGACGACGAGAGGGGTCGTTGGCAATGCCCTTCCCCTTCCGTTGACCACCAGTGGGTGGTCGGATCCTGCACCTCCTGATGCCATATATGTCTATAGAGCAATTCAATAATAACAATCATTAAATAATATATTTAAGCATAACAATATTACAAATGAATTCCGTTAAAATAAACAAGTTACATCCCTTTGCAGTATTTTTTTTGGGTACTAAGGCAATTTTTTTTACACAAACATCCAATTATACTTAGCTATGGTGTCGTGTCTCAGTAATATTTCTCAAAATACGTATAAATATCTACATAGTGAGATATGATTAGATATGTGCATAACTTTTTACATTGTGAATGCATAATAATGAAATATCTACGTATTTTTTATTTTGATTTAGACTCTCGGTATAATTTGAGTCGAGCTGTGTGAACCCATATTAAGGCAAAACTCTTCTAACGCCTATTTTACCATTCAAAGACTTGAACTCGAGACATTATTTAATTAAAAGAAACTAAACTCCTTACCACTTCGATTAGCAGACGTCGGTTGTAATATTATATTCTAGTTAGAATACGTGAATAAATATCCATATGGCGAGAATAATTAAAAGAATTTTATACATCAGTTACAGTAAATAAAAATATACGTGAATAAATATCCATATGGCCAGATCATTTCTCTTCTCTTTGCTTCCATTTTTTTGTTCAGATCTACTTCTCATCTTTGCTCTCTCTTCTCTTTTCTTATTAGGTTATTGGTGCTTTGCTTCTTCTTCTCTCCACATAATCGAACACAAACAGGTAAGCCAACACTCTATTTCTTCCCCTCTCAGTATTTTTTTGCTTCTGATTTTGGTTCATGTTTCTCATTTTTAGGGCTTCTTCGACCTTTTTTGCCTTCCTGTGTTCTGTAATGGGAGTCATTTGTTTTCTGTAATTTTGTATTACAAAAGGCAAGAGAAAGTACATGGTTCTCCATCTTCTTCTACCATCTACTTGCTATTTTTTATCTCCTGTGTATATAAAAATGCTTGCTTCTCCATTTTCTTCATTGTTTTCATCTTCTTCACCATCTTGATCTTAAATTTTGTTTTTGTTTTCTTACGAAGCAGACACCGTATAGGTTGCAACTTGAATAATATACTGCATTCAAGGTACTATCAGTTACTTCCATTCACCCATTACTTTGATTATTTCTTGCTTTTGTTATGCTTTATTTAGTACCTTTTTTTCAAGTTCATATTTTTATTATGTTTTTCACCTGAACTACCCCAGTAATTCTCTTGATGCAATAGAACACTGGAAAGTTCATGAAAAATGTCATTGTTGTTGCCAAATAGTTCTTGGATGAAAAACACAACAAAATTAGAGAAGTGCATTTAAGTCTTACTATGCCTTTAGTTATGTCTCTTATTATATTTTTTGGTGTTTTCTAATGAAGCTACTTCTTATACATGATTTAGGCTAGAAATAATATAGATGTCACCTTCGTGATGTCTATTGTTTTTATGCTAATTGTCCTTTTCGAGGCCCTTTTTTAAAAGTTCTTCTCCTTTGCATTTTTTGTCAAAAACCTGTTTGTGATTTGTGTATTTTGGTTTGTGATGGCATTGATGCAGGGGATTATAACAGTCAAAGTCGAACCAATCAAATTACAACATTGAGACCACTTGTGTCTGAATATGATGAGGAGGAAAAAGTATATGATGTCATTTCAAAGGAGCATGAATATCATTTTAGGAGGCCCGGATCAAGCGAGGATGCTTTGCACTTTTCATATGCATAGTATGTAAAATTATTGAATTGTTCATTTTCTAAGAAAATACTTAATATAAATCGGTATTTCTCTTTGCTTAAAAAAAATCGGTGTTTCTTTGAACTATCTTGCTCTTTTTTTTTCATGGATTTCTTATGATTTATTTGACTGTTTTAAATAAACACTAACATATATGGTTCTTGATGAGAATCTTTGGAAAAAGAAAATGATTGTAGAAACCATAAATTTTGGTACTGCTTTGTCTTTCTTGGTAGTAAAGATATTTTAATAAGTTCAATGAAAGAAAGTGCTAGAGATATACTTTTTAATCAATTTAGTGAAAAAAAGTCGGAGAGAAACCATGCATCGAGAACTCTTAACATGGATATAAAAAAATTCACAGCGGGAAGTAAGGAAGACAAGTAACATGATCAGATTGACGAGTATAGAAGTTAGAGAATCCGAGAGTTAGAGAGAGAAGAAAGTGAGAATTATTAAATTTGTATGTTGTATTTTCATATTTTGATTCTCTAAAACAGAGATATCAGTATTTATACATGGTTCTTAGTGGCAGTCGCTAAACTACTGAGCTGACATACAATTGTTCTTTAATCTTTACACACTATTTTCTTCGATTTTTTTTGTTCTTATTTGCTTTTCTTTCTTATGTTATATTTGTTTTTGTTTTTACTTTTTAGTTCTTGACATTGAATGTGTTCACTTGACTTTGATGTTCAGTTTGAATTCCAGGTATGCAATTTGCAAGAGCAAGAAGGAAGAAACTTGGACTTGAACCATTTGATGGATTAACACATACCCAATGAGAAAGGGGTAGGTGAAACTCATAGCTCAAGTTTACATCTTTCTTATAAGAAAAAAAATCAATTTTGTTTTTAGATATAGTTAATTCATACAAGAATCAATTTTATTATTATTATGCATGTGATGAAACAACAATCAAAGTAGTATATTTTTACTTTTTCAAATAATCAAGTTGGAGCTTTTATTTCCTGATCAATCTAATTACTAGAGTTTGGGGCAAATCTTCTTTATTCAATTACAAGTCTTCCATGGACAAGGTACCTACGGGAAAAAGGTCAAAACAAGAGATTCTAATTGGCTCTCCACAGAGGAGGAAAGGACTAGACTCTTGGTATATCTCTTTCATTTGGCTTCTGTTGTATGTAAATTGGACTCATGAAATTATGTGACATTTGTTTGTTCATGACTTTTAAAAGATTGTTTCACCTTTCTTATTGTTTGTTTTAAAGATTATTGCCTCTATTTTTTTAGCTTCTCTGATCAATTTGGAGCACAAACAATGACCGAAACCATTTTGGACCTTTGTGAAAAGGGTTCTCTGGATTTTCTGTTTGGCATGAACTATCCCTCCAAATATGGTCTTTTGCAGAACAGAGTCCTACTTCTTCAATATTTTACTAAACTAAAATAAGCAAAATGTGGCAGCATTTGATGCTTTCTTTCTTTTGGTTGTGTAGGTTTGAAAAGAGAAAGATATTGTCATTTATTAATAGCATGTACATGTACTAATAGCTAATAAAAAATATGCATATGTCATTTGTGTAATTAAAGAAACATGGCAGCAACTTTAAAAGAGAGTTTAGGCCTAACATAATAAGGAAATGGAGGTGTAGCTATTCTTCAACCAGCACATGATATAATACATATTTGGTTGTCATAAGAATTACTTTATATATATTTTTGTAAGGTGATTGCATCAGCTACCTTTGCATTTGGAAAAATGATAATTCGGAAGCAGTTTCGTACTATTAAATTGCCATTTTTTTTATTTTTTTTCAAAAACTATTAAATTGTCATATTTGTGCTATTAGTGTTAAATTGGTTTATTTTACATTCATGAGATCAATCCTCTCTACATGTTACCTTCACCCTAACATAAAACATACATCAGACAAAATTTCCTCTGTGGAGAGAACTATACATCACTTCAACATTAAACATAATTTCTTAGCCAAAGCATACATCACTTCAAAATTCCCTCTGTGTAGAGAACTATGAAGGAAATCAAATAAATATGTCGGTATGGGGGTCAACAACCAACCCTTTTCTACCCAATGAGTCAATCGACATTTCGTTAGAGTGCATACCTAATTAGAAGAACAAGAGAGTGTCCACGTCCTTCGATGCTAGTGGCGGTCTCGGAGCAATGTGGCGGCCTTGGACAAAAAATACTAAAAACATAGAAAATTTTAAAATTAGTTCATCATATATAGTTTCTTATTCAACTTGAATTTCAGACACTTTAATTTTTTCTAATGTTAAGTAACTCATTATTCATATTTTATTATCCAATGCAGAAAAAAATTAATATAAACAAAATAATCTCATCACCTCTGCCAACACCAGAACAATAGTGCCTGCCTTCTAAAATCGTAACCTAGCCAAGACTCATCAGCCTTTAATCTGGCATGGAAGGGAAAGAATAAAACTAGAACAATAAGCAATAAATTGAAGCAAAACAACAAAACTTCTATTAAGTTCCTTACATCTAAAAGCAATGGAAAATCACTGTGGTAGAACAACAACCAGCACAACAACCACCAGCAAAACAAGCAAACCAGACAACAAGCAAAACAAGCAAACCAGAATAACAACCAGAACAATCACTGTGGTAGAGTTCAATTTTCTATTAAGTTCCTTACATTTAAAAGCAATGGAAAAGAAAATTAAGTCACACAAATCATACCCAAACCAAATTCAATCATTACATATTTAATTAGAGTCTATATTCAATCATTACAAATATCAATTAACAACCAATACATCTAATATCTCAGTCAGAGAAGCCAACCTCGATCCAGTGGCAGAGAAGGTACGGCCTGGATAGTGGCAGCGGCAGTGCCTAACAGTGACAGTGGCGGTGGCTGGCAAGAGACAGCACGGTGGCTGGTGCGTGGTGCGCGACGGGTGGTGGCCGGTCGTGGTGCTGGCTGGCTGCGATGCGGTGCGGTGGTGCCCGGTGGCTAGTGGTCACGCCGGAAAAAAGGGAGTGGGTGTGGTGGTGGCCGCAATAGATAAAGGGAGCGGGCAGTGGATGTGGTGGTGCGCGGTGGCTGGTGGTCGCGCCAGACAAAAGGGAGTATGGGTGGTGGATGCCGCGATGGGCAGTGGGAGTGACGGTGGTGACAGTGGGACAGTGGGTGTGGTGGCCGAAGTTCCACACAGAGAGAGAGAGACAGTGACAGTGGTGACGGTGGGAGTGACGACTGAAGTGCGGGGAAGAAGGTTGTGGTTTGATTCATATCGCAGATTACCAACAGCCTTTTTTCCATTACCGACGGCTAAAGCCAGTCAGTAAACCCAACAGTCACACGCGGCGTTTTCGACGGATAAACTTTTAATTATCGCGACTCATTTCAAAATAACGACGACCTGCACATACCGACGAGGTAATTACCGACGGGTCACACCCATCGGTATTTGAAAACTTGGTGGGAATCAAAAGGCGGAAACATACCGACGGCTTTAACCATCGGTAAGTTTAAGCAGATAACGACTTACATTTACCGACGGTTAAAGCCGTCGAAAAATGCCTGCATTTTGCGACGGACTGAGGCCGTCGGTAAAAGGCCATCGGTATCCGCGTGTTTTCTTGTAGTGTAAACTCTCTAGTGAAAACTCCTGGATTTTATGTCTGAGGATATTCTTAAAATCTTTCCAACTATGAGGTTATTTATCAATCATTACGGCCACTTGGAGTTGTTCATCTAAAGCCATACCTTCAGAAACGATTTCATGAGCAATTCTCTGGTGTTCGTGAGATTAAGCCTCTACAGTTTTGTCATTAGTCATCAGAAACTTGAGGTAGCGGCTGACAGCATATTTCTTTGATCCAGCCTCTTCAATGTCATATTTTTTCTGCAATGCCTCCTAAACTTCCTTGGCTGTGGCTTTTGTACTGTAATAATCATAGAGATCATCAGATAAACCATTTCAAATAGATTTCTTACACATGAAATCATTGTCATTCCATGTCTCCGGTTCTTTTTGTTGAGCTTCTGTTGGATTTTTCGATAGAACAGGCTTGTCAGTTGTGAGAACTGAATTGACTTTGCACACGGTCAGGAAGAACAACATTTTTTGCTTCCATCTCTTGAAATGTGTACCTTCAAAGCGAAATGGCTTGTTGAGATCAACTGGAACGGTATCATGCTCGGCAGCCATGGCAGAAAAATGGACGTCTTAAAATTGTTATTGCAAATCTCGAACACGAACAACAAAATAGGCTGAGTCACGGACTAGGTTGCCTGAATTGTGCAGCAGTATACAGCCTCATCGTCCCCAGGATAAAACAGCCTCTCAAGAGATATATGGTCCTCCCTGCACAAAGAAGAACCACCAAACTCACATCCACTCACACTTTACTGCCCGGGAACTAAGAAAAGAGAAAAATCAATTTTTTCCTAAAAAACACTATTTCACGTTCTTCTACTTTTTCCATCTCATACATGGTTATAAAGCTTGAAAGAATCTGACCATACATTGTTCCAACGTACATTAGAAAAAGAAATGGGCTGTTAATTATTTTCAAACGGCTAAACATAAAAGAGCCATAAAAAAATGATACAAAACGGTTTAATAATTTTTTTTAATGATTGAAAACGGCTCACCACTTTGACAACGTACGGCTTGTATACGTGAAGAATATTGAAAAATAAGTTTGACATATTGAAACATATTCAAGGAATTTATATATTCATTTTTAAATAAAACACAACAGCATTAAAAGACAGTGAGTTTATCAATTCAATGACTGATTGGAAACAAACAATTATCCTTAATCTGGCATAATTAGCGAGTTCAGTTATTCCTGGAGTTCGATTAACTAATTGTAGTACGATCACCTACAGTTAACTAATTTATTAAGATTAACCAGATCATATGGGATTAAGCATGCTAAGAACAACACCTTTAATAAGATTGTAAGAAAACTCATAATAACAATTAAACAAATATCAAAGACATGGTAAAAGATCCCCATCACCCCTAGTGATGGATTTAGCTACTCATAGTATTTCTCAATAACATAGGTACAGCCGTACTGACTTTAGGTAAGGCCGTACTGAATATCCAGAATCACAAAAAAACGCTCAAATCTTGCTAGAATCTTCCCAAAATTACATCTTTTGCTTCCCATGTTTCCTTTTTTACTTTTCTGCATAAATGAGGAAATAGTGATCATATTTTATCTAATAAGGAACACTATTTTATATTCTAAATACCTCAATATTTCAGACAAATTTGAGTGTCAACACCTATTACATTCAAACAGAAAAAATGCTAATTATGAATAACTCATACATAGCAATAAAAATTTACACTTTATGGATTAGAAACGTTAGTTCCTTGCCACTTTTTGACTTTTGAAAACAATACCACAACAACAGCATTGGTAGCTTCACCAACAGACATAAATGAGTTGAGTTCATCAATGAATTTGCTGAATAATGTAAATTTGAATCGATACTTAATAATTTATGTCACATCATGTTAGGGAAAAATCGCAATGGATTGAAAAGTGTTCAGCATAATCATTAAGTACCCCAATATAATTGGATTGACCCAATTTCTAACATATTCAAGTTGTTGTCCAACTCCAGTGAGAACCCCTATGATATCGGATAATTGAGGATGTTTATTATGTTCCATAAAGTAATGGTTATTCAGACAAAATGTAGAAACTAAATTTTGAAAACATAAATAAGATTTAGAAAACTCACTAACTAAATAATCACTTTTATTTCATGTTGAAAACAAATGGCATGAGGTGTGAATGTGTAAACAAAAGCAGGAACTAACACATTATTAGCCTTCTTAATCTTTGTCCCCATTTGAAAATTTAACTTAAAGGGGTGCCTTGTAGAACGGTATTCTCCTATATTAGGGGCAACAACAAACTTGGCCACGTAGTAAACATGACCCTCAGTTATTTCCTTTTCAAACTTGTAAAGCAGTTGTTTCTTCAAAGAAGCATGAATCAGCGTACCCTGAATTGATCAAAAAATGCGTTATTAAATTGGTAGTCAGTAGCATTTTAATTATAAAAAAACTTTGATAAGATGATCCGAAAATTAAAACCTGTAGTAAGCATGAGGGTTTTAGTATAACTAGCCAAAGCTTGCAAAGAATTTTCAAGGAATTAATCGTAGGAAAAAGAACTTGAGTAAACAATGTGATTTGTGAAAACGATTGAGTTAAATGATGCTTCTGGAAAATTTTGGCTAGGAAAAACCTGGTTATTAAGAGTGTTCGCACCGCCTCTCTTTCCTGGGAATTTTTCCTAATGCATTATTTAGCACAACTAGGGTTTCAACGACCTAGAGCCAAAAAGTATTTTCAGATAAATAGGAGTGATACAAGGACTGAGAAAGATTTCAAAGATCGAGATTTCGAAGGAATAAAATATAGGGAACCTAGTGTTCCTATTGAGCATATGGGCCATGTGTCCTGTGCTGGGATTTAATGTCCTGCTTGCGTGCGCATTTTCTTGATTAAAGATTGGATCTAGTGTTCCGTATGGCGTGCCTAGTATCTCAACCTAAAAATTGAGCCTAGCGTTCCGCATTACGTGCCTAAAGTTCTGATCTAAGATTGAGATTAACGTCCCGTAGCTGAACACCTGGACCTAGTGTCCTATGTTTGAACTCTAAGGGGTATTTCTCGTCATCTCAGCTCACTGCATGATGAAGAATACCTGAGCATTACTTGAGTAGTATGGGATGCTCATTGTAGTGCTTAAACTTTGAGTTCCCTCCACCTTTTCAAAAGTGAACGTAGTTGAGGTTTGTCGATCCGCATTGATTAATTAAAACATTACTCAGGTGCTCCCTACGGTGAGCATGCCATATTGTAGAATTTGTTTGGATGCATACTGACCATTGAGCATCGACACTCGGAGCGTTTGATTGTCTTAAGGACTTCAAAAGGACGAGTTGTCACTTCATGCCCGTGTGGCAACAATGCCTAATACGTGGCAAGCCTAATGTGTGGCTATATCCTTGGTAGGGGAATTTGATTCGGACGTTGGGAAATAAAGTTTCTCGTCACTGCTGACCTTGTTTAAGGCTGCAGGTGTATACACAAACTTGTTCATAATGTATTGGCATGCATGGCTAACCACATTTATGATATGTGATGATTTGTTTGATGAAATTGATATTGTGATGACTTGATCGTTGATGTGTTGATATTATTGTTGTTCACATGCAATTGTTTGATATTGTTGTGCCTTGATTGTTGATCGGTTAGTTGATTTGTCTGTTCACATGCAAATGCTTGATATACCATGATGATGCATGCGGTCTATTAAGTATGTATATGTATATAAAAGCATGTCGTTGTATTATATATGTATATATTGTTTACATGCGACATAGCCTATGATAAACTCGTGGACAAAGAATTTACCCTTGCACTAGTGTTGGATTGGATATCCTTATGGATGTCACTTCCAGATGGAGTTCCATAGCTGCTGTAGTTTCGTCTTTCCAGGAGCGTTGGAGATTGAGCCAGTGGAGGAAGATTCCTCTGAATGTTTGTGTTTTGATCTTATTGAATTGTTTCTCAGTAAGAGTTATAGTTGTTGGCCAGCTTAGCTTAGGATTTTGTCGTTGTTATTTGCGTGGTTAGCCATTATTTTGTAATTACTATTTTCATAAAACCTCGCCTCAGTGCGACACGATTGTGTTATGTTTTATGTTATGTGAAGTATTATTTTGTGATGCGTTATACTCTGATATTTGCACAAGTCTGACTTTGCATTATTTAGAAAATTGTAGTACTCTTTATGTCTCATTTTTTAAAAGGGTTTTCAAAGGGAAGAAAAAGAAAATGAAAAAAAAATTTACTCCTATTTTCCATTGCGAAATACGTAAGAGTATTTTTTTTTACTGAAAGCATACAAGCATCAAATGTTTTCAGCATTAGATTGGGTTGCACAGTAGCGCTCCGGAAATGGGGTGTTACAAGATCATGGGCAGGATGGCCTAGAACAGTGCTCAGTGGTCACAAGGAGATAGAGGTGCCACTAAAAAGCCTCAACAATCAGGAATGTATAAAGTGGATGCCACCACTGCTGTAGAGGCCAAGTGGGAGGCTAAGATGGAGGCTTTGACCAAAAAGTTGAACATGGCAAAAACACAAGAAAGGGGGGTTTGAATTGGGTTTTAGAAAACTTTTCGCAAAACTTGTGTGTTTATGAAAACCTAAGTGACACAGTGATTTATACTAGTTCACTATCATCTGATAGCTACGTCTAGTCCCTTCACACACTTGAAGGATTTCTCCACTATAATAAACCTGATTACACTTGAGAGTATAATACTGCCAAACTGGCTATACTCACAACTTCTTAGAACGACTTAGTACAGTCAAGCCTCTAAGGAATACAACCACTATTGGGCTAAATACAATGTTCAAATAGTTTTGAAGCAATATCAATTAACTCTCATAGAGAGGATATACAATGAAAAACTTGAGCACAATGAATAATTTTCAAATTGAAAGAATAAAAACGATTAAGTGCTTTGTTCAATGTGATCTCAAATACTTGGAATGATTCTCGGTTGCTCACTTTGTATCACAGCGTTAACCGATTTCAGTGGATGAAGTAAGGTATATATAGCTAGGGTTGTGAATAGGGCCATTGTGACCTAACAACTCTTTTCACCTAGGTCAAAAGACTTTAGATCCCCTTTTTGTGGCTTTAGCAAGTCACGTCTTTTTCCACTCTGCTCAAAGCATACTGACACAGTAGACAAAATCAGAGTGTTTGTCTCTTGTGAGCTTTTTGAATATTAGACCCTTCGAGAGCAAGTTTCCTGATGATTATATTCGTTGATATTCCCTTTGGCCTTTGATACCTCGTACATTAAAATGCTTATCAATGAGGTCTCTTAAATACGTGAAGTAGCCTTAAATAAGCTTCAGTCTATTTCCTATCAGATCTACACTGTTCATCAGAATGAGCTTAAAACAGAGGCAACTTCTTCGGCGTAGAATTCATTTGCCTTTCATATAACAGAGAGTCTTGTAGAATTATATGAAGGCTTCCATAGAGTGGTCTAACCATAGTCTGTTGTATGCGTTGACTGCAGACCAGAACATTGACTAAACAGAATGTGGTCTCAATAGAGTGTTATCTACCAGATCGTTGACTGACCAAACAATTGACCAAGTCAAGAGCTAGTCTTGCCAGAGCTTGGTTTACCAACAGAGTTGACTAAGTCATGTATGGTCTCACTAGAGTGTTGACCACCAACAAAGTAGACCAACTGCAGAGCAAGGCTTTCACATCATGTCAGCATCAAAACAGAGGATCAAAGCCAGACTTAGATGTGTGAAATTCAAAATTTCACTAAGCCTTCTGAGATATCTTCTTCTAATGAATAGTGATTTCTGCACACTAACAAACACATCAGAGAATAAATTATTCTCTTAATCATTTGTTATCATCAAAATAATTAAGGGTCATTGTTTCTGAATCCACTTGATTCCAACAAAAGTATAAAGCTCTCTTAGCCCCTAAATCTCAAACAGTTGCCTCAACTTCCCATGAGAGGGATGAATGGCCCACCAGGCACGATAACCCCGTTGAAGAGGTAAAAGCCCTTAATAAAGAAGATTTAGACCCAAAAGGTGAGATGCAAGAGGCTATGCTAAAATATATGAACAGGCATGGGCACCCCTACATGGGTGTACTTGCAAGTTACATGGAGAAGGCTGATGAGAGATTTAAGTCTCTGGAAAAAAGGTATGTGCCATCTTCTTGTAATTATTGTTGAGTAATGGGTCACGATACACATGAGTGCACCGAGCAGGTGAATTACGTTGGAAATGGAGTCAAGCATGATCCTTATGCCAAGACTTACAATCCTGGATGGAAGGATCACCCCAACTTCTCATGGAAAGATTAATAGCAGAATCATGGACAACAACATGCACCCTATAGACCACCTCACATGCAAGGCCAAACCCAAGTACCAAGGAGACCATCTCTTCAAGAGCAAATTCACACCCTGGTAGGTACTGTTAATTCTAACCATAAGAGTTTGGAAAACAACCATAAGAGTTTAGAAAGCCAAATTTCTACTTTAGTACAACTTATGACCAAAAGGGAAGAAGGAGCATTACCTAGTCAAACTGAGAAAAATTCTAGAGAGCAGGCTAATGCTATCACTACTAGAAGTGGTAAAACCCTTAAAAATCCAGTACCTGGTAAAGTAGAGCCACCTTCCAAACAAACCCCAAGAGAGGTTGAGAAAACCAAGGAAAAGTTGTCTGATACACCTCTTACAACCCTTCCTGACCCACACATCCCATTCCCACAAAGGCTTAAAGCTAATCAAGATCCCCAGTTCTCAAAATTTTTGTGTATGCTTAAGCAGTTGACTGTCAACATTCCTTTTGTGGAAGCCATTGCTAATATGCCAAAGTATGCAAAGTTCTTAAAAGATATGTTATCCAATAAAAAGAAATTGGAGGACTTTGCTACAATTAAACTTAATGAGGAATGTTATGCTATTGTTTTGAAAAAGTTGCCAATAAAGCTTAAGGATCCGGGTAGTTTTACTATTCCTTGTACTATTGGTAACTCTCATTTCGAAAATGCATTATGTGATTTAGGAGCAAGTATAAATTTGATGCCTCTTTCTGTTTTTAGAAAACTTGGCTTGCACGAACCACAACCGACTAACATCACTTTGCAGTTAGCTGACAGATCCGTTGCTTACCCTCGTGGGGTAGTGGAAGATGTTTTAGTGAAAGTTGTTAAGTTTATATTCCCTACTGATTTTATTGTTTTAGACATGGAAGAAGATAAGGAGGTCCAAATTCTTTTGGCACGACGTTTCTTGGCCACAGGCAAGAGCTTAATTGATGTTCAACAGGGCAAATTAGCTTTGAAATTTGGGGAAGAGGAAGTTGTGTTCCAAGTTTTTAATTCATTGAAAACTCCTTCCTCATTTGCTTCCTGTAATTTTATTCAATCTATGGATATTAATGATGTGGTTACCTCTAACAGTTTTGATGAATTCAGAACGCAAGACCTTCTAGAAAAAATACTAACCTTGCAGAGACTTGGTACGTTAGAGGGTGGTAAAGAAGAAGAGCTTTTAATGTTTTTACAAGAACACCACCCACAAAGAAGTTGGAATAACCATAAATTTGAGGAGTTAGAATAGGATGATATCCCAAAAACTAAACCCTCCATTGAAGAGGCTCCTGAGCTTGAATTAAAGCCTCTTCCTGCAAATATGAAATATGCTTTCTTATGCCCTCCTTCTTCCTTGCCTATAATTGTTTCTGCAGATTTAACAGCAACTATGGAAGATCAACTTTTGAGAGTATTAATGGACAACAAAGAGGCCTTTGGTTGGTCTATTCATGATATAAAAGGCATAAGTCCCACAATTTGCACCCACAGGATCTACATGGAGGATGATTACCAGCCTCGAGCACTGCCTCAACGCCGCCTCAATCCAAACATGAAAGAGGTGGTAAAAAAGGAAGTAATTAAGCTTCTAGATGCAGGTATTATCTATCCTATTTCTGATAGTAAATGGGTAAGTCCTGTACAATGTGTCCCTAAAAAGGGAGGAACAACTATGATGGAAAATAAAAAAAATGAATTAATTGCAGTTAGAAAGACTACCGGGTGGCGTATGTGCATTGATTATAGAAAATTAAATGATGCCACCCGAAAAGATCATTTTCCACTTCCTTTTATTGATCAAATGCTTGAGAGAGTGGCAGTACATGACTATTATTGTTGTTTGGATGGGTATTCCGGTTATTTGCAAATACCAGTGGCTTTACAAGATCAAGATAAAAACCACTTTTACTTGCCCTTATGGTACTTTTGCATATAAAAGGATGCCCTTTGGATTATGTAATGCTCTTGCCACTTTCCAACGATGCATGACTGCTATTTTTTCTGATTTAATTAAAAAATGCATCGAAGTATTCATGGATGATTTCACTGTATTTGGATCCTCTTATGAGGATTGTTTACTAAATCTGAATTTAGTGTTGCAGAGATGGAAATACACTAATTTGGTGCTTAATTGGGAAAAGTGCCAGTTTATGGTACAGGATTTCATTATTTTGGGACACAAGGTGTCCACATGAGGCATCGAGGTGGATCCTACCAAGGTAGAGGTCATTGTAAAATTACCCCCTCCAAATTCTGTGAAAGGGGTACGTAGCTTCTTAGGCCATGCTGGCTTCTACAGCAGGTTTGTTAAAGATTTCTCAAAAATTGCAAAACCTATGACTAACCTCTTGATTAAGGAAGCCACCTTTGATTTTTTCGACACTTGTTTGAAAGCTTTTAATTGTTTAAAGGAAAAATTAATTAATGCCCCTGTTGTTGTTGCCCCCGATTGGTCACTTCCTTTTGAAATTATGTGTGATGTTAGTGATACTACTGTGGGGGCAGTTTTGGGGCAAAGGAAGAATAAGCTATTCTATACCATTTACTACACTAGTCGCACTCTTGATGATGCTCAAAGAAATTACTCTACCATAGAGAAAGAGTTGCTAGCTGTAGTATTTGCGTTTGACAAGTTTCGTCATTACCTTATTCTTTCTAAAGTAATTGTTTTCACTGACCATGCTGCTATAAGATATTTGCTTAGAAAACAGGATGCAAAGCCCAAGTTGATTAGGTGGATTCTACTGCTGCAGGAGTTTGACTTGGAGATTAGAAACAAGAAAGACTCAGAGAACTTTGTAGCTGACCACCTCTCAAGGCTTGACCATAGTGTGATGCAACACTCAAGTGATGGGGAAATTAAGGAAGTATTCCCTGATGAGAAACTCTTATCCATTTCCACTACTCCTTGGTTTGCAGACATCGTTAACTACTTGGCAAGTAAGGTTGTCCCCCCATATTTTTCTTATTAGCAAAAGAAGAAATTAACTTCTAATGCTAGACATTACTTATGGGATGACCCTTACCTGTATAAAGTATGTGGAGACAAAGTAATTTGGCATTGTGTGCCTATGAATGAGGTAACTTCTATCCTTGAGCATTGTCATTCTAAAGAGGTAGGTGGTCATTTTGGGCCAACTAGGACCGCATATAAAGTATTGCAATGTGGTTTTTATTGGCCTACTATTTTTAAAGATGCTCATGACTTTGCAAAAGCATGTGATAATTGCCAAAGAAGTGGCAATATTTCTGGGCGTTAAGAGATGCCTTTGAATAATATTTTGGTTTGTGAGATATTTGACGTTTAGGGTATTGATTTTATGGGCCCCTTCCCTAAATCATTTTCAAATCAATATATTCTTGTTGCTGTGGATTATGTGTCTAAATGGGTAGAAGCTGTAGCCTTACCCACTAATGATGCACGGGTTGTAATGAAATTTTTTAAAGAAAAATATTTTTATTAGGTTTGGCACTCCCCGGGCCATTATTAGTGATGGTGGCACCCACTTTTGCAATAGATAATTTGAAAATCTTTTGAGCAAGTATGGTGTCACCCATAAGGTAACAACTCCTTATCACCCACAAACTAGTGGACAAGTTGAAACTTCAAATAGGGAATTGAAGAGAATTTTAGAGAAGACGGTTAATGCATCTAGAAAAAATTGGTCTTTAAAATTAGATGATGCATTATGGGCATACAAAACTGCTTTTAAAACCCCCATTGGGATGTCCCCTTACCCTCTTATTTTTGGAAAAGCATGTCATTTGCCGGTGGAACTTGAGCATAAAGCACTTTGGGCTTTAAAATTTTTAAACTTTGATACTCAGCTTACAGGTGAAAATAGATTGCTGCAATTGAATGAATTGGATGAGCTCCGTCTTGAAGCTTATGAAAATGCCAAGTTATACAAAAAGAGGACTTAAAAGTGGCATGATAAGCGCATTCAGCATCGTGAGTTCCATGTGGGTGAGAAAGTCTTAATTTATAACTCACGTTTGTGTCTTTTTCCAGGAAAGTTGCGCTCAAGGTGGTATCGGCCCTACACCATAACTCAAGTTTTTCCTTATGGAGCACTTGAGATTTCTAATGGAGATGGCATCACTTTTAAAATTAATGGACAACGAGCAAAACACTATGAGGAAGGGATGCTCCAAGTGAGCCATGTCACTCTCCTCAAGAACTGATCTGTCTTAGTACCGTCAGGCTCGTGACGTTAAACACGCGTTTCGCAAGAAGCAACCTGTGTTTATATTATTTCAATTTACTTTATTTAATTTTTTTGTAGACAGTTCTCTCTTCACTTACTTCATCTGTGACAAACTGTCATTTTGGAAAGAAATTTGTCTACTACACCCCCTCCAGAATATGCTCGCGAAATTTTCCACAGGGGAGTCTCTTTCCACTCTCTACTTTTAGCACTTAATTTTATTGTTATATCTTTATGTGCTTGTACTGTATTTGCTAGCATTGAGGACAATACTAGAAATAAGTGTTGGGGGGGGGAGTTAACCACTTGATTCTTTGTTATCATTGTTTTGAACAACTTGGAGCTACTAAATCTGGGGCGAAAAAACTTGAAATTTTTTAAGACAGCTTTTGATGTTTATTGAGATGATATAAATTTCTGAAAAGCTGAGAATTAGAGATGAGCCCTTGATTGAAAAAAATCTTTCCATGAAAAAAAGCTTCTAAACGTGAGAATTTGAGCCTAATTTGGGTTAGCACATTGTTGCAAGATTATCATAATCCTATTCTTCATGAGAGTTGTTTTCATTGAACATTGTGTTCTAGAACTTGACATGGGACTATTCAAAGCAAAACTAATTTATAGAATTTTTGGAAAATGATTGGTGCATTTAGGATTTGTTTCTAGCTTACTACACTTTGCGATTAAATTTCACCACTTAGTTGACCACTTTGATCTTTAAAAAAGAAGTTTTATTCTATACCATCTGATTTGATTGGAAAAAAATAGATTCGGGTACCTTTTTTTATTAAAATGGAGAAACTTGGTTTTGGTGACAGATATATATTCAATGGAAATGTGATAAGGCAGAGACTTATTACTAAAAAAAAAGAGATATTTGTAATGAGGAACTCCGATAAAACAAGGAAAATGTGAAAAAAGAAAAGTTTGGTGCTCTGTTTAAAAGTGAACATAGATCTGAAACACCAATTTGATTCAAAAGGATAGTTGCTTGAATTTGATTATTTACTATAGCCCTTGAAATATCATTTCTTTGAAATTTTATACCTTAAATTTTCACCTCTGGCCTCATTACAACCATATAAAAGTCCCCTTGATTTCAATTTTTTTTTATAAATTGTTAGTCGAGTCTTAGTCTATCGTCAAGCTTATGATAATGCTTTGTCTATAAAAAACTTGTGAGAAATTTCTCTTATCCATTGAAACACTTGAGAGATTGTAAAGGAATGACACATTCTTGGTTGATTTAAATTTCAAGGTGCTTATTTTTCTAAATTCTTCAATCAAGTGAAAAAAAATATATTTCTCTCAAAGAGATGAAAAACTGTCTTTCAAAAACATTTGCTCTGCCCCATTAATTGGTCAGCTATCATTGATAAAAATTTTGGGAAATCAAAAACCAATTACTTTGCTTGAGGGCAAGCAAAGCTCAAGTGTGGGGGAATTGATAACACCAATTTTGCATCATTCTTATAAGGATATTAGAATGTGATTTGAATAATTATTGAATATTATCAATTGAAATTCACTCTCTTTTATCTAAATTGTGCATAAATGGAAAATTAGGCAATTTGGTGGGCAAAAACGTGTTTTGGGCATAAAAATTGGGCCAAAACTAGGCCAAAAACCTTGCAGCAATGCCTTTTTCAAAACAGCACCTCCTTGAGTCGGTTTAAGAAGCAGAGCACGACCTCTTCATTTGACCAGCACGGCCTCTTCATATGTCGGCAGACGCGGTTTCTACGCGGTTCATTGAATCTGGACTTTTTTTGAGGAGCACGGCCTTTGCATTATTTTCCAGCGCCTATAAATAAAAGTGAGCAGTTTCATTGCAGAGGGCCCCCTTTGAGTGCAGATGCATTTCCTGACTTATTTCTCTCCCTCTTAGCTTTATTTTCTTCTGTTATCTTGTTATTTTAACCTTTGTAATTATACTTCTTTACTCCTTGAATTTTATTATGGGTTCTAGAATTAGTGTTGTGTTATTATCTTCAAAAATAATGTGCAACTAATTCTATTACTAAGGTGATGGGGAATCTTTTACTATGCCTGTATTCTTAATCTAATTTATCAATATGAGTTTTTAATTCTTATGATTAAATTATTCCTGGTAAATTTATTCTATAAGAACTGATCATTCTTTACTTGGTTATTAATTGTGTGGCGACCGAACCTTCAATTAGTAATGGAACTCTGGGATTAATTGAATCTGTATGCTTTGAATGACCAAACAAAGTGTGTTCATTTTCAGTCAGTCATTGAATTGATAAATCTATTGATGCTTTATGCTCTTTCTATTTACTTGTTTTGAATGACCAAACAAAGTGATAAATTAGGAGAAATATTGTTAATATTGCATGACCAAACTGTGTTAATAGCTTTTGAATAAATGATTAGTAATCAAATAAGAATATTTTCTCGGCTCTATTTATGAATTGGTTAAGTGAATAAGTATTAGTATAAAGTGAACCCAAAACCTTAGTAACTCTATAATCATCTTCTTGTTCTTAACTTAAATTTGTTCACATCTTATGCAAACTTTTCTTTCAGGTTTTAAAACTGTTATGGACCGGTCCCGAGCCGAGTTCTAGTGCGCCCGCCGACCGGGGGAGATCAGGTCGGTTCCTGCTTATCCGAGCTTGACGAGTTGCCACCGACCTGAGACGCGCCAGACCCGACTTCCGGTACGACTATCCCGATGATAACACCGAGCAAGGGAGGGGCGAGCTAACTCAGGACTCACGAACCTTCTAAAAAGGGATGTGCCTGAGACAACACTTGGAGCCGTTGTCACCCTAAAGATTGAAGATCTCGTAGCCGGCGCATAACGGGCTTGGCAGACGCGAAATATCAGGAAGAGATCAGCTAATCCCCGAATTGTCAGGGAGGAATTGCCGCGCGCAGAAATCGGATCGGTGGTTGACCTTCCTTCTACGCAACTCCACTATCTAAAGGGGGCTGGACCCCCCAGGTTTGGATACTCTCGACGGACTCTCAACCCTAATACATTCTGCGCTGCCTCTCCTCCAAAGCCTTATCTAACTTAGGCATCGGAGTGTCTTTGCAGGTACCACCCCCTGTCGTCGGACTCTGGAAGAGGGAGCACCCAATCCCAGGAGGAGGAGAGCCCTACCATTCCCAGCATCAACATTGGCACCCACCGTGGGGCCCGGTAAAACTAACCCTGGCCTCAAGATTACCCCTAGCTGGATGGTGCGCACCAGGAGCACGGCGAATCACAGATCGCCACCGCGGAGTCACCACTCGGCCAGTCAGAATGAACGCCCACCACCAGACCCCGTTTTGGAGCTTCTAAGGGCAGAAAATGAAGAGTTAAGACGCCAGATCGCGGAAGCCCGCGATCGCGAGGAGAGACAGGGCCACGAGACGCCCTCGCGGACCAGAAGAGACGACCGGGACTCGTCCAAGTGAGACGCATCCAGTGCCACGGAGAGCCCGAGGCGAGAGGGCCATATCCGGCAGGCGTTGCAGCGAGAGAACCGACCCTTCGAAATTGGGCTAACCTTGCTCCCTTTTGACGAGAGGGTCATGGCCGATCCGGTCCCGAGGCAGTTCCAAATACCCAACATGGACGCGTACGAGGGTAAGACCGACCCCGAAGAGCACATTACCTCCTTCAATGCGCGGATGCTGCTGATCAACGCGTCGGAGGGCTTGAAATGTCGGACCTTTCCCTGCACCCTGAAAGGACCGGCCATGATGTGGTTCTCTAACCTTCCACAGCGCTCGATCCACTCATTCAGGCAACTCGCTGACCAATTCGTGGCCAGGTTTACCACGAGCCGAGCCTTCCGGAGAAACTCCACTTGCCTGGTCGGGCTCAAACAGAGGTCGGACGAGACACTAAAGTCCTTCATAGAACGTTTCAACAACGAAACGGCTCAAATCAGGAATCTCAGCACCGATGTGGCACTCCACGCCATAGTGTCAGCACTAAAACCTGGGCCCTTCTCGGACTCCCTTGCTCGCCGACCTGCAGGATCTCTGGACGAGCTGAGGCGCCGAGCAGTGGGGTATATCAACATGGAAGAGGTTGTTGCCGCCAAAAGGGAAACCCAGAATCGGCAAGACAGGAGTAGGGATCCGCCCCGAGAGAGGGCAGAGAGGAGAAACAAGCGCCGAGGGTGGCAAGACTACGGAGGACGGTTCACCCCCTTGACCGTGGGTAGGGACCGAGTCTTGAAGGAGGCCTACACGGGCAACCTTATTACCTTGCCCCCTCGGAAGGTCTCCCCACCCGATGCGGATCGCCAGAGATACTGCGAATACCACCGAATCTACGGGCACACCACCAATGAATGTCAGGCGCTAAAGATAAAAATTGAAAAACTCATACAGGCAGGACACTTAGCGAAGTACGTGGACAAAGGGAGTGGGGCGACCCCCAGAGAAAACGGGACAAGTCGTAGAAGATCCCGTTCACCAGAGCGCAGGCGCAACCGATCGCCGGCTCGGAGAGGACAAGAAAGACGTTCACCCGCCCGTCAACGCAGGAAGGGTCGGGACGAAGGTACCCCCTCGCTCAATTTAATTGCAGGTGGTTTTGCAGGTGGGGGCGAATCTAGCAACGGTCGGAGAAGACACCTAAGATCCGTCAACAGCTCCACATCACTAGCGGCCCCGCCCGAGGCCCTACCGACCATATCCTTCTCGGAGAGGGATTATCAGGGAATAGATCGCCGCCAAGACGACCCAATGGTGATCACAGTACACCTCGCTGGATTTAACGTCAGGAGAGTGCTCGTCGACCAAGGAAGCTCGACGGATGTAATCTACAAAGAAGCCTTCGATCGACTCAAGTTACCGTGCTCGATTATAAGACCCTACCGAGGTATGTTAGTCGGTTTTTCAGGTGCTAAAGCCCGGGTGACTGGGTACTTTGACGTCTTGCTCACCTTCAAGGCAGACGTCGGGGTCAAGACAATCGAAGCCCACCTCCTGGTGGTGGAAGCCGATTCGGCCGCGGACACCGCCTACAATATGATAATTGGCAGAATTGTCATCAATGGGATCGGGGCCATTGTCTCCACCCCCCATTTGGCGATGAAGTTCCCTCTATCTGATGGGCAGATTGCTACGATACACGCCGACCAGAAGGAGGCGAGACAGTGTTATGTCAACAGCCTAAGGGATGACAGCAGAAGAGATCGCCCCAAGTCGAACTGCATGATTGAGCTCGACCCGAGGGGCGAGAGTGATTTCCGGCCAGTACCGGTCGATGACATCAAGGAGATCGAAGTAAGAGGATCGGGTAAGAGCATACGAATCGGGACGCAACTGCCCCAGCAGAGCGAACAGTCCCTGACGAAGGTCCTGCTCGACAACGCGGATCTGTTCGCGTGGGGCCCAGAGGATATGCCCGGAATAGACCTCAGAGTGGCCTGTCACAAGCTGGCCATAGAGCACGGCGCTGCCGCTTCGCTGTTGCCCAAGAAAAGAAGACTCATGGGGAAAAGAAGCGGCGACAGAGAAGAGACCTCAAAGCTCTTGAAAGCCATATTTATCAAGGAGATCAAGTACCCAACTTGGCTTTCCAACGTCATATTGGTCAAGAAGAGCAGCGGTAAGTGGAGGATGTGCACTGACTTCACCGACCTAAACAAAGTCTGCCCTAAAGACCCACACCCCCTTCCTAGCATCGATGCTCTGGTGGACGGCACGTCAGGATACCAGGTGCTCAGTTTCATGGATGCGTACTCCGGGTACAATCAGATCAAGATGCACCCACTCGACGCTCCAAAGACGGCTTTCATGACGGAGACCTCCAACTACTACAGCGTCACTATGCCTTTTGGTTTGAAGAACATAGGGTCAACTTTCCAGAGGATGATGGATGAGGTCTTCGCCAAGCAGATTGGGAAGACGATCGAGGTGTATATGGACGACATGGTAGTCAAGAGCTCCAGCTTTGAGGCGCACTACCGAGACCTCCAGGAAGTATTTGACATTATGAGAAAATATAACATCAGACTTAACCCCGAAAAGTGCTCGTTCGGGGTGCTCGGAGGCAAATTCCTGGGGTTCATGATCACCCACAGAGGCATTGAGGCCAACCCCGACAAGTGCCGAGCAGTGATGGAAATGCACAGTCCAAGCTCTATCAAGGAAGTGCAAAGACTCGCTGGTCGCATCGCAGCCCTCTCCAGGTTCGTAACTCGTTCCGCTGACAAATCACTTCCCTTCTACCAGGTACTCCGGAAACCGACTCGGTTTGAATGGACCGATGAGTGTGAAACGACTTTCCAGAGGCTCAAGGAGTTTCTGGCGTCACCACCGGTCCTTACACGGCCCACGAAAGGAGCCCCTCTCCTCCTCTACCTGGCGGTCACCGACACCTCGATCAGCTCGGCCATGATAGAAGAGAAAGAGGCCGAGCAACGCCCAGTTTACTTCGTGAGCAAAGTCCTCCACGGGGCGGAGCTAAGATACCAGAAGGTAGAGAAACTGGCGCTCCTGATAGTAACCTCCGCGACGAGATTGAGGCCTTACTTTCAAGCGCACACCGTGGTAATCAAAACGGACTACCCGATCAAAAGGATCTTGCAGAAGCCCGAACTCTCAGGGCGAATGGTGGTGTGGTCGGTAGAACTCTCCGAATTCCAGATCAGGTATGAGCCCAGATGACCCATTAAATCACAAGTTCTGGCTGACTTTGTTGCAGAGCTAACACCGACCCCTGAGGTCGAGTAGTGGACGCTCTACGTGGACGGCTCCTCCAATTCCAAAGGCAGCGGAGCAGGAATCATCGTAGAAAGCCCTGCTGGAATTAGCGTCGAACAGGCACTCAGGTTCCTATTCAAAGCTAGCAATAACCAAGCCGAGTATGAGGCTTTACTACTCGGACTCAAACTCGCATGGGAGCTGGGCGCCCAAACACTCCGAGTCAAGAGCGACTCCCAGCTGATGATCAACCAGGTCAAGGGCGAGTACCAATGTTGAGACGACATACTCGCCCAGTATGCTCAGAAAGTCAACGCCATGATTCAAAACTTCCAAGAGGTCCAACTCGAGCACATCCCTCGGGAACAAAACAACAAAGCAGATCTGCTGGCAAAGTTGGCTAGTATGAGGACCGAGGGACAGCTCCATACAGTGGTCGTCCAAACTTTAGAGTCACCAAGCATCGCGACAGCCGGAAACTACGCAATGATCAGCTCGGATTCTTGGATGAAGGACATCGTTGAATACTTGAAATAGGGAAGACTGCCCGAGGACCAGGCAGAATCACGCAAGGTCCAACGGCAGTCCGCACATTACGCTTTAATCGGAGACAGACTCTACAGAAGAGGTTTCTCACAGCCACTACTCACCTGCGTAGAGAAATCAGATTTCGAGTACGTCATGAGGGAACTACATGAGGGAATCTGCGGGAACCACTGTGGAACTCGGACCTTGGCAGCTAAAATCCTACGAGCAGGCTACTACTGGCCAACGCTCAGATCGGGTTGCCTGGAATACATAAGGAAGTGCGACAAGTGCCAAAGGTTCGCCAAACGAGACCATCTTCCACCAGAAGTCCTGCACGAAGTCATCGCCCCTTGGGCTTTCAATACCTGGGGGCTTGACATACTTGGGCCCTTTCCCCTTGCACCGGGCCAACTCAAGTTCATCGTAGTCGCCATAGACTACTTCTCCAAGTGGATAGAGGCGTGTCCGCTGGCGACCATCACTTCCGAGAGGATCAAAAAATTTGTCTGGAAAAGCCTGGCTCACGCCATGGCCTACCCCACACCATCATCACGGATAACGGCACACGCTTCACCAAAGACAGCCGTTCAAGGACTTACGCAAAGGTCTAGGAATCCGACTAGTCTACGCCTCGTCGAGCATCCACGGACCAATGGTCGGTCGAGGCCGCAAACAGATTATCCTCAATGGCCTCCGCAAGCTACCGGAAAGGGCTGAGGCGATCAAGCGGAAGAACTCATGGGGTGTCAGGGCATACCACACCACCCCGGCCAAGAACAAATGAAACACCTTTTCGGCTAACATATGGAATGGAGGCCATGGTGTGAAAGCTTCGGTTCCACCTCGGCGAGAAGAGAGCACGCCAGGCATTGATGCCAGGAGGCAAGAGTTGAGCTCGATCTCCTAGAAGAAACCCGAACTTGCCCGTACAAAACTCGCAACTAAACAAGGCCGCCAAGCACTACAACTTCGTGAGTCCGACCAAGGACGTTCAAAGAAGGAGACCTGGTCCTCCGGAAAGTTGAACTGCTCGAAAAGACGCAAGGCGTGGCAAGTCGGGCCAACATGGGAAGCGGCCATACCGCATCGTGATCTGAGCACCAACACTACAAGATACGACTAGAAGAACTATCTGGAAAGGCAATACCGAGGACCTGGAATGCTACGCACCTCAAGCTCTACTTTAGCTAAACACTTGTAAACGGATGGCGTACTTTTTCCTTTACAAACACTTTTTCCCACTGGGTTTTTGGTTTAGAAAGGTTTTAACGAGGCGCATCCTTCTTTCCCTTTCTTCCCCATTTAATAAAAGTCAACCCCTATTGCATTCAGAGTGTTTTAACTAAAAATCACCGAGTCTCGAGCTCGGAAGGTCTTCACCGAGCTAACCTAAACCCAAGTCAGCATAAAGGCTTGGTGGGCTCGTTCGCAGCTCGACCCCTGTGGTCCTAAACCCAAGTCAGCATAAAGGCTTGGTGGGCTCGTTCGCAGCTCGACCCCCGTGGTCCTAAACCCAAGTCAGCATAAAGGCTTGGTGGGCTCACTCGCAGCTCGACCCCCGTGGTCGTAAACCCAAGTCAGCATAAAGACTTGGTGGGCTCACTCGCAGCTCGACCCCCGTGGTCCTAAACCCAAGTCAGCATAAAGGCTTGGTGGGCTCGTTCGCAGCTCGACCCCTGTGGTCCTAAACCCAAGTCAGCATAAACCTTGGTGTGCCCATTCGCAACTTGACCCTTGTGGTCCCGAACTCGCTCGCGGCCCGAGGCTCGGAACGTGTTACTCGACCTAAACGATACATTCAATCTCAAACCCAAGTTAGCATAAAAACTTGGTAACCTCGTTAGAAGATCCGAAGCTCACTATCCGACCTAAAGGTTGCGTAAGAAATCTGCTACTCGGCCTACACCGGTCCGCGGAGAAATTGTCTCAACTTCAGTTGACACAAGTTTTATTCGGGGGAAGCCATCCGAGGACTACTCTAGCCGAGCAGCAGTTACCCAAGGTCGACCCCAACCGAGCACAATAACCAACAATTTGCTAAAGCAGAAAACAGGGAAGACAACGATTAAACTTAGCCAATTTCATTAACTCAAAACAAAATACAAAAGAACAGCTCGTAGAAGAGCGAGTACATCATCAAGGCAGAGCAAAGCAAAGTAAAACAAATTACGCAAGGGCATCCCCCCGGTCTTCAGCAGAGTCGCCGACGATCTCATCGACCGCAAGACTCTGACTAACAGCCGCCAAGTCGAGACCAACTCCGGCCTCCTCGCCCCCAGGCTCCTCCTGATCAGCACGGCCTTCTTCCTCGTCCTCTTCTTCCACAATCTTTCCCTCTTTCACTACCTTGGTGAAATCGAGCTCGGAGATGTCCAGATCGGCGACGATCACCTTCAACTGCGCAACGACACTATCAAACCCTTCCTTATACTGAAGGGCACTGTACTTGCGGTACTCTTCGACCCGAGAAGCCTCGGACGAGGACTTCTCCTTCTCCTCCTGCAGTTGACGCAACAAAAGGCCATTTTGGGCCTGGAGCTCCTCCCGCTGAGCCAGCAGAGAAGCGTTGCTCCTGTTCAATTCATCCCTTGCCTCCGAGAGACGAGCATAGCCCTCTCGCAGCTTGCCCATCTTCTCCTCAAGCTCGCCAAGCGCGGTGGCCTTGCTTTGGTACTTTCTCTTCGCCAGCTCGGCCTCAGTCGCCCGTGCCCTTATCCGATCAGAAAGAGGCGGGCCATAGCGGAAATCGGGCCGTAGAGACCAAAGGTTTTGCACAAACCCAGCTCGCCCGCTTCGGCCATACACCTGTCGTCGGACTTATGCATAATCTGAGCGATCTGGTCGGAGCGGTCGAAGCCGACGTTCCAAAGGGAATCCTTGGCGTTCTCGCCTTGATCGGTAAATTCTCCGAGGTGGAGGAACCACTCGGAGCCATTAGGGATGTTCAAAGGAATCCCCCCATGAGGTCCCCTCGGCCCCTTTGAAGGGGGCTGTTCGGAACCGGGAGTCGGGAAAGCGCGCGGTCGCTTCTTAGTAGCCTTGACAGACGAAGGGGAAGCGGCTACTCCAGAAGGAACCGGTCCTGGAACTTAGGCGACCTTTTCTTTTTGAGCTTTCTGGAGGAGCTCGACCATCTCTTTCTTGCTCATCTTCGGGGCCATCATACCTGAAAATAGAGTGAAAGTTAGTACTCATGTTCGGGCTGAAAATCATGCTAAAGGATGACAACGAGACTTACTTAAGTAATCCCTCCACTAGGGCGTATCCTTTAGAGCTCGGTTGAGGAGAGGACCACAATGCAATGTGGGCAAACGAGCAAAAAAGTTCACTATCGTCTGGTCGGTGACCGACAATGAATTAAAGTCCACCTCTTTTATGGGCCGAGGATTGGGGCTCCAGTAAAAGGAAACAAGGGCTCGCTCGAGGAAAAGAAAAGGGGTCCCTCTCCTTACCCGGATTTTGAAGAAATCAGGCTTCAGCTTTTATAAGACTGGTCGAAAAGCTCAAGAATATAAAACCGGGTATTTTATTGAGCGAACACCACTTAAGCCGCTACCAAGTCCGAGCCGAAAATCAAGAAGAGAGCAATGAGGGGTAACCCCAAAATACTCGACACGAGCTTAAAGGCTCGGATGAAAGCCCAATTTGTTGGGGTGTAATTGCGAAGGGGGCCGCGTCCGACCATTGGAGGACCTCGACTCGAACCTACTTAAGGGAAAGCGGAGGCCAATTCGCAGAAAGAAAGTTTTGTAGAAGAAACAAAAGTCTGGGAACTAGACTCGCCCTTGTTAAAACATACTCGGTCGTAAGGAGAGCAGGGAGGCAAGTTACCTCCTCGCCTCGATCCCTGCTCGGCAGAAATGACACACTAGATCGAAGGGCGACCACCCCAGTGTCTGAAAAAATGTTGGAAGCCACCCCGAGTACATCTGGGTGCACCCAGGCGTAGGGAGACCTATTATCTCCCACTCGGCGTTCGCCCCCTTATGAAGTGAGTACGAGGGAACGGGCGCAGAGGGGGGAAAGGCTGGAACCCAGGAGGTGGGAGGAACCACCTGGAGAGGCACTGGGCCGCGACCACCGTCGAACGGTAGCCCCTGGTGGCCAGAGCCTCCAGCGTAGGGTGGCGTAGAATGGTCAAAAGACGTGCTCGTCGTTTCAGACGACGAGCCACTCTCGGAACTCAAAGGTATGGGAGAAGGGGGACGACGAGAAGAAGAAAAGAGAAGGAAGGAGAAGGGGCGGCTTTATAACCCCGCGGAAGGGAGATGAAGGGGCGAATTAATCCGAACCCTCCACCTGCAGAACCAAGTGAAGATCTAGCGGTCCGGATTGCGTCAGATGATCGACGGTGAGAAGAGGAACGGTTGAGTAAACGTCTCATCTGAGTCCCATCACATGGCAGAATGCCGAGTAAAAGCGCGACACGTGGAGCGTGGTCCCCCAGGCAAACAAGCTTCTGGGACACGCCCCCGACCTTAGTGACTCGACTCGGATACCGACCCAAGGACATTGGATAGACCCTCCGCCCTTTCGCGCGAAGCGTCTAGGGGGCTTGTGTTATGGACCGGTCCCGAGCCGAGTTCTAGTGCGCCCGTCGACCGGGGGAGATCAGCTCGGTTCCTGCTTATCCGAGCTTGACGAGTTGCCACTGACCTGAGACGCGCCAGACCCGACTTTCGGTACGACTATCCCGATGATAACACCGAGCAAGGGAGGGGCGAGCTAACTCAGGACTCACGAACCTTCTAGAAAGGGATGTGCCTGAGACAACACTTGGAGCCGTTGTCACCCTAAAGATTGAAGATCTCGTAGCCGGCGCATAACGGGCTTGGCAGACGCGAAATATCAGGAAGAGATCAGCTAATCCCCGAATTGTCAGGGAGGAATTACCGCACGCAGAAATTGGATCGGTGGTTGACCTTCCTTCTACGCAACTCCACTATATAAAGGGGGCTGGACCCCCCAGGTTTGGATACTCTCGACGGACTCTCAACCCTAATACATTCTGCGCTGCCTCTCCTCCAAAGCCTTATCTAACTTAGGCATCGGAGTGTCTTTGCAGGTACCACCCCCTGTCGTCGGACTCTGGAAGAGGGAGCACCCAATCCCAGGAGGAGGAGAGCCCTACCATTCCCAGCATCAACAAAAACCAATTTCAAATCGAACCATTTGTCTAAATAACTAATTAATTTAGTAGAACAGTGATCATTCCAATTCCCTATGGAGACGCTAATCTTATATACTATAACTTGACGTGATCGTACACTTGCGATTTCGACGCAACACTATCCACTTCCGATCCATATTTTCCCAATCTACCATAAGAACCCTATACTACATCAAATCAAATTAAATAAAAAAGACAACAGATCTCTCCTTGTACTCATCTTCCAAGGGAGTAAAGTATACTAAATGAAATTCAAATTACAACAAAAGCATCAGACCTCTCATTGTACTCATCTTTCAAGGGAGGTAATTCAACACTATACTACATCAAATCAAATCAAATCAAATTAAATAAAAAAAACAACACACCTGAGATTTTGAACTTTGAGGATTAAGACTTCACTTGTAGAGCATAGGAAGAAAAACAAAGGAAGAGAGAGATACTGAGCTGAGTAACAGAGGAATTATATTAGAATTAGAAAGAGAAAGGGAAATGAAAAAAACAACCATCACCAGCCCTTAGGCACAACCCTTAGAAAAGAAGTACATCAACTTACCTCACAGAAGCTCCAAACTACGAAGAAAACTTAGAATATCCAACCTAGAGGAGAGGAAAGCAAGATCCACTCTACAGCAAAATAAAAAATGGTAATGAAAATTAAGCATCCAATTCATATATTCAAAACACTCTATAACAAAGGTGAGCCAATATACAATATATTGTCAGACCAGACTCAACAACAAGATCCACAAAGCCAGAAGCTAAAAGAGCATAAGTACTAGTATAGCAATCACAACCGCATAATGGAGTCTTCACCTAAACAACACAAACTCACACCAAAATTAAAATTCATCTTACAACATGTAGTTGCGGCAATTCCATTTCTATGAGATGCTTATGAATTTTATAAGATTTAAACCACATTGCTCAAACATTACCAATTTCTCCATTCATTTTCTATTTTTTCCATATTCAAGCATGTCATTTATAATCAAAATCAGGCATAAGAATATATTTGGAACTCTAAGCTATCTAGAGCAGACAACATAGGAATCGAGTACAATTTTCTAGTCATCCTTACCTTCCTTTATGAAATTCGATTGCTCCCTTCCCAAGCATTTTTCTCATTTCTTTGCAAATTTCATATCAATAAGTTGAATGAAATTGTTCCTAAATGCTCAAGCTAGTGACCTAACCTCCCATTTTATTCAAGTCCTTTAATAAACCCCTGGACCACATAAACAAAACCTAGGCTCTTATAACTTAAATTGAAACCTAAACTATGTTTCATATTCCCTCTAACTTACCTTCTATTCCGGATACACCAAAAAGTCCCACATTGCTTGGGAATCAAGGCCAACGGGAGTTTATAAACACCCACATGCCTTAACCCACCGAGGCGCCTTTTAAGGACAAAACCATGAGGGCCCACATTACATGTGGCCCAAAGTGGACAATACCTCGGAAAACGATGATGCGGACTTGAGGTCGGAACATTGGCGCTAGAAGGAGGGCCTAAGCCACATACGGTGGCGGCCGCTTTAGCTCCTTGGCCTTGACTGGGGGGCTACTGTTCCGGATACACCAAAAAGTCCCACATTGCTTGGGAATCAAGGCCAACGGGAGTTTATAAACACCCACATGCCTTAACCCACCGAGGCGCCTTTTAAGGACAAAACCATGAGGGCCCACATTACATGTGGCCCAAAGTGGACAATACCTCGGAAAACGATGATGCGGACTTGAGGTCAGAACACCTTCCATTTAGGGTATTTATAGCTACAAGCATTCTTCCTAATGATCACATTCTATTATCCAAACACATTTTAGTAATTTCTCAAACACTTGAAACACATAGCCAAAAATCAAGCGTATTCAACTACTTTGAATTTCCTATTCTTTCCTCTAAGATATGTCTAAGTCAAGGAAACTATTGACAACAAAATCAGTGACTCAAGTTTACAAATTTTGAACTCAATTTCACATGACATTTTACCAAACACCTAATATACATACTAGAAACCAAATAACACCCATGCTTCTTGAATCTTAATAATCCATCCTAACAAGGGGAAAATGCAAACTGACCTAAAATAACAACAACCACACAAACACGAGATTATAATTTCAACTAAGTCATCTTCCCTTTCTCCCAACATTATTTTCGGATTTCCCAAACCCCTTGAAAACAAAAATGCAAAAACAAATTTTGATTGCCATTACCTCTGTGAGGTGGTGCACAAAGTAGAGGGAAGGACCCAAAAACCCAGGTGCTCTGGTATTATAGACGACATAGATGCTTTGACCTCGCCAATGAAGCAATATTTTTTGCGAAAAGAAGGAGCAACGCCAAGGATGGAGGCAACGAGGATGTGTCGCAGTGGCTGGACGGCGCGGTGAGCGTAACGGCGGCGAGGGAGAAAGAGAGAGATGAATGTGTGAGAGAGAGAACAAAATATAGAGCCCGACGGCGGTGAGTAACAAAGTGAGCAAAAGTGTGAGTAACAGAGACATATACGAAATAGCTAGGGCGGGGGTTTATAATTTTGGGAATAGATAGCGCTTTCTTAGGAAAGCGGTAGCGAAGTTAAATAAAAGACAACGCTTAATGAAGGAAGCACTGGCTATTATATGACATTCAACAACGCTTATTGTAGAAAGCTGATAATCCATTAGCTTATCATGTTTTATCTATTATTTTAAAGTGGATTTCAATAATTAAATTGGTTTGAGTGCTTGTTTTTACCCAAATTTGACTTTGTTTTACTATTTAGTATTTAGAGTCTATTTATTTATTTTTTTAGCTTTATTTAGATTTTAAATATATTTTCATATATTTTGCATTTTATTATTTTTAGGAGAGAAAGAAGAAGGGAAATAACAAAAGAAAGTGAAGCCAATGGAGATAAAGTGAGGCCATGGGAATAAAGATAAAGATTTGATTTCAATTCAAAAAGGAGATTTAATGATTGGATAAAATATTAGAAGATCAACTGCTATCAGAAGTTGAAGGCAAAATAAGTTTGAATAAAAACAAATCAATGTGATGAATGAAGGCTTGGTCAAAACGTGATTGGCAAGACCTTTATATTTTTATGTCAAGCAAAAGTCCCACGGCCACGCACAGATAGGAAAAGAAAGGTGATGGAATTAAGTGAAAAAATAAAAAAAGGGGGCCTGCACCTTTCTTTAATATAAAGGCACCCTCGGCTTAATAAAAAGAGGCCCACAAAATGAAAGGGAGGCCCAAGTTATATGGCAATTTTGTGAGACAAGGGATTTTGGGGGCTGACCTAGAGAGGGGGCCGTGGAGAATTATAAGCCAGCACGTTTGAGAAATAAAGGAGGAGGGAGAGCAGCCGCACAGTAGCAATGATGCTCTGGAAGGAGGATCCTTGTCTCTTACATCTTCATTCCTATTGAGTTTTCTTCTCTCGTTTGCTCTATTTTATTTTTATTTTAAGATTTAGCATGTCTAGCTAAATCCCGTTTAAGCTAGGGTTTTGATGCAATCCTTTTATGATGATGTTTTATTCGACTCTTTGATTATCTCATGAACATTTGGTATTGTTGATGTGGTGTTTACTTTGCTTAATGACATTTGAATGCTTAGCTACCATTCTTATGTTTTGAGGATTCATTTATATGCTAGAAATAGTGATTTATATATGGGCTTGCCTCTTGTAATCATTACCATTAGCTGAGTTAATCTAGGAATAGGTAACTTGGTTAACGTGGGTCTTCACAAATTCCATAGAGCTTTTATCACCATACCCTGTTAATTAGACCTAAGGAATTAGGATAAATAATGAGGTTTGGTAGAATTGATTCACTAAGGAATTAGGCTTCAATTAATTAAGGGAATTTGTCCTTCAACATATCAATTGGAATTAGGATAATTAGAGTTTTGGTAATTCGTAAAATTCTTTGTCTATGAGGAATTTGGATTCATAACTGGATGAAATCAAACCCCAGCATTTTTCTCCTTGTCTTGATTCTCGTATTGTTTTTGCTACTTAAGAAAACTAAAGAAAATATTTAATTGCTTTTGCTGCGTTATTTTATGTTTTGATCCCTCTTCATACCAAAGACAGATTTAAATAGTTGTTTAATTTGTGAATTGATATTTGGCAATTAATCCCTGTGGACGATATCCGGTTCTCACCGTTTTATTACTTGCAACGATCCGGTACACTTGTCGTGATCCCATCAAAAGCGCTGGCTATTCTCAAACGTTATAATTAGTAGCGCTTAATGAAGGAAGTGCTAGCTATTATGTGACATTCACCAACGCTTTCTTAGGCAAACGCTAGTAAAAGTGTTCAGCTTTTTTTTAGCCAGCACTTTAGTGGCAAGCACTATTAAAGTGGCGCCATTTTTCAAACGTTTTGGCGTAGTGTAGGATTAAGCATGCAAAGAACAACACAATCAACAGGATAATAGGAAACTCATAGAATTAACCAAATAAATATCAAAAACATAATAAAGGATCCCCTATCGCCCCCAGTGATGGATTTAGCTACTCATGGTAAGTGTAAATAGCATATATTCATCTAGAAAGCAATAAAAGCCCATAATAGAAAGACAAATCTAAACCAGGACACCCTTTCGGTATGACGACGGTCCTTAAGCACGTTCTTTGTGTTCCTCACGAGTCCCGGTGGCAAAATAGGTCTGGGCAAGAGGCTCTAAGGTTCCACGATCTAAAATTAGAAAAAGGTTTTTGAAAGAGGGCTAAGAGTGCCTATTTATAGGCTAAGCAGTGAATTAGGTCAACTGGCTTCAAATATGGGCGATTTGAGACTAGGTACGGCAGTACTGCTTTTATACACGGTCGTACCACACTTGATTTGCGACGCTGGCCGGTACTTGTGCATTCAACACCACTTGACAGTAATTGTGTACGACCGTACTACCTTTGGTACGACCGTACTGGACTTTTTATTCGATGTCAGACTGTACTGACCATGAGATACGCCCTTATTGCTGTGCTTGACTAGGTACGGCCATACTGAATATATGTCAGGTCGTACCACTTGTCCGGAATTGCCAAAAAATCTCCAAAACTTGTCAGTTTTTTGTTAGTTTTCGCTTCTTTTGCTCCAAGTGCTGTCTTTGTGATATTTCTGCAAAATGGGGCATAAGTGAGTACTTTTTTACTTTAAATGGTGCAAAATAACATGTTTTAGTACTAAAAATACCCATAAAAATAGACAAATTAGAGTGTCAATATGATATACCTCTTGCTACAAGCGAATCTTTTCTTTTTGAAAGGCAAAGATTTTGTTGCAAACTTATCATCCTCCCACAAGACAGCCGTGGTAATCCCTAAATCATTTTTTTACCAGAACTTAACTGTAGCATCTCTTTCACATATCAACAAACAACTTTTACCAAACCTGGACTAATTCTTCGATCACATTCAAACTCCAATACCCTGCACATCACTTGTCACTCTCCTGCTTGCTGTCCAATTGCTGCTCACTAGGCATCCCCTCTATATCTTGGCAGCAATTACTTGTGACAGCAGTTGCCCCCTTCAGACCAACAACCACTGCACGCTGCATCCATCCACCTCTGTCTATTAATTCACCAGAAATATAATTACTCCCCATTGCACTTCTTGCTTCACATTCCATGTTCCTCTCCTAAAAAATATTCGAGCACGCACCCAGATTTTGGATCCAGCTTGAATATGAATAACTGAATCCAGGTACTATTGCCTTCATCCACGGCCAACTTCTCATTTTTACCGCATCTGTTGTAACCTCTTCCACTGATTGAAGATGAGATTTAAACACCTTAAGATTACGACTCGTCCATATAGACCATATTATTGCAAATTTGCAAACCATATAATCTGCCCAACCATGCTATAGATTGACTAGGACAGCTTGGCAATCCCATGAACTGCCCAAAGTGTTTCCTACAGTCTATATGGTACGCTCATTGTACCAAACCAGTTTAAGCATATACTCCACACCTTTGACCACGCCTTGCATTTGAAAAAAATATATATTTTCAAGCTTTCTTTGTCCTTTTGACAACCAGAACAGTCTTTGTTTTGAATTCCTGTCAACCCCCTATTCATCAAGTTGTCTTTTGTTGGTATTCGATTTAGCATAACTCCGCATGCAAATGCAACAACTTTCGGTGGTACCATCTTGCTCCAAATTTTTCTGTATATACTATCGACTTCCCCATCTCCAGTGCTTATGATATGTAAATATGCTGACCTCACTATATACTTTCCACTTGCATCTAATTTCCAGCACCATTCGTTCGCACACTCCTCTTTTAACTCCATTGTGTCTAGTTTCTCTGCTAATTCAGCAACTAGTTCCAATTCCCATTGGAATAATGGTCTTCTCCACTCCCATTTCCACTCCTACCTTCCCTCTTTTCACTTCCCCATTTTTGCCACCGTCGCTTCTTTCTCCACTGTTATGCCTATTATAGCTATTGTATAACAGCCCATTCCCCAACCAATCTGCATGCCTGTAACACCCCAATTTTTATGAAAGCTATTTTACAGTTTCCGACTACTTGGAAATAAGTCGTAGGGATTGATCAACTCGCGAAGAACTGCAATGATTTATTTTAAACAATTCACAGTGTTGGTATTAATTCAGATTTACAGACAATGTAGACGTATACTATTTTTAATATAAATTAATCGTGAAAATACGTAACCTTGTTGTTTAGTTAAAGTATTTATTTTATTGAAGGTGAAATGATTTTTTTAGGACTTAATAAATATTTTTAAGTCATAGTTTAAAATACGATGTAGAATTCAGTCGTAAACCGCCGTAATTAGACTATCAGGTGAGTTTTTAACTAAAACAAGCCCAAACGTGATCAAATTTCACCAAATTTGATATTTGAGTATTTTTCAATATTTTTGATTTATTGAAATTTTTTGGAAATTTTTGGGCGACAGAAAATATTTAGGGTATTTTATACGCCTAAATACTGCGTAATTGCGACGTTTTTGATCGTATTTTGAGAAAACGAGATACAGGAGAGCATCTCTAAGGTCATGAGGGACATTTCTACTGAATAATAAATTTTAGTTGTGGACTGATAAAATGGAATGATTGTTAGAACGATCGGTGTAAAAATTTAATGTACGTGAAACGACGTGCGCTCGATCAATCGATAAAACATCGTAACGAAACCCCTTTACTTGTTGGGCAAGATTATGACCCAAGTGGACCAATGAGGGCCAAGCCATTTGCTTGGGGCCCACCATTGGCAAGTGGATGCATTTGATCGGCTTATGTGTAAATGGTAGGTAGTTAAGGAAGTTAGTTTCTAACTATTTGGTTAAGACCTAACTAAATGAACAAAATTTCTTCCCTTTTACTCCCCTCCTAAGCCGTGACACCCTCTTCATTAGGACATCATCTTCTTCATTCCTCCATTATAGGTTAGAGTAAGAAAACAAAGCTTGAGAGAGAAAGTTGTTTTGGTGCAAAAAGCTAGAGATTTAGGAGCTTGAATTTTCTTCCCTTCCTCTCCTCTCTCTTGAGTAATCTATCCTTCATCTTCAAGTGGTAAGATTTGAATTCCTTTCCATTTTCTTGTTATTGAGAGTTCACTACAAGAAAATTGCATATTATCGACGGAATTTTACCGACGGCCTCGACTCCGTCGGTAATATTTTAATTACCGACGGCCAAGCCGTCGCTAATGCGTGGGAAAAAAATCTGCTTACGGAATTATTTTTTTTAACGTTACCGACGGCTTAGCCGTCGGTAATTACAGAGGGCTTATGGGCCGTCTGTAATTACCGACGGCTTAGCCGTCGGTAACGTAAAAAATATGCCTGCTGATTTTTTGGCTACGTTACCGACGGCTAAGCCGTCGGTAATTACAGAGGGCTTACGGGCCGTCTGTAATTACCGACGGCTTAGCCTTCGGTAACGTAAAAATATGGCTGCTGATTTTTTGGCTACGTTCTGGCGGCTAAGCCGGTGTAATTACTGACGACCTTAAGCCCTCTGTAATTACCGACGGCTTACCCCTCTGTAATTATCTCGCATTGTGTAGATTAATAAAGAAAGGGGTTGTGTTAATGAGAAGAGGGGGTGTGAGTAGTAAGTTATGTTTTTTTTTTAAAAAAAAGAATAAAAGGGGTTCTGATCGTGGGATCAGACGAGGAAACAAAAAAGAAGAGAAAGAAAAGAGAGGAAAGGAAGAAAGAAGGGAGAAGAGGAAGAAGAAAGAGAGAGAGATGGGAGTGTCCCTTTGGCCGCAAGAGAGAGGAGAGCGAGAGAGAAACAGAATCGAAGGGAAAGAGGGTGGAGTTGACCAAAGGTCGATTGTGGCGGAGGAGAGAGATCTGTGGGGTGACGATGGTCGTGATGCGTCAAGGCGACCGCCGTGGTGGCTTCCACAAACGGGAAAGTGCACGATGTCGAAGGAGAGGAGCGTCTCCGTCGCGAAACACAGACGCCGCTTTTGGCACGATGGTAGTTGTACCGGGCGGCGGTAGCAAAGAACTCTTGAGTTTCAACTCTCAATTCTCTGCTTTAGATTGGTTTTAATCCTTTGGGTATTTTTCTGTTGGGTTTTCCTTTGGGAAGAATTTGTGATCAAGAGGAATTTGCCATCACCATCTCCTTCTCTTGCTAGGGTTTGGCGCCTATTACTGGGTAAGAGGGAGATTATCTAGTCATGGGTATGATAATGGTTGTGGGTAGCGGGTTGGCCCTATACGCAACTTTGTCTCGCTTTTACGGTTTTCATGCTTTGATGAATTGTGATAAATTGAGGTTCTTTGTCATTGCTGAATTATATGTGCCATAGGATGAGTATATCTTATAGAGTGAATGTGATGTGTTATTGTATCCAATTGATGCATTGGAATGTGAAATATTTTGTGAAATTGTTTCTTTGTGTTAGCCTATGAAGTGCGAAAATGATGTATTGGGTTATCCTTGTGATGAGCAATTATGAATTGAGGAAATGGTGAATATGTGACTGTTTTGATATAAATTTACTGATATGAGAATGTCTAAACTGATTGATTTGGATAGAGTAGGAATGCTTATAGGTGTTGTATTTTTGGGTTGTTATAGTTTTGGTGAATTGTAAGCCATTAGTAATGATTAAGGTTTATAATTCTAGGCTATTTTATATGTTCTTAATTATAAACTTAAAAGCATAAGTTTGATCTTTTGCAAATGATGTGATTGAGGTTAGATTATCCTAAGAGTATGTGGAAGCCTTTTTATATTAGTGAAAAATATGAGATGATTTTAATTGATGTAAAGAGATAAATCAAGTAGGAAATGTGGATTAGATGTACATAACTTAGGAATATGATTTTGGGTCATTGAAAGTGATTAAAATGATGTTTAAAGTGACAGGACCAAAGCAGGATAATACCCAATAGCTCAATGTTGCAACAAAGAAGGCAGAGTGCGTAAATCGCACATGAATAGCTCAATGTTCGTGAAGTAGTCAATGATGTTAGGAAATGCACTGCATTGACATGAGTAGTGTATAGTTACATTGACTGGCGATGATTAGTCTGTGTGTTGTTGCACCCGCTTCTTTGATGCTTTGATTACCTTACATGTATCTTTGAGAATGAACTCTCACCCTATATATTATGTCTTTATACTTGTTCTTTTTATGAGCAGTAAAGGAGTTGACAGAGGCTGCAGCAGAGTGTGAATATGATTTTTTAAGTTTTTTTTTTGTTTTAATTTCTAGATTACAGTGGGTTTAGCCGTCGGTAAATTTACGGACGGCTAAGCCGTCGGTAACTTTGGATTTTTTATTTTATTTTAATTTATAGTTTACAGTGGGCTTAGCCGTCGGTAAAATTACCAACGGCTAAGCCGTCGGTAAAGTACAACAGAAAAAATGGTTGTTTTCGTGGATTTTACCGACGGTCATGTGACGACTTTCGGACGGCCAAGCCATCGGTAATTACCGACGGCTTTTTTGGCCGTCGGTAAATTTTACCAAGGAGGAAAATACCGACGACCTCGAGGCCGTCGGTAAGCCGTCGGTAATCTCGATTTACCGACGGTTTTTAAGAATTACCGACGGCTTTTGGCCATCGGAAATGACGAAAATTCTTGTAGTGGTTTGAGGTTTTAGATCTCAAGATTTTGGTGCAAAAAGAGTAGATCTTGAGCTTATTTAGTGCTAAACTTCTTACGTTCAACATCTCCTACACTTATCTATGCTTTTGATAAATAAAAAAATTTGTAAACCCTTATTTCTTGAAGAGGCCGAATGCCTATGGCTGTTCTAAGGGTCTATTTATGTGTATTTAAGTGATTGGAGATGATATCTTGGAAGGTTATTACTTAATATGTTTAGATCTAGCCATATACATGCTAAAGAATGGATTTGTGAAATCAAAATTTGTTTGGATTTTAGCTCTTTGAAACTGTGGCATTCATACACTTAAGAGTGAGTTCTTAACTTGTATTTAGTGTATCAATGTAGTAAAGATATTGGTTTATGGCAAGAAACTTTAGATCTAACAAGGTTTGCATGATTTAGAATTAAATGGTTCAAAATTTTGAGTTTGTTTTTAGTACCTAAAATCGTGAACGATAAGGACTATTGGAGAATGATATTAACTTGTTTTGATGCTTAAAAGAGTTGTAAAAAGTGGTTAACAAATGGATCTAGCAAAACCTTTCAAAGAGATGTGATTTTGGGCAAATGATTTGAAGTATGTCTTAGGATTTGTTTTGAAACTATAAAGAATTTGTTTTCAAAGTTCATACTTTATTTAGATGCATTAATGATTTGTTTAAAGTTTGAAAACACTATTCCAATTGGTAAAACACTATTCCAAGTGGTAAGATTTGGTTAGGCATTTTCCAAGTGTGATAGTATTTGGAAAAGCTTAAGAACTTGCATGATTTAAACTTGATCCATGGCATATGGCTAGATATGATCAAAAAGGGATTAAGTTGAGTGATTACTAGGCCTTAGAATCCCTAAAACCGTGGCTGCCGTAAGGGTAGTACACTCGAGTTTTAGTTCTAATTAAATTGATCTTGTATTGTTAAGGTTCGTGCGAAGTTCGACTTGACGGTTTTTTGCAGTTATCTCCTTGGAAACGCTTTCGAGGTAAGGGAAATTCCTATATAATGAGTTTATACTTTTTGCTTTGATTGCTTGTGTGATTTGGAAGATTGATTAGTTGTGTGATAATACGTATATTATTATTATTATGTGATAGTATGAATTGCTGTTGGTGATTTGGCCCTGCTTGGCAAGATTAGTCTGTATTGTGTGATTTAAATCATGTGTGATGATTTAATTTGGATTGATATTGATTGAGTATGCATGACGATCAAGAGTTAATTAATAATGCGAAGATTTATTGTAAACTGGTTTGACGACTTACACCGGTAAGTCTGATGCAATTTCACAAGCCGAACTAAAAGTTTCAAAAATGAAAAGTTAAAGGCTTTTGATTTAAAAGTATTGCGGCTCATGCAAGTGCACCTGATCGTAACACGTAATAAAAGTGGAGTATTTTTAAGACTCCGAATGTCGAACCCACAGAGAATACGCTAGTACCAATTAAGTAAAGAATCTATATTACCTAGGCTAACGAAGATTGTAATTAGAGAATAGCTAGAATTGTCACGTAAATAAAATAGTAATTAGACGATGCGCAAGAACGGGTTAAGACTATTATGGAAGGCTTAGGGGAATCGGGTTCACCAATACTCAGCTCTTAAAATTACTAATTGATTATTATGAGATCTATTTTCCGATTGAAAGCTAATCACTCACTCTAAAATAACTAACACCGTTTGGTCCTAGATTGTTAGCAGTCTTCTTCCTAAATAACTACTCTATTTGGTCCTAGAAGGTAGTTAAAGGATAGAGCATTAAGACTAGGTGAGTTTGTTAATCTAATAACCGATTAGAAACAAGCAATAATCTTGTCCTGACATACAAAGCGAGTTCTTTTATTCCTAGAGATCTATTAACTAACTGTGGTATGATCGCTGCCAATTAAGTCAACTAGTTGAAAGTTGATCAGGCCTTATGGGATTAAGTATACTAGGGATAAAACAATCAATCAAAGTAATAGAAACTCATAAAAATAATTAGACAAATATCAAAAGCATTATAAAGGATCCCCCATCACACCTAGTGATGGGTTTAGCTACTCGTGTCTAATAATAATAATATAAACTCAAACATAAAACCATAGAAATCCTTAATAAAGAGAATACATCAAAACCGGGACACCCTTTTGGTATGACGACGGTCCTTAAGCACGTTTTTCGTGTCCTCACGAGCTTCAGTAGCAAAACGGGATTGGCACCAAGCTCCAAGGAAACAAGGATCAATTGAAAAGCAAGGGAATTATGAGAAACTCTCAAAAAGGGGGTTGAGATTCAGAATTTCGTCAAAAGGTTCAAAGCTTAGGCTAAGAGGGCCTATTTATAGGTTAGAATATGGATTAGGTCATCTGGCTTCAAATCTGTACTATCTAGAACGGGGTACGGCCGTACCAAATATATACACGGCCGTACTGGACTTTGTTTACGACGATGACCCATACTTGTGCACTCAGACTCCACGACATTATCTCAGATATCTACCAGATTCGCCTTAGGCACACTGCATCAACTTTTCATTGGCGCCAGGTGGTACTGACCAAGGGGTACGCCCCTACCGCTTTTCTGATATAGGTACGGCCGTACTGACTGACTGTCAGGCCATACCGCACTTGCAGAAGTACTAAAACTCTCTAAAACTTGCCAGTTTTTTGTCCATTCTCGCATCTTTTGCTCTGAGTGGTGCCTTTATTAATTTTATGCAATATAGGACATAAGTGGGTACTTTTATACTTTAAATAGTGCAAAATGATATAATTAAGCACTAAAAATTCTCTATAAAAGTAGACAATTTGGTGTGATAACACATCCTCACACTTGAGCTTTGCTTGCCCTCAAATAAATCATTTGGGTAATTATAATAGAAACTACTTTCACTGAATAGGAGCAAAAAGATAAGTGTGACAAAACAAAGTGATATCATAACGCATGTCAATAAAAAGAATGCCCAATTAGAGGTGTAAGTTCAAATAAGTCAACAATCTGTGATTTACAAGTCACATTCTCACCAATCTCAAAGTGTTTATAGGTTTAGCTATTAATGCTCAAATTTTTCAAATGAAGTGACATTACTCTAGGCTTGTACATTAGCTAAAACTCTACTATTAAAGTCTACTTATCAAGCAAAAGAGGAATGAGGATCTTTCATTGGTTGTAATAGGGTCAAGGTAATAATGTCAGGCATGATAAAAGAAAGAAAAGGTCATGCAAAGGGTCAGAAACAAATCAACCAAAAACAAGCAACCTTTTCTTTTTCATTTTAAAGAGTAGGCAAGAATCCCCATCTTTTTTATCAATACTTTTTTTGTATTTTCTAAAGGCACTATCGTGATAAACATGTATATTTTTTTTCAATGCTTTTTCTTTTCTTTTCCTTTCCTCTTTTCATGCATTTATGCAGCAAATAAACATGTTTAATAAACATTTAAGCAGTAAAGAATCTATGTTAAAGAGTATTTTCTAAGGTTACCTTCACAGAGTATAATCAATAGTAATAAGAAGGGGTACCGAAGAAATATAATAAAGTACTTTTAGGCACAAAAGTGGGCAACTAGTGGTAAGATGTATCCAAAATAGAAATGGCCTGAAAAATTCCTAAAAATTGTCCTTTTCCAAATTCACATGAAAATAAATTTATATTCGCTTTGTAATGTTCTCAGCACAAGTTTTAGAATGCACATTCATAGAAAAACATCACTCAAACAAATAAAAGTATGAAGTGGCTCTTGTTTCAGGCTCAAATCTCACATTTAATAGCTTACACAGAGAATTGAAACTTACAAAACTTCAATGCAAATTTTTAGTAAATTCTAATACTAACAATAGACTTATTTCAATCACACGTTATCAGAAAATTTTTTAATAGCCCCTAAATCAGCAAAAATTTAAAGTTTTCTGTAATTATAAGCAATTGTAAGGGTAGCCAAGTAATAAGCAAAAATATAAAATTCCTCCCCACACTTATTTCTAGCAGTGTCCTCACTGCGACTAAGATAGATCAAGCAAAAAAAGGATAAAAAAAGTAAAAATAATTGTGCTAAAACAAAAGAAGGTGGAAAGAGACTCCCCTCTAAAAAATATCACGAGCAAATTGAATGGAGATATGAGCAAGGTATGATGTTTCCATTCCTAATATCGATAAAGCTGGTAAATGGGCGCAAGAACTGTGCATCATAACAACCAAAAATTTAGAAAAATAAAAATAAAAAGAATAAAAATAAAATAAAGCAATAAAATAAGAATAAAAGAAATCAAATAAAACATATTCTGCGAGCATGCCAATATATACAAATCTCTTTTTAATACAAAAGCAAGAAGCCTAAGTACTAAAAGAGAAAAGAAAATGTAGTGCAGCATCACTCGGGAGGAGGGTAAGGCTGGAGAAGCTGAAGGTGCTCCAAAATAGCTGCCAGTTGTTGGTCCACATGGGAAAGCTAGTCTGCATCTCATTGAGATGCGCCATGACGTCCTGGTAGGAGTGGCCTTGTGGTGCTGGCTGTGGCTGTGGTGGTGGTGGTGCAGGATGCTCCTCTGCTAGGGGCACAAAATCTGCAGCCTGATCTTGCTTGTCAAGGGGTGCTAGGGGTGCTAGGGATTCACTTTCCTCCATCTCCAAAGAGGAATCAAGCTTGGGAACAAGGATTTGAGTCTCTAATGGAGTGAACTTCTATCTTTTCTCTATTTTTCTGGTTTGGTTTATCTTTCTCTATGAGTAACTAAACTCTTTTAGGCTAGAGTTAGATGGATTTTGTGGAAACCCTTATGTAATTGGATTCTATTATTTCTATGCAAGTTTATTCATGTTAATTGATCCTTTATCTCTGTTCTTAATGCCTTTTGATAATTGATAATTACTAAATTGAATTTGGGTTATGCTCATGATTGGAAAATTGGGGTTTTTAACTAGCATTGAGATTGTTGGACATATCTATAGGGTTATAGGAATATAACCTTATAAACATGTGTTCTTATGAATCATTATTCTTATTGCTTAATCTAGCTTTAATTCACATAAGGGATTATGGGGTTTTAGTTGGAGTAAAGGGTTTATGAGGCAAGGAATTGTCTTTAAACTAATTTCGTTGTTTCGAACTTCAATTTGTATGGAATAACTTGCGTTGGTTGTAAATTGAATGCATAAGAGTGGAAATAAGAGGATTCAATCCCTAGTCGTTTTTAATTCTCCTTAAAATCTAAATACTTGTTTAGTTGTTTATTGTTTTCGTCTCTTGATACAATTCGCAAATATTTCAAACACATCATATTGTTTCAATAGTTCAAATTATTACAAAGTTTGTTAAGTTAACTAACCGATCACAATCCCTGTGGAGACAATAACTCACTTACTCACTTTATTACTTGTACGATTCGGTACACTTGCCGAAATCTTAACAAGTTTTTGGCGCCGTTGCCGGGGATTGTTGAATTGATTTTTAACACGGCAAACGAGTACTTTTTGAACAATTTATTTTTTTATTGTTTTTATTTTTTGTTTATAAAAAAATATATTGTTATAATTGTTGCGGTGCTACTTACCTTTTCCTTTAGTGTTGTGCATGCGAGGTAAACAAACAGGTGAGCTGTTGTTTGACCCAGAAATAGAAAAGACAGCAAAGGCTAATAGGAAGAAGGCAAGGGAAGCAAGACAACAACAAAATCAGGCCTCTGCTTCTACTTCTCTCATTACAACTCTAGTAGTAATGGGGGATGTACCACCACCACCGCGCACCTTGGGCGATTTTGGGAGAAGGAACAATCGAAGGGCTGTCATGGCCTACCAACTGGAGGAAGCAAATGCTTTTGAGATCAAATCATCCCTGTTGAACACTCTCAAGCAAAACTAATTCGCTGGGGATGAAATTGAAGACCCAAATCAGCACTTGGTAAATTTCTATAAAATCTGTGGCACCTTCATGCTGAATGGAGTGACAGAAGGGGCCAAGAAACTAAGGCTTTTTCCTTTTACCCTACGAGATAGAGCAAGAGATTGACTGCACACTTTGCCTACAGGAAGCATCACTACTTGGGATGATTTGGAGGATAAATTTATGAACAAATTTTTTCCACCCTCCAAGTTCATCAAAAGAAGAGGTGAAATTCATGGGTTCCAGCAGAACCATATCGAAAATCTGTATGAGGCTTGGAAGAGATTCAAGCTTCTTCTGAAAAGATGTCCCGACCATGGGTATGAAGAGTTTAAACAGATACAGATGTTATGTAATGGGTTGAGGCCAAATACAAGAATGATGCTAGATGCCTCAGTTGGAGGTACAATTAACAGTAAAACAGCTGAAGAAGCAAGAACTTTAGTAGAGCAAATGGCTTCCAATGAGCAGTTGTGTCAAAATGATAGAGGAACATAGGGTAGAAGAGGACTCCTTGAGCTAGAAACACAAGATGCACTCTTGGCTCAAAATAAATTGGTCTCTCAACAATTGGAAGCTATCACCAAGGAGCTTAAAGCGCTGAAAACGGGAGCCCCTATTCCCGCTCAGGTGAACCAGTTGAACAGGAACTTGAGATGTGACTTTTTTCAAGGACCCCATAAGAATGGAGGTTGCGATGCTAAGGGATTTTTGAATGAGCAAGCTAACTACATGGAAAATTTTCAAAAGCAAGGAGGGAATCCTTATTCTAACACTTATAATCCTGGGTGGAGGAATCATCCAAACTTTTCTTGGAAACAGCAAGATAGCCCATCATCAAGCAACCCTCCACAACCTCAAAAGCAAGAGAAGCCAAATCAATTAGAAGAAGCTCTCACTCAATTCATGAAGATGACTCAATCCAACTTCCAGAATATCTATTCCAACTTTCAGACTCATGAGTCTCATTTCAAGAACCAAGAGGCCTCTATCAAAAATCTGGAGAGTCAAATTGGGCAACTCTCAAAGCAACTTGCGGAGCAAACCAAAGGTAAGTTTTCTGCTAGCGTAGTTGATAATCCTAAAAATGAGAACTGTAGTGCAATTACTTTGAGAAGTGGAAAAATAATGTCTGAAGTTGAGGGGAAGAAAAAGAGTGAAAAAAGTGAGGTGGACGGAGTTGAAAATGAGAGCAGTAAAAATAAAGAAAAAGAAGAAAAAAGAGAGGTTGAGAAGAAGTCCAACTTAGAAGAAGGAGGCATAGTTATAACTGAACAGGTGCAGGTGGGAGATAAGCCCAAAGTGGTTCCTCCATATAAGAAGCTGCCATATCCTCCTGTGAGCAAGAAAAAGGAGAAGGATGAACAATTCTCTAAGTTCATGGATGCCTTCAAACGCCTCCAGATCAACACTCCTTTCGCAGAAGCTCTTGAGCAAATGCCTTTATATGCCAAATTCATAAAGGAGTTATTGACTAAGAAGAAGAAATTCAAAGAAGATGAGACTGTAGCTTTGACAGAAGAGTGTAGTGCCATCATTCAAAGAAAGCTCCCTCCAAAGCTGAAAGATCCTGGAAGCTTCATAATTCCCTACACTATTAGGAATTTAAATATTGACAAAACCCTTTGTGATTTGGCAGTTAGCATCAATTTGATATCGTTATCTATGTTAAAGAGGCTGGGAGGAGGTGAAGTCAAGCCTACAAAAATGACACTGCGGCTGGCAGATAGGTCAATCAAATACCCTTATGGAGTTATGGAAGATGTATTGGTAAGGGTTGGCAAATTCTTTTTTCCGGCAAACTTTGTGATCCTTGACATGGAGGAAGACAAGAAGGTCCCTCTTCTTCTTGGAAGACCTTTTCTAGCTACAGGAAGAGCCTTGATTGATGTCCAACAAGGTAAATTAATTTTGAGGTTCCAAGATGAGAAAGAGACTTTCAATGTGTTTGAGGCTATGAGGCATCCCGATGACACCGAAAAGTGCTCTTGAATTGATGTGGTTGGGCAGCCGGTTGGAGAGAATCTTGATGAAGACCGACCTTCCAAACCCTTAGAAAAGGTGACAATGAATTCTATTGAGGAGATGTCTGAAGAGCTGGATGATGGGATGGAAAAAATTTTAGTGCAGGAAAAAGGAAGAAAAGGAAAAAGTAGTCTGCATATGGGCCATGGGAAACAATTCCGAAATTGCAAAATTCCAAAGAAGGCACATGTAGAACCTACTCATTCTTATGAAAAGCGCACCAAACAGGCGAGGGATGACAATGTCCACCCACATAAATTCAAGAGGAGAAAAAGGAGACCAATGCGAAAAAGGGAAATGATTTCTATGCAAGCACTCAGGGCTATGGGTGTGTATCTTCCCAAGGAAGGTGGTGCTTCAATCTTCTTTTCCTCCTTTAAGGAGCCTTGATCGACTCCTTCAAGCGTCAAGGTAGTGACGTTAAAGAAGCGCTTCATGGGAGGCAACTCATTGGTGGTGGCGTCAGGCGGCCCACCTTTCTCATTTCAAGTTAGCGGTTGAGTCGAGCGGCTCAACACACGGGTTGTACCTTTCTTTCTCTTCTTTTGCTATTTATTTTTTATTTTTTATTTTTATTTTTATGTTGAATTTATTTTCGTTTGTGTGTGAAGTTAATACCATGCACCCTATGACTGAGCTCTTTGTTACTTTATGGCCTTCCATGTCATCTTGTTTGAACTGTTACTCTTATTGTGTGCATGATGTGTATGATCAAGGAGCTAAAATTTTTGTTGACATGAATCTTTTTAAGCAGCTTCTTGTAACCGTAACTTTTGAGAATTTCAGTGGTCATGAATCTTTTCCCATTACAAAAGCAAAATCTGTGAGTGTTTGAGCTTAAACAGAAATTTATTTATTATTGAGTGCTCTACCATTTGTATGAATTCTTCATAACTTGACTCAGTTCTTGATTGTTTTTGCATTGCATGTGAACACACACACAGATGATGGAGATCTTTATTTTTGTTTGAACAGCGAGAGCCTTTGATTGCCTACCCTTATGATATTATCCTTTGCTAGCCTTTTTGAGCCTTAAGCCTGTTTGTTGAATTTTAAGCTCAGTACAAGCCAATAACTGGAAAAACCAATTGTCCCTTTAAATTGGAGTTGAGAGATTGTTTTCTATAAAATTGGTTATTTGGTTGTGAATTAAGTTTGGGATTGCTTGAGGGCAAGCAACAATCTTAAGTTTGGGGTGGCTACACAAAGCATGTGCAAGTTGTCATTTTAGAAAAATAAAATAAAAATGAACAAGCCGGAGGAGAACAATAATAAAAAGATTCAAATTGTTATTTCAAAAAAAAAAAACAGAGAAAAGAAAAGAAAAATCAAAGTGAGAAAGCAAGGAAAAGTTCTCCTATGGTTTGTTGGTACTAAAGTTAAAGGTGATTAGGGAAAGTTTGTGAATTGATACAAGGTATGGATAAGAAATAATAGAGGCATCTCTTAACTCCAATTAAGTTAGCCTAGATCCAAAGAAATACCCTTTCTTACCTAAGCCCCATTTCACCCTTTGAAAAGATCTCATAATGTGTGTGGCATTTGTGTGTTTTTGCTTTCTTAGAATTTTGTCAAGCCTATGGTAGATGATTGCATTTGGTGTGAATTAAGTGTAAACAGTACCCTGAGACACTTGAGTGGAGTGAAACACATTATCTGGAAAGGTGTAATGGGAATTGATTTATTGCTCTGAGTAAATAAATTCATTTTGGTTACTTGAGTTGTGATAATTGGAAATCATGAATACAAAAGAGTAGGTGAATTGATTGTGCATGGATTGTCAAAAAAATTTATGAAAAGTTCACCTAGATGAATTGGAATTATTTGAAATCCAACTCATGTTTTTGATTGAGTTTGCTTGAGGACAAGCAAAAAGCTAAGTTTGGGGTTGTGATAAGTCTTCATCACATGTAGATTTATAATGCTTAATTGGATATTTGTGCTGTGATTGAAGAGAATTCAAAGTGATTATTTGCTTAAATTGGGTGATTTAGTATATTCACTTGGATTTGTTCTAACGTTTGTGCATTAGTGTTTTCTATGATTTTTTATTTCTAAGTGCACAGGAATGAGAGCATAGCCAAATGATTGACTTGAAAGCGCGTCTGGAAGCGTTATTTCCTGACAAAGAAGATTCCAAAAGCAATATCTTGAGCCACACTAATCCAAATGAGATGATCTTGGTCTTGTTGGAAAGGTAGAAGAATTATCTACAATTTTGATGAAGAAATCGAGACCTAAATCAATCTCTAAGTTGGGGTAATTTGTGCTACAAGTCGATAAGGTGATGCTGTCCCAACCTGACACCTGTTCGATGTTTTAATCATATCTGGAGTTGTAGGTGTCCAAATGAGATGCAACTGGTGCCATTGGAAATCTAAGATCCATAGCTTCAACTTTCCTGAAGACACCTTGAGCTAACTCAGACTTTACAGAGGTGAAAAATACAAAACAACGTGGAAAAGGGTGCAGGAGGGCACCCCGTGCGCGCAGAGCACGCTTGAGCGCTCCTGGAGCGCCAAATCTGACGCCATTCTTTTTCTTAGTGCATAGGTTGTGCACGGAGCGCATCCGGAGCGCTCTGGTCGCGCTGTTAGCGTTAAAAACACGAATTTTTGATGTTTTGATCATTCTTGACTATTCCAAAGACCTAAAACGCTGTGGGGCTTGTCAAGGGGTGCTAGGGATTCACTTTCCTTCATCTCCAAAGAGGATTCAAGCTTGGGAACAAGGATTTGAGTCTCCAATGGAGTGGACTTCTATCTTTTCTCTATTTTTCTGGTTTGATTTTTCTTTCTCTATGAGTAACTAAACTCTTTTAGGCTAGGGTTAGATGAATTTTGTGGAAACCCTTATGTAATTGGATTCTATTATTTCTATGCAAGTTTATTCATGTTAATTGATCATTTATCTCTGTTCTTAATGCCTTTTGATAATTGATAATTACTAAATTGAATTTGGGTTATGCTCATGATTGGGAAATTGGGGTTTTTAACTAGCATTGAGCTTGTTGGACATATCTATAGGGTTATAGGAATATAACCTTATGAACATGTGTTCTTATGAATCATTATTCTTATTGCTTAATCTAGCTTTAATTCACGTAAGAGATTATGGGGTTTTAGTTAGAGTAAAGGGTTAATGAGGCAAGGAATTGTCTTTAAACTAATTTTGTTGTTTTGAACTTCAATTTGTATGGAATAACTTGCGTTGGTTAAAAATTGAATGCATAAGAGTGGAAATAAGAGGATTCGATCCCTAGTCGTTTTTAATTCTCCTTAAAATCCAAATACTTGTTTAGTTGTTTACTGTTTTTGTCTCTTGATACAATTCGCAAATATTTCAAACACATCATATTGTTTCAATAGTTCAAATTATTACAAAGTTTGTTAAGTTAACTAATCGATCACAATTCCTGTGGAGACGATAACTCACTTACTCACTTTTTTACTTGTACGATTCAGTACACTTGCCGAAATCTTAACATCGCTCAAGGCTCTCCCATTATTAGAACGGGCTATCCACCTGCGCACTGTCCGCACAGCTGGGTCTCTGATCTTACTGGCCTTCGCTCGGATGGGGATATAGTGGGTGAGAGCTCTCCAACTCTCTGAGTCCTGCCACCCCTTTGGGATCTCCAAGAGGGCTCCTAAATACTCTGGCGTCTGTACTATCTCCTCCGTCTCGAATCCTAGCGCAATATTGAACTCAACTAGGGAGATCTCGTGGTGGACCCCATGGAGCCAGAATGTAACCACCAGATCTTGGTCTAGCTCACCCTCCATCTCTGGATGCTGGGGCTCCCTGTCCATCATATGATAGCCACAGGTGGCTAGAAAATCTAAGACAACCTCCACATGAATGGGCTGTCTGACAGAGGCTTCCTGGAGCCATCCAATCCTCTGCAGCAATACCTCCACCTCCCTTCGCAGGCCGACCTGCTCGAGGGCATCAAAATCTAAGTATCGATCTCTGGGTGTAAGTATGAAAATCTCGCAGCTGTTTGTATCTTTCCATGTGCTGCAGTGGGATATAAGACGTCACTCACGGCTTTGGATGCACTTGCTGCTGCAGATGAAGAAGCCTCATTTCTTTGGCGCTTAGACATTTTACTGCAAAAACAAAAAAATAAAAATAGGAAAAATTAGAAATTCATGTAGTATTCTGTGTTAGGTACGGTCGTGCTTCGTGACGTACGGCCGTACTCAATCTCTATATACACCCTTATTAAAACAGTAAGTACGGCTTGACTTTAAGCATTATGTACGGCCGTACATTGCCATAGGTACGCTCGTACCTGTGTTCTATCTTCAACCCTAAGGCCGCCAGTACGGCCTTCAGTACGGCCTGTTCTTGATAGGTACGGCCGTATTGCGCTACGGTTTTGTGAAAAATCTACCCTATGATCAGATTTTCTCAGTTTTAAGCCTACAATTTAAGTCTCTAATCATTCCTAGGGTCTCTAGGCATGGAAAACCAAGCCAAAAATACTCCTAGATTGCTCAAGTTAGAATTAAACAAAATTAAACATCTAAAACAACAAAAAACTTAAAACAACCAATAAAACATGCAATCAATCTAAAAACTAAGTTTAGAATCAGTAACTGGATAGTCTTGGAATGAAAAATACGAAGAAGGTGAGAGTAGAGGGTTCTTGAGTGGAGAGGATTTGGGCGTACGAGGGTGTGGTACGCCCTTACCACTCACTGTTACCTTAAATATTCAGCCTCTGGACACGGGGTACGACCGTACCTGGTTTTATGTGCGGCCATACCTACCTGTTTCTCTGCGACTTTTAGGAAGAAGCCGCGGGGTACGACTGTGCCCAAAGAAAGGTATGCCTGTACATACTGGTTTTTCGAAAAAAAATTTTGTTTTCAGAATATTTCATTTTTTTTGTATTTTAATAATAATAAAGATAAAAAAATAAAGTCAACAATAAAAAACATAATAAATAAATAAATAAAAGTAAAAATAAAAATAATAACGTTAGTAACCATATGTTGTCTTCTGGTAAGCGTTTGTTTAACGTCCCGAGCCTGATGGTTCGAAGGACTTTGAATTAGTCCTCAGCGGGCAATGACCCTTCTTTGATGTTACCTTTTGTTTTCTTACCATTAGGGAGGACTGCAATATAATTGCCTTCATCAGAGTGATCCATCCAAGCAGGGCCTGAGCACTTCTTTGGTGGGTTCATTGTGCATCCACATTCTTCGCAGATGTAAATTGGCTCTCTTATAATAGATGTAAATGTCCTAATAAATTTCTTTACCAAGTCATTCCATGTCTCTATTTCTTCAGCTGGTATGAGATATAGCCATATTTTCACTTCCTTATCTAATGAAAATGGGAAGATCTTCAATTTTGCTTCATTTGGAGACAAGTTCTCATATTTAGCATTTCTCATCTTTTTGCAGAACTGTCTCATGTGCTGAATGAGATCTTGCCCTGTTGTTCCCTTGAATTGTAAGGTTGAAACCTCTGAAATAATGGATGGGTCTAATTCAAAACTAGCAAATTCTTCAAAAATATAATCATTTAATTGTTGAAATCCTTGGATATGATCCTCTTTTTCTTTTTCCTCAACTGTGGGTTGGAATGCCTTGATAAATTCTTCCATTAATTCTTCCTATGTTGTAAAGTGGAATTTCGGGTAAACTGAGAACCATTGCTTAGCCAACCCTCCAAGAGAAAGGGGGAATAACTTCAGTTTCATCTTATTTGCGTTGGTTCCTACATATTTGTCAGTCTTAACCAAATCATAAAAATTTAATATATGGGGAACTGGATCCTCCCCAGGCAATCCTTTGAATTTGGCAAACAAAATGCTTCCACAATTAATGAAGGGGTTACGTTCTTATCCTGCCCAATAGAGTTGCTATCTTGTTCCTCAACTTACTCTTCTTTTTCTTTATCCTATTTATGTTCCACGTCCTGCAAGAAACAACAAGAAGCACTAAAGGAAGAAGCTTTGTTAGCATTATAAATACTGAAAACCTCTTCTTCATCCTCAATTCTTAATGTCATAGTTCCCTTCTTTACTTGAATAGAAGCATCTTCTGTTTCCAAAAATGGTCATTTTGTGGCTTATTTACAATAAAATTCACCTTCTCAGTGCAGTCGTTAGAAGCATGACCTGTTACTCCACAGAAATTACAGGAAACTTTGGTTGCCTTGGTTGCAATAGCTTTGAGTCTTTCTTCAGTCTTCTCCATGAAACCGGCTAAAACTCCCACACACAAATGTCTGTGTCTTTGCTTAAACTTCAGCATAGCTTCTTGCATTCTTGTATTTGGATCTAAATCCTTTTGGCCTACGGCATTGACTTCTTCCAGTTGGCTTTCAATTACCATGCATCCCCAGTCAATATTAGTTGCTATTGCATTAGATTGAGGTTGCGCTGCCATTAGAGTCTATATCTTTTTCATCATTGCCTCCAACTTTACTTTAAGGGATGTGTTTGTATCCACTTTATAAATTCTTGCCTGCTTGTTTTTCCTTCCGGTTTGTCTTTCACTTGCTGACCACTGAGCATTATTCTGAGCCATTTCAGTCATTATATCATAAGCCTCAGTGGGTGTCTTCTTTCCGAAAGATCATCCACAAGCAACATCAACATCACCATTAGTTTGCATGGTGAAACCATTGTACTAAATTTGAACTAGTGGCCATTTGGTAAAACCATGATGAGGGCGGCTCCTAATCAAATATTGAAATTGCTCCCATGCCTCATGCATTGATTCTCCTTCATTTTGAGCAAACCCAGATATGTCAGCTCTCAGCTTTGCAGATTTTGCGGAAGGGAAATATTTGTTTTGAAACTTGGTTTTTAGGTCCTCCTAAGTGGTAATGGAATTTGGTGGAGGTGAATCCAACCATAATTGAGCCTTCCTCTGCAATGAGAATGAGAATAATCTCAACTTGATGGCCTCCGGTGTCACACCATGACACTTGACAGTGTTAGCAACCTTCTGGAATCTCTTGAGATGAGCATTTGGGTCTTCAGAAGATAAGCCTGAGAATTGCACTGCAGATACCATTGAAATTAGTGTTGGCTTCAGTTCAAAATTAGTGGCCCCAATTACCGGATAGTTGACGCTGTCTGCCACATCCGTAGTTAGAGTAAAGTACTCATTCAATGTAAGTTCGTTCTCCATTGCTAGCTGCTATCTTCTCAACGAACAAAGTGTTCTTTCAATTTCAGGATCAAATATCAATTCAGGATGTTGAGACCTTGTCTGAATACACCAAAGGAAACCAAATTAGAAAATCCTTAAAACAATAAAATAAACAGAAAAATAAATAAATAAAGTAAAAATGCCTAAAATAGCTAGAATCTCATTCAATCAATATCGCTAAAACATTCCCCAGCAACGGCGCCAAAAACTTGTTGCGGCTCAGGCAAGTGCACCTGACCGTAACTTGTAATAAAAGTGGAGTATTTTTAAGACTCCGAATGTCAAACCCATAGGAAAGCGCAAGTACCAATGAAGTAAAGAATCTATATTATCTAGGCTAACAAAGGTTGTAATTAGAGAATAGCAAGAATTGTCACGTAAATAAAATAGTAATTAGATGATGCATAAGAACGGGTTAAGACTATTATGAAAGGCCTAGGGAAACCGGGTTCACCAATACTCAGCTCCTGAAATTACTAATTAATTATTATGAGATCTATTTTTCGATTGAAAGCTAATCACTCACACTAAAATTACTAACACTGTTTGGTCTTGGATTGTTAGCAATCTTCTTCCTAAATTACAACTCCGTTTGGTCCTAGAAGGCAGTTAAAGGATAGAGCATTAAGACTAGGTGAGTTTGTTAATCTAATAACTGATTAGAAATAAGCAATAACCTTGTCCTTGCATACAAAGCGAGTTCTTTTATTCCTAGAGATCTGTTAACTAACTGTGGTATGATCGCCGCTAATTAAATCAACTAGTTAAAGGTTGATCAGGCCTTATGGGATTAAGCAAGCTAGTGATAAAACAATCAATCAAAGTAATAGAAACTCATAAAACTAATTAGATAAATATTAAAAGCATTGTAAAGGATCCCCCATCACCCCTAATGATGAGTTTAGCTACTCATGTCTAATGACAATAACATAAACTCAAACATAAAACCATAGAAGTTCATAATAAAGAGAATAAATCTAAACCAGGACACTCTTTCGGTATGACAATGGTCCTTGAGAACGTTCCTCCCGAGCTCCGGTAGCAAACGGGATTGGCACCAAGTTCCAAGGAAACAAGGATCAATAGAAAAGCAAGGGAATTGTGAAAAACTCTCAAGAAGGGGGTTGAGATTCAGAATTTCGTCAAAAGGTTCAAAGCTTAGGCTAAGAGGGCCTATTTATAGGTCAGGATGCAGAGTAGGTCATCTGGCTTCAAATCTGCACAATCGGGGACGGGGTACGGCCGTACCGAATATATACACGGCCATACCGGACTTTGTTTGCGACGCTGGCCTGTACTTGTGCACTCTGCACTCCCTAACATCATCTGTGTACGGTCGTACTTCCTTGGGCACGGTCGTACTGAACTTTTTCATCGACGCTAGGTGGTACTGACCAAGTGGTACGCCCCTACTATTTTTCTGATATAGGTACGACCGTACTAACTGACTGTCAGGCCATACTGCACTTCCAGAAGTACTAAAACTCTCCAAAACTTGCCAGTTTTCAGTCCATTCTCGCATCTTTTGCTCTGAGTGGTGTCTTTATGAATTTTCTACAAAATAGGACATAAGTGAGTACTTTTATACTTTAAATAGTGGAAAATGATATAATTAAGTACTAAAAATGCCCTATAAAAGTAGACAATTTAGTGTGATAACAAAAAGCAAGCGAGAGGATTTTAGTAAAACTAGTTAAAGCTTACAAGGTTCTCCAATGGAGCCATACTAAGTAAAGGACTCAAGGTAAACAATCCAATTTTCGAATTGGTTGAGTTAAATGGTACGTTTGGAAAAATTCTGGCAAGGAAAGACTTGGTATTTAAGCGTGTTCATCACCACCTCTCTTTCCTGGGAATCCTCCTAGTGTATTATTTAGCACAACTTGGGTTCCAATGACCAAAAACTAAAGAGTATTTTCATGTACAATAGTACACAGGAGTGACAGAAGAACTGAGAATGGGATCCGTCAAGTTGAAAGTTAAAGACTCGTCAATTCGTATCAGTTAATTAAAAGATCTCTCGGACACTCCGATGGTGAGTGAACCGTACCAAAGAATTTGGATTGATGCATACTAACCATTGAGCATCGATACTCGTAGTTCTTGAAAGTCTTATGTTGAATTTCAAGGCGAGTAGTCGTTTTCTGCCAAATACCCGAGGGTACACTGGTGACCAGAGGTTGTAAGTGGCAATACGGTCTAATGATCGTGCAATTAGATTGTAATTCCCTCGATGTAGGATTTGTTTGAACCTGGAAAAGGAGTTCCAATGTCTGGTTGTTGTCCTTGTTTAAGGCTGCAATTGTGTGCACAAAATTGTTCATATGCACTGGCATGCATAACTGACCACATTGATATCCTCTGATGATTGGATTGTTGATCTGTGGATTGATTTGTCTGTTCACATGCAAATGCTTGATATATCATGATGATGCATGCAATCTATTAAGCTATGTATACATATAAGGCATGTTGTTGTATAATGTATATATCTTGTTTGCATGCGATTAGCATGTGATGAACTCGTGCACAAGGAATTTACCCTTGCATTTATTTTGTTTCATGATTATGTTCCAGACTCGTTACTTAGATGATGCGGATCCCGATGAGGTTTGTGGGGTGCACGACCTATGAGTTCCCTCAGGGGAAGATACTCGCTGCATGGGCTGTTGATCCCATCACTGGATGTCTGTCTCTCTCCGGTATGGTGATCGAGACCGATAATGACGGGGAACTCTCTGTTGTTGTTCATTTCAGCAGTAAGAGGATTTAGTTTTACGTTCTGCCTGGTTTACTTGCTGCACCTACTACGTCTGCACCTATGGAGACTCCTCCTTTTGTGGATCTTTCTTCGAGTACGAGTGTGATTCCACCTGCTGCTACTGGAGTTCCCATTACTCCTCCCATTTCTCCCACTGTTACTACTACTGCTGCTGCTGCTAGTGTGATGACAGTTGTTATGCCAGTGGCTACCCAACCCTCGTTCTGCACTCATTGCCCTCATTGCTCATATCCCTTGCCACCGACCTCGACGGCTGGAGACCTGATTAATGGGCGTAGGACTACTAGGGAGTGGTTGTCTAGGGATGTGGTCGTGATTGAGAGCGATGATGATGAGGAGGAGAAGGATCCCTCCGAGGCTACCTGTCCTGCTAGTTCAAAGTCTACATTTTACCGTGCGGAGTTCCCACCTCGTAAGCATCTTAGGTTCAGTTTTGGGTCAGCATAGAAAGTCAGTCTGTTAGACTCTAGTTTCAGTATTTTTGTACAGTATGTTATTTTGGACACAGTCCTTAGAGAGGATCCGCCATGATACATTATAGCTATGAGTTAACTCTAGATGTCTAGGGTTTTTCATATTATTGATGTATTTTATTTTGGTCTGTACTGATGTATATGTCAAACTTTGCCTGCGTGCGATACTCTGATCAGTGATAGTCTTTATGATGCATATATATATATATATATATATATATATATATAATGGTATCTATTTTTATGATATAGGTCGTTGTTAATAGAATTTACTATTCTTCGTTTTAAAGGTCGATACTCTTCTGTCCTTGTTTAAAAAAAAATTACAGACTCGTTGCGAAAATTTACGAAGAGTACTTCGGTTTATAAAGGAAACTCTCTTGTACAAATGATTTTTTCGTATTTAGTTAAATCTAGGTAACAATAGTAGCGCTCCGAAAACGGGGTGTTACAATGCCAAAACATGGTCTTCCTTCCATTCCTTAATTTTTTCACCAAATTTTCATACAGTTAATTTTCTTTTAAATTCCCTCCCGTACGGTTTATCTCACACAAGTCCATCCACCATGTTGATCTTTTCATTAACTTCTCACACCGCTCTATCGCCCTCACCCCTTATCTTGCCACCAAAATCCTATACCACATAGATTGATTTTCCACCCTCATTCTCCACCACCATTTTCCTAATAGTGCTAAGTTGAAAGCTCTTAGGTTTTTAATCCCCAGCCCTTCCTCTCTTTTTCCTTGCATATATTATTCCACGCTACCCTGCTAATTTTCCTCACACCTTCCACCTCACTGATAAACCCCAATTTTGTCTACTTTTATGGGGTATGTTGAGTATTAAATCATGTCAATTTGTGCTATATAAAGTATATAAGTACTCATTTATGTCCCATTTTGCAAAATTATCACAAAGACAACACTTGGAGTGAAAACGGCACAAATAGAGCAAAGATTGGCAAGATTTGGATATTTTTGGCAATTTTGGACATGTAGTACCGCCTGACATATAGTCAGTATGGCCGTACCTAACCAAGAACAGCAGTAGGGGTATACCTCATAGTCAATACAGCCTGGCGTCGAAGAAAAGTCATGTACGGTCGTACCAAAGGCAGTACGGCCTTACCCAAATGCTATCAGGTTGCACAAAATGCACAAGTACGAGCAGCGTCGCAACTGAAGTGCAATATGACCGTGAATAAAGCCAGTACGGCCGTACCTAGTCCCAGATAGCCCAGATTTGACGCCAGTTTGACCTTGTGCACTGCCAAGACTATAAATAGGCATTCTTAGCCCTCTTTTTAAGACTTTTGATCGTGGAACCTTGCAGCTTCTTGCCTATTCCTGTTTTGCCGTCGGAGCTCATGAGGATCGTGAAGAACGTACTTAAGGACTATCGTCATACCGAAAAGGTGTCCCGGTTTAGACTTATTTCTATCTATTATATGTTTTTATTATTTTTCAAATGATTGTATGCTATTTTCACTTACCATGAGTAGCTAAATCCATCACTAGGGGTGATAGGGAATCCTTTACTTTGTTTTTGACATTTATTTAGTTAATTCTATGAGTTTCCTATTATCTTGTTGATTGTATTTTTCTTAGCATGCTTAATCCTATAAGGCTTGATCACCTTTTAATAAGTTAGTTTAATTGGAGGCGAGCGTACCACAATTAGTTAATGAAACTCTAGGAACAATGAACTCGCTAATTATGTCGAATCAAGGATAATTGGTTGTTTCTAATCAGTTATTGAAATAACAATTCCATTGTAGCTTATGCTTTTCCTTTTATTTATCTTGCATGATCATTAGGGATATTAATTTGGGAGAAGACTGTTAATATTGCATGATCATTGGGTAGTAATAATATTAAAGTGGGAGATTAGCTTTCAATCAGGAAATATAGCTCAAAGTAATTAACTAGTAAATTCTGGGACTAAGTATTGGTAAACTCAGTTCCTCTAGGCTTCCCATAATTGACTTTACCTTGTTCTTGCTTATCTTTGTCTTATTTTGATTTGATCATGTACGTTCTTAAAACCACAACTTTCGTTTGTCCAAATAACTTTGGATCTTTATTACATAGTACTCGCGCATTTCCTGTGGGTTCGACATTCGGAGTCTTAAATATACTCCACTCTATTACGAATTACGATCAGGTGCACTTGCTTAAGCCGCAACACTCACCCACAAGAATTTAGAAAACAGAGATTCAAGATAAGAAATGATACCTTTAGGTGCTTTGAAAAAGGAGAGCTAGAAGATTGGAAGAGAGGGTAACACTGACTTGATGAGGACAATACGACCACCAAAAGATAAATGTTGGCTCTTCCAAGAGGACAATCTCTTTCTCACTTTGTCAATCATCGGCTTCCAAGTTGCTTTCTTGCGAGGATCGGTGCTATCGGTGCTTCCAAGATACTTTCCTGATTTTACAATTCAACATCCTTGTAGCCTCCTCTATCCAATGTTGTCTTATGTTCAAGCCCACCGAATAACTTTTTGAAAAATTAACCTTTAGCCCCGAAACAATCTCAAACAGCTGCAATATTGCCTTAATATCCCAAATATTATGTGTACTTGCCTCTGAACGTGAACACAGGAAAGGGGGGGTTTGAATTGTGTTAAAAACTTTTCGCAAACTTTACGTAAAAACACTACGAACAGAGATTTTTTTTTTAAACTGTTTGTTTATCGGATGCTGAGAAACTAACCGGATGCAGAAAATGAAACCGTTTATGAAAACTTGTTTTACTGAGCGATGTAAAGATAAATGTAAAGCAGTAAAGGAGGGGACACAGAGATTTATACTAGTTCACCACCAACTGGTAGCTACATCTAGTCCCTTCGATCCTGAAGGATTTTTCACTATAATCAACTGATTACAATTTTCCTCAAGAGTATTCTACTGTCACAAACTTGACAATACTCTCAACTTCTCAAAACGACTCAGTACGATCGAGCCTTTGAGGAACAAAGCCTTAACTAGGCCAAATACAATTTACAGAAGAGATTATACTTTTGAATCAAAATATCTCTTACAGAGAGGATGAAAAGATTAAGCTCAAAACAGAATAGCTTTCTAAAAGAAAGTATAAGACGCTGAGTTCAGTTCTTTGTAGACCAGAAACTTGGCACGAAACTTGATTGCTCACTTGAGTAATGTTGCTTTCAGAATGAAGTTTCTTCACAGTTTTTTTTGGCTCTCATCTTCAATGAATACCTTGGGGTATTTATAGGAGTCTTCAAGGGTATTACCGTTGCAGTAAAAATAGCTCCTTTCCATTGAGTGAGGTAATTTGAAATGTAGTCCTTTTCTTCCTTTCCAGAGAATGTCAGAATAGTACACATTACCGTTTTCGTACTATCTGCTATTTACAATTGCCTTGTACGATTTTTTTGTCTTATGCTACAGGTGTCACCTTTGCTTCCTCGTACATCAAAATGAGCGCATAAAATCAAATTCGAATTCCGTTCCAGAACAGTCTTAGGCTAAGAGCAAAAACGTGATCATCACATGCTTCATTAAAGAGATCAGACGCTCGCTCGGAAAAGAGGACGGACGCTCTCAGCAATTGAGTATTCCACGTGTCCAAGAGTAACACTACTGGACGCTTGCTGTTAGCAAGACGCTGGAGTGAGTTCGGATGCTGACACTAGTGGATTGTATTCAATTCTTTTGTAAATTTCTTCTTCTTCCTTGAGTGTTTTGTACATATATATGAAGTTTTGATACCTGTACACTCAAAGATATGTTAGAAGATAAATTGTTCTCTTGAAAAATACTTTGTTATCATCAAAATCAATGAGGGTCTAAACTTCTCAATCGTTTAGGTTCCAACAGCCTCGTCTACTAATAATGTATCATCAACATATTGTAAATGGGATACTTCTATGTCTTGAGTTCCAATTTTGAACCCATTAAACATACCTAACTGCACTTCCTTCTTTATCATAACATTCAAACCTTCTGCCACAATCATGAATAAGAATGGTGATAAAGGATCACCTTGTCGAAGTCCTCTTTGCAGCGCAAATTCCTCTTTAGGCTACCATTAACTAGCACCGATACATGTGCTAATGATAAACAGCGTCCAATCCATTTTCTCCACTTTTCTGATAATCTAATTTTCTTCATGACAAAATCCAAGTAGTCCCAATTAACTGAATCATACGCTTTTTCGAAATCTACCTAGAAAAACACTCCCTTTAATTTGTTTGCTTCGCCTCCTCCACAATTTCATTTGCTATAAGTATGTCGTCTAGAATTTGTCTTCCTTTTATAAAACCTGATTGATTTTTCGCTATTACCTTCTGCATCGTCCTCTTTAACCTCTTAACAAGAATTTTGGCCAACACTTTATATGCACACCCGATGAGAGAGATAAGCATGTATTCCTCCACTTTTTGAGGCACTCCTTTTTTGGGATCAAGACTATAAAAGACCTATTTAATCCTCTTACCAACTTCCCGTTTTGATGAAATTCCTTTAGAAAAGCCATTACTTCACCCTTGATCAGCTCCTGTTATGAGTATAAGCCTAAAAGGAGAGCTCATCCCAAAAGACTAACCTATTAGGTGGGAGAACCCCTAAACTTATAAACTCCACTTAGTAGGTGAGGCTCCCTAATGTGGGACTCATAACAATGTGGTAGCCCTTTCCCTTTTGGCGGCTTCACTCATCTATCAGTATTCGGTGGTGTATCTTAATCCAGCCTATAGGTAGCCCTTTCTGAGGCTCAACTCTCAATGAAAACACCAATTGTTATGAGTATAAGCCTAAAGGGAGAGCCCATCCTAAAAGACTAGCTATTAGGTGGAAGAATTCATAAGCTTATAAACCCCACTTGGTAACCGAGGCTCTCCAATGTGACTCATAACAGCTCCCAAAAGTCTTTAACAAAAGCAAATGTGACGCCATCAGCCCCAGACTTTTGGAACTCTCACATTCCCACACGACCTCCTTCACTTCCTCTTCTTTAAAGGGCTCGGTTAAAAGCTCATCATCACTCTCATCAATCATTTTAAATTCCAAAATTTCTGACACTGGCCTTCTCCACTTTTCATTGCCCCTTCTTCTTTTATTAATTAGCCCGTGAAATTACCTTGAATTAGCATCTCCATATGTCAACCATTTAATCCTCGATTTTTGCCACATCATACTACTTTTCACTATATATGGACAATTGCTGAATTTGTGATATACACTCCCGTCTTGCCTCTAATTCAATTTCTAACAATATCTTATTTTCTCCATTCGAATCCCATTTCAACAATTGTTGTTTAGCCTCCTTGATCTTCTGTTCTAAATTCCCAACAAGTTCCTTGCTCCAAACCTTTAGCTTTTGTTTGATCATCCTCAATTTCTCCTTCAATATAAAACCTTTAGCTTTTGTTTGATCATCCTCAATTTCTCCAGTGCAGTTAGTTCATTGATTACCTCGTTGTCATTGTCCTTACAGTCAATACCCAATTTCTTACCAAAATCCAGAACTTCTTTGGCCATTTCCTCCTCTCTTTTATACCCCGTCACTACTTTTCCCTTTGGTCCTTGTTTTCCTCTTCTTTAGGCTTGTCTTGTTACCCACCGGTGAAACTCTATTGTCTGCAAGACTGACTAGATTAGAAGACATCCCCAAGATTTTGATTCTTATTGTTTTATTGTCTTTGAGTACATAAAAATTTTAAAAGTATTTTTATTATTTATAAATAATTATTTTATTTTTTAATTTCGACGGAAAAATAAAGGGGTATATTGTTAGTGTGCAGACCAAGGGCCGAACATTTACATTACATATTTGGAAAACAACACATAATGCGTTGTAATAATATTAATAAAATATCATATCTTTTTTTTATATAAAAAATACCATATCTTTTGGCTCGTTAAATTTGAATGTCTTCCTATTTTTTTAATAATACCAAAGAGCGAGTCTAATAAGACAACAAAAAAATCTAAAAATTTCAAACGTATAATGACAAAACAATTCCATGTCCAAAAAAAAAAACAATTTTGAAAAATTCCAAATCAAATTATAAATCTATTCAAAAGACAACGGATTGGATATCAACAAATTTAATGAAAAAATTACTCCAAAAACAATAAATAACTCCAAAACCCGGTCTACCTTGAAGCCTCGCACTACAAAAGTACAACTACAATCCAAAAAAATTCCAAACAAAACGGTACAGAGGAGTTCCTTCCTGTCTTTTCTTTTGGGTCCATAATCTAGTTTCTTTTAGGGCAATTAAATTCTACACCCCCAAATTAGTAACCACACCCCGACAATTTTACTAAACCCCAAAATACCTCTCACTTAAAAATCATAAATAGGCTTTTTTTTTAAATTCTCCATACCATAAATAGGCTTATTTACGATACCTAAAATTTTTTTGAGTACGGTAAATAGGTTGTTTTTTTTTCAATTCTCCATAACGTAAATAGGCTTATTTACGGTACTCAAAAAAATTTTGGGTACCATAAGTAAGCCTATTTATGGTATGGGATTTTTTTCAATTCTCTATATCGTAAATTGGCTTCGTGAATAAGCTTATTTACTGTATGGAGAATTGAAAAAAACTCGTATCGTAAATAGGCTTATTTACGGTACCCAAGAATTTTTTGAGTACTATAAATAAGCCTATTTACGGTATGAAAAATTGAAAAAAATTCCCGTACCGTAAATAGGCTTATTTACGGTACCAAAATTTTTTTTGGGTACCATAAGTAAGCCAATTTACGGTATAAATAGGCCTATTTATATTTAGTTTATGGTAGCCAATTTATCATCAATTTGGTATTTTCGGTATTGGTCGGTTGGGAGCATGAGAATCTGAATGGGAAGTGGGCAAGGTAACAAAAACCGGACCGGAATAGCCGGTCGGACCGGGAACCGGGCACCAGTCTGGTCTGGATCACCCCATTGGACCGCTTGGCAGGGAACCGGAAGAAGGACCAGAAACCAGCTCGAAAATCGGGTTTTCGCCGGAACCGACCGATTCAAAAAACAGTCCAATTTTTTTTTAAAAAAAGAAAAGGGCAAAACAACGTGCTCTGCGTACTTCGCTTCGTCTCCGGCGTGCTCTGCGTTGTCTCCACCGTGATGAGAGATGAGATAAGAAGAACTGAAGAAGCAGTTGCATTTTCTGGTCGAAATGAAGAAGAACCAAAGAAATACACATATGAGAGAAGGGGAAGAAGAAATAGAAGATCTGATGAGCTCTGTTGCGGCGCTGTTGGATCTATAGACTTCTAATAGCTTGAGAGAGGAGGTGAGATTGGGAGAGATGTGGCGCCCCTTGTTTGCTTGTGAGCTGTGTGTTTGCTTTGCAAGTTGATTCTGGACCGTAGAAGTCTAATACTTGGCAACACATCCCTTAATTGGCCCCAGGCTTGTTGGGCCAATGGGTTAGTCGTTTCAGGGCTTGTAGTACACCCAGCAATTCTGACCAAAAAAAATAAAAAGCCTTCATAATAATAATAATTATTATTATATATAAAACATTAATAATAAAATAACTACAAATATAAATTGATGCTATGTATATTATATATATATATATATATATTTAAAAAATAATATTTTATTAGTTATGGGACATGTTATTTTATGTATAAATTGAAATATTATGTGTATATATATATATTATATATTTGATATATGTATATATATAAACTAATATTTTATTCAAACTCGGTCCGACCCAAAAACCCCGAACCCTGGCCCTCTCCGGTTCAATGTCCGGTCTGGTTTTAATTACCTTGGAAGTGGGAGTAGTGATGGAGTGGTTAATTAATTTTTTAAGGGTATTTTGGTCAATTCACCAAAATATGGGGTGTGGCTGCTAATTTTGGGGTGCAGAATTTAATTCCCTTCAGTTATGTTTGGGCTTACTTGTAATTCCCGAATAGCGCCCAACATACCTTGTTCTTATAATTCTTGGGGTTACTTGTTGCACTCCATATATTCTTATATATGCCCTCCTTTGTGCGCAATATTTATTTCTCTTGAAATACTCTTTTTTTGGAAACTTATTTATAAAACTAATTTTTTTTTGGCAAAATCAAACCAAAGGTCTTTTATCTTAATTTAAAATTTCATTTCAGTCCTTTATCCTTTTTTTGTGTAAAGTTAGTCCTTTAAATTTAATTTTAGTTTCAGTTTAGTCCCACATGTTCTAAAATGTTAACAATGTTGGCCAAATTAGCCTGTTTTCGGTTTTTTACAACAACTTTTTGGGTTCTGATTTGTGGCACAACTGATAGGGCAAATTGTCCTTATAACACATATGCATTTCTCGTCGTAGATCAGCCAACAATTTGCCTAGAAATTAATGTTTTAAAACATGCGGGACTAAATTGAAACAAAAAAGATAAAGGACTAACTTGAAATTTTAAATTACGATAAAGTGTAGCATCTCGTTTTTCCAATAATCTTGAATAATATTTTGGGTATAATTATAGTGGTGATTAGGTGACAAATGAGTGTTAAAAACCTTGGTTAGGGATAAAATGGGCTTAAGCGGGACCCAAAAACCCTAGGAAAAATCTAGAAAAACCTAACAGGACAAGAATGACCTTGGAAAGGTATGGAACACCCTAGAAAACCCTAGAAACAAGATATTTTTGAGTTGGCAGTATCACGACGCAACCACGTTCCTCGTGACGCGATGAGACTTAAAATCAAACCGTGGGATTTGTGCCACGTGCGCATCTGGAAGGGTCCAGAAGGCTCCATCACGACGCGACGGGAGCGAAGCTCACCTATAAATACCCCTTTCATCCTTCATTTCTATTTGCGCCAAAATCTCTTCTCTCTCTAACTTTCTCTCTCTCGAAACTTCCTCTAAGAAGCAAGTATGCTTTGTACTTGCCTCAAGTGAGGATCCTGTGCATTAGAAAGCTCTTAGTTGGCAATCCTTAGGGATGAGAGGAAAAGAGGAAGGGCAGCCTAACAGGCCAGGTAAGAGTGCGAGTAAGGCAAGGTAGGAGTGTGAGTAGCAGACTCAAAGGTAGGAGTGCGAGTAGCAAGTGCGACAAGAGTACAGATAGTGGCGGCAGCTTCAGCGAGCTTCTAACTAGGTAGGAGCAAGAAACCTTACACTCTAGGGATTGTAGGAAAGAGTAGTGTATACATATGTGCATAGGGTGACCCAAGCCCTACTAGCAGTTGATAACAGCAACACCTTAGAAGAGGGGTTGTGACCTGTGATAGCTGAGGACAGATGTGAGAGGTCTAACAACCGTAGGAATAACCTATCTGATGTGTGAAAACCCTAGGATAGATAACTTATGATTGCTTTATGGTTATGTGTGATTGCTGGTGTGCTAATTGATAACATGTCAATAGCAGGTTGCCTGAGCGACACTGGGGTTAATCTAGATGTTGACGATTGATGTTGTGCTGTGTATGCCAGTATAGATGACTAATGCTGATTGACGTGGTGTTGATTAAGTATGATTGTTGGTAATGGTGTAACAATGCTGCTGATTATATATGATCATTGGTATTTTGTGTGACTATGCTACTAAATAATATGTTAGTTAATGTGCTGTCTATGCTAGTCTGATGCTTGATATATGCTTTGATGTTGACTGTTAACTCTGCCTGTGATTGAGATGAATTATTGAGGTGATAGGAGTATCGAGAGAGTACCGTTAGGCCTTAGCTGGTAGGTTAGAGCTGACAGTTTAGCTGGCCATGATGCAGAGTAGTTATGAATAGGATATGTAGAAGGCCATAGGATGTGAGAAGAAAGTGGGTGGAACCAGGCTTAGATATAGTTGTACAGACTTAAGGGATAGTGAGTGTAATTTAGATAGATGCGAGAATTGGTTATGCTTGCCTGTGTGTGTGCCATTTGTATATGCTTTCTATCCCTGCTTTCCCGATTTTATAGTGTGTAATGTGTTTCTTAGCTCCTCCTATTTTTCTTATGTTGTATGTTCTTTTTCACATAAAACAGATAATATGGACTTGATGGAGGCATCGCCAGTATCTTGAAGCGTATAGAGGGTACTCAATAAGAGTCTCTCTCTAGCTACGCGTCACATCCAGTGAGTCAAAGTCTGTATAGGTCATGGGCCCTAGACACGGGTTCCTTAAATATGTAATCTTACTTACGTATGTGACCATATATTCAGTTTGAAATAAAATATTATTTTTGATATATTGCCTAATTACTCGTTTAAGGTTTTAAATTATTACACTGTAGCACTCCAGAAACGAGGTGTTACATAAAGGACATCTGGAGTAATTTTGCCTGTCTTTTTTGTATTTTCAAATGTCTTCCAAGGCGATGGATAGGGTGATCCAACACAATAAATGGTTTACGGTGGACCAATACATGGAAATCGCTCGAAACTCCAACGACGACCGACATTACCCACTATAAGTAAGCTCACGGTCTTCCATGTCCTCACGGTCCCCAATGGTGACTGTTTGACAAAACAAAAAGAAAAACCAACCAGGTCACTGTTGAGGCACTCATATTAGTTTTTCCTTGTTTTATGTCGAATCAGCACCGTTCAAGCGTGAAAATTGTGAGCTTCTACCTAAAGGAGGCGACATTGGTTGTCGTTGGAGTTTCGAGTGATTTTCAAGCATTGGTCTACCGTAAACTATTTGTTGTGTTAGACCATCCTAGCAGTTGCTGCCTTCCAAAACTAAATATTTAGAACATATTCATACATTCCAGAGACTTGATTGTCAAAAAAAATAAACATACTATATATATACTAGATTTTATCAGACATCTATTATCCATTATATATTATAAAGTGATGTTGTTTCAAAAAATAAAATTCCACATGTCACTCAGAATATTTCAGTTTCCCTCAAAAACAAAATTATTATTATTATTATTATTATTATTATTATTATTATTATTATTATTATTATTATACAGCCATTACAACATATCTATAATAATCATTATTAGCATCCAAATTAGAACTATATTTCTTTAAATAAATTTCTAGTTTTCAATTAGTATATTAATTCTCTTAAATGATGTAACGCCCTGATTCTTACCAGAGTATTACTTAGTACTCTTTAAGAAAAGTTAACAAAGCAAACAAGTTTTTAAATGAAACAAGGGAAAGGAAAAATTAGAACTTTACGGAAATATTCTCATAAGCATATAAGCGTACATAAGTACTTTAAATAACAATTACTTTAACTTAAGTAAGAGTTTTCAACTTCAAAATAAATAACTACAAGAATGCCTAAAATAACTAAGACTCTATCTGTGATCCGGTGTCGAGACATTATTGAGCATCATAATATGCTCTCTATTCATCGTCAAGCTGCTAATACTTGAAAACAACACCCCTAAACATAGTGGGTTTACACAACTCAATAACATAGAGTTTGATAAAAAAGCTTTACTGTTGCTTTCAGCCATACCTAATGTGCAAAGTATGGAAAAACTCCTCTCGAACATACAATATTAGTATTATACATTCATAGGAAAACATAATTGTCATTCTTAACTACTTTGTAGTCATACACTCTCAATCAAGTACAATCATCATAACACAAGACAATAATAAGCATAATACTCATCCCATAACTGCTATCAATCGCTTATTTAACTTATATCAACGTAGTCAACCCGATACTTATTATTAACCACGCCATTATCTTACCTAGGTAAAATCTCATACACTTATCCTTTCCTCTTATGAAAGGTGTCTAAGATATTTAACCTCTTGTTTTGCTTAACAAACATAAGTAGGTCTTAACTTGAGTATTTACTGCTTTGAAGCAAGAGGCTCCCTATTCGTCCTTGGGCCTTACGATGCATGACACATTTGCCTTCATACTCTACCAACGTTGCTAGTTTACAATAGTGCCAACGTACATCCTTAAGATATACTAGCATTTAGCCATCAAAGCTCTTCTTAAGCGTCGGTATAACTATATATCACGCACATATTCATACTAAGGTTTTACAATTTCTAGTCTAAGAGTAGCACTTCTATCTCCCTCTTAGTACCCAAATAGATCTTGATGAGCCTACTAGGCATACCGTAAAGCTCCCAAGCCTTAAACTTGGATTCTTCGCAAGGTGTCATGACCATGCTACACCATGAGATTCATCTAACAAGGTTTATGACCACGTTCTTATTAGTTTTTAATGCATAAACATGTGTTCTACCTCAATCATATGAGTAGGGGAAAGTATCTAGAGGTTAGGAAAGGCCCTACGGGTGTTTCGGCGCGAGAAAACAAGTTTTTTCATAGGGGGACGCAATCCAATGCTTTGCAAACATGATGGTTCGGCGCGCCCCTCTACAGAATTTTCTGCATAACTCCATTTTTCTGCTATGCTTTTGGGCACCTATTTCATTGACCTTAGGGACTTTTTCTAAGGGAATTTGGGGCTAAAAAAAACCTTATCATCATAGGGAATTCAAGCCCTAACAAGTCTCTCATGTTTATTAACCTCACTCTATGCATAGGGACACCAAACTACCTCCAAAAGTCACCTAAAACTCTCCCACATGGAATAGACACTTCCTTGAGCCAATGCTCTCTCTTTTGACTCCCACCTCATCTAGCTACCAACAACTTTCAACTACACTATCCTATACCCATCATATCCCAAGGTACAAGAAATATGATAGGCATTCTCATATGCCTTATACTTATTCAAGTAAATTCACACCATCTATTTCAAGGGTGAGGGGTTACTCCTAACTTGGGACTTATGTTTGCCCATGATTCTAAAGCTTCAAGGCTTAGAAGAACTCACCTCTATTAAGTCACATTCATTTGAGATCAAACATATACTGTTATATTTCTATTAAATAATACAAATGACATAAGACAAGTCTCAAACTCTTGCATACAATCATTCATGTTATAAAACTCTAAAGTGCAACCTATTACATATTCATACATTAGATTAACACAAACCCTTGAGAACAATCAATAACTCAAAATATACATTCATAAATCAATCATACCAACACTTGACATGCCACCAAATGGCATGCTACATGCATCATACACCACATAGCTCATACTTAAGGGTGTTCTACCACTAATCATCAACATATATGAAACTAAACTAAGATAAATCAGACATTAACATTCATAAACATTACTTCAAATTCACGCACCCAATATTGGTATTTATAGAGGTTCTAACACTATGCTTTTCTCATAGAATACTTCAAACACCTTGCATGCATTCTAAAACATATGGAATCAACACTACCATGGAGATTTCCATCAAAACATGTAAATCAACACAAGCACCTAAGCACACCCCAGGAGAGAGGTTTTGAAGGGGAATTCCTATGTTATCTTGAAATCCCTAAGAGGAGATGGTGAAGATCCTAAATCTTAGGCTTGCTCCTTGATTACCTTCCAAGGAGGTTGAGTTCCTCTCTTCTCCTCCTCCATGCAAGACCATTTTCTTCTTGATTCTCCCACTCTTTCATCTTCCTCCATGGTTTTTCTTCTCCTCTTGTTCTACATGCAAGGCCATCACCCTCTTTCCTTCTTCCTTGGCTTCTCCATGCTAGCCTTCTTCATCTCAAGAGCATTCTCTCTCTCTCTCTCTCACGGCCTTCTCCCTCTCTTTCTCTTTTCTCTTCTTCTTTCTTCTTTTCATTCTCTTTTCTCTTGTCCTACGGCCCCTCCCTTTCTTTTAATCCCATCTTTCATCTTTTTCTTTCTTTTTAATAAGTAAAAACACACACTCACTTACTGGGTGCACTCCACCTATTATAAGCCACACCCCCTTCTTCTCATCTTGGAGCTACACTCTTAACACACCTACTCAATTACTAGTTGCCACTCCCCTTTTAATTCTCTTCTTCTAACTAATAAGTTCCTCTTATTAATTAGACAAATCTTTTCATCTAGCTTCATTTAACTTAGTGAAATTGGGGATGTTACAAATGACTTACCTGGTTTTAGTTAATATATTCATAATCATTAGGCATCAATCACTATTTATTATTATTATTATTATTATTATTATTATTATTATTATTATTATTATTATTATTATTAAATTTTAGGTTTCAGATTAAGTTAATTTTTTTTTGGAGCAACTACACTTTTCCTCCATAGACATACTTGCTTGCTTGCGTTCTCACTTTATTTTTTTATTGACATACTCTTATTCTCTTTCCTTCTCGACTCCCCAACTCTTCTTTCTACGGTATCACTCTTCTTCTTCCTCTCTACTTTTTTGTACTTCTTTTTTTTTTGACAAGTTTTATACTTCTTTTATTCCTTTTAAAAATTGATATCATTATAGGAATAACTCTCATGAAAGAGACATGGACAAACTATGGTATCTACTTTGAAATGTTCTTGATTTCAGCAAAGGAAAAATTCTTCTTTGTATGGAGATGGTGCTAGTGGACTACAAGGTATTGTTTTGTTGGAGTTTTGCTCTTTTTATTCTCAGTTTTTTTGTTCTTATTTACATCATTTTCCTTTCTAAAAGTTTTAATTAATGGCCTTTCATTTTAGGGTCAGACAATATCCATGCTAAATTTAGAAGGTTCACAAAATCATTGGGTCAACTAATATTATGATATAATAATTAAATTTCAATACAAAATTAGCTCATTCATAAAATAATTAATTTAGGCTACAATCTAATATAATGTAGTTTCAAATTTGAAAGTTTTTTCTTTAATTTATTGAATAATTAATTAAACTTAATTATATATAAAATTAATCAAAAAAATTCAAAATAAAAAAAATTGTAAATAAATATGCATAACAGTTCCGTGAAGACGTTACACTTTGCTTATCCGATTTTGACCATTTTAGTTGTCAAACTGTATTAAAAATGTGTATACACTTATTTTAAAATCAATAACGTATTTAAATGAAATATTTACGTTTTTTCTTGTGTGTAAAACTTATTTAAAAATTTAGTGACATTAACCCTAAACCTATTATATTTTTAAACGGGATCGTTGGGGTCTTTCTTGTAATGCATTATTATAACAATTTTGTTTTCTTTATGTATTTTTGGCAATTTTTTCTTGATATGATTGAATAAATATCAATTTTAAGTGAATTATATTTAAATTTAATTTAATTCTAAAAAGTATATATTTCTATTATTTTTCATTGGCTTTTTAATTCCTTTTCAATTTTTCATGATTTATGTATAATAGACATACATTGATAACGCACATGTACCTCGTGCGAATGCGAGTCAACAGACTAGTTTCTAATTTAAAATTTTGTATTCTAATATATTTTGACTAACTTATCGAATATTTTTGTCATAAATGTATGTATTATTTTATACTCCCTCTGTTTTAAAGGAATGATTATGAATGAGGTCATGTTGTGCTGTTGGCTGGTAAATATTCAAGGCGAGCGCGACTGAATCTCATTTGTTGCGTTTGTCTAATCATAGTTTAGCTCGATCTTAATTAATTCATACTGGTATTTGGTAAGATAAGAATGTTTAGATAGTGCAAGACCATGAAGCCTTTTTTTTTTTTTTTTTTGACATGAAGACCATGAAGCTCTTTGCATACACATTTTATTTCACATATGATTTTCTTCATAGTTCCTTGTCCTCCTTGCTAGATGGAATTGTTGGGGGTATTCCGAGAGTAACTCTCAGCAGTTAAGTTTTCAATTTTATTCTATATATTTTAAATATAATTTGATAGTATGTATTCATGTCCTGTGCCATCTATTATTGTGTTGTCAATAATTAGTGCAGTACTTTACACAAGAATTTATCCCTATACATATCTCAATTTTACGTTGGAGTTATGTTTCTAGTTTAAATTAAAATAAAGTGAATCGCTAATTTAGTCTCTGAAATTAGAAGGATAAGTTGGTTTAATCCTTGAAAACAACAAAATTTTAAAATCGTCCCTAAAAATCAGAATCTTCGATCGCATTAGTGTTTTCGAGACAATTTCATTGACTAAATTGACAAAGCCAAAAGACTAATGTACCAAATTTTCAATTTTAAGAATTAATTTAGAATGAATTGACAAACCAAATTGCATATTACCTACAATTTGAAGGTCTAAATTTGGTGACTCTCAGTTAAAATGTATCTTCATGTTTTTTTTTAAAGCAAAAGAAAAGAAAGGACCCTCGTTAAAACCTTCTGATACAAAACTCTCCTTAGGGAAAAATACTTAGAAGGAAAAAGAATACTCTCCCCTAAATTTTATTAATAAAAAAAGGGAAAAAGATAAACAAATAAACATGAGGGGACTAGGCCAAAACCCATGAACAAGAATAAAGTGGAAAACAATAGGAAAGAGAACCAAACCTATAACAAAAAAACTAGATCTAAAGCATCACTATGATGACTTTCATCCCAACTATGTTGGCACCAAAAATCATTATCAATCATTTGCAGCACACCAAAATAAAAAAATAACGAGGAAAAAGAATAAAAACCACATGGGAGGACTAACAGCGAACCCATGAAAAATCACCTAAACCTATAACTAGGCAAACCTAATCTATTTCTGAAAAATTTCTCAGCAATGAAACTAGGGATAAGATCCCACCAGACAAAACCACTGATGCTAGAACCATGACCCGCAAGCTTATCAGCTCAAACATTGCCCTCTCTATAAATATGGGTGCAAATAAAACTCATCTATTTGGTTAAATGAAGACAATTATTCCATCTATTTCTGAGCCTCCAAGGAACCACCTTACCATTCTTGAAAGCTGAAACCACCAACTGAGATCACACTCCAACCACAAAAAATTCCAGCCTTTGTTAAAAGCGATTTCTATAGCTAACATGGCTCCAATAAGCTCAGCATGAAGCGCATAACTGATACCAATGTTAGCAGAGAAGCAATCAAGGATAACAACACTTTTATCTCTAAAAATACCACCACAAGAGGCTGGCCCTGGGCAACCTTTGGCAGCCCCATCAGTGTTGCATTTAATCATGTAAGGAGCTGAGGGAATCCAAGTAACCCCTTTAATAATCTGAGAACTTCTGTAATTACCATTCACCTTAAAAGCCTTTATAATAATAAATTCAGCAATAGAAGAAGACATAAAAGAGCTGGAGGCATTCCCTGCTAAAGCCACATTAGAGATGATTAAATTAATAACCGAATGCAGAGGGATATTTTTATTATCAAACCTGACCTTGTTCCTGCAGTGCCAAATCGCCCAACAAACATTAACAATGGCAACAGAGACAATGTCACACACATGAGGGCTCCAACCATAAAGAGGTAAAGATAAAATATTCTGAAAAAGGGAACTATCAATCGAAGTATTCAGAATATCTCCAAGCCAATTCCAAATAGATTTGGCAAAAGAGCAATCAAGGAAAAGGTGATGAATAGACTCTGAAGCATTACCACAAAGACTACAAACAGAAACAATAGTGCAACCCCTATTCCAAAGTTGATCATCCGTCGGCATCTTATTATGAAGGATCCTCCAAAAAATAAAGGATTTAGAAGGTGGGATAAAATTCTTCCAGACTGTTTTGGTCCAAGGAACCACCAGTCCCACAGGGTTATGGAAAAGGAAAGCATCTTTAAAAGTCAGATCCCCTGAAGTAGATGTATTCCACATTAACTTGTTATCCACCAAAACAGTAGGGATAACTACTTTCTGGATTTCAGAATAAAGCTGAGAGAAATGTGTAATAAGAGCAGTAGGAATTGACCATCTACCATTAATAGTAAAGTCATTCAGAGTAGCCTCAAAATCCCTTTGCAAACTAGAAGGTATACCAAGAACATCCACAATTGGTTTAGAAATCCAAGTATTAGTCTAAAAATTAATTTTGAGATCATTACCCAGCTGCCAAGTTGAGTGCTCCAAGATTTCAGAAATACAAGTTTTAATCCCAGACCAAATAGAAGAGGAAACATGACAGTTTACAGGGGCATTATTCCTATATACCCTCGCTTTCATTAAAAGAGCCCAATTTAAATCAGATGAAATGAAATTCTACCCAAGTTTCAACATGTCAACATTATTAATAGCTTTGATAGATCTCAAGCCTAAACCACCTTCTTGAAGCGGCTTACACACCTTACTCTAAGCCACAGTAACAATTTTCCTGTTACTAATATCCCCAGACCAAATAAAATTTCTAATCCAAGAATCAACATAATTAAGAAGATTAGCAGGCCAAACATAAATATGAGAACTGTAAACCATCATGCCAAGAATAATAGAATTCACAAGTTGAACTCTACCCATGTTAGATAATAAAGAGCCTTTCCAGGAGGATAATTTTGCCTTTATTCTATCAGCAATAGGCAATAAATGCACTCTCCGAGGCTTACCTTTAAACAAAGGAACCCCAAGATAAGTAAAAGGGATAGTACCTGTAGAAAAGCCAAGCATGTCTAAGATTGCCTTAATACAAGTTTGAGAGATGCTACCAGTGTAGAATTTAGATTTTTCTTTGCTAATAACCTGGCCAGAGACTTGCTCATAAGAAGTAAAAAGACCCAATACACTGGATACGCTTTTTTAGGTAGCTCTACAAAAAATCATTATATCATCTGCATATGACACACGACTGGGCATACAGAAATCTCTGGGCCATTCATCAACTGAAGCTGACCATCATCAACTATCTTAGAAATACTTCTGCTTAAGACATCTTCCGCCAGGCAAAAGAGGAAAGGGGACAGAGGATCTCCCTACCTAACCCCACGCTTGCAACCAAAGAAACTAACAGCAGCACTGTTAATAGAAAAAAAGAGCTTAGCAGTGTGAAGAATAATGTTTATCCTGTTGCAGAATTTATCATTGAAACCAAAGGCTGTCAAAACTTGAATCAAGAAATTTCAATCTATAGTATCAAAAGCCTTCTTAATGTCAATCTTCAAGGCTAATTGATCCCCAAAAGCTTTTTCATGAAACAGGTTAATGGATTCTGAAACAGTGCAGATACAATCTGAAATGTTCCTACATTTCACAAAGCCTCTCTGATTCTCAGAAATTCATGTTAATTACAGTTATGGTTTTTATATATAAAGATAAAGAAAAGAAGTTTTAGTAATTCAATCTATTCATTCTCTTTTTTTTTATCGTGCGAAAATCTATTCAATCTCTAGACATGTCAAATTGCTAGTATCAATTATTGGAACTATTATAGTAATGAAAGCACAAATTAAAGATAGTGGCGACACTAGATGCTTCGGAAAAAAACATTGTGGTATCTTTATTTTGTATGCGGCTGGTTCAAAGCTCTTGTTTAATTCTAATTAATGTCACAGCTGGAGACAATAATCAAAGAACAGAAGAAGAGTTTGTGACAAAAAATAGGGTGAGAAACTTTCAAGAAATGAAGATAAACGCACAAAATGACAAATTAACAAAGGAACAGCTTTCAAGGGAAGTCCTCAAATGATGTACTAGGATTTTATTACAACGAAAGGTTGTATATTAATGAGTGGCGGCCAAATAATGACTCCAAGGAATGTTTCATCATAGAGGGTCAAGATCCATGTCAACTTACCCCACCAGAGGACGAAGGAGGAGACTAGCTTGGTAGTCACACACCACAAACTTGATATATAGTCAAATTCTTTATATTTTTTCAATAGAAAATGCTAACAAGTGCTTTTAGAGTATTGATTAAGAAAGCAAAAGAAATAAGTTTGTATAAGAAAATGATGTATTTATTACATCAATAAGTGTTTAACTTGTATTCTCAAAACAAATTTTTTTTATAGATTCCTTAACCAATGTCTTTACGGTACTCATTAACAAGACTCTTTTTTAATTCCCTTATAGCCGTCTTAATCATGCTCATCATCCTAGCTAGCTAGCTTATGCATTATGCGTTCTTAATTTGTTGTTGAAATCCCACAAAGACACACTTCAATTTTCAAATACTAAAAAATGGACCAAAGTCAATGAAAATAGAGATGGTCACATGAACACACGCGACAAATCCAAATTTCTTGCGCTGAAGCTAGAAAACTAGGATTCATTAGGACTAAAGGATTAACAAATATGCTAGAATTTTTTTGATGCATTTATACATGATTATTGTTGAGCATAAAAGCTTGGGATGTTTAATTATATAATGTCCAATGAATGTGGCCTTTAAAAGCCTCAAGAGCGCTAAACCAAAAAAACAAAAACAAAAAATCCTCAAAAGCACATATGATATATCGTTTTATTTTATTTTTTAGGCAAACAAATAGCTGCATTTCATTTGAAGATATTGAAGATTTATGAAAATGCCTCGGGACAATCAATTAATCTCAACAAGTCAGAAGCTTTTTTTAGCATAAATGTGAAGGTGGAGGATCAAAATAGACTTGCTACAATTCTTGGTGTAAAGTTTACTCTTGGCATAGACAAGTACCTGGGTTTGACTTCTATGGTGGGTCGAAATAAGAAGAATACCTTAGCGTATATCAAAGATCGAGTTTGGAAGCGTATCTCCTCTTGGGGTGATAGGGCTCTGTCTAGAGCGGGGAAAGAAGTGCTCATGAAATCGGTACTACAGGCTATTCCCTCTTATGTGATGAGTGTACACTTGTTGCCTTCATCTTTATGTGATGAAATTGAGAAGATGATGAACTCATATTGGTGGGGAACCGGTAGCAGTAAGTCAAATGGCATTAGATGGATGTCTTGGGATCGGTTGTCCGTGAGCAAATCTCAAGGACGATTGGACTTTCATCAACTACAAGATTTTAATTTAGCTATGTCAGGCAAACAACCTTGGAAGCTAATTTCTAAACCAGACAGCTTGCTTGCACAAATTCTAAAAGCTGGATACTATCCTACAGGGAATTTTCTCGATGCTAAATTAGGCCACAACCCAAGTTTTGTGTGGCGTAAAAGATGGATTATTGGGGATGGGAGCACGATTCCAGTGTGAAACTCTCCTTGGCTTCACGGTTCTGATGTGCAATGTGTCCCTCTAGGTCACAATACATGGACTGATAGTTTGGTGGTGCAAATTTGCTGCTAGCAAACCATAAAGCTTGGAATTCGCAACTGGTTCATCAATTATTTGACCCAGTAGTGGTTGATGCTATCTCTCGAGTGTCACTGTTTTACTCTATTACACATGATGAATTGGTGTGGAAGCTCAGTAAGCATGGAGACTACACAGTTCGGTCCTCATATTTTCTATGTCAACAACTTTTCCCTCAATAGGATCACAATCCAGTTCCATGTTATTGGAGTATGCTGTGCAAAATTCATGTCCCTCCCAAAATTAAAAAACTACATTTGGCATTGTTGCAGAGATGTCATTCCAATTAGAGAATGGCTGTTGCAAAAACGTGTTCCATGTCCCTCACAATGTGTTCGTTGCACTCATGCTACGGAGACTCTTTGGCATTTGTTTCTAAGTTGTCCTCTAAGCGAGCAGTGCTGGAGGAAAATTAATCTTTCGAACGCGATTTCAACTGGTATGCAGTAGGAGAGTTAATTCTCTGAGTTATTCTTTAATGCTTGCTCAACTCTGTTTAGTTCGCAAGTTGTTAATTTTGTTATGGTCCTCTGGAGTATTTGGGTGTGCAGAAATAATCCTGTGATGCCTGAGGCTGACGACGGCGTCAAAGTGACCGCTAGTGCTTGAAGCACTTGACAAGCAAAAGGACATGTGAATGAATCAAATTCACACCAGAATAAGAGGGATCATGTGGCTGTGCAGGCATGGGATTGCACAGTTGAAGGATGACTTAAAAGAATTAATTGGTACTACTTATACCAACAAGATGCATCTTTTTTTCGGAGCCCAGAACATAAGAACTCAATAGTTAAGTGTGCTTGACTTGGAGCACTTTTGGGAAGGGTGACCTTCTGGGAAATTTTCCAGAAAGCGTGAGTGAGGACAAATCAAGCTGAAAAGACCCGTGTTGGTTTGTGGGGACAGTCGACAATCTTGAAAGTAGTCTGAGCTGTTACAAATGGTATCAGAGCAGACCTCTTCCAGTACGGTGTGGTTTGGGGACGAACCGTGCGGAAGCTGGTAGGCATGTGACGCCAGAGGCTGACGACAGCGTCAAAGTGACCGCCGGTGCTTAAAGCACCTGACAAGCAAAATGACACGTGAATGAACCGAATTAACATCGGAATGAGAGAGATCATGTGGCTGTGCAGGTATGAGACTGCACAGTTGAAGGATGACTTAAAAGAATTGATTGGTACTACTTATACCAATAAGATGCATATTCTTTTTGGGAGCCCAGAACATAAGAACTCAATAGTTAAGTGTGCTTGACTTGGAACACTTTTAGGAAGGGTGACCTTCTGGGAAGTTTTCCAGAAAGCGTGAGTGAGGACAAATCAAGCTGAAAAGACCCGTGTTGGTTTGTGGGGACAGTCGACAATCCCGAAAGTAGTCTGGGCTATTACAAATCCTATTTGGGACACTATAGAGGACGGCGTCGGTACTGTTCTAGCTTGTGCTCTACATGTCTAAGAGGAGTGGAACATAGATACTAATATTATCAGTCCGGTTCAGGCAGGACATCGCCATGAGCATGAAGTGACTTGGAACAAACCATCTAGTAATAATGTTGTTCGAAATTGGTTAACTTATGTTTTGATTTCAGTGTGTTAACACCCAAATAAATTAAATAATATTTTCTCTATTTTTCTGTTAAAAAACAAACAAAAGAATTAATGATTGTGCAATGGAAAATAAAACTAGTTAAATAATCAAAGAAAAATAACTAAAAACTAAGATATTTTATAAAAAATGGATTTTTTATAAAAGGGTGGGTTGGGTGGGTTGGACTGGCTCGACCCGTGGGTAACCTAGCTCAACCTACGGGTTGAGTGGACCTGCTCACGATGAGTCGAGGTCTTGGTGAATTGTAATTTTTGCAACTCAACCCACTGTGAGTTGGATTGGGCCGGTTGGCTCGCGAAGACAACCCATTTTCAAGACTCTACAATTTTATGACTACAATTTTGGCTTGTTCTTTAGAAGATACGCACGCAATGAGGCCTCAAGAGCCATTTTGGACCTTCTTTCCTATAGGTAAAGGGAGCCAATTTGGGATGATAGACGGCCAGTTCAAGAAAGTCGTTGAAACAACATTTGAAGGTATCTAAGTCGTTTGTACAATTGACTTGGAATATTTTATTTTAAAACTCTAATTATCAAAATCGTAGTTAATCGAAGTCAAAGGCTTTCTTTCGGCCATTCAATTTGCTCCCGAAGGTTCACCTCAAACGTTAGTCAATCTCTGAAATTATATCCGTTGAATTGTGTTAATATCTTATATTATTTGTTGACTTATGACTATACATTTAGCAAACCATCGATGAAATGGACCATCGAAATATCCCTACTACAAGGAATCTATCACATCAAACCAATTAATTGCTGTGAAAATATCTGGCACACAACATTGAGAACTAAAACTCCAATTAGTCAATCTACTTATAAATAAAGTTGTCATTAGTTCATGTTGGTTTATTAGTGGTCCCCTAAATTAATAATAGGTTAATCTAGTTAACAGAGACAGTTCGGTGATGAAGTTTGAGAAGTAAACAAGCCCATTATTGTGACTTTATCTCTGGCGTGCAAGGAACAGTGCGCGTAGTGTACATCTTTCAATATCTACCCGTAAAATATTTGTGGCTGACTTTTACAAAATTCAAAGGAAAATCCTTAAAATATAGCAGGACAAGGCAACAAGTCAAACACGTTACCGTATAAACAAAAACACGTGTGGGCCATAGGACATCAACCAATTAAAGCTAGCTCGCTGTCTTAATCATCTTCCCACTCTCGTTTTCCTTGTCTTAATTTGTTTCTACTTGCAATCAGACTCAGAAAGAGAGAGTGTGTGTCCAAACATTGTTCAGTTTTGTATTCTCATTTTTGTATCCTTTATTACTTTCTTATTCTTCAATCCCTCGTGTTGCTTTGTCCCCCTTACTTCCCCCCTTTCTCTATTTTCACTCACACTCATGTGGGGGAGGTCACCACTCACTACTTTGTGTCTTCACACATGTCTGCCAAATCCTTTATATTTAATTGGTTTGTCAGCTTGTACACATCAAGCTTACTGCACTATGACCTCATATTTCTTAATTTGCTTTTCTCAACCACAATATAATCACAACGAAAGCAAGAATTTGTTCATAATGATTAACGGGCAGATTTTATTTTTTTTTAATTAATGACTAATGTTGGAAATGTAGGTGAGAAAATTAGTACAAACAAAAGGAATAGAATTTAGCGAATATTTCGTTGTGATGTGGAAAACACTGTTCTGAGAGCAAATTAATCCAGCTAGACCTCGGTGCACACCCAAAAGGTGAGAATTTCTCCAGAAGCACATTGGCTTGTTGTATCTCACACATCTTCATACCTTAATTTAGCACGTCACCAACCAAATTCTCATATTCATGAACATGCTCCATAATTTAGCGAGTTCCCTACCGCATACTTCTTCTTTCCAGCATCATCGACATCATCGTCTGTTACTTCTTTCCAGCATCATCGACATCATCGCCTTTGCAGACTTCTGATCAAAGAACATATCAAACAAATTATTTGACATGTTAGTTAGTAAATGACCCCTAACAATTTTGTTGTCTTTTTCATATTTTTTCTTGGCCTCTTCATTAGCTTTCTTGGTTCTAGTGGAGAAGGGTGACAACAGGAGTAGCAAGTGTATCGGTATCATTATTCCTATCAGCAGGAGGATCTTCAAACAACATGTAATCAACCTCTAATGCTTCAAACAAAGTCAACAATTTCTTTGACCACCTCCTGTATACATTCATATATAGTTCGTTCCATCGAGAGGTTCCAATTTCGACAAATCAGGAGGAATCTTGGGTACATTCATAGTCATATCTGTTTAGTACTTGTTAGAGCAAAATGTGAAATTATGTTTGACACTCTTATAGTTTTGATGATAACAAAGACATCAGAAACAAGATGAACAATTAATCTTACTAGTATTTAACAAGTTTGTTAAGTCTGCAAGAAAACTTGTTAAACCAACTAAATACATTAAAAGAACATAATGTATTTATAAAGATAGAAATAAAGCAACACGAAGATCAATAATGAAGATGTCTGAAGATCAACAAAGCAGCGTCTGATTACGACATCTGACGTAAGAGGCCAAATCGGAAACAACAAAGAAGAAGACAAAGCAATGCATGTCTGAAGTTCAATAATGAAGATGTCTGAAGTTCAACAACGAAGAAATGAAGCAATGTTTGATAAACAACAACAACAACAACAAATCAGACAACGATAAAGACAGAAGTAGACAGCACAGTATCAGAAGCAATACTTCAACTATTGCGCTTGATTTAGAAGACCTCAGAAGACCTAGCCATATATAACATATCCAACCAGTTATATTTGATCTAGATGAATATGAAGACCTAGTTCAGAATTAGTACACTAATTAAATGGTAGTGTCTGAATTTGATCTAGATGAATATGAAGACCTAGTTCAGAATCATAACACTAAATGGTAATTTCTGAACTAGATGATCAAGATAAATCAAAGATGATGTAACAAGAAGAATCAACAACAAAGAAGACCATGCCAACAACAATGAGTCAGCCTAAAGATCGTGACAAGAAGAACCTTCGACAACAACAATCAACTGAAGATTACAACAAGAAGATCTCCACTTCAACAAATCTACCTGAAGTCAACCTGAGAATCTCAAACCACAACAGAAAACGAAGAAGAAGACCTGATAAAAAACAGCAAGAAAAAAGTTGTGTCTGAGTCAGAAGAATGCTTATCTTAAAAGCCTTTAGAGCCATAAGCTTTATTGAGATCACATCAATAGCTCTAAATGTAATGTGCATATTTTACACAAGCATTATTGCTCAAAGATTTGTATTAGGCAACAAACATCTTATGATGTGTCTGATACAGAGTAGTGTCTGACTTGGGAAGTCAAGACACAAGTATAATCGTTTGATGACATAACGATGACACTCAAGCTCAAATAGAAGAAATCTATCCAACAAGGGATTGTAAAAAACAAAAAATCAAAAGAAGCTTAATCGAAGAATGTAGACAAATGGAAATGTCTGATGAAGACACCATCTGAAAAATTCTTAGTGGTACAAGCAAATTGAAGAAACCTTGTCTGTCTGTTTGACAAAAGACAAGTTACTGGCCACAGATATGGTAAAAGCTTGTAACGAAGAAAGGACAAATTTGTGTCTAACCGATTACTCATAATAGGGACTGTACAACTGTGTTTGATAATAGGAAAAAACAAATGTTTGTTATCATCCTCGAAGACTAGGAAGACGAATGAAAAGACAAAAGGGCAAAAGAAATAGATATTCAAATATTGTCAACTTTCATGGGATAGCCGTTGGAAAGCAAAAGCACTTTTCTGTACAAAGGACAACTGTGTAAGTGTGCCAGTATGAAAAGCACTACAAGACAAAACAATGCGCATATTTATCGAAGAAATCAATCCCAAGTCTCAACGGTAACAATTCAATTTGCCGAAGACTATAAATACTTAAGACCACAATTGAAGGAAATGTTGCTGATGAACAGCGGTGGTGAGAGACCACCAGAAGCAATAAAAAAAAAGGTTGATAAAGAATTAAATTCAAAAATGCTAATGGCACAGCTCAGAAGTCATTCACAACCAAGAAGAAGAAGAAGAAACTCAAGCAATATCGATATCCACTCCTAGAGTGTTTTAGCTTAGATCACAGAGCAAAATTATATATCCTCTTAGATTAAGAGTTGAGTGAAAAAACACGAGCGAAATTAATACAAATATATTCAATAGAAGTGAGAAAAAAGTACTTATAATAGACACTCTTTCATATTGAAAGAAGTTGTGTAAACCTTTGTTAGGAATGGGTTTGCTACCCTAACAGTAGGGATTGCCACCCGAAAAACTGTTTTCTTTAAAAGCATGATAGTCTGTTGTATGTTATCCAAGAGTCTCCCCTTCGTGGACTTCTAAGTGGTGGGTAAGACAATAGGTTTTTGCCTGCACAAAATTTTTTCAATGCAACATACATTTTTTCTCTCTTAGTTTTGTCCTCAAATAAATACTGTGAGAATCATTCTCAAACCATTATATTAGAAAAATTAGTAAAATTATTTCACTCATAATTATTTATTGCTTTTTTTTTTATTTTTTTTATGAAAAACTTTACAGGTCGCTCGATATGAAAATGAAATGGATGGAGTATTTGCCTTTTTTTTTTAAGGGAATAGAGGGAGTATTTGCTAAAGGTAGTGCAAAAAATGATGCATCAAAACAACCTTGGCATGCATACAATGAGAGGGAACTGGGCGCTTAATTAGTCGATCTGTACGAGATTGTTTTCTTGGCTTCTTTTGGCATTACCAAGTCATTAAGTGGGGCATTATCATTCTGTTAATCATAGGAAACCCCTATTTAGCATCTTGGTGACTTCCACGATACTGCACAGAAATCTAAGTGGATCTAGTGTAGTGATGCAATCCAATTTACTCAATTCAATTTAGAGAGAAAACTAATACGATAATCACTGTACCTACAACTTATCAATCCATGACAATTGTAGCACTATATGTGGGGAAATTGTGCCTTAAAATCAGTTTGGAAGTATTGGAATGCATAGGAGTGATTTCCAACAGGCTTGAATCGATTCACAGGCAGTGTGAATCGAATCATGGAAGTCCTCGACGTGTGAATCGAATTGTCTCTCTGGGAGTCGAAGTGGTGAATCGATTCACCCACTTCAGATCACGTTTTTTAATCGAATCCAGTCACTGCAAGTGGAGGCATGAATCGAATCATGGAAGGCTCTAGTTGAGGCTGTGATTTAATGATTTGAATCGATTCATGGACACCCTTGAATCGATTCATGTGCGCGATTTATAAGCCAGAATTTCGCAGAAGCAGTGTAGAACGCAAGGAAAAACTTGGGAGCGATCTTGAGCGATTGTGGAGTGATTTTAGGGTTTGGGAAACACATTCTATACACTTGGGACTTAGGGTTTTCAATTTGTAAACTCTAGGGGTTTTGTTCATGAGGGATTGAGAGGTTCATTGAGTGATTAATCTTGGTATTGTTCATCTTGAACAATAGAGGAGGTTGGGTTCATTCTTATTGTAATTTCTCATTATAAAGACTCAAGAACATAGTGGATATGGAGGGCTGCTCTTTCTCGCAGATGTAGGTCATCTTTTTGGGACCGAACTGCGTCAATAATTACGGTGTCATTCCTCTACTCTCTATCTTTGATTTGTTTGGTTTTGAATTAGGACTTTTATTGCACATTGGTTTAGATTCTATTCTTGGTTGAATTGTTTGATTACTGGGCTGTTTGGTTATTGGTTGCCATTGTTATTTGTTCCATTATCTTGTTTGAACACCAACAAGTGGCGCCGTCTGTGGGAAAGGGACAAATCTTTCAATTGTATACCATGGGTACCAAATGGGATATTGAGAAATTCTCTGGAAACAATGACTTCGGGTTATGGAGAGTGAAGATGGAAGCAATCTTGATTCAACAGAAATGTGTGGATGCCTTAAAGGGTGAGGCAAGGGTGTCGGCCACCCTATCTCAAGCGGAGAAGAAGGAGATGATAGATAAGGCAAGAAGCGCCATTATCTTGTGCCTTGGTGACAAGGCGTTGAGGGAAGTCACAAGAGAGAAGACCGCGGCAGAAATGTGGGCCAAATTGGAATTGTTGTATATGACTAAATCATTGGCTCATAGGTTATGCTTGAAACAACATCTCCATTCTTTCAAAATGGTAGAGACGAAACCTATTGTGGAGCAATTGACGGAATTCAACAAGATTATTGATGACCTACAAAATATTGATGTGAACCTTGAGGATGAGGATAAGGCTATACTCTTATTAAACTCATTGCCTAGGTCCTTTGAACACTTTAAAGATGCACTCCTTTATGGGAAGGAGTCTACCATTACCTTGGAGGAGGTCCAGTCATCAATTAGGACCAAGAAGCTAACTAAGCTTCAAGACTTGAAGGTGGAAGATAGTGGTGAAGGCTTAAATATGTCAAGGGGAAGAAGTGAGAGTAGAGGAAATGGTAAAGGGAAGAAGCCTAGGTCGAAATCTAAGTCAAAGGGGAACAATAAGGCAAAGTACAAATGCTTCAATTGTCACAAGACCGGTCACTTTAAGAAGGATTGTCCCGAGAAGGGGGGCAAGGGTGATTCCGTGGAGGTAGCTATTGCTTCGGGGGATGGTTATAAGAGTGTAGGGGCTCTAGTGGTGACGAGTTTGGAAACGGAAAAGAATTTGGTCATGGACTCGGGGTGTTATTATCACATGTGTCCAAGGAAGGAATATTTTGAGACTTTGGAGCTTAAAGAAGGTGGAGTCGTTCGCCTTGGTAACAATAAAGCGTGCAAGGTTCAAGGTATGGGTTCAATTCATCTTAAGATGTATGATAACCGCGAATTTCTTTTACAAGATGTGAGGTATGTTCCTAAACTCAAACGAAATCTTTTATCTATAAGCATGTTTGATGGATTAGGCTATAGCACTAGGATTGAGCATGACATAATTAAGATTTCGAATAGTGCATTGATAATAGCTAAAGGGACTAAAATGTGTGGTTTGTACATATTAGATGGTTCTACTGTTATTGCACATGCATCTATAGCTAGCCAAACTCCGCATGATAAAACCAAACTATGGCATTTAAGGTTTGGGCATGTTAGTGAGAAGGGTTTAGTTGAACTAGCTAAACAAGGTTTGCTAGGTGGTGATAAATTGGATAAGCTAGAATTTTGTGATAATTGCATACTAGGCAAATAACATAGGGTTAAGTTTGGAAGTGGCATGCATCATTCTAGTAAACCCTTTGCGTATGTTCACTCAGACCTTTGGGGTCCTTCAAGAGTGACAACTCATGGATGGGGTTCCTATTTTCTCACCATGATTGATGATTTCTCTGGAAGAGTGTGGGTCAATATTTTGAAAAGCAAAAGTGACACCTTTGAAAAGTTTAAGGAACGGCACACTCTTATAGGAAATAAAATAGGAACTAAACTGAAAGTTTTAAGGACTGACAATGGCCTGGAGTTTGTTTCAGAACAGTTTAATGAGTTTTGTAGGAAGCAGGGAATTAAGAGGCATAGGACCGTGGTAGGCACACCGCAACAAAATGGCCTAGCGGAACGCATGAACAGGACCATCATGGAGCAGGTTAGATGTATGCTTTTGGGAGCTGGGTTGCCTAAAAGTTTCTGGGGCGAAGTTGTGAGTACTGCAGCATATTTGATCAACAGATGTCCATCAACAGCGTTAGACTTCAAGACACCTATGGAGGTTTAGAGTGGGAAACCGGCAGACTACTCAAATTTGAAGGTTTTCGGGGCTTGGGATTTTACGCATATCAAGCAAGACAAGCTTGGTGCTAGGGCTGTGAAATGTGTCTTCATTGGTTATCCGAAGGGTGTGAAGGGATATAAGCTATGGAAGATGGAGCCTGGGGGATCAAAATTCATAATAAGCAAGGATGTTTGTGACACCTTCTACCCCGTCATGGCATTTTAGCAATGTAAGAAGAAAAGAACAAGAAATAAAATTTTGATCCAAGTAAAAACATTTCATTTCAAATAAGGTAGGGTTGTCACTCTTAACTTGCGGAAATCAAACATAGTACAAGAGGGAAAACATCAAAAGAGATAAACCCAAGGTTCCCCGATGTCACATTAATTCAGAGCTTCTCCCTAATTATTACATCGAGAAAAATACAATAACTTGTTCAAAACAAAAATAAGTCTTTTATCTATTCCAACGAGCCATCACAATCACTCATCGGCATTAACATTCTCAACACCTGCAGTCTCATCATCTATACATACCCAATGGGATATGCATAGCCACAAAAGGGGTTAGAAATCATGCACTCAAGTAGCACTTAAGGGTAAAGGAACTAAATGAACAATGCGCATAAACTGAACAACTCCTAACATCAACATTGTACTTACAACAACAACATATAATAACAACAACCGTCTAAACACCACAGGCTACAACGTCAACCACAACATTAGAATAACATCACGACATATGCACAACCAGACATATTATCATCATAATGATGCATCTCTAGGACCATAACTATATGCATGTGGATCCATTTATAACGAGGCCGGGATACCTTGCCCACTTCGGAATGCCATGTCCGTAATGCCCCAATAACAACAGGAACGAGATACCACGCCCGTCACGGGATACCTTGCCCGATTCGCCCTATTAACTGTAGGACCAGGAAACCTCGCCCGTCACGGGATACCTTGCCCGATTCGCCCTTTTTAACCGTAGGACCGGGAAATCTCGCCCGTCACGGGATACCTTGCTTGATACGCCCTACTAGTAACAACAACAATGCCGACACCAGGATGCATGAACATGACCAAATGCGGTGTCTAACAATAACGACTTCTATCGCAATATCCTCTATAGAATAACAATAACGGCATCAATGAGACACTCATGATACAAGAACAATCAGCCAAGTGTCAACAAATTTCATACAACAGCAACAAAGTTAACCAGTCAGTACGTTGACGAGTCCCTTTAACCAACAACATAACAACAATCAACCTACATAGCTAACTAAGTTTTAAACGCACAACACTTAACTCAATCATTTAATTAAATAATTATCTCATCCAAGTCTTATCATGTTAACCATTCTTTAGTTACCATTGGCAAGTTTTGGACATCTAATATAGTTCATAGGATATAGCCCAACACGCGAGAAATGGCAGGATATTAAAGATACACGTGGCGGCCAGTGCCGAGAGGGCGCCTGGCGCCTGACAGAGTGGGGCGCCTGGCGCCCAGCTTCTGTTCAAAACCTTTAGTCGTGTGATTTCCACGCTTTTGGGGATCGTTCGGTGTACTGTTATGTCCTATAATTCATACTTGACACTAATCCAGAGTCCTTAGAACCACACCTATCTTTTATGGAATTATAAAATTCAAAACATGAGACCTTAAACCCAATAAACCCAACACTTAGCATTTTTACAGAGAATTCTGCATAATAGATTTTATATCCTTCCTACTATTCTTTTATTAAACACTTAAGGCTATAGTACCAACATCAAGAAATCACCAAAATTGCCTACTATTTATTTAGTACATTTAATCTAGATTTTAACCTTTAAACCCATTACCCTTATTCCAATTTTCTGCATAATTTATTAGAACCAACACCACTACTTCAAACAATATTTTGCACTAACTAGCAAATCAATCATGCACAAATACTCAATCTCAAGACATGAAGTAGCAAATTCTAAAGAGCATGTTCATCACTTAGACACCAATCTCTCAACAAGGAAATCACAGCATGTTGCAAACATCAACAGATAACATAAGATCATAGGTGTTAATAACAAGGAATTTGCATCATGTTTCAAACGCCAAAAGAAGCATAAAATCATGCACAAATACTCAATCTCAAGACATGAAGTAGCAAATTCCAAAGAGCATGTTTATCACTTAGACACCAATCTCTCAACAAGGGAATCACAGCATGTTGCAAACATCAACAGATAACATAAGATCATAGGTGTTAACAACAAAGAATTTGCATCATGTTTTAAACGCCAAAAGAAGCATAAAATCATGCACTTCAACCATCAAACATCAATGAGTCAACCATCAACCGCAACCACAGCATCCAACCACAATATAATATCATAAAATCAATAAGGAACATATTTAAACATCAATTTACTGGTTTTAGATTGATTTTCTCGTCACCATGGTGACGATTTCTCTCATGGCAAATCAAGCGAGGCTTAGGGATCTTGGGACATCCCTATTGCTCATTCGCATTCCATAAACCCCCTACATGAGCATTAAACTACCCCCTTACCTCTTAGAATTTCGTGCTCTAGATAGGGTATGTGAACTCCAAGCTTTTCCTCTCCCTTCATGGCTTTCTCCATTAAAAGAAAAACACAAGAATAGGTGATGAGAAGTGAGAAAACTAATGTTTGGAACCCTAACGGCGATCATAAAATGAAACTTAGATTAGAGGCATTACCTTAAACCCAAGCCCTCCAAGAATGATGAAGGATGTTGGTAGAGCAAAACCCCAACAATGGTTCTTTAGTCCCAATAGTAAGGTTGAAACTCACCAAGTGCAGAAAAATAGAGTGAATGGAGAAGTGAGGTTTGATCTTTGATGGGAGGTTTCCAAACGTGCTTAGGGTTCAAAGCTGAGGCTTAGTGGTTGGTTTGTAACCCTAACATGTAATCTTAGTGAATTGGGTCGAGTTTGGGTCTAATGGGTCGGATTACACGTGCCAAAATGCCTCGAAACATAAAAAATCGCATGACAGCATGCTGCCAACAGGCGCCTGGCGCCTGGAATGGGCGCCTGGCGCAGGCTCTCGGTGATCCCCGGGCGCCTGCGCTTGAGTCTGGGCGCTCAGCGCTACTGCATCACTGATTTGGCTGTATCTGGAGCTACAGATGTCTGATTGAGGCGTTCTTGGTTTCGTTGGAAAGCTAAGCGAATTTCCTACAATTTTCTGTCTAATAGGCTTACCCAAATTCGGAATCTAACAGGATCAAACATGCAGTTGAAATATACTATAATATTCCTAAGTGTTACGCTTGCGCTGTGTTGACTCCAGAGAGCATATCTAGAGTTGTAGGTATCGAAATCGAGTCGAACTAAATCCAACTAAAAGATAAGAGATAACGCTACAACTTTATTGAAGGGACTTAAATCCAATTGAGTTGTTAAGGGGTTCCAAAATGGGGAATACGGTAACTGAAATAACTAAACATAGGAATAAAGGTACATCTAGATACTCAGTCGGCTGAAGGAATGATAAAACATATGAAACCCATCCCAAGCAACTATAAGCATGTTCTAATACCCTAAAACATATCCTAATCTTGAAGGATGAAAAATCTGGGCTGTTACAATTCTACCCACTTAAAAGAATTTCGTCCTCGAAATTCCGACAAATGTTAAGGACCTAATCTCCTGTCCTAGCGTCTTCAAGGTTATTAAGGCAACTTCCCTATTAGTCCTTCCGAACGTCTCTAGGGTTATCATGGTGAGGTAACTAACCCCTGCTTGTAAGTATATCCATCTAACTATGATAGTCTACACCACTAATCTTATTTATCCACGTCGATCACCTTTTGCTTCGGTCACTGGCGATAAGTGATTGGGTGGCCATCCCTCCTACTTGTCTAGCCGAGTAACCAAAGCAACAACAATCATTTACTAGCACTTCTATAAGGATCTTTGATAGGGCTTGAGCATAAAAATGTTGGTACCTCACAGTTACCCTCAAGCTCTATTAAAGTTCCTCCCTATTTGTTATTACCATAATTCCGCTGCGCTACTCTGATAATCTACCTTGGATCTAACAGTACTACCCATATCAACCACCCACTATCTACTATCATAGTATATCCCCGAAGCTAACCCTCGTGGCCTATCGCCTAATCTAAAATGGGGGATCTAACGCATCTGATGCAACAATCTAGTTCATACTCAGTGTTAATAGTCAACTATGGTTTAGCCCACACTTCTACCTATCACAACCCAAGAACAAACATTCAAAGCAAATGGGGCAAGAAACAATTGGGCAACTAGAAATCCTCTCAACGCGGCATATACCTTGAATGAGGTTCTCTAACTCAGCTGCTTCTGCTCCTGCGAGGGTGAAGATTCGGCCAGTGGACTTTATCTTGTTAGCTTGGGGCTTCTGAGGCGTACTCCCACTAGCTGGTTCCGGCTTAACTCCCTTACAGTCTCTGCTAATATGGCCCGGCTTATGGCACTTGCAACCTATCACTTCAGTTCCTGGCACTCACTAATGTAGTGACCCTTGCTACCCTTCCGACTAGAAAACACTTCTCCAAAGAAAATCTCACCTTGAACAGCTTCTAGCTGATAACAACTTTAGCTTTTCCAAACCTTAGCAAGTGTCATCCGACCAATGTTCAGCTTCATTGGTCGATTTGAATGTAGCGAATGCCACCTTCGGAGCATCAGTGCAAGTCATCCCTTGGAACAATTTTCTCCATCCCATAAATCCAATGTGGTGCTCATCCCGGATCGAACGTCCCTTCACATCAATCAAGCTTCCAACAACGTCGGGGACAACATAGTTACTCTCGTCCTTCATCCCTTCTCACTTAGGCAGTCAAGAAATGAATCAGTCACAAAGTAAAGTCCTAAAATCTCATATCATCATCTATCCTAACATAGACAATCATACAAGAGTACACAGAGATTACATGATAGACACATACCACGGCCTGAAGAACAAGCCGAGCTCTGATACCACTAAATGTGACACCTTCTACCCCGTCATGGCATTTTAGCAATGTAAGAAGAAAAGAACAAGAAATAAAATTTTGATCCAAGTAAAAACTTTTCATTTCAAATAAGGTAGGGTTGTCACTCTCAACTTGCGGCAATCAAACATAGTACAAGAGGGAAAACATCAAAAGAGATAAACCCAAGGTTCCCCGATGTCACATTAATTAAGAGCTTCTCCCTAATTATTACATCGAGAAAAATACAATAACTTGTTCAAAACAAAAATAAGTCTTCTATCTATTCCAACGAGCCATCACGATCACTCATCGGCATTAACATTCTCAACACCTGCAGTCTCATCATATATACATACCCAATGGAATATGCATAGCCACAAAAGGGGTTAAAAATCATGCACTCAAGTAGCACTTAAGGGTAAAGGAACTAAATGAACAATGCACATAAACTGAACAACTCCTAACATCAACATTGTACTTACAACAACAACACATAATAACAACAACCGTCTAAACACCACAGGCTACAATGTCAACCACAACATTAGAATAACATCACGACATATGCACAACCAGGCATATTATCATCATAATGATGCATCTCTAGGACCATAACTATATGCATATGGATCCTTTTAGAACGAGGCCGGGATACCTTGCCCACTTCGGAATGCAATGTCTGTAATGCCCCAATAACAACAGGACCGGGATACCACGCCCGTCACGGGATACCTTGCCCGATTCGCCCTATTAACCGGAGGACCGGGAAACCTCGCCCGTCACGGGATACCTTGCCCGATTCGCCCTTTTTAACCGTAGGACCGGGAAACCTCGCCCGTCACGGGATACCTTGCCCGATTTGCCCTTTTTAACCGTAGGACCGGGAAACCTCGCCCGTCACGGGACACCTTGCCCGATACGCCCTACTAGTAACAACAAAAATGCCGACACCAGGATGCATGAACATGACCAAATGCGGTGTCTGACAATAGCGACTTCTATCGCGATATCCTCTATAGAATAACAATAATGGTATCAATGAGACACTCATGATACAAGAACAATCAGCCAAGTGTCAACAAATTTCATACAACAGCAACAAAGTTAACCAGTCAGTACGTTGACGAGTCCCTTTAACCAACAACATAACAACAATCAACCTACTTAGCTAACTAAGTTTTAAACGCACAACACTTAACTCAATCATTTAATTAAATAATTATCTCATCCAAGTGTTATCATGTTAACCATTCTTTAGTTACCATTGGCAAGTTTTGGACATCTAATATAGTTCATAGGATATAGCCCAACACGCGAGAAATGGTAGGATATTAAAGATACAGGCGGCGGCCAGTGCCAGGCGCTGGCGCTGACAGTGGGGCGCTGGCGCCCGACTTCATCCAAAACCTTCAGTCGTGTGATTTCCACGCTTTTGGGGATCGTTCGGTGTACTGTTATGTCCTATAATTCATACTTGACACTAATCCAGAGTCCTTAGAACCACACCTATCTTTTATGGAATTATAAAATTCAAAACATGGGACCTTAAACCCAATCAACCCAACACTTAGCATTTTTACAGAGAATTCTGCATAATAGATTTTATATCCTTCCTACTATTCTTTTATTAAACACTTAAGGCTATAGTACCAACATCAAGAAATCACTAAAATTGCGTACCATTTATTTAGAACATTTAATCTAGATTTTAACCTTTAAACCCATTACCCTTATTCCAATTATCTGCATAATTTATTAGGACCAACACCACTACTTCAAACAATATTTTGCACTAACTAGCAAATCAATCATGCACAAATACTCAATCTCAAGACATGAAGTAGCAAATTCCAAAGAGCATGTTCATCGCTTAGACACCAATCTCTCAACAAGGAAATCACAACATGTTGCAAACATCAACAGATAACATAAGATCATAGGTGTTAATAACAAGGTATTTGCATCATGTTTCAAACGCCAAAAGAAGCATAAAATCATGCACAAATACTCAATCTCAAGACATGAAGTAGCAAATTCCAAAGAGCATGTTTATCACTTAGACACCAATCTCTCAACAAGGGAATCACAGCATGTTGCAAACATCAACAGATAACATAAGATCATAGGTGTTAACAACAAGGAATTTGCATCATGTTTTAAATGCCAAAAGAAGCATAAAATCATGCACTTCAACCATCAAACATCTATGAGTCAACCATCAACCGTAACCACAGCATCCAACCACAATATAATATTATAAAATCAATAAGGAACATATTTAAACATCAATTTACTGGTTTTAGATTGATTTTCTCGTCACCATGGTGACGGTACTCTCTCATGGCAACCGCGCGAGGCTTAGGGATCTTGGGACATCCCTATTGCTCATTCGCATTCCATAAACCCCCTACATGAGCATCAACCTACCCCCTTACCTCTTAGAATTTCGTGCTCTAGATAGGGTATGTGAACTCTAAGCTTTTCCTCTCCCTTCATGGCTTTCTCCATTAAAAGAAAAACACAAGAATAGGTGATGAGAAGTGAGGAAACTAATGTTTGGAACCCTAACGGCGATCATAAACTGAAACTTAGATTAGATGCATTACCTTAAACCCAAGCCCTCCAAGAATGATGAAGGATGTTAGTAGAGCAAAGCCCCAACAATGGTTCTTTAGTCCCAAGAGTAAGGTTGAAACTCACCAAGTGCAGAAAAATAGAGAGAATGGAGAAGTGAGGTTTGATCTTTGATGAGAGGTTTCCAAACGTGCTTAGGGTTCAAAGCTGAGGCTTAGTGGTTGGTTTGTAACCCTAACATGTAATCTTAGTGAATTGGGTCGAGTTTGGGTCAAATGGGTCGGATTACACGTGCCAAAACGCCTCGAAACATAAAAAATCACATGACAAAGACGCTGCCAATAGCGCGCTGGCGCTGGAATGGGCGCTGGCGCAGTTTCTCGGTGATCCTCGCGCTGCTGAGTCTGGGCTCTCAGCGCTACTACATCACTGTTTTGGCTGTATCTGGAGCTACAGATGTCTGATTAAGGCGTTCTTGGTGTTGTTGGAAAGCTAAGCGAATTTCCTACAATTTTCTCTCTAATAGGCTTCCCCAAATCCGGACTCTAACAGGATTAAACATGCAGTTGAAATATACTATAATATTCCTAAGTGTTACGCTTGCGCTGTGTTGACTCCAGAGAGCATATCTAGAGTTGTAGGTATCAAAATCGAGTCAAACTAAAGCCAACTAAAAGATAAGAGATAGCGCTACAACTTTATTGAAGGGACTTAAATCCAATTGAGTTGTTAAGGGGTTCAAAAATGGGGAATACGGTAACTGAAATAACTAAACATAGGAATAAAGGTACATCTAGATACTCAGTCGGCTGAAGGAATGGTAAAACATACGAAACTCATCCCAAGCAACTATAAGCATGTTCTAATACCCTAAAACATATCCTAATCTTGAAGGATGAAAAATCTGGGCTGTTACAATGTTAATTTTGATGAGACCCACATGGGGATGAAGTGCAAAGACCTGGAGAATAGTAGCCCAGAAGCGGAGGTGGAGAAGACTCAGTTTGAGGTGGAGCCTTCCATTAGTGAGACCGAGGATGACAGGGAGGATAGTCCTCCACCATCCGGTTCTAGAGGAAGACAACAAACAGTGGATCCTGGCTATTAGTTGGCAAGAGATAGGGAAAGGAGGGAAACTGTGGCACCGAAGAGATACGACTATATAGATCTTATTTGGTATACTCTAAATGCAGCTGAAGAGATGCAAGACTCGGAACCGAAGACATTCAGGGAAGCTATTGAGAGCAAAGAGGGTCAGAAATGACTGGAGGCAGTGAATGAAGAAATGGATTCATTGGAGAAGAACCAGACTTGGAAACTTGTGAAAAAACCTAAGAAGCAAAGGGTGGTTGGATGCAAGTGGATCTTCAAGAAGAAGGAAGGCATTTCGGGAATTGAAGAACCAAGGTATAAAGCAAGACTTGTGGCCAAAGGTTATTTTTTCACCTGTTGTGAAGCATTATTCCATAAGGGTCCTGTAGCATCCTCATTTCTTTCTAATCTTGCTTAATGTGTGTTTATATGTGACTAAGTGTATTTGTGTGCCCTAGGTAGGGATTTGTGTGTTTTGACTGCTTGCTTGACCTCTTGGTCGTGTGCTCGCTTTTGGGGTTTGTGTGAAAGCATGTTTTGAGGTGTGGTATGTTATTTGAGGTTGGAATAGTGTTTGATGAGGCTTTGGTATGAGTCTTGGAAGCCTGGTTAAGTTTGAGAACGATCGGAGTTGAGTTTAGGGTTTTGTGTGTTCGTACCTTTGAGCAATTGAGAGCTTTCGAACGAGTATATGAGACTTAGAAACTTTGTTCTTATGTCCATTTGATGTCCTCTTGTATTAGGAATCATGTTTAAATGTTAGGATATCGAGTTCTGGATCGCACAGAAGTCGAAATCGAAGAAATCGCGCGAAAGCGGGCAAGTCAACGCAGGAGCGCGAGGCACGCGCCTGCTTTGCCTATAGACGCGCGTAATGCACGCTGGTGCATGATGGGCCAACAGCATGAGTCAGCTTTGATACGTGGCATGTGAGCCAATGGGAACGCGACACGTGACGCGCATGCAAGCAACAACTTCCGGACGAAGTTATCTCATCTAAACGGTGCGCGTGGCGTGCATTAAAACGCATGTGACGCGCATGGAAATAGAATCAGTGCACAGCAATGCATATGGCACGCTCAGCAATGCACGTGGCGTGCCCAGTGTATTATGGAGGGCACGTGGCGCGCGCCCAGTACACTAAGGGAAGCGCGTGGTGCGCGCCCAGTGTTAGGATTTTTGCCTATTTAAGGCTATTAATCCATCTGATATGTTTTTTTCATCTTCTCTTCATTAAACACGACCAGAACAACCCTTGGATCAGCTTTCCACCATTCTTGCATGTTCCAAGCTTGGTGATCATCATCAAACTCATTTCGATCCTCCGTTCATCAATCCGACGGTATTAACTTGTCTGTTAACGTTCGAGCTTGTTAGGGCTTATCTCCGATCACCATTTCATCGAGGTAAATCTTAATCTCATCTATTGTTCATCCCTGATACAGGTTGCAATTCCTTGATCTTGAATTGATTCTAGTTCTTAACCCTAATCAGACTGTGTTTTGGACCCCGATTTGACCGTGCGGATACCGAACGAGCTAGGGTTTTGCTGGAACTCCCAGAGGAGATTCCATGGGTAACAAAAATGAGATTAAGGACTCTGTTCTTCATGTCCTAGTTCTGATTTCATTGATTCCTTGTTGGTCTGGATTGTCCCTCATTACCTGTTCCTCGTATTTTAGAGTTTTGGCGATAGTGCGGGTACTGGTTGGCTGTGGAAGCTTGTCTGGAGTTATTTTTGGGTGAGTCTTGTTCTCTGGAGTCCTAGGCCAGCCCCTGGCTGTGGGTCTCTTGGTGTTTTAGTTAGTTTATTAGTTGCCCGAATTCTAATCCGAGTACGTTTGTGTGTTTCCGGTTAACTGTGGACTATTCTGGATTGTTCGGTGATACTATTAGTAACTCTGGACTTATTCCTTGTTGTTGGCTGAACCGGAACATAGTGCGGGATTGTTGGTGTGATTGTTGGTGAGTTCGTGTTTACGTCTCGGTGTCAAGTTTGCTTTCGAGTGCTTCTAATACAAGGTGGGAGAGAGAATGCACTTTCCTTGGATTCTGTATAGTAGATATGACTGTTTGGCATGTGTATGGTACCTAAACCCTACTAGGGGTTGATGTCAGTAACACCTAAGGATAGGGGTTACGGTGTGCCACATCTAAGGATAGGCGTGGTAGATCCATCAACTAACATAGGATTATTTTATTATTAAATGTGATTGCCTGATAATATACTTAATTGTGAGATGTAACATATGTGCTCTATGTGAGTAGTAACATGCTTAGGGTAACATGATTAAATGTGTATTATGTGGAAATGTATTGCCTGTTGTCCTAGCATGCTTAAATGATTAACTATAGCCTGTTGACATGCATGAACTTGATTGTGGGATATTTTGGGAATGTGTGCATAATATGATGTGAGGCATATGATTATGAGGTTTCGGATGCATGCATATGATATTGCATTAGTAAACCACTTCGTTCTTGACAAGAATGTGACGTGGAGAGAATCCCTAACGGAAATGGGGGATATCTCGCCTAGTAGGTTTGATCAACTCCGTTCCTTATTGAAAACGGGGGAAACAGACGTCCCTATTGGAAAAGGGGGAGGAGGATTCCTAACGGAAAAGGGGAATACCTCGTGGACTAGGCTAGTGTCGCCCCGTGCTCTATCGGAAAAGGGAGACGGGAGTTCCTAACGAAAAAGGGGGACGGCAACCTAACGAAAAGGGGGTTCGCCAATAAGTATTCCTAACGGAAATGGGGAGTACAGTGACAATAGAAAGAAAAAACGCTGAAGCGCACAACACATTGATTCATTGAGTGACATGGGATAAGTGGAAGTGGGTAGCTAGGTCATATTTGTTTATATGTGCTGGTTTGTTCGGATTGTCAAATCATTCATTCTACTTATGTATTTCCCGCTTTTTGATGATTGTGTTATTCTCACCTCCCTGTGTTGTATGCTTGTGTGTATATGTATTATTGTATGTTAGACTTTGTTGAAGAGGAGGATGCCACCGCAATAGCACCCGATGGAGCAGTTTATGCTGATGCATCCGTCGATGCTCCTTCCCCCTCGGATCCTCGTGTGGGGTGATTTTGAGATTCTGTTACATGATTTCGATGGCAAGGGGTAGGAGATTGACCATGTGCGTCAGGCAGTGATCTATACAGATGCCATCTCCATCTATTTTAGGGTTCCAGGTCTTCCTATAGCTAACTTTTTCGGAGACTTCAGGATATGTCAGAGACTACCTTTTCCACAGATGTGGCAGGCACCAGGGTTTCCACCGGGTTTTGGTTATGGAGGTTATCCACTGATGCCTCCTTAGCCAATGCCGGTGCGACCTGTTAGCCATCATAGCGAGTCTAGCCACCGTGGACGACAGAGACGTGGGAGAGGAGCAATATATTGTCCCTCTCACCACATGACAGCTTAGATTACATACGGTTGTTTTCGAGGCGTTCGGGATCTCAGAGTGGGAGCTCTTAGTTTCCCCCTCGCAGAGGCGATTGGCTATATATTGGCCAGGAGTCTTGATGCTTATGTTATGTTTGTGTTTTGCTGTTTTGTTTAGTTGAGGCAGCAGGTTAGCCTCACAGGTTTACTTCTTTTGGAATGACTGTATCATTACTATCTACACTACGCACTTTGCACTCTGATAGTATGTACTTATCTACATACCTGCATGTGACATACTTAGTATTACTTCACCATAGCGCGTCGTAGTCTTATTCGTGTTGCGATTTTAATTCCTTCGTATATTTTACTCCCGTTGATTACGCGAGTTAGGCTAATTAATAGAATAAAGCATGAAAGTTCAGCCCTAACCGGACTGTGAGGTCATTTAGGATGTTAGTTCTGGCTGAGTCTAGTCGTATTCCCGCCGAATACGACTATCTTTAGAAGTTGGGTAAAGTGTTTGCGTTATCTTTATTGCCTTAAATAAAGGTGACCAGTTATCAATTCATAAGATATACGGCATATATTTCTATGATTCTTTATATCTTATGAACCTCGAGCTAATGATTTCTTTTTCAGGACTTCATGGCTCGTCGTGGTGGAGGTACGCGTGAGAGAGTGAATGAAGGAAGGAATGGAGAGACCTCGAGAGTTGGAGGAGGTCATGATTCTGATGAGACCCTTCGATCCGTTAGGGAGTTGGCCACTGCTATGCTTCAGCAGGCACAACAGAACGCCCAATTTTTGCAGGCTGCTCAGACTAAGAGGGAAAGAGGAGTAATGACAATGGGATGACAGTTTTTCTGAAGGCAAATCCTCCAAAGTTTAACGGGGAGTTTAACCCCGAAAGAGCTGAGAAGTGGATTCAGGAGATTGAGAAGATCTTCGTGGCTATGAACACCCGTGAGGAGATAAAGGTATCTTTTTCATCTTTTATTTTGATTGGCAATGCTGAGTCTTTTTGCAGAGGTAAGAAAAGGTTGCTGGAAGAGCAGGGAAGTGTAGTGAACTGGGAGTTGTTTAAGGAGAGTTTTCTGGAGAAGTTCTTTCCAAGGTTGAATCACAAGGAGAAGGAAAAAGAGTTTGAGAGTTTGAAACAGGGAAATATGACCATAGGTGATTATGCTACATGGTTTGAGGCCTTACTAAAGTATTCAGAGTTCTATCGCTTGCATCCTAGCGAGCTGTGGATGTGCCAGAGGTTTCAGGATGGACTGAAGTATGAGATACGACGGACTGTGAGTCCTTTGAAGTTGACAAGTTTCCAGATCTAGTACAATAGTGTATGGAGCTGGAGAGTATGGATAGAGAGAGAGATCAGCAGAGGAGTGGTGGTCCCATCAGGAGTCGAGGTGGCGCGAGAGGCGATGCGCATAGAGGAGGTAGGTTTCTGAGGGGCAGAGCCGAACCTTATTCTAGACCAGCACATCCCGATGCTACTGAAGGTGCTGGAGCTATAGTGAGAGCTCAGGGATGTTATAGGTGTGGAGGTCCGCATCTTATCAAGGATTGTACAGTGCCAGCTGGTGGAGGAGAGTCAAAACAGTGTTATTAGTGTGGACAGATGGGTCATTTAGCGAAGGAATGTTGGGGTGGACAGAGAGCTGCAAACAGACCTGTTGCAGGAGGACGTGGAGGAAAAGGAAATAGAAATGGTACAGGACGAGGTGGTGCAAGACGTGGTGGTACAAGACGAGGAGATGGAGCCGGTGCAGGAAGACTTCAAACTTCGGGGAAAGTATTTACCGTGAGGGGAGCTGAATCCTCTCAATCGCCTGATCTGATACAAGGTATGTGCTTGGTCTCTGGTAAATTCTTATCTATATTGTTTGACTCTGGGGCTACACATTCTTTCATTTCACTTGCATGTGTGGATCATTTGAAATTGTCTGTTTCTTCTTTACCCCGTAAACTGGTAGTTTCTACTCCTACTAGTGATCCCCTGACTACTTCTTCAGTTTGCCTTAAATGTCAAGTCACCATAGAGAATAAGAATTTCTTAGTAGACCTTGTTTGCCTACCAATGGAAGACCTAGATGTTATCTTAGGAATGGACTGGCTTGCAGCCAACCATGTGTTACTAGATTGTTCCCGTAAGACCCTTACCTTTCCTGAACAACCCAGTATGGTATCTGCCAATGATAGTCAATTTGCCGCTAGTGGTAACTCTCTGAAGTATATGATGTTATTTTCGATGGAAGCTAAGGATACTCCTAGCATTTACTCTTTACCGGTAGTGAGAGAATTCCAAGAAATGTTTCCTGATGACATTCCAAGATTACCCCTGGAAAGAGAGATATAATTTGCAATAGACCTTATCCCTGGAACTGGACCTATATCAATAGCACCCTATAGAATGTCCTTAGCAGAACTAGTAGAGTTGAAATCCCAGTTAGATGATTTAATTAAGAAAGGATTCATTAGACCCAGTGTTTCACCGTGGGGAGCACCGGTGTTATTTGTGAAGAAGAAGGATGGATCTGCAAGGATGTGTATTTATTATAGGCAACTTAATCGGGTCACGATTAAGAACACGTATCCTTTGCCTAGAATAGATGATTTGATGGATCAAGTGAAGGGAGCGACAATATTTTCCAAAATTGATCTGAGATCTGGTTATCATCAGATTAGGGTCAAGAAAGAAGATATTCCTAAGACTGCCTTTAGATCTAGATATGGACATTATGAGTATCTGGTTATGCCATTTGGTGTGAGTAATGCTCTTGCAGTGTTCATGGATTATATGAATCGGATATTTAAACCATTCTTAGGTAAATTTGTAGTTGTCTTCATTGATGATACTGATTTATTTGCGTACAAAAGGAGAGCATGTGGAGCATCTGAGAACTGCACTTCGGATTTTAAAGGATAGGCAGCTTTATGCTAAACTATCAAAGTGTGAATTCTGGCTTGAAGAGGTGCAATTTCTTGGACATGTGATTAATAGAGATGGAATTGCTGTAGATCCCTCGAAAGTGGAAGCCATGACTAAATAGGAAAGGCCTAAGTTAGTGAGTGAGATTAGAAGCTTTTTGGGTTTGGCCGGGTATTATAGGAGATTTATAGAAGGACTATCGAAGATAGCCTTACCTATGACCCACCTGTGTTAACGAGGAAGGAGAACCCTTTTGTATAGTCGGATAAATGTGAAGAGAATTTCCAAGAGCTGAAGAAGAGGCTGACCACATCACCTGTGTTAGTTTTACCCGATCCCTCAGGAGAATTCGAAGTGTACTGCGATGCATTATATCAAGGGTTAGGATGTGTTCTTATGCAAGGAGGTAGTGTAGTGGCCTACGCATCAAGACAATTAAGGATTCACGAAAGGAACTACCCTACCCATGACCTTGAACTTGCAGCTATAGTTTTTGCATTGAAGATTTGGAGACATTACCTTTACGGAGCTAAGTTCATGGTATTCAGTGATCATAAGAGCCTGAAATACCTGTTTGACCAGAAGGAGCTGAATATGAGACAACGGTGGTGGATGGAGTTTATTAAGGATTATGAGTTTGAACTGTGATATCATCCAGGAAAAGCTAATGTTGTAGCTGATGCTTTAAGTAGGAAATCCCTACATGTGTCAGCTTTGATGGTGAAGAAGTTAGAGTTAGTGGAACAATTCAGAGATCTGAATTTGGGAGTGCAGTTGTTTAAGGACAAGTTATGCTTAGGATAGATAGTGGTGACCAATGAATTTCTGCAAGAGTTGAAGGCGAAGCAAGGGCTTGATGAACAGCTGATCAAGATTAAAGATTCCATGAAGGACGGTGAAACTTCAGAGTTTAGTTTCAAGAAAGATGGAGTGATGAGGTTTGGAGACCGAGTTTGTGTTTTGCTTGACTCGGAACTACGGAGAACGATTCTAGAAGAAGCCCATAAGAGCAAGCTTAGTTTTCATCCGGGCACTACTAAGATGTATCAGGATTTGAAGAAGATGTTTTGGTGGCCTGGTATGAAGAAAGACATAGCAAACTTCGTCATGTCTTGTCTAGTGTGTCAGAAAGCGAAGATTGAACATAGGATGCCAGTAGGATTGTTGCAATTATTGGATATTCCCGTGTGGAAGTGGGACGAGATATCAATGGATTTGGTAGTGGGTTTACCAAGGACGCCTAAGAAGTTTGATGCAATTTGGTTAATTATTGATTGGTTGACCAAGAGTGCTCATTTTATTCCAATCGGATAGAAGTATCCTTTGGAGAGATTGGCTCAGATATACATCAAGGAGGTTGTTAGGTTGCATGGTGTTCCTTTAAGCATCATCAGTGATAGAGATCCTAGATTTACCTCTAGATTCTGGAATGAATTGCAATGAGCTTTAGGAACCAAATTAAGATTGAGTTCAGCTTATCATCCTCAAACGGATGGTCAGTCAGAATGAACGATCCAATCCCTAGAAGATTTGTTGAGAGCTTGTGTGTTGGAGCACGTAGGAAGTTGGGATGAATTCTTGCCTTTAGTAGAGTTTACCTATAACAACAGTTTTCACTGAAGTATAGGTATGACACCTTTTGAGGCACTGTATGGAAGGAAGTATAGGACCCCTTTGTGTTGGTTTGAGACAGGAAATACACAAGTATTAGGATCAGAGTTGGTACAGCAAACCACGGAACAAGTCAGGAAGATTAGAGAGAAGTTGAAAGCATCACAGGATATGCAGAAGAGTTACAGCGACAAAAGGAGGAGACCTTTAGAATTCCAGGAAGGAGACCATGTTTTTCTGAGAGCGACACCTAGAACTGGAATTGGCAGAGCCATCAAATCTAGAAAGCTAACCCCTAGATCCATTGGACCTTTTCAAATTCTCCGTAAGATTGGCTCAGTAGCTTATCATATAGCCTTACCACCTAACCTTTCCAGACTTCACGATGTTTTTCATGTTTCACAACTTCGCAAATATTTTTTCGATCCATCACATATACCTGAACCCGAGTCAATACAATTGAAAGAGAACTTAGAGTATGAAGCGTTGCCTGTACGGATTTTAGATAGGAGGATGACAGAACTTCGTGGTAAAATTATTCCTTTGGTTAAGGTTCTGTGGGATGAGGTGACAAGTGACATGACTTGGGAGCATGAGAGTGAGATTCCTCAGCAGTACCATCATTTATTTTTAGGTGCGTGATTTCGGGGACGCAATCTCTTTTAAGGGGGGTGGTAATGTAACATCGTCATTTTTTTCTAATCTTGCTTAATGTGTATTTATGTGTGACTAAGTGTAGTTGTGTGTCCTAGGTAGGGATTTGGGTGTTTTGACTGCATGCTTGACCTCTTTGCGGTGTGCTCGCTTTTGGTGTTTGGGTGAAAGCATGTTTTGAGGTGTGGTATGTTATTTGAGGTTGGAATAGTATTTGATGAGGTTTTGGTATGAGTCTTGGAAGCCTGGTTAAGTTTGAGAACAATCGGAGTTGAGTTTAGGGTTTTGTGTGTTCGTACCTTTGGGCGAGTGAGAGCTTTCAAACGAGTATATAAGACATAGAACCTTTGTTCTTATGTCCATTTGATGTCCTCTTGTGTTAGGAATCATGTTTAAGTGTTAGGATATCGAGTTCCGGATCGCACGGAAGTCGGAATCGAAGAAATCGCGCGAAAGCGGGCAAGTCTACGCAGGAGCACATGGTGCGGGCCTACTTTGCCTATGGACGCGCGTGATGTGCGCTGGTGCATGATGGGCCAACAGCATGAGTCATCTTTGACACGTGGCATGTGAGCCAATGGGAACACGACACGTGGCGCGCATGCAAGCAACAACTTTCGGACGAAGTTATCTCATCTGAACGGTGCGCGTGGCGCACATTAAAATACACGTGACGCGCATGGAAACAGAAGCAGTGCACAGCAATGCGCGTGGCATGCTCAGCAACGCGCATGGCGCGTGCAGTGTATTACGGAGGACGGGTGCAATTTTAGGATTTTTGCCTAATTAAGGCCATTAATCCATCTGATTCGTTTTCTTCACCTTCTCTTCATTAAACACGACCAGAACACCCCTTGGATCAGCTTTCTACCATTCTTGCATGTTCCAAGCATGGTGATCATTATCAAACTCATTTCGATCCTCCGTTCATCAATCTGACGGTGTTAACTCGTCTGTTACCGTTCGAGCTTGTTAGGGCTTATCTCCGATTGCCGTTTTGTCGAGGTAAATCTTAATCTCATCTACTGTTCATCCCTGATTCAGGTTGCAATTCCTTGATCTTGAATTGATTCTAGTTCTTAATCCTAATTAGACTGTGTTTTGGACCCCGGTTTGACCGTGCAGGTACCGAACGAGCAAGGGTTTTGCCGGAACTCCCAGAGGAGATTCCATGGGTCACGAAACTGAGACTAAGGTCTCTGTTCTTCATGTCCCAATTCTGATTTCATGGATTCCTTGTTGGTTTGGATTGTCCCTCATTACCTATTCCTCGTATTTTAGGGTTTTAGCGATAGTGCGGGTACCGGTTGGCTATGGAAGCTTGTTTGGGGTTATTTTTGGGTAAGTCTTGTTCTCTGGAGTCCTAGGCCATCCCCTGGCCGTGGGTCTCTTAGTGTTTTAGTTAGTTTATTATTTTCCCTAATTCTAATTCGAATGCATATGTTGTTTCCGGTTAACTGTGGACTATTCTGGGCTGTTCGGTGATACTATTGGTAACTCTGGACTTATTCCTTGTTGTTGGCTGAATGGGAACATAGTGCGGGATTGTTGGTGTGATTGTTGGTGAGTTCGTGTTTACGTCTCGGTGTCAAGTTTGCTTTCGAGTGCTTCTAATACAAGGTGGGAGAGAGAATGCACTTTCCTTGGGTTCTGTATAGTAGATATGACTGTTTGGCATGTGTATGGTACCTAAACCCTACTAGGGGTTGATGTCAATAACACCTAAGGATAGGGGTTACGGTGTGCCACATCTAAGGATAGGCGTGGTAGACCCATCAACTAACATAGGATTATTTTATTATTAAATGTGATTGCCTGATAATATGCTTAACTGTGAGATGTAACATATGTGCTCTATGTGAGTAGTAACATGCTTAGGGTAACATGATTAAATGTGTATTATGTGGAAATGTATTGCCTGTTGTCCTAGCATGCTTAAATGATTAAGTATAGCCTGTTGACATGCATGAACCTGATTGTGGGATATTTTGGGAACGTGTGCATAATATGATGTGAGGCATATGATTATGAGGTGTCGGATGCATGCATATGATATTGCATTAGTAAACCACTCCGTTCTTGACAAGAATGTGACATGGAGAGAATCCCTAACGGAAATGGGGGATATCTCACCTAGTAGGTTTGATCCACTCTGTTCCCTATCGGAAAAAAGGGGAATACCTCGTGGACTAGGCTAGTGTCGCCCCGTGCTCTATCGGAAAAGGGAGACGGGAGTCCTTAACGGAAAAGGGGGACGACAACCTAACAGAAAGGGGGTTCGCCAATAAGTATTCCTAACAGAAATGGGGAGTACAATGACAATAGAAAGAAAACATGCTGAAGTGCACAACACATTGATTCATTGAGAGACGTGGGATAAGTGGAAGTGGGTAGCTAGGTCATATTTGTTTATATGTGCTGGTTTGTTCGAATTGTCAAATCATTCATTCTACTTATGCATTTCCCGCTTTTTGATGATTGTGTTATTCTCACCTCCCTGTGTTTGTATGCTTGTGTGTATATGTATTATTGTATGTTAGACTTTGTCAAAGAGGAGGATGCAACCGTAGCAGCACCCGATGGAGCAGTTTATGCTGATGCACCCATCGATGCTCATTCCCCCTAGGATCCCCTTGTGGGGTGATTTTGAGATTCAGTACCATGATTTCGATGGCATGGGGTGGGAGATTGACCATGTGCGTCAGGAAGTGATCTATACGGGTATCATCCCCATCTAGTTCAGGGTTCCAGGTCTTCCTATAGCTAGCTTTTCCGGAGACTTTAGGATATGTCAGAGACTACCTTTTCAGCAGATGTGGCAGGCGCTAGGGTTTCCACCAGGTTTTGGTTATGGAGTTATCCACCGATGCCTCCTCAGTCGATGCCGGTGCGACCTGTTAGCCATCATAGCGAGTTTAGCCACCGTGGATGACAGAGACGTGGGAGAGGAGCGACATCTAGTCCCTCTCACCACATGATAGCTCACGATTACAGACGGTTATTTTCGAGGCGTTCGGGATCTCAGAGTGGGAGCTCTCAGTTTCTACCTCACTGAGGCGTTTGGTTATATGTTGGCCAGGAGTCTTGATGCTTATGTTATATTTGTGTTTTGCTGTTTTGTTTAGTTGAGGTAGCAGGTTAGCCTCACAGGTTTACTTCTTTTAGGATGACTGTATCATTACTATCTACACTACGCACTACACACTTTGATAGTATGTACTTATCTATATACCTGCATGTGACATACTTAGTATTACCTCACCGTAGCGCGCCGTGGTCTTATTCGTGTTGCGATTTTAATTCCTTCGTATTTGTACACCCGTTGATTACGCGAGTTAGGCTAATTATTAGAATAAAGCATGAATAGGACTTCGGGGTGTTACAGGTCCTTATGGTGATTGTTAATCAGTACAATCTTGAGTTGGGGCAAATGGACGTGAAGACCGCATTCTTTCATGGAGACCTAGAAGAGACAATCTACATGCAACAACCGGAAGGGTTTGTAGAGGACAAGTCGAAGGTGTATCTTTTGAGGAAATCTTTGTATGGGTTGAAACAGAGCCCTAGGCAATAGTATCGTTGGTTTGATGAGTTTCTTTTGAATACGGGTTTTATGAGAAGCGGGTACGACAGTTGTGTTTACATATTGAAGAAAGGAGAGAAAGTTGTTCTCTACTTACTTCTCTATGTGGATGATATCTTAATGGCAAGTTCTAGTAAGGAGGAGATCGATATGCTCAAGGAGAAGCTAAATTCTGAATTTGAGATGAATGATCTTAGGGCTGCGAAGATGATACTTGGGATGGATATCGTGAGGGACCGGCATAAAGGTGAGTTGTTCTTATCTCAGCATGGGTACTTGAAGAAAGTGGTGGAGCGGTTTAGGATGCATGAAGCTAAGCCGGTTAGCACTCCTTTGGGTCATCACACAAAGCTTTCAGTTACACATGCTCCTAATAACGAAAAGGAGAGGAGGAAGATGGACACTACTCCATTTGCTAGTGGGGTGGAAAGGATCATGTACGACATGGTTTGTAGTAGGCCGGACTTAGCATATGCGGTTAGCATAGTGAGTCGGTTTATAGCAAATCCGGGCCAAGTACATTGGGAAGCTTTGAAGTGGGTTTTGAGATACTTGAACGGATCATTGAAAGGCGGTTTGAAATACACAAGGCCAGGTCAAGGTGAAGACGCTTTAGAGGGTTATGTAGGTGCGAATTATGTAGGAAATGTGGATACAAGGAAATTATTGTCCGGTTTTGTGTTTACATTGTTTGGCACGACAATAAGTTAGAAGGCTAATCAATAGTCCATGGTGGCATTATCTACTACTCAGGCGGAGTACATCGTCCTGGTTGAAGGGGTGAAGGAGGCCATATGGTTGAAGGGTATGATTGGGGAGCTAGGAATTACACAAGGGTGTGTGAAGGTACATTGTGATAGGCAAAGTGCAATCCATTTGGCTAACCACCAAGTGTATCACGAGAGGACAAAGCACATCAACATTCGCTTGCACTTCATTAGAGATGTTGTTAAGTCTATGGAAGTTGTGGTTGAGAAGGTTGCATCAGAAGACAATCCGACGGATGTATTCACCAAGTCATTACCTAGATCAAGGTTCAAGTATTGCTTGGACTTGATCAATTTCGTTGAAACGTAATCCTGTAATGGAGAGAGCAGCAAGTTAATGATAGATTATTATTGAGCATCATCACTGATTTGAAGTCAAGGTTGAGAATTGTGGGGAAATTGTGCCTTAAAATCAGTTTGGAAGTCATTGGAATGCATAGGAGTGATTTCCAACAAGCTTGAATCGATTCACAGGTAGTATGAATCGAATCATGGAAGTCCTGGCCGTGTGAATCGAATTGTCTCTCTGGGAATCAAATCAAGTCACTGCAAGTGGAGGCATGAATCGAATCATGGAAGGCGCTAGTTGGGGCTGTGATTTAATGATTTAAATTGGTTCATGGACACCCTTGAATCGATTCATGTGCGTGATTTATAAGCCAGAATTTCGCAGAAGTAGTGCAGAACGCAAGGAAAAACTTGGGAGCGATCTTGAGCGATTGTGGCACGATTTTAGGGTTTGGGAAACACATTCTATACACTTGGGACTTAGGGTTTTCAATTTGTAAACTCTAGCGGTTTTGTTCATGAGGGATTGAGAGGTTCATTGAGTGATTAATCTTGGTATTATTCATCTTGAACAATAGAGGAGGTTGGGTTCATTCTTATTGTAATTTCTCATTGTAAAGACTCAAGAACATAGTGGATATGGAGGGCTACTCTCTCCCGCAGATGTAGGTCATCTTTTTGGGATCGAGCCGCTTCAACAATTGCGGTGTCACTCCTCTACTCTCTATCTTTGATTTGTTTTGTTTTGAATTAGGGTTTTTATTGCACATTGGTTTGGATTCTGTTCTTGGTTGAATTATTTGATCGCTGAGCTGTTTTGTTATTGGTTGCCATTGTTATTTATTTCATTATCTCGTTTGAACACCAACACTATACATGTCCTTGTTTGACCGTCTCCACTTGTCAACAAGGTTCTGTCACAAAAAAACTTGTCAACCACACTCACTCATTTACTAATCAATCCCATTGCCATCAGGCCTATTCAAATGCTAGATTCTTGCTTTTTTTCCCTGACATCATCTCTCCATCAAAAAATGATGATGTGGCTAATGGAGATACATGTCATCACTAGCATGGATGACTACGCCACATGTCAATGCCACTTGGTACTAACTTGGCATGTCAGCAGTGCCACGTGGAAAGTCAATGCCATGTCAACATCCAATAGGTGACTGCCATGTGGCAAATGAAAAAAAATATTTACATGGACAAAAAGCAAACAAAATATATTTACATGGACGAAAAGCGAAAAGAAGAAACAACTTTATTTTTAGTTTCACTTTAATCATTGCATACGTAAGTGGATCATCACTCTAAAATAATTGATTTTGTGTCTATTTTCTTCTCTTTTTCCCTTGTGAAGCTTGCTTTTTTTATGTTTAATGTCAAACCTTCTCACAAAACATCTTCTCACCATAAACCTCATGGATATACATTTTCTCATAGTTCACCGATAATAGAATTCCCACAACTCACTATACATATTCAATTTGCACATTAAAAAAAAAGAGCGTTCACTACTAGGGATGACAATGAGTAGGTCTTGGTGGCATACTATAGAATTTGGCCTCATACCCACATTTTGAAAAAATACCTATACCCAGACCAGACTCATACCTGCATGGGTAACAACTTTAATATGCGTACTTATTTGTCATACTTTAATTAGGAATAAAAAGTCAATAAATGAAAAAAGAACATTGGATGTGATCACAGATATGTGATCATAGAATGAAGAAGGAGTGAGGTGGTATGTTAGTTTAGGGTTTGTGAGGGTTTCAATTGTAAGAAAAATAGTGGTTAAAAGCAAACATTAGATATTGTTTTGCTGTTGGAGAGTTCCTGTGACCAGTTTTTAGAGTTGTAGAGCTGAAGTTAGGGTTGGAGTGAAGAAAGAGAATTTCCATCACTATTTTTCTCAATTCTGTAACTATGAATCCTATTTTGAATATCACTTTATTTATAGACATGAGTAGCTAATTAAACTCTCTTCTGAGGTCCTAGGTGGATCTTGTTCTTGTAGGAACCTTTTTGCTATGACCTTTTTTTTAAACAAAAATTGGTATGCAAAGGCATTACTATAGAAAATGAGATCCCAACCAGGTTGGCACCTCAAGATCTAACAATCATCTGCAGCATACCAAAAATTTATTGAAAGAAGAGAAAAAGAATAGTCAATACAAAAGCAACATGGGGGGACAAAGACCAAACCCATGAAACAAGCAGGAAAACTATTTAAATCTAAAGTTTGGAAGCCCAAACCTATTACGAAAAAAATCTATCCTAATAAAATTAGGAATTAAGTTCCACCAAGAGTAACACTTAGAGACTACTCCAAAAGAAGCTAACTTGTCCGCACAATGGTTCCCTTTCCTAAAAATGTGAGAAATTTTAAAAGTCATAGAAGCAGCTATATGGATGCAATTCTTCCACCGGTTTCTTAAATGCCAGGGAGCCAACTCTGGGTGGCTGAAAGCTTGGACTACCAGAGAAGAGTCACACTCCAACCAAAGACGAGCCCAACCTTTCTGATGAGCTTCCTCAATCGTAAACATGGCTGCCATGAGCTCTGCATCCAGAGAAAAAGCAACACCAGAATAATCCGTAAAACAACCAAGAACGGCACCACTCTTGTCTCTGAAAATACCTCCACCATCAGCATGCCTAGGAGAGCCCCTAGCTGCCCCATCCATGTTTACTTTAATCCAGCCGCAAGGGGGAGGAATCCAATCAACTTGAAGGATAACTGGCGCCTTGGGAGCATGAATCGAAATGCCAAACTCTTTAAGAATCATGAATTTCTGCAGAGAAGAGGACATACAGCTTGTAGTCACATTTCCTGACAGAGAAGTAGAGCCAACAACTAACTTCTTTGCTGTTCGAAGAGGAACTCGCTTGCCATCAAACTTAAGCTTGTTCCTACAGAACCAGATCACCTACACAATGTTGATGATAGCAGCTAAGATGACAACCTTTGCTTGCGGGCTCCAATTAAGATTGCAAACTTGCAAAATATCATGAATGGAAGAGGTATCAATATTTATCTTGAGAAGCGATGCCATCCAATCCCAAAGGGATTTAGCAAAGCTGTAATGATAAAATAAATGAGTGGAGGATTCTTCAGCTGCATAACACAGGCTGCAGATGGACACACAAACACAGCCCCTTGACTTTAAATGCTCCTCAGTGGGCATGCATGCGACTATGTAGCAGCCTCCAGGTCACAAAAGATTTGGATGGAGGAATAGCAACATTCCAAATTGATTTGCTCCAAGGGACAGCAGGCTTGGAATGTTTGATATGCAAGTAGGCATCCTTGGAGGATAAGAAACCAGAGCTAGTATCCATCCAAGTTAATTTATCAATATCAGTGAACTGAGGCACAATAACTTTGGCTATATCAGAAATAACATTAAGAAAAGCATCCAATAAACTTTTGGGAATGTGCCAAGAGTGGTTCTGAATGAAATCTGCGACAAAGGCAACAAGCTGATCATGCAAATACGTTGGAATTTATAAAAGATGAACAAGAGGTTCTGAAAGCCAATTATCCAACCAAAAATTAATTTGATTGCCATCTCCAATTTGCCAAATGGAATGAGACAGAGCAGTAGATATGTGCGACTTGATACCCGGCCAAATGGAAGATTTGATGTACCTGACAATGGGTTTCTTGTTTTTAAAGAATCTAGATCGATAGAAAATGGCCTAATCCTTACTTAAAGACAACATGTCCCAGCTGTTTCAACAGAGAAGCCTCATTGAGAGCTCGAAGAGACTTAACCCCGAGCCCACCTTCCAGAGCATGAGAGCAAAGAATGTCCCAAGCCACTATCACAATTTTTCTAATATTAATATCACCAGCCTAAATGAAGTTCCGAATACAACGATCCAGGTAATTAAGCAGAGACATGGGCCATGCATAGATGTGAAAGCTATACAATAACATACTTTGAATAATCGATTTCACAAGCTCAACTCTACCCATAATGGATAGCATGGACCCTTTCCAAGTTGCCAATTTAGTTAGAATTCGATCAGCAATTGGCTGAAGATACACTTTCTTTAGCTTGCCCTTGAAGAGAGGGACACCCAAGTAGTTGAAAGGGAGATGACCAGCTCCAAACCCAAGTAAATTGGCAAGATAAGCAATTTTTGAAGGAGAGACATTGCTAGAGTAGAACTTACACTTACTCAAATTGAGATACTGACCAGAAGCCTAGCCATATAGTTGAACCAAGGCCATCAAAGACTCCAAATTCCTCTGTGTACCCTTGCAAAAAACAAGAACATCATCTGCATAGAGGACATGGCTAGGAATTGCAAAATTATTAGGACCAGTGAAAGGCTTCAAGGAACCAGATGTCATCAAATTAGCAATCCCCTCACTAAGAACATCTTCTGCAATACAAAAGAGAAGGGGAGAGAGGGGGTCACCCTGCCTCACTCCCCTCTTACAAGAGAAGAAACCAAGTGGCCTGCCATTAACTGCAAAGGATAGCTTAGCTAAATGAAGGATAACTTCAATCCATTGGCAGAGTTTATCATGAAAACCAAAAGCATGAAGCACAGTCAATAAGAAATTCCAGTCTAGGGTGTCAAAGGCTTTTTTGATGTCCAGCTTGAGGGCCACATTGACACTAAAGGTTTTATAATCCAGCAAATTTACAGCTTCAGAAGCAATACAAATGCACTCATGAATGTGCCTGTCTCTGAGGAAACCCCTCTGCTGAGGAAAGATGATTTTAGGAGCTATAAGAGCAAGTCTATCAGCAAGCACCTTATTGATTATCTTGAATTGAAAATTAGCTAGAGCTATAGGTCTGAAGTCTTCAATTCTGTCAGCACCAATGAACTTAGGCATTTGAACAACCAAATTCGAATTCATATTGGGCAAGAGCCACCCTTGAGTGAAAAATTGTTTGACCGAATTGCACACATCAACCCCAACAATGTCCCAAAAAGCATGGTAAAAACAACCACCAAAGCCATCTGGACCCGGAGCACCATCTGCATTAAGAGAAAAAACTGCAGCTTTCACTTCTTCAACAGAGGGTATTGCTGTCAAGGAAACATTGTCTAAAGGGGAGACAATGGAAGGCACAACTTGGCTAATCAACTCATTAGGAGTGCAGGCATTAGGATTGGCATAAAGAGAGCTATAGTAATTAAGAACATGATCAACAATATCATCTTGGTCATCAAGAAGAGCATCACCATCTTTCAAAACTGTCATTGTTTGGAAGCGAACCTGACTTTAGCAACTTTGTGGAAGAAACTAGTGTTCCTATCACCCTGACAATGCCATTTAATTCTAGATTTCTCTTTCCAAAATTCCTCTTCAAAGCTAAGAGCTTGTTGAAGCTCCATTTGAGCTAAATTTTCTTGCTCCAACAAGGATGCAGTAGCACCAACCGAAGCATTAGGCTGCTGGACAGAATCCACAACAACAAGAGCATTATCTACTCTGACATGCACATTTCAAAAAATCAACTTATTCCAAGTTTTAAACCCCTCTTCAAGGCTTTTAACTTTTGGGAGAGAATATACATGGGACATCCCACAACAGACCTGCTCCAAACTTCTTTAACAAGCCTGGTGCAGTCAGCGTGCTGCAGCCACATCTTATGGAATTTAAAGGCAGCTTGCATCTGCAAAGTGCCTCTTTTCAGAACCAATAGTAAAGGAAAATGATTGAATTTGCTCTTGACCAGGGTACTACAGGTGGTGGAAGTCCAAAAAGCAAGCCAAGCATCATTACACATACTCCTATCAAGCCTTTTCTCAGTGTGCGCATGACCCCTCCTGCCATTACTCCAAGTAAGCTATGCTCCTCTAGTGAGGATGTGAGTTAAATTACAGCAATCGGTGAAATTATGAAAGTCATCACAGGCTGTTTTGAGGGGAAGGCTAGAGCCTTTCACATCATGAGCTCCCAACACTGAATTAAAATCTCCTATATAGCACCAAGGACCGGGATTAGCAGCTTAGAGAGCAATTAAATCCGACCAAAACCTTCTTCTAACCAGGTGAGAAGTACTAGCATAAACTGCACAAATGAAAATGTTCTGACATCAATATTAAGAGACAGAGTAACTTGCTAAGAAGTATTGCTAATAACATTGGGAGTTATTTGATCCTAGCATAATCCCCAGAGATTACGCAGAGAAGAATTTTTTACTCACAAAAGGCTTCAGCTGCAGCTGTCTCCAGAAAGAAGGAGATATATTAGTTAAAGGGATCCAAGGTTCAGCAATAAAAAGCAATTCTGGTCTATGAAGATTGAAATTTTTTTTTAACACTAATCGGGTATCAGTGTTAGCAAACCCCCTACAATTCCAATAAAGAATTTTCATTAAGCAAGATTTCTAGGACCACTCCTTGCACGGGTTTGTTAAGTAGCAGGCTGTGAAGCTTGTTTGACTTTCCTTTTCAATTTCTTCTTCTTAGATTTTGACATAACCGGAGTGAATTCTGGAAGAATTTCTGGAAGAACATCACTTGAGGCCTAATTAAAATACTTAGAAGCAGAACCATTCAATTGAGTGGAGACATTGTCTGGAGATTCCATCTCAATCTCCTCATCTACTTCATCATTGTCAGGATAATTTTCAACTGCATCACTCCAAAGCCTTCCAACTAACCTCATGTCATGTGCATGATCCACTGGAATAACTGTTGCACCCAAGTTTGCTTACTGCAGCCCTCCAGTCATTAAGGGAGTGACTAAATTAACACTAGTGATAGTGTCATTACAAATGGAAGTCACAATGTCATCATTTGATCCAACATCAGAAGTAGTTTCCACTAGAGAATCCTGCACTACAGTGTCACTTGAAGGCTTAATCAAATTGTGATTAGGATCCCCGATGTTCTGAACATCAGCACAACGAGTTGGATCTGATTCAATTCCCAGACCTTGAGAAATAAATCCCAATAAGGGGTTTGGATGTGCCTGCTGCTCTGCAATCAAAAAAGGAACATTATTAACTCCAGCAATATCAGCAGGATTAGCATTTACCTTTTCCACTGAAACAACGTTGGATGGACCAATGTGCTCCATTAGAACTGGTACTGTTTCATTGAAGTTTGGACTTCTGTATCATCAATCACTTTTCCTTTATCTTGATTGATATTAATTAGCTTATTTGGGATGTCATGATTATCTCCCATAGTATATTTCGGGACATATTTCCAATTCTGCTTGCGAGACTCCTTTGTACAACAGCCTGATCATCTGCAGCTTTTGCCACCTTATTCACATTACTTTTGCAATGATCAAATGAATGACCAATGTTTTGACAACCAATGCAATAATGAGGGAGTCTTTCATATTCCATATCCACAAAGAAAGCAAAGCCATCTCTTTCAACCATAATTCGATTGTGAACTTTAGCTGACAAATCAATGTCAATGAGAATTCTTACAAAGTGACTAAAGGTCCTCTTCATGGTTGCCTCATCCAATGCAATAGGAGTACCAATCCCACTAGCGATCTCAAATAGAATCTTTGGTCTCCAGTATTCCCGCGAAAGTCCATGAATGCGAACCCAACATTGTGCATTAGTTTGACGAATAAGATTCGGATTGAAGTCATGCGTCCATGAGGACAATCTAATCACACCAGGGTTAAGATTCCATGAGTCATTGGATCGGACCTTTCTCATGTCTTCAATGTTAGTGAAGTTGAATTCATAATAAGCCTTGCCTAAGGAGACCATTGACCATGGCCCTGTGAACTTCCAAACTTTCAATAGCTTGGAACGCAAGTCATTCATCTTGATGGGAAAATCCCCCTTTGACAACAAGAGGCGGCCATATAAAATGTTTTTGCACTCTGCCACCCCTACTAAATATTCAACCTCAGAGATCGTAATTGCAAGTGCTTCACCTTTTGTGCAAGGTTTTGCTAACTGGCTTAAGGGAATGTCAAATGAGTTGTTGACTGCTTGAGCAAAGGTTTTCTTGGGAGCCGTTGGAGGAGCACTCGATTGGTGCTTAGGAGAAGGAGGGAGCACGGTGGGGGCTAGAAAACCCCATGGGCAAACTACTACGTCGGCCATGGAAGGCATGCAAAACCCTAGAGAGGGTTACGTACAAAACCCTAGCAGAGCCCCACTTGTTTCTACTTAAAAATACCACATTTTTATTGATCATTTATCATTTGATTCATGATATAATTCGATTAGCTATTAGTATTGGTTTTATTTGATTATAATATTATTATTTTGATTAGATTTATCATATTACACTTATCACATGTTAGGCTTAATCCCCTTTTGCATGTTAATTATAATCAGTTAATTGACCAGCGGTCGTACTACAAATAATTGGTAGACCTATCAGATAAGGTACACTTGCCTTTAGAGCAACAATGATATCTAATCTAAAATAATCGACAACGCTTCATTGAGAATACGTTATCTAATCTGGTTACGGGTATGAGAATGGGTATGGTAAGAGTATTTTTTTTTTCTCCAAAGTGTGGGTATGAGGATTAATACTATAGTCAGGGACAAACATGCATGTTGTTAAGCAGGGTCCCCGGCCCCCCTAATTTTTACTTCAACTCATTTGTCAGCTACACATTTGAAATTCTCTTCTTTTTCCCACCACGATCTGAGCATATGCATCATCTTCAGTTGAACCTCTTCGGCAATGGCGTGCCTTCAGATCGCTCCACCTTAGCCGGCTCGAGTTGGCCCCCCAAGAATTTATGTCTAGCTCTATCCCTCACTATAGTACCTTGCTAAGACCCTACCTATTTATTGTTGTTGAACTATGAGAAAAATGTTTACCCGTAAGGATTGTTGTGAGAAAAAGGTTTACCCGTGAGGATTGTTGTGAGGCAAGGTTTTTTTAGGTCAAGCTTTACGATAGAAAATATGAAGAAAATAGACACAAAATTCATTATTTTAATGTGATGATACACTTATGTATGCTATGGTCGAAGTAGGAAACTGAAAATAAAGTTTTTTCTTCTTTTCGTCCTTGTAAATATATATTTTTTTGCTTTTTGTCTCTATAAATATTACTTTTTTGTTTTTCGTCCCTACCACGTGACAGTCACCCATTGGATGTTGACATTACATGGACTTGCCATATGGCACTACTGACATGCCAAGTCAGTGCCACGGACATTGACATGGGGCGGGTAGATCTACAGGGTAGTGATGACATGTATCTAGGTTGGCCACGTCATCATTTTTGGATGGAGAGATGACGTCAGTGACTAAAAAAGCAAGAATATAACATTTCGGGGACAAAATCTAAAAAAGTTCTAGAGGGACTAAAACTAAATTTCGCTGATATTACAGGGACGAAAATCACTATTAACCCTTAATATTTTGTTTGTTAGTATCATTCACATGAATATATGGACATAAATACGCTGTAAAGAATAAATTAATATTCAATTCTAAATGAGAATCTTTTGATGTATAAAAACTTAGGACCTCATACCAAACAAACAAAAAACTTAGGACCTGATGCATACTATTTAAATTCCTCACCATTAGCCTAATGCTAGTGACTTTAACTGAGGATATTTAATGTCAAGATCTTAAAGTTCATTCGTTCGAACAACTGTGGAATTGGTATTTGGTAACCCTTGGTATGGTTTGCTCTGTTTGAATGAGCAGTTTCTCCAGTTTAATGTATGATTGGATCTTTGGCAAGAGTATTGAAATTGATATTATACTTTTGAAACAAGGTTTTACTGAAAAATTTAAATATTAATTTGGTTGCTATAAATTAAGATAAATTTTATCTCCAATATTAGGTGCAAGTGATTCTCCTATAAAATAATTTAGAGATTATATATTTTTTTTGAGATTTTTAAGTAAAACAGAAGCTAATTTGCGTTTGTTTATAATAATAAAAATCACATTTTTAATATTCTCTCTCATTTTCACACACTTTAAAATCATATTATTTCCCAGGAGTTACTTTAAATAGCTTTTCATTATAATCAGATTTTAGATTATTTTTAGATTCTGATTATATCTAAAAGCTGAAACAAAGAGATAAAAAAATTAAAAAATGTGATTATTTCTTTAAAAATGTGATTTTTTTCATAAAATAATTCGAAACAATGCTCAATAGGATTTGGAAAGTGATATCTTGTCATTGGACGTGATTTGGCATGTTTGATTATTTTGTGCTATATTATAATTGATTTTGCTTTTAAATCCAGTTTCACTAAATTGTTTTTATAGACAAAATTTATACTAATTTTGTAACATATAAACATAAATGACTCTCAAAATTAACTTTAACCAAACCTTTTTTTTATATTCCCCAAACGAAACCAGTTTTGCAATATTAAATTCACCAGAAATTATATAAAAATAAATTTTTGGTCAAAATAATATATCAGTTCACATCAATTTTAACTATTTCTATTTACATAATAAGTTTATCAAAAAGAATTTAATTTGTATACGCTATTAGTATAAAAATGTTTTGCACATACATTTAATAAAATGTTGTTATATTTTTTAATGAGTAAAACAAGTCATGTGTTTTTAAATTCATTAAATGAACTGGCAAGATATTATTAGACAACTGTATAGAATATTTTTACACTATGGCTCGGTTTGGTAAAAATAAACTATAAGTTAGCTTATAGCTGATAGCTTATAGTTGAAAAGCTAGCTAATTAAAAATTGAAGTGTTTGGTAAAATTAGCTGTTTAACTAACTGGTAAATATAAAATGACGAAAAATGATACTATCTCTGGTCCCATATATAAGAAAAAGTTCTAAAAAAATTTTGGTCCTAATTATAAGAAAATGTCACAAGTTTTAAAATATATTAATTACTAAAGTGACTTTTATACCCTTATTTCATTTTACTATAATTTTATCTATTCCCTATATGAGTGGGTGTAAAACATTTAATGTAAAAGTTATATTTGGAACAACCTTTCAAAATTATAACATTAAATGAACTTTATTGGTTTTAATTTTTATTGCTTTTTTTTCTCTTATATATGGGACCAAAGGTAATAAAATTTTATCTTTATTTAATTTTTTTACTAGGATTTTATCTTTATTTTAAATTTAAAAAATGTTAAAAAATAAAATAATGATGATAAAAATGGAAGAAAAGATAAAAAACTATAAGCTGAGATAATACTTTAAGTAGCAACTCAAAAAAATTTATAAGCTATTGTGATAAGCTTACTTACTAAACATTTTTTATTCGATTAAACAAGCTTATAAACTACTCTAATAAAGAGTATAATATACTCTTTCTTGAATAAATTATAAGCATATTGAGCTAAATTTAGTTTACTGAATAACTAATATATTTGGTCTATATTATACACTAATATATATATACTAAATATATTAGTTATTCAATAAACCAAATTATGTTTCGTGTGTTTATAATTCATTCCAAAGTACTAGTTTTTTTTGGCTTTACCGGACCAAGCAAATATGTACGTAAAAATTATCACCGAAACATCCGTTTAAAAAGTTGTGATTAGAGAAGAGCCGGATATGTTAGGTAGCGGTGGGGAAATGATTAAGGCGGCAGAATATTGGCAAAATATGTCCCTTTCAGGGCTCTGACTTTCATGAAAACACAGCTTACTCACAGCTATGACGGGATCCAAATTGGGACCGTAATGTCTTCCCACGCGTGCACGCCGACTGGAGCCCACTCGTTGACCTTATTTCAAATTCTCCATTATTATTTTTATAAGTTGCAAGACTCAATTTGAATATGCGTATACGACGGGTAAATTTTTAAAGAATTCATGGGATAACCTTGTTGCTTCGTTGCGTATTTCTTTTTCTTTTTTTTTTGGCTTACAAGGGCCATACTACAGGGCATACAGGGGTAGGCGAAAAGTTGGGCGTATTGCGAATCGAACCGCACGCCACCGACTTCATTGTCCTAGCTGCTTTGCCACTCGGGTAAGCGCTTGGGGACAATGAAAAAATTTTACGGGACTCACTAAAAAAATTTATAAAAATTTTTATCTTAATATATATAAAAAATTTTATGTGACTCACTAAGATTAGACAAAACCTTTAAGCCCAAAGAATAATTATAGCAATATTTATATATTAACCACCAACCAGTGGCAGATTAAGAAATTTTCTTTTGTAGGATAAGAAATAGTCTATAATATTTTCATAAAAGAAAAATATTATAACTTTTTACAAAATTTTTAATCTTATGATAATATTCAATCTTCTACAAATTACAATTGTCTTTTACACATTTTCATATTTTGAAAAATGTTATATGATTTTTTCATTGTCAATACTGTAAAAAAAATATATCTCTATGTATGTAACCATACAATCATTTAAACATTTTTCTTAAAAAGATAATTATTTAATCATTCATCTCTCATATGCTCTTCACTGGTCTCAATTTTTGTAACTTAGTCTAATGGTTTTGATAAAAAATATCAAGAAAATTGTCTCTATCTGCTCTTTGAATCTCTCTCTCTCTGTATGGGACGGTGTTTCATTTTGGAAATTTAATGTGTTTTATCACTGTATGAGTTTAGTGACGTTAGAGGAGTAGTAAAAATTAGAAGAATAAAGATATAAAATTAGTACATATTCATTCTCTCTTTTATCTCTTATACCTTTCTTCATTTATTTTAAAAAAATGTGTCTTATGGAGGCAAATTAATAATTATTAAGCATATTCGAATAAAAAACTAATTATGTCATGGGGGAAATTCCCCCCAACCCTATGAAGGTGGATCTATTGCACTGCCACCAACGATGTCCTCATATCAAGAGCGGGATTTAAACTCACGTTCTTGTGCGATATGAGTGAAATCCTCATCATCTAGACCAACATTCGTTGGTTCATTGCATATCTCTTTGATTCATATTAAATTAAAGCGCGGGATAAACTATGTTCGTAGCATATTTGTAATTTTTGCTAAAAAACATATTTCTAATTTTAATAGAGAACAAGTTTGCACCCGCCGTATAAGGCCAAGGAAGACCACCGCTCTAAGTGGAGATTTAAAGTTGAATTTACATAATGCATACCATGAGGAGGAATCTGAAAATCCAACCCAAGTCACAACAAGTATGATGGGTAGGCTCGACCAGATGTGTCTACTCTATTGGCTAGGTTACTTAATTATTGTAGATAGAGTAACGATCGTATTATGTATTGCTGGATTGTTATGGTGGTTCTATCAAGGATTTGATCTAACCCCGATTCCACATTTTCCGGCCAAGGAGCATTAAATCGCATACTCGTAAATTTGCGTTTTAGTTTCGATAATTGTTAGGTGTGGGGCGCTCTTCTTTGTGTAGCCATGAATCTGCCCCAAACACTCATCTTCTCCCCAGTCCCAATGAACCACCGTGTACCTTCTTTCAGCAGCACCTTAGCATTCCAAATGCTCCTCCAAACACAGCTCAGATTGCTTCTTACCAATGGTTCAGCAAGCTCGCACTTGAGATAATATTTGGCCTTGAATAACCTTGCCGCAAGTATGCTCGGTTGAGTCATCAAGCGCCAACCTTACTTCCTCAATAGCGAAACATTGAAAACATGAATGTTGTAGAAGCACATGCCTCCCTTTTCCTTAATAATGGATAATTTATTCTAATAAAGCCACTTGATACCATGCCCATGCCTCCACTAGTGCCCATAGGCGTACACACACTATAATCAGGGTGGGTAGACGCATCCTCTCATTTTTTAAAAATTATATATAACATCTTGTATTTTTCTATTTTGCACCCCTTATTTTTATATATTGGATCCCCTGCCCTAGTTTTTCCATTTCGCAAATTCTGCCCGAAGCTTACAATCTGATTTCTAAACTGTCACGCACACTACAACAAAAAATGGAATAAATAATGATTTTTTTGGGCCTTAAATAACGCTTAAAGGCGTTACATATTGGGCCGCTACTGATTGTGTCTTCAATAAATAGCGTTTTTGCAACGCTATTTAAAATTGGGAATAAATAACGCTTCGTTCAAAAGCGCTACTTATTTCCAGGAAATAAGTAGCGATTTTTTTAGGAAGGGCTACTTATTCCGGGAGAATAAGTAGCACTTCCTTTAGAAAGCACTATTTATTCCCAAGGAATAAGTAGCGCTTCTTTTAGGAAGCGTTACTTATTCTCACGGAATAACTAGCACTTCCTAAAGAAAGTGCTATTTAATGCCTTTTTTTTTGTCATATTCACATACATCTGCATATAGTGGTTAATGCACACCAAAATAGTCATCAACACTCAAATTTGTATCAACATCAAAACTCACAAAATCAAAATTTAACATTACATAATATAATTCTCAGCCAAAATTTAACAAAATTATCATAAATAAAACATTAAAATACATTAACTATAAAGTAGAACATATTATGCTAGAGTACCTAAACATTACACATTAATTTTCTTCTTCTTCTTCTTCTTCTACATGCCTATACATGATAAAATTCGTAACAAAATATCGACACCACTCTTCCTTGAGTACGGTATGATCAGAGTATGTGTCGAATTGACAATCAGAAAAGTACGGCGAAATGAAAATTAAATCAAGTTAGAATTGAACACATGCTTCCAAATGGTATGTGTAAGACTAAAAAAATTATATAAACTTTGAAATTATTACATATACAAACATCCATTGGAATTTGTGTTTGGTTATGAACGACAATATCCTTGAGAAACTTCAATACATACCGGCCACAATCATCAAAGTTCAGTTGGCGAGGGCACTATAAAACAAAAAATATGAAATTAATTGTTTTTATTTTGGTAATTTGAATAATTGCATAAAATATTTGGTATAATACCTTCATCGGTATCCATTTAAGTGTCGTTGATTTAGAAAACCGAGACTTGACATTTAGTCTTCGATGAATTAGGATAGCCCTAAATGCAAAATCAAACAAAATCATTCAATATATATCCAATTTTATAGTACTCAAAATCATTCAATATCTAATTTTATATACACTCATAACAATTTCTATCAAGCATCCAATTTAGCACTCATTCACATTCATAATCATTTCTACCAACCAAAAAACGTCACTCTAATACATTCACAACCACTGCTCTTAACATCAACACACAAACTATATCAAATTTCTAACAAAATTTTGGCAGAGTCTCCCCTAAAATATGGAGATTCCAAAATTTATACAATATCTGTAACAACAAAAAATATCATACCAGCCAGCACAAGGGCTCACATAAGCCAAACATAAACAAATAAAAACTTCAACATTACAATATCTGTAAACAAATAAACCTTTATGTCACAAAGCAAAACACGGAGCATGCAACTATCACATAATGAATTATGACAACCTTTATGAGATACATAAACGTAGTGTTACTTAAGCCATTAAAAACAAATCAATCACATTCCTTAAACAGAATAAATTCACCATTCCAATACATTCAAAGCCAATATCCAATTTCAAATTCATAACGATAACCAATCCAATACATGCATACAAGTGCATATACATATATGTATATTAAGAATATATATATATATATATATATACACACACACACACACACACACACACTCTTACTGATTGTACGTCTCTTTCATTTTTTTGCTTAGGCTGATTTGTACATTCAATGGATCAAAATAGTACACAATGTTTTGATTCAGATTAATTGCTAACAATAACCAATGATCCCTACAAAAATGTTGGAGAAAAAAGTCATAAGCAGGTAATCACATTTCAATAAATTTAGCATTTTTGATGAAGTGATATATATATATATGATTTAAATTAAATGACTCACACTATGTTGCAAGGTGATAAAAACAGAGTCTCAGACTCAGGATTTGCCAATGCCAAATGCTAAACTATATATTTAGATATGCTAGCATTCCAAACTTCCATATTTGTTTTTTGTGGGCACAAAAACACAAACATCTGAGTATGTTCTTGTGGGATCAATATCTCTTAATACAAGTACCTTAAATTAAAACATGCATACAAATTAATGCATTAATAATAACATAAATATTTAGTTGAAACAATAAAAAATATTGGGTACTTTAAAGTTGAATGTTGTATCTGAGATATACGCTAATAACAGTTTGACTTAACCATTCATTATCATTAAGAATTTCTTGAAGTTCAGCATTAGCACCAAGTCTTAATGCGTGCTTATAACCCAAAATTGATTTATTCATTGGTACTTTAATGGTATCCTCCCCCTTCATCATTGTTGTCACATGGACTCTAAGATAAATTATAAAATCAGAAAGGTGAGCAGAGGAGGCTGAGAGGTAGATGCGGCCACCTTCTTCACCGGAGATGTAAATGACCCATTTGTTGGCTGCTTGCCAACATTCTTGCTAGCTATAGGCTGCTTGCTCTTGCCCTTGTCCTTGGGTTTGGATCTTGGGGATACCTATATATTTTGCATTCCAATAAATTAATTAGTTAGTGACCACTTAATTTACACTAGTAGAAAAAATGCATTTAATAACCAGTGTTTACATCGGTTGTTCAACAGCCGATTTTAAAAAAAATGCGGTGGCATAATTGAAATTAAAACGAACATATTTACATCGGTTATGAGTAGAGCCGACGTAGAATGTTTTTGAAAAAAAAATTTCTCGCTTTTTACATTGGTTAAGTTCAAAACCGATATAGAAAGTGCTTTTACTTTATCCATCAACCCTAGTCCCTCACTCTCGCGTCTCTCTTCACTGTTTCCTCTCACGCATCTGTGCTTTGCCGTTCGCCCCGCTCATTCTTTTGCCTCTCCACTTCGTCAATCGCCATTCTGAAGTATCAGGACCACTGTTCGTCGTTTCTCTTCTTCCTTCAGGTATTCCTCTCGTTACTCTTCTTCTTTCGCCGTTCTAAAACCAGCCACCACTGCGAGCACCTTAAACCTCTTCGTCGCTCCGTCGTGTTCAAGCACTCTCTCCTCCGCCGGCAACAGTCTAAACCCAGCCACCACTGCGAGCACTCTCACACCTCTTCATTGCTCTGTCGCGTTCAAGTACTCTCGGACCACTTGTGGCGAACGATGGCGACGCCTAGTGCAGCCAGTGGTGGCGGAGACTCGGCAAAGGCCATAGTGGCCGAGCAGATCTCGCACTCGGTGCAATCCACCTCAAACCTTCTCCACCTTATGCAACACTCTTCTCCTGCTCAGGTACCATACTTCCCTCCCCAATTTTATTCAAAATTCAAAATTTAAATAAAAAAAAGCACAGAGAAACCTAATTTTGCTTTTAATGAATTTTAATTGAAAACTGATGTTTGATGATCCTATTTAGTGCATTAAGCCGTGATTTGTTGATGTTGTTGTATGATCTTAGGGTTTTGAGTTTTGAACCTTTTGTAGGCCCAACTCATTAAGCTTCCCAAGAACCTTTTGGCAAAGGTTTCCACTATCAAAAACACAGAGCAAGTAATTACATTGATGCAGGGTGGTATCTGAGTGTGTGTGAGAGCAAATGTTCAAATTGAGTGTAACTGTTGATGTTTTCATTTCTGTTGCACAGGTTCTAGAGCAATTACCTGTGGTAATATCATCATTGGATGCACACATGGAAAATGGGTTGCAAAAGTTAGCAGAAACTTCTATTGTCTAATTGATTATCAATATACTCTATTTTATCATTATATATTTTGAACTGAGGGTGCATTTGACGTGTTATGAGCTTCAATTTTGTGCTAAAACAATCTTCCACGTTTTTTGTATTAGTGTATGATATATCATTTGTTTTTTATTATGGCTGATGTGAGTTGTAAATTTGTAGTATTCCACATCTGAAGACTGTGGTTTAGTTACTTGCAAATATGGAAAGTAGCCAGCTTAGTTCACTATCCCGAACCGATGCTCTTGAGAAGGTATGAATATTGCAGATGTAGTTGTGAATATTTGCTTTATGATTGAAATTGAAGTTTAAAATTTGGAGTGTATGTCCTAATGGGGGAAATTTAGGAACAAGAAGCTGAGAAGAGGAGCGCTTAAAATGGGTTCTTTGGGTGGAGTTTTGAAAGCAAAGTCTTTGTCGTTTATCTAATGCTATCTATATTGAACCTTTTTCTGCCAGGGAAAAGGGAAAGGAAGAAGGAAACTTTTTTTAGCAAAAAGCATGTGTGTGAGTGAGTTCAACTTTAAGAATGACTTTGGTGCTATGTGTGAGTGATCATTTTCAATTGTTTTCCCCTATCGGGAAACCAAACCAGGAAATCAATCTCAAGGGACGGTCTAATGGGATTTGTGTTGTTTTGGAGTTTCACCTCTGATCAATTCTTGCAGAATTTTGATCATCCTTGGTTTCAAGCACTCTTCTCCGCCGGAAACCGTCTATACCCAGTCACCATGGCTTTTTCAGCTAGGGCTTACTCTTCGCTTTCAGTCAATTCAGAGATTTCTTCAGGAACATCTTCGACTGGTGCAACTCCAGCATCTTTCAGGTCTTTTCAAGTGATATAGTTTTGATTTTTGAAGTTAGTTACTTGAATTAGGGGAACGTGGCGTTGATTTTCACCAACGGTGACTTGAGGGAGGTTAGCGAACGGATTGCCAAGCATAAGGTCAAGTAGCATGTTTTGTTTCTCGTAATGTTTGTTTTGCTGCTATATAATCCTCTTAGATTGCTGTGTTTATTTTTCTTGTGTGTTTCTCAAAATGTTTAGTAATGTTAGTGCATCTTTTGCAATGCTTCTATGCATTTGATTCAACCCTGTTTGATCGATAGTGCCACTGCCTTGGTAAATAGTAATTCATTTTTCTTATTTCCATTCAGACCTTGTTAATGTGTTCGAAGTGCTTCTTCCTCAACTTCTTCTGTACCCCAATGTATCAGATACATTGAATGGTGATGTTGCCGCCTTTCCAAGTCCATCAACCTTTGGTTGGATGGGTAGCTTGTCTCTGTATACCTCAGAACAAGGTTTGATCCATAGATGGATGGAATGAAGGAATAGCTCTAAGCAATTAATTTGTCTTGTTTGTTACCAGCTTCTTTTATTTTGATGTCTTTAAAGTAATAGTATAATATAGGTTTATACAGGGTTTGTTTATCTGGTTGATTGTGTAAACATTGGACCATAGAGAATTTTGTGTTGTGGGAAAGCTTATTATGTAAACAGAGGTTTAAAGCCTTTCCGTAGCTTTTTATTTCCTTTGTGTTATTTGTTATTATAGGCAAAATTGCACAGAGAAATATTTCTAGGTTGGGTTAGGTTGTTGTTTCGAAATTTTACATATATACAGTTATTATTATAAGATTTTGTCTTTTACAATCGTGTGCCTTTTGGCTTTTGTTGCCAATTTATACAGGAGGAATGATATAAACAAATGTAGTTTTTTTTTTAAAAAAACAGACTTTTTACATCGGTTCTGAGAATAACCGATGTTAAAAGTTTAGTTTTTAACATCGGTTATTCCAAAAACCAATATTAAAAGTTTCGTTTTAACATCGGTTGTGTCAAAAACTGATATGAAATGTTCCTTTTTAACATCGTCTATATTGAAAAACCGATGTGAAAATGTCGCTTTTAACATCGGTTATAATCAAAAACCAATGTGAAAAGGTCCCACTTTTAATATCGCTTGAATCAATAACGAAACCAAAACCGATGTTAAAGGTCATTTTTAACCGATGTTAAAAGACTAAACTGCAGTAGTGTTAATAAATATATGCAGTATAAAATTTAACATATACGTACCGTATCACTTGTAACTACGAGGTGGTTTGGCCATGCCACATAGGTACTTATTGCCTGTTCCACTGTCATCACATCAGCCGCCTCCAGTGGTACAGGCAACGGTGCATCCCTCTCAAATGCAATGTCAACTCTAACCTTCACATGATTGGGAGGTAACGGTAGGTTGTGTAGTAACACACCTGGTTCGTTATATAACATTCCCTTACCGACCAATCGTTGCGTTGGGCTTGTCAAATATAGGCTGCACTTATGAATGCCCTAAACCAATGATAAACAAAATATTAATATGTTAAACCATTGAGTACTGAAGTGGCACAAGCATAAAAAGAAATCTAACGATTATTACCTCGTCCCTCTCCATTGATTCCTTATCCTTTTTGCTATCTTCCAATTCCTGAACTTTTCTATATAATTGAGCTACCATTCTCCTCAACTCTTCTGTTTATTAGCATCAGCATGGCGTCTTGCGGGCTTCTGTGATCCGAAGATAGCGCTTGGAGAGACACCAAATCCCATACCCCTTACCCGACCAGGATGCTCCTTGATCGGTATGGCTTGAGAAAGGATGTCTTGTCGGCCAGACATATCTGATACACCCCGCTGTGACATAGACTGTGATAGGGCATCCTATGACACACAAGTATTATTAACAAACATTTTTAAATATTATCACTATCATAAAAAAAATTACAAATAAAAACGTTAGGTAATGCTATCATACTTACAATTCTTTCAGCCACTTCCCTAGTGGGTGGATGTTCAATCTCACCCTCCTTGTTTCGGCGGGCTTCTATCCGCAATAAATGTCGATCAAATGATTGAGATGTTACATTTTCTGATGCCTCCAACAGTTGTACATATGAACAAACAAATTGAAATTCACCAAACAAATTGAAATTCATCATTACTAATAGAAAGAAACCAAAAGATGCGTTAAAACAAGTTATAATTAAGGATATTGTACATACCATTTCTTCCTCAACATGGGGATACCCCCTTAACCCCTGCTTTGTAAGGATAGGGAGGATTTGGCGCTCTCTGCTGATTTTCATTGCTTATTCTCTACATAAACACATTAGAATATATCAATGCATGGTTTAATGTCATATATACAAGTTATAAAGATTATTGTACATACAAAAAATTCTCCATCTTCTGTGCGTTTTCTCACAAAAGCGCTCCAATCATCCTGTTCTATGAACGACGCATATAGTGATGGAGGCTTATGATTGATGTTCCCCTTTTTGTCTCTCAACCACTTGAGAGCCAAGGCAGTTCAGAATGTCCGGTATGCTCTTCCAGCTATCCAAAAGTGTAATATCCTTTCGAGCCTCTTCAACATCAAAGGATTTTTACAAAAACATTATAAACAAAATGGTAGACTATAAGTATGTTTAGATTAATTAAGAAACAATACAATCCACAAATGTTAATTAATTTATAAACCTGTATCTCACTCCAGATATCATTTTTTAGGTCCTTCATAGATGGATCCTTATCCTTCTAATTATCGCATGTAATTGGGACTGTCTTCTACACTGTGGCCCCAATGAATTTAATAAAGTCATTAGCATGTTCACCAATAGGTTGACCCCAAAGATTCCATGTAACCTAAAAAAATAGCATAAGTGTACAAATTTAGATACTCAAATAAAAAAAAATGAAACAATTAAATAGATTAATTGATAAGCATCCTACCACACGTTTTGAAGCCCCTTTACTCCTCTCGCGGATGATTTTCTTCTTAAAAGTCGGTCCACGGCGCGTCGCCTTTTGGGTGGGCTCAGGAGCACCATCATCACTGTGAGATGCCATTTACCTGCAAAAAAACTAGACACATAAGTAATTAAAAAATGACAGTTCATAATCACATAGGTTTAAAAGAGAAATCAATGAATACATATTTAATTGATTAACAAATTAATAAAAATTAAATAACATTCACTACATACATGTACATTTAAGCAACTCTTTTCCTTTTTCTTGTTTTATTGAGATTTGCGCATCCCATATGAAATAATGGATTGATCCAAAGCCCTTCATTATGATCATTTCTAATACATTCATAACCACTGCTCTTAACATCAACACACAAACTATATCAAATTTCTAACAAAATTTTGGCAGCACAAAAGCTCACACAGGCCAACAACATAAACAAATAAAAACTTCAACAATACAATATCTGTAAACGTTTAAGTTCATAGCATAATCCTTTATAAGAATAGCTATAAACCTTTATGCTAAAAGCAAATAAACCTTTATATCACAAAGCAAAACTAATGCAAGATTATGTACTTGTAACAAGCATAATTACAGGCATTTACAATAAGCCAAAAACAGATGCCTTCAATTTGATCCCTTAATATTGATCTTTTTTTCTTCCTATCTAATATTATTTAATTAATTAATTTCTTCATGTGTCTCTTTAATTTCTCAGTGATTCCATATTGAAGACTTACAACTTCTCTGTTTTTTCGGTCCTACCCATCTACACCAAACTCATCAAGGGTGGACTTAAGATTTGGATTTATAGGTATTAATTTTTGGCTGAGAAAGAAAAAAAAGGAAGGAACTTGAGAATGTTAGCGGTATTATAACTAAAAAACAAAACTAAAGTGATAAAATAACATTAATACCATATTATAAGTTAGTAATATTTTCAAACTAGCAACAACAAGGAAATCACACAGTCAGAGCCGAGAGTCCTATTGCCTATCTCAAGAAGTTAAAGAAGTTAAAAGTAAGCTCACCAGATATGTTAGAGCTTTTACTAAACCAAACAGAATTATTCAGCATAAATTTTTTAATAAAAATAGAAGGCAGCAGCAAGGAAATCACACAGACAGAGCTGAGAGTCCTATTGCCTAGCTCAAGAAGTTAAAGAAGTTAAAAGTAAGCTCACCAGATATGTTAGAGCTTTTACTAAACCAAACAGAATTATTCAGCATAAATTTTTTAATAAAAATAGAAGGCAGCAGCAAGGAAATCACACAGACAGAGCTGAGAGTCCTATTGCCTAGCTCAAGAAGTTAAAGAAGTTATAAGTAAACTCACCAGATATGTTAGAGCTTTTACAGAACCAAATAATACAAACAAATGCAGACAAGATGCCTTAACAACAGCAGCAACTCACACTTCCTAATCACCAGTAGTTCTAATACCATAATCTTTACATGAGAGAACAAGGTGACATGCAAGATCTTAAAAGATCAAGGCAGACATCTATTTCTATAAAATGATCAGCAAATTTTTTCACAGATGATGTCAAACAAAGTATTGAAAACAAAGAAGTTCTTTTTTTCATTTTTGTTCACAAAAGAAATTTAATTAAATAGAAAAGACAAGAGAATAACAACTATCCGAAGGATTAAAAGAATCTCAAACAAAGACTAAGCACAACAAAAAAAGCCAAGAAAAACATAATAAAACAAAGTGTGCAGCAAGGCTTCACAATCATTATTGAAATCCAAGATAGAAGTACTCTTGGGGCATTCATAGGCAGAAAAATGGGAACGGATGAAACCTGTTAGGGATAGAGTGCGCTTCGGTGAGCGATAGTGCGAGTGGCTGTGAGCAACGGTGCAAGCGGCTATGAGCGACGGTGTGTGTGGGCCTTCAAATGTGGTGGCGACGCGACAAACGGCGAGGACGCGAGCAGAGGTGTCGGACGCGAGCAGAGGTGCCGGATGCGAACAACAACGAGCAGAGATTATCAATGGCAGCGAGCTAGAAACGCGAGAGAGAGTCAATGGCGGCGAGCTGAGACGCGCAGAGGAACGAGTAACAATGGCGGTGAGAAACGAGAGAGAGAGGGAGAGAGAGAGAGAGAAACGCGATGAGACAGTGCCCTACTGAGTACTGAGAAATGCTGGCAGAATTAAAATTAGGAGTTGACAATAAATAGCGCTTTACATAAGTAGCGCTACTTTAGGTGAAGACCATAAGTAGCGCTTGCTACATTAAGCGCTACTTTTGCTTTGCGTCCAACTTTAAATAGCGTTGTGCTCATGAAGCGCTACTTATTCCTCTAACTGCTAAACTATAAAGTAGCGATTGGTTTTTTAAGCGCTATTTATTGCTTTATCCTTCAGCAGCGTTTCCTTTGTTAAACGCTACTTAAAGTGCTCTACCTAATTTTAAGTAGCACTTTCATATTTAAATGTTATTTAAAGTGGCGCCATCTTTTAAAGAATCTGTTGTAGTGGCATGTTCCATTTCCTACTAACAACAATACATCACAATCTTCTCCCATGAGCCATCTTCTTCACAAAACCAGCACACCCAACCCAAACTCGTCACGTGAGTCACTCAGATTTTGTATATCTTGTAATCGATGTGGTGAGCATGGCATTTACCCAAGAACATAATTAATACGGCTATTGCGCTGTTCTCGCAACCTAATTCGTACCTAGTGTTGTAACAGCCCACTGGTGTCACTTGAAATCTAGCTTCACTTATGAATAAGATATGAGAAAATTAAAACTTTCAAATATAATAGACAGAAGCAATGTTCATATATAGATGTTAAAATACATTAAGATAAAGACACTATATTGTCCATTACATAAAACTCTAGAGGTACTTGACAATGTGTCTATAAGACTTTCTGTTTTAGCATATATGAGTATCGACAACACTGTAGAAGGTAGCTTCCATCTCTACCGCATTGTTTACTTCACCATTATTTTATATATATATATATGTATGGAAAAACATGAGTGTAATACTAGCTACCCACCATCCATAGGGATTTAAGAATTAATATTATTATTTTAATGCATAAACAAAATCAGTTAGTCAAATAGGCAATCTATGTTCAAAGTAACAATCAATCATCCTCATTGGTGCGATCTAAGATCATAACATATACTATCATGGGTCTAACCCTAGATGCATGTTGGTCAATGTATCATTTGTATCATAATGATCACCTCCTTTTCAAGGAGCAAGGTAGGTTGTATCCTCATAAAGCAAAAATGATTATAAACTATGTTCTTGAATGCCCCCTTACAGAGCTGGGTCATTACAGGTAACATCTTACATTACCCACAGAGCTAAGACACTTCCTTCTCATAGAGCAAGGAAGTTAACATGTTATGCTATGAAGTCATCCATCCGAGATGTTGTATATTCTGATTTATAAGCCTAGTATCTCAACCTCGCATTTACTATATCGACTACTTTTGCAGTGTCAGTCTCTCCGATCAAGCGACAGTTACTAATTGGATTGTACGTGGTGCATGCACTCCACATGTACAAGCAGTGAGAGTTATTTACAAGCTTGGTAACTACTATCCACAAGTTGGTGATAAAGGTTGATTACGCGATGACTTCACTCCACGTGTATTCAATACATGGGTAACTGATATGCACAATGTCAGCTACGAAAGGTGATTACGCGATCACTGTACTCCACACGTATTTCATGCATAGGTAATCGGTGTCCTCAAGGGCAATTGTGAAACTTAATTACGTTGTCACTGCACTTCATGCGTCTTATGTGTCTGGGTAATTTCTGTCCATGAGGTCGGTATCGAAGATCGATGTAGTGTGTGGGTATCTGCTCTCCACATGTTGGTATTCAATATTACTTTTGTACGCAGTGACTTCTCTCCACATGTTGGATAACAAGTATGGATCGAAGTTCTCTGCACATCTTAAAGTCTAGTAACTTAATTCCACTAATATCAATTTAATATGTTAAGTACTAGTGTGTGCTTTATAAATCTATCATAACTTCCCATTTTAATACATAAGATTGATTCCAAACATACAATAATAGATGGGGAATCATAAACAATATATAGCTACACATATCAACCTGTTAACAATTAAGCATATTATCACGTCATAGAAGGTAATTGTAACACCCTAATTTTGAGAAAATTCATTTATTAATTTATTAATTATATTAGTGATATGATTTAGAATTAAGTTGGAATTTCTGCATAAATTCAAGTTAATAGACAATGTAAACTTACATTGTTGTTGATGTGAACTGATCAGGAAAACTACAAGATTAGAGTCAAGAAATTGACTCATTGTAACAGCCCGGCCCACATCAGCAACCGGACTACACTCACGATCTTCTTCGTTCCCCCCGGTCACATCTTTCATGAATACCTTTACAGAGTTTTGCCTTCTGTGGGAATCGAACACGCTACCTAGGGGTTAATTATCACCTCAATACATTCCCACTACCAGTTGGAATGTATTGAGGTGCTACTTAACCCTAGGTAGCGTGTTCGATTCCCATGGGAGACAAAAACTCAGTAAAGGTATTCATGAAAGATGTGGCCAGGGGGAACGGAGAAGTTCGTGAGTACAGTCTGGTTGTTGATGTGGGCCGGGCTTTTACACTCATCATTAGTATGTAATTAGTACAGGTTTTCAATCAAGTCGATTGAATAAAAAAGATTTGTGAAAAATAATATTATTTTAAGCGTTATGAAACAAACTAAAACAAGAGCATGATATTATAAAAAGTATAAAAAGAAAGAAGAGAGAAGAAGATAGTCTATGTAATATGCTCTTCTAGGTAGCTTCTTTACATTGCTAAATGAGTCCTATTTATAGGACATAAGTATTGTAACTTACAAGCATATTGAAGATAAAACATAATGTGTCATTAACATATGAAATTAAGAGAAATAACTTTTGGGAGTGAAAGCCTTTTACTCATAGGAGTTATACGAGCTAGGGAATATCGAAAGGCAATCGAGATGGACATCCACACTTATATTATTCATAACATTAAGTGGTTTATTCGCTGTACTTTATTAAGACAGCGAGAAAATATATTTTATGGTTTGAAATTATATTTGAAAATATTATTTTAGTATGTAATATACAAATAAAATATTTTAGTATGTAATATACAAATAAAATATTTTAGAGCGATAGTATTTTAATCCAAAAGTTTTCTAAATTTCTGATTATGCTGCGCGTGCTGTTTAACTGCATAGTTGACCGTATTAACACACATTCTACTTTTTTTTTAATCTATGATCAAGTGAGTGAATTTCACAAAATTAAATTAATATATCAAATCTGTTATATCATAATAGGCTAGGGTTAAAATTTGGATTAAAATTCTACTAGATTCGGGACAGTGTTATGCACCCAATAGTACAATTTGGACTTCTTTTGAACTCAAAGTTTATGAGAAAATTCTCAAAATTTATATTTTTGTTTTTTTAAATATGAGGAGTAGATTGGTCAAGTTATTTAGGAAGTTTTACTAGCAGTAATATAATAGTATTCTTTTTATATCGGTTTAACCGTATCATGATAAAAACACGTTATAAAGGGTTTCGAGTTAGACCCGGGGAATGGAAGGGTAGATGAAATGAGGTATTATGGAATGTCCAAAAGTGAAGAAATTACCCAACTTTTGTGTCTTTAATTACAAAGCGTTGTGAACTGACCAAATTTTCCCCTAAGGGCATAAAGTGACCTTAAATGAGCCCAAGGGTAAAAATTGTAAATTCCCCTGCACCAGGGGCCCCACCAGTTCGGTTTTCCCTTCCCCCAAGCTTCCCCAAACTCTATAAATAGAGTCTTCCACCCTTCATTTTTTGCAACACACCAAAGGGCGAGATTTAGAGTTTTAAAGATCAAATTTGAATCTTTTCTCTTATGTAGGTTGTTCATAGTTTATGCCGAATTGGGTACATTATCTATCTTTTAATCCATATATTTTCTTAACAATATAAAATTGCATTTTTAGTAGAAAATTCATATCTTGTTGTCGGAATTGAGTTAAGCTTTGAAACTTGAAACTTAAGCTTCTATATTGTATAGAAGGTTGTAATTAAATTGGTATGAAAAACTAAGCTTCCTAGCTACACTAACCATGCCCAACCCGAATTGAAGCCATATAGAGCCCTAGAGTGGAAATTTTTTATATCTTTTGATTGGAATCAATTCAAACCTTGTGGTTTGGAACTTAAGCTTATTTCATCATTATGTTTTATAGTGTCAAGGAGTTTTGAAAACAAATCATGCATGCTCAAATTTTAGAGGGAGTACCCGAATTAAGACTTTTGGAAACCCTAGAAATTTGAAAATACATATCTTTCTATTAGTTAATATTGCGTCTCAGGCAAGTGCACATAGTCGCATGTAGTAATAAAATTGAGATTTTTAAGTCTCGATTGTCGAATCCACAAAGAATAAGTATAAATACTAATCTACTTTGGCGTCTTAATTATTTAAGTGTTTCGAGAAGTTGTTTGAGTGCGCAATGACCAATAGAATGTGTGAAGAACGATTTAGAGAACAATAAATTGAGAGCCTAGGGTTTTGGTTTCACTTATTCCGTTCGTTTCACTTCTTAATTCTATTCTACCTTATTCTTCCTTTATTCCAAGTTATTGATCGCCGATCTATCTACCAACCCTGATCCTCAGTTGTTGATAACCTTTTCTTCCTAAGATTAATTTCTTGAACTTACCTTGGTTGAAAGCATTAAGTCCTACGATAGTCTAGGAGTTTGAATTGATCAAAAGGTCCTATAACTCCCCTTCCTGGTTCCGTTATAAGTCCCCAATTCCCTTATAGATCTATTAACCAACCCCATATCCTTTGCAGATTAATTAACTAAAACATGCAACTTAATTTACCTAAGGTCCCTTTACATCCCCGTCGAATAACCACAGATCCTCCGACAATCATACAACGTCTTGTGCATAAGTAAATAAATCACAAGCAAACTTAATAATAAGGCAATTTAACATGGAGAATAAATTCAAAATAAGAGTAGAACAAAATAATCACTACGACATAGCTAGGGAACTTATAGGAAAAGCTACAACAAAGACTTTAGAGGAGAGCTTAGCTGCTCATGCAATAAATAGGAAAACATTCCAAGCAGGAAACATCGTGAGAAAGAAAGAAAAACCGTGAAGGAACCCCTTCTAATACCTAGACGAATCCTGGCTCATGCTCTAAAGTCCTCTTGATAGCTTCACAGGTTCAGAATCAAGATTTGGCCTTTTCTCTCTTTCTAAGCGTGTAGAATGAAGGGACCTGGATCTCTATTTATAGAGTTTGGCAGAATTAGGTTAGGAGATCTTTCAGTTTTGCTGAATCCGTCACTATGTACGGCTGTACTAAAGCATTATGTCCGGCCGTACTTCACAATGTTCTTGAATTTTGACTTTAGTCGACAAGTATGTACGGCCTTACTAAAGGGATGTGCGGCCGTACATCATAAAAACTTTGGCGTTGACTCGTACTGACTGCTTTATACGCTCTTACTACCCTTCTCCGGGGTGTACAGCCGTACTAGAAGTGTGTTCGGTTGTACTTCTAATACATGAGCTCAGAATTTTGCTCCTTTTGACTTGTTTTTGCCCAAAGTTGTGTTCTTTTGCTCCAAGTGAGACTTTCTCTATTTTTCTGCAAAACTAAGCAACTATGAGCGTATCTAATATTAAAGTAGTAAAAAACATGCAAATTTGTGCCCAAGATACCCTCTAAAATATCATAAATTATTTGCTTATCAACTCCCCCACACTTGACTTTTGTTTGTCCTCAATCAAACACTGAAATCAATTTTCAAACTGATAGAGACTAAAAATTGGGAACCTAAAACAGAACACATGGATGCCAAACAAGTATGCAATTAGGGCTGTAACTTAGGTGCCCAATTAGAGACTAGGATTTCCTGCAAAACATTTCAATATGCATAAGGGCACTCAGCTCACTGTCTCTCTAAGTGTTTAAAGGAGTAGGAAATATTATCACTCAAATTTCACAATTAAGCACATTACCATAAGCTTGTAACAGGACAAATATCTCCACTAAAATGTTTACATGCATGCAAGAATAATTTTGGGGGCTAAATAGGGTGTAATGAGGCTAAGGTCAAACATATAGGTAGGAAAAACAAAGAAAAGGTTAATCAAAGGGTCAAATAATCATACAAAAATAATGGCGGTAACCCCTTGAAGTCACCGGAAGATTTTTGGAATAAGTCTTTTGTCTTCGAGCTTCACTCCTTTTCTCCCTCCATTTTCCTTTTGTGAAAACCATTTTTATTTATTTTTCCTTTTCTTCCTTTCTTTCTGCTTTAAGCTCATCATTCATTTTTTTCTCTCTTCTTTTTCTTTTTTAATATTTTTCTTCTTTTCCTTTTTCTGAAAGGAAGAGGGCTTTACAATTTTTTGGTCATGCCTTGTTGTTGTGTTGGGGAGAAAACTAAGCGTTTCCTAGTTGCTTCTTCTTCCACTTTCAACGGGTACCAAAAAGATCCTGCAAAACATTACTGGGTACCAAGGAAAGTATATAACAATATAGGCTCAAAGAGGGCAACTAAGGAGTAAAATTGCAACAACAAATGAATTGGCCTAAAAAATGCCTAAATATGCCCCAAAATAATTTACATGATGCAAATAAATTTTTTGCCTTGAAATGGTCATGAGACGAGTTCTAGAATGCATCAAAATTGGAAAATACACTCAAAGAAGAAAATTAGGTGCAAAGATAATGATTTCAGAACAACCCCATTTTTTAGGGTCCAATACCTCATAATTTAGTAGCAAATTCATATCAAACAGTTATGCAAGGCATTCATTGCTAATTATCAGCTCCTCAAGGATAACCCAAAATTTCATAAAAATTTTAAACTTTTATCATCCAAAAATTATGGGGTCCCCTGAAAACACAAGTGTCTAAATTTCTAAAAATTTCAATTTGAGCAAAAAAAAAAAAGTTGGACATGTAAGCAAAAGCCAAGCAATGAGTGAGTCTATTCACTTTGAAATGATATACTTTAACTGTTATCTACCTTCCCCACACTTAATATAAGCAGTGTCCTCATGTTTCTTAAAGATAAAGGAAAAGTGAGAGGAAATGTATTAGTGACTTTCCCGAGACAGGATTTTCCTCCAGAGCTTGAGCTTTATTCTTGGAACAAAAGAGAAAACACACTACTTAAAAAGAAATTAAAAGAAACAATAACCAACAGGTTGCCTTTTGTCCAGCGCTTGTTTAATGTCTCGTGCCTGACGGATAATAGCAATAGACTCAATCCTTCCTTGAGGGCGCTCGCCCTTTACGATCTTCCACTACTTTGCTGAACTGCTGGACTCCATGTTGCATCAGGCTCTTTAACTCTATTAGCACTCCTATGTCTTGCAGCAGTTTATAGGCTTCTGAAGACTTATGCTTGAATAGTGCTTTCCCACACTCTTCTTCTATTGACTGCTTGCCAATAATAGATAAGCTCTCTTGAAATATTTGGGCCAAGGTACAAATGTGAAAACAATGGTCCAGGCAGTCTGCTATCAAATTCTAAAACCGTTGCCAAGCTTCCATGGGTGTCTCATGTTTGAGCTGGGAAAAGTTGGTGATTTCAAATCTCTTTCTAGCAGTGACATATTTTGAACAAAACTTTCCCAAGAAGTGTTTAGCTACATAGTTCCATGGAGTGGATGAATCAGTTGGAATGGTTTGGTACAAATACAAAATACGGTCGGGAACAGTTTCACCTTTGCTTCATTTCGCTTTTCCTCCTCTTTAATGAAACTATCCACCATCTTTGGGAAATTCAGCAGATGAGACATAGCATCCTCCCCTGGTTCTCCTTTGAATTTTGCAGAACATACAACTTTGACAACTAGAGAAGGTGTTATTCCAGGTGCAGTTGGAGGTGCAATTAGTGTTTTCTTGAGGTCTTCCACGAACCGAGCCCGCTGGACATAATCAGTAATCCTTCTCAGGGCTCCCTCTATGGTGTTTTCTAGCATGGACCCCCCCGCATACACTATCAATCAGCTGTCTCCCTTGGGGTGAGAGCCCTGCACAGAAAATCTGGAGGACCTTGCCTGTCACAATCCTATGTTGGGGGTATTCTCCCAAAATGACCTGAATCCTGTCCCAAGCCTCTTCCACGGCCTCGTGTTCTAACTGAAATTTTTTTTACAAGTTCCTTCCGATTTCTGCCTGGTGGGAATGGACCGGGGTTGCTGTTGCAGGCTTGGTGGTTCCACTGGGTGATTCTTTTAATGCATAAGTGGGAACAAGGCTAGCTTTCCTCTTATTTTTCCTGCCACAGTTAAAAAGTATCCCATTATCCCATGTAGAAAAGGTAAGCTCTCCTTTTTTAATCACAATGAGGGCATCTGCTGTTGCTAAGAATGGTCTCCCCAAAATTAGTCCAGCGTTTGAATCCTTGAGGATTTTCATAATAAGGAAGTCTACCACAAAACCCTTGGTATCCACTCGAATTAGGACGTCTTCTGCTACCCCCACCAGATGTACAATTGTCCTATCTTCCTATTGCATACGTACATTGGTATGCGCATCCTCGGATTTAACTTGTTCATTATTGACAGTGGCATCACATTAACAGCTTATCCGGTATCACACAAAGCCTTCTTAAAGCGCATGCCTCCGATAGTGCAGGGTATGCAGAAGTCTCTTGGGTCTGCTTATTTTGGCGGTATCTGAGGATTTAGGGTAGCTTCCTCCTGTTGAACTTGCTTGAGTGGCCTACTACTCCATTGTTGAATGCCATCTCCTCAATAAGTGTTTACACCTCCCTAGACTCCTTCTTCAAAATAGATCCTCCACAGGTAGCATTAATGGCGGCTCTCTCATGAGACGAGAGCCCATTGTAGAAAATCTGAATTAATTGCCATTCTTCATACTTGTGGTGGGGGTAGCTTCGCAACATATCTTGGAATCTCTCCCATGCTTATGCTAAGGACTCAACTTCATACTGGTTGAAATTAGCAATTTCAGCTATAAGCTTTGTAGACTTGGAATGCGGGAAGTATTTATTGAGAAACTTCTGGGTCAGTTGTTCCCAAGTAGTGATAGAGCCTACTAGTAGTGATGAAAATCGTAGAGTAGCTTTATCAGCAAGGCTAAATGGGAACAACCATAATCGTATAGCGTCTGCAGACACCCCGTTGTACTTAACTATGTCTGTGATCTTGATAAACTTCTTTAGGTGAGCATCGGGATCTTTTGTCACAAGTCCCCTAAACTGAACTAATGATTGGACCATAGTTATGAGAGCTGGCTTTAATTCAAATGTGTTGGTTGCCACATCGGCATCAGTTATGCTCTCTTTAGCGTTACAAAGGGAGTGAAATGATACTACAGAGTTCTTCTTTCTGCCACGTTCCTGTCTCTGGGCTCCGTCCTTAATCTTCTCACAGTCCTTTCGATTTCTAGATTAAAAAGCAAGGGAGGCCCCTAAGAGCGTGTAAGCATAAACAATCACAACTCTGTAAAAAGAAACAAATTAGTACCAATAATAATAAAAATTAGAAAACAAAAACTGTGAAAGAAATAAGAGAGAAAAATCTTTTCGGTTTTTAATTTAAGAGAGAAAATAAAAGTAAAAAAAAAGTAATTAATTTCCTTTTTCAATTAATATTATCTGTTATTCCCTGGCAACAGCGCCAAAAACTTATTGCGTCTCAGGCAAGTGCACCTGGTCGCATGTAGTAATAAAATTGAGATTTTTAAGTCCCGATTGTCGAACCCACAAGGAATAAGGATAAGTGCTAATCTACTTCGGGCGTCTTAACTATTTAAGCATTCGAGTATTGTTTGAGTGCGCAATGACAAAAAGAAAGTGTGAAAGGCAGTTTAGAGAACAATAAAGTGAGAGCCTAGGGTCTTGGTTTCACTTATTCCGTTCGTTTCCCTTCTTAATTCTATTCTACCTTATTCTTCCTATATTTCACGTTATTGATCCCTCTTCTATCTATCAACCCTGATCCTCAGCAGTCGGTAACCTTTTCCCCCTAAGATTAATTTCTTAAACATACCTTGGTTGAATGCATTAAGTCCTATGATAGTCTAGGAGTTTGGATTGATCAAAAGGTCCTATATTTTTCGTTCTCAGTTCCGTTATAAGTCCCCAGTTCCCTTATAGATCTATTAACTAAACTCGGATCCTCTGCAAATTAATTACCAAAAACATGCAACTTAATTTACTTAAGATCCCATTACAACCCTCGAATAACCACGGATCCTTCGACAATCATATAACGCCTCATGTACAAGTAAATAAATCACAAGGAAACAAAACAATAAGGCAATTTAACGTGTAGATAAATTCAAAATAATAGTAGAACAAAATAGTCACTAAGACATAGCTAGAGAACCTATAGGAAAAGCTACACCAAAGACCCTAGAAGAGAGCTTAGCCGCTTATTTCAATAAACATGAAAACAATCCAAGCAGGAAACATCATGAGAAAGGAAGAAAAGTCGGGAAGAAACCCCTTCTAATCTTAGACGAATCCTGGCTCACGCTCTAGAGTCCTCTAGACAGATCCACAGGTTCAAAATCATGATTTGGCCTTTTCTCTCTTTCTAAGCGTGTAGATTGAGGGGACCTGGGTCTCTAGTTATAGTGTTTGGCAGAATTAGGTTAGGATGTCTTTTAGTTTTGCTGAATTCGTCACTATGTACGGCCGTACTAAAGTATTATATCCGGCCGTACTTTGCAATGTTCCGGAATTCTGACTTTAGCGTGCAGGTATGTACGACCGTACTAAATGGATGTACTGTCGTATGTTGCGGCTCAGGCAAGCGCACCTGATCCTAACTTGTAATAAAGTGGAGTATTTTTAAGACTCCGAATGTCGAACCCACAGAAAATACGCGAGTACTAAATTAATAAAGATCCTTATTATTTAGACAAACAAAAGTAACGGTTTTGAGAGTCAAACGATTGAATTGTAAATAACGAGATCAAGTAATAACGTAAGAACTAAATAGAGATCAATTAGGAAAAGCCTAGGGGAACCGGGTTCACTAATACTAGATCCTGAATCTATTTCCTTGTTATTATGAATTGTAATACCTTATTGAATGCCAACCACTCACTTTAAATTACTAAGGGTTACCTAGCTTGCAATAGCCTTCCTCCTAACTAATTACTCTGTTTGGTCCTAGAAGGTAATTAAAGGAAAGAGCATTAACAACAAGCAAGTTTGTTAATCTAATAACTGATTGGAAACAAGCAATAACATATCCTGCGTATAAAGCAAGTTCTGTTGATCCTAGAGTTTCACTAATTAATTATGATCCTGTTACCACAATTAACTAATTTGTTAAGGATTGGCCAGATTCTATGGAATTAAGCATGCTCAAAAGAACACATTCATAAGGATAATAAAGAATTCAAAATAGCAATTAAATAAATGTCAAGAACATCGTAAAAGATCCCCCATCACCCCTAGTGATGGAGTTAGCTACTCATAACAAACATCCAAACAAGAAATCCTAAAAGAAAAGAAAAGAAGAGAGACAAGAGACAAGAGCAAAAGACCCTCACTCAGAGAGAGGGAGTTTCTCCTAGAGAGTGAGTTACTTCTCAAAAAGGGTGAGAATGCCTATTTATAGACTTTGAGGCGCACTAGTCAACTGGGTCCAAATCTATGCGTTCTGGGCTTGGGTACGGTCGTACTGCGATTATACACGGCCGCACCAGGCTTGAGTTGCGACGCTGGCCCGTACTTCTGCACTGGATGTGGCCTGACTGCAATTGTGTATGACTGTACTGACTTTGGTCCGGCCGTACTGAACTTTCTCATCAGCGCTAGGCTGTACTGACCAAGGGGGTACGTCCCTACTGTTTCTCTTGAATAGGTACGACCGTACTGAATATATGTCAGGCCGTACCACTTATCCAGAAATGCCAAAATATGCTCAAATCTTGCCAGAATCTTCCCAAAATTACATCTTTTGCTTCCCAAGTTGTCTTTTATACTTTTCTGCATAAATAAGGAAATAGTGAGCATATTTTATCTAATAAGGAACAAAATCATAATATTTTATACTCAAAATACCCTAAAATAATAGACAAAATGGTGTGTTAACATCGTACATCAGGCAAACTTCGGTGTTGGTCCATACTAACTGCTCTATACGCCCTTATTGCCTTCCCAGGGGTGTACGACCGTACTAGAAGTATGTCCGACCGTACTTCTTATCGAGGAGCTCAGAATTTAGCTCCTTTTGACTCGTTTTTGCCCAAAGTTGTGTACTTTTGCTCCAAGTGAGACTTTCTCTATTTTTCTGCAAAACTATTGCAAATATGAGCGTATCTAATATAAAAGTAGTATGAAACATGCAAATTTGTGCCCAAGATACCCCTTAAAATATCATAAATTATTCACTTATCAGTTAAGAATTTTAAGGTGACCTTTTATACTTAATCTTCCCTAATGCAGTATGTCTACCACAGGATTTCAAAACAAATCATTCTAACCCAATTTACAAGGTTAGACCCGAATTGATTCCTAAATGGAACCCTGGACATTGAAATTTTGTTACTCCTATTTGAAATGGTTTTAGGCGTTGAACTTTTGACTTAAGCTTCTGGAATGCACATATTCATGGGTGCCAAAGGATTTTAAAATCAAATCCTCTCTTGGCTAATTTTGAATTTAAAGCTAAGGCATTGTACTTTTAAGTCCCTAAAGTTTCAAGAATTGGTAACTCCTAATTGGAGATTATTTTGGGTTTAAACTTTCATACTTAAGCTCCATTGAAAACAAACCACCCTAGCCAATTCTTTAGGGTTGTGGCCGAGGCATTTATTTAAAAGATTCTAGGAAGACTAAATTTGGTTAAGTGGTCTGTAACACCCGTATTTTTTGTGATGCGTTATATAGCGTTATTATAGTATATTTTGCCATATGTATGCTATAATAAGCAGTTTCTAGTTTGCTAAGCAAGTGATTAAATTAAATCAAGATCAAATTAAAATTGAGAATTAATATTTTATATTAATTCATGGTTCGAATATCGTCGAAAAATTCTAACGAAGTTTCGTCGCATTTTGAATCATCGGGCAGTTTGGCCACAGATAAAATTTTAAACGAACTCCGATTTCGATAAAAATCGAATCGTGACTTGTTGTGATTATTTGTGAGTGTTTGAGATTGTTTTTATTATTTATGATAATTTATTATCACGCAGTGAATTAATTTCTCGGTAAAATTAATTTTCGCGAATTTATCGATAATGTGGTTACTCGACACCGTGTTTTTTTAGTACTTTTAAGACTCTAGAATTAGAGAGTAATTATGAGAGATGAGAGATTAGATGGTTTAGACTAATTGATGGGATTAGGATCTTACTTTATTTGAGAGGTGTCACTTTTTGAGTGATTAAAACTTTGTTACTTTTCCTAATAGTTTTTTTAACCACATGTTTTTACACTTAATAAAAATTTTTAATCCCTCCTTTTTTTTTAAGAAAGCAGCCGTGACCCCCCCCCTTTGTACCCCATTTTCATTTGCTTCATCTTCTCCATTCTAGAGTGAGAAAATCCAAGTTCTCCATGGATTCCATGCTTCAACTTCAAGCTTGAGATCACCTCCAATGTTCAAGCTTTCTTGCTTCTAGTTTCTCCTTCATCTTCCTACCACCTATTCCCTCATCCAAGTGAGTTTGAAAATCAAAATTTCTCCCCCCTTGTTCAGCCCCAAAACCGTGGGGGTGAGTGTGTGCATATAATCTTGTGTTTTCTTGTTTAATCTTGTTCTAATGCCTTGTATTTTGCTTGATCATGATCAATGATGGAGATGAGCACCTAAATCCCCAAACCTTGGAACCCTAGGCGCTAACCTAAGGGGAAAAAGAGGGGTTGTGTGATCTTGAGGTGAACCAACTCATTTGGTTGGTGATTCTTGCTTATTTGGTGGTGTTGTTGTTGTTTTGGCTTTTGGTTTTAGACTAGAACTTTGATTGAGTAATTTTTGTTAAAAAATCCTATTCTTGAATGAAGCTTAAACTGATGATTGAACTTGAATTAGGCATGTGTGTTGTAGGAAATGGTTGATTTGTGAAAATAATGAATTATGGAATGATGTTGTGTAATTAATTTGAAGATTTGCAAATTTTTTTGGGAAGAAAAGGTTGAGGCCGCCAGCCCTTAGGGGTTTGGGAGTAAAGTATATTTGTGTTTCTTGGTTCATATTGGTTGTATTTAAGTTTTTGGAAAATTTAGGAAAATGTTTGATTGAATTTGGATTTATTTTGAGATTTTAAGTCTATGAAACACATTAGGTAAGTTGGGTTTCTTGAGACCCGAGGAACCAAGTGAAGCCTTGATTCTAATATTTGAGAAAAGAGTTGAAAATAAAATAATGATGATGTTTTATGTTCTAAGTTTTCAAGAAAAAGATGTCTTAGTCCTTATGGGTTTGATTTCCTTAGTTAGTTAATGAATTTTCAATGTGTTGGTAATTTATTAAAAACTAGTATTTTAATTAAGTTTCTAAGTGTAAGTGTTTTGGTTAGGAAAAGGGTTTAAGATGTGAGGGCCTTAAGTATTAGAACTAAGTCTTTAGATTTATGCCCAGTTTGTTCCGTGGTGTTAGGACTTGAGAATCGAAATTCATGCGGCGTGAATTCGGGACGTGCGTTGACACGTGACTCGGCAACTTTCGGTAAGGGCAACTTTTAGATATGTATAGGATTTAATTTTATTTTGTATATCGAAGAAGTCTAAGAATCTCAGGGTTCGAAATAAAGGTCTCGTACCCCTTCGATTTTATTGTTTTAAGCTTTATTTATAAATATTTAGTGAGTTTGTCTGCAAGAGGTTGGCGACTGCCCCCAACCCCCCACACTTGTTTGACTTCCTCTTTGCTAACTCCACCGAGTTGCAAAGGGATGAACTTGATTGATGTTGTTGTTTGCTGTGTTGTGGTTTGTCACTTATTGATGGATTGTTGTGCATGGATGAGTTGAAAAGCATTATGGTGTGTGTATGCTTAAAACATGGTTAAGATATATGTTGTGAATTTTATTGGATAATTGATGTTATTGATTATGCCATGATTGAAATATCAAATGTGGTGATATGTTCATTGGGGGTGGTTAAAGGCATTGTTGCGTCGTGTCTTGTGGTAACGTCGACCCGTCTAACCTGGGTAGTGGAAATACCCATGGCCAAAGGAATTCGGGAATGTCGTTAAAATTTTACCATCGCAGGGAAAAGTGTCAGTCTGGTACGTACAGCCCGATATGCCTCTGGCACATGGATTCCGGAATTAAAACTACACTATCATGTAGTGAGTCAATAGGAACGGGTGCATCCTTATTGATTATGTTGAATATTATTGTTATGTGTGTTATACTTGTTGTGGTATATGCTATTTTTGAGATTACCTTTTATTTCGAGAAGTTGACCATTTCCCGTGGTTCCTTCAACCGATGATGGCAACCCAGACGATGGCGAAGACCTTGGTGATCCCAGCGATGGTGGCATCGCCGGACATAGTGTTTGACTTTCTAGACTTAGAGACACCCTCGGCGATGGAGTTTGACCCCATCTCCCGTCGAGTTGTATTTACTGGGGATGTAGTGCAGACCTTCAGGGTGGACGGACTTGTGTTGAGGCAGGAGACTTCCAGGAGGACAGTGAGTTTTTCGATCAGGATGACGCAGATCGTGGATGCATGGCGTCGCACTCAAGGTGATCAGGTGTTACCAGCTTTATCTTCGTCACTAGAGGAGTCATTTGATATTCCTAGGAGGATTACAACTTGTTACGCACCCTTGCCTAATCAGTTATTGGATTAACAATCTCACTGTTGCTTAATGCTTTTATTACTAATTGTCTTGCATGATAATTGGGGGTAATACTGCATAATCATAAGATATTAATAACAATAGAGTGAGAGATTAGCTTTTGAATAGGTGATATGACTTATAGTAATTAACCAGTAAATTCATGGAATAAGTATTAGTGAACCCGAATCCCCAAGGCTTTCAATAATTGATCTTATCTCGTTCTGCGAATTTGCTTTATTTCTATTATTTCTAAATTGATCGTCTTTGCTCTCAAAATCACTACATTCATTAGTCTAAATAACTTAGGATCTTTATTATGTTAATACTCGCGCATTTCGCGCATTCCCTGTGGGTTCGATATTCGGAGTCTAAATATACTACATTTTATTACGAATTGCAATAAGGTGAACTTGCCTTTAGCCACAACAAGTTTTTGGCGCCATTGTCGGGGAATGTTTTAGCGACATTAAATCAATGAGATTCTAGTTACTTTAGACATTTTTATTTTTATTGTTTTTATTATTATAATTATTAGTTTTATTTTTTTTATTCCTTATTTTATTAATTGTTCTAACTATTTGATTTTTTTGGGTGTATGCAGACACATTCTCAACGTCTTGAACTTCAATTTCATCCTGAAATCGAAAGAATAATCTGCTTGCTAAGAAGACAACAAAGAATGATGGCAGAAGAACTCACTCTAAATGAGTGCTTCACTCCAACAACTAATGTGGTGGATGGCGTCATTTATTTGGCAACTGAGGCCACTAATTTCGAGTTGAAACCAGCACCGATATCTATGATATCTTCTGTACAATTTTTGGGGCTACCATTGGAAGACCACAATTCTCATCTCAAGAGATATCAGGAGATTGAAAATACTATTAAGTGCCATGGTGTGACACCAGAAGCTATTATATTAAGGCTATTTTCGTTTTCTTTGCAAGGGAAGACTCAGCTTTGGTTGGATTTACTAGCCCCTAACTCTATTGCTACTTGGGAGGATTTGAAGAGCAAGTTTCTCAATAAATATTTTCCTCCAGCAAAGTCTGCAAAATTAAAAGCTGATATATTTGGGTTCGCGTAGAATGAAGGTGAATCTATGCATGAAGCTTGGGAGTAATTTCAAGACTTACTCAGAAGCTGCCCTCTTCACGGGTTTACTAAATGGCAACTCGTTTAGATCTTGTATAACGATTTTGCTATGCAAACTAGGGGTGCTATAGATGCTGCTTGTGGAGGATCTTTTAGAAAGAAAAGACCCACTGAAGCCTATGATATAATGGTTGAGATGGCTCAAAATAATGCACAATGGTCAGCAGGAAAAAGATAAACTGGAAGGAATCTCAGCAACCTGGAATTTACAAAGTAGATACTAACACTGCTCTCGAGGCTAAGTTGGAAGCAAAGACCAAAAAGATAGAAACTCTAATGGCAATGTAAGCTCAGTCCAAAACTACAATAACTGGTAATGACTAGGGAATGCAAGAAGCGATGATGAAATACATGCAGAGGCACAGACATCCTTGTATGGGAGTTCTAGCTTGTTTTATGGAAAAGACTGATGAGAGATTAAAGGCCATTGAAAACAGAGAAACTAGAGCTTCCTGTTACTATTGTGGAGTAGTTGGGGATAATTCCAAGGACTGTGTTGAAGATGTAAACTTTATGGGAACCAAGGTTCAGAATAACCGATATTCCAACATCTACAATCCTGGTTGGAGAAATCATCCCAACTTCTCATGGGGTGAACAACAGAAATCACAAGACCAAAATCAGAATGTGTACAAACCACCTCATCTACATAATCAAGCTCAAGGAGAAAGAAGGCCTAACTTGACTGAGACTATGAACACTTTCATCGGTCATGTAGATGAAAGATTTAAATATATGGAAAAAAGAGTCAGCACCGCTGCAGATAAACAAAAGTCTCTAGAAGACCAAGTCAATACCTAGGTTAAATTAATGACCCAAAGAGATAAAGGAATTTTGCCAAGCCAAATGGAATCAAACCCAAAGGAGCAATGCAAGGCTATTTTTATGAAGATCAATGAAGAGGGACCAATCCTCAAAAATTGTGAAGACTCTGAAGAAGCTGAATAAAGCAAGTTGAAGGTTGAGCATCAACAAGTAAGAAATTATTCCCCACTAAATTCTAAAAATTTGCAGACTGATAAGCAATTGATCAAATTTTTAGAGAAATTTAGAAAATTGCATATAAATGACCCCTTTGTGGAATTTTTTTTTTTTGACAAGAAGGTTCTAATTCATTTCATTATCAATCAAGTCAGAGATACATGCTAGAATATCAGAATAAACTTGCGAACTAGCCGTATATATAGTCGCCTTAGCTAGGCTATGGGCAACCATATTGGCATTTCTCCTAACAAACTCCACATGAGACTTTTGACAAAAAGAAGAAAGATGCTCTCTACAAAGATTGACTACATCACCAAACTCAGTAACATCCACAGAACGAGAATAAAATCCATCCACCACTAACTTGGAGTCCATTTCCAATATGGCATTTTTAAATCCCAAGTCTCTGATCCAGTCTATAGCCACCTTTAAACCATACGCTTTGCCTAATTTAACATCCACCATTAGTTGGAACCTGTGTGTTTCCGCTCCCATAAAGAGACTGAATTCATCCCTCAAACAAATTCCTATTCCAACCATATTCACCCCCCTGAGAATGAAGCATCTATGTTGTACATTAAATACCTTGTCTGTGATTTAGACCATCTAACCAGCTCGCCCCGGGATGAATTATGATTTTGAGCCTGATGAACCACTCGAGCTTTAGCCCATTCTTCCCAAAACATTTTTCCCTCATAGATGATTGACGCTGGTGATTCTTCCTTATTCTCCCATACTTTATGATTTCTTCCTCTCCACAAGCTCCAAAGAGACATAGCCCACATTCTTTTCTGCAATCCTGGAAATCGAGACAGCAACTTGAAGAATATATCGACAAAGCTATTGGCTTCAATCAGCAAAGGTTCAATTGTGTCCCAAAGATTAAGCTCTGTCCACACTGCTACACTCTCGGGGCAAGTAAGAAAAGCATGGAAGATTGTCTTGCCTTCTCCATCACACCAAGGGCATTAATTTAGAATTGCTACGCCTCGACGCTAAAGATTTGATCGAGTTGGGATGACATTTCTACAAGCTCTCCAGAGGAATATTTTACCTTTTGGGGGCACCTCCATCTTTCATAAACCGGACCAATCTCCTTCCTCAGTCAGATGAGAGATATCCAAGATGGAATTCAAACATAAACTATACGCAGACTTTACCGTATACTGACCCTTTGGATCCGGCCACCACACGATTCGATCGGCCTCCACCACGTCTCAGAGGTGAGTTTTCAGAACCGCTTCTGCAGAGGCTTCATCTAGCCACGCCTGAACTTTTGCCTCATCCCACGCCCTCTCACCTTGTTTGAACAGGTCTGATACCCTAATGAACGGGTTTGGTTCCAGCCCAGTTGCTGGGCTTACACAGCGACCACCTGTAGCCTATTTATCATAAAAAAGTCTAATATTATTACCATGCCTAATACTCCACCTTATACCCTCCTCAATAACCATCCTAGCTTCACATAAACTCCTCCAAACATAACTTGAGATATTCCCCCTGTTTGCTAATAGAAAATCACTTAGTGGGAAATATTTTGCCTTAAATAGTTGCACAACAACAGTGCCCGATTGAGACATGATCCTCCAGCCTTGTTTTCCTAATAGAGCAATATTAAAAACATAGAGGTTTCAGAATCCCATGCCCCCAACTGTCTTATTCATAGTAAGTTTATCCCAGGACAACCATTTGATACCTCTATTTCCATTACCACCATTTCCCCACCAGAAGGAATTCATTATCTTTTGGATTTCATATCCTAAAGATTGAGGTATTAAAAATATGCTCATAAAATAAGTGGGATTCGCCTGAAGCACTGATTTGATCATGACTTCCTTCCCTGCCCTTGTAAGAGGCCTTCCACCCCAAGAGTTAATTTTCTTCCACACACGGTCCTTGATAAACTTAAACAACTCCTTTTTGCCCCGAGCAGTCATTGATGGTAGCCCCAAATATTTTTTCGGTTCCCAAACAAATGTGGACTTGAAGCATTGTTGCAATACTACTCTTGGTATCTTCATTTACATTTCTACTAAAATAAATTTCTGATTTCTGGAAATTTATTTTTTGGCCAGAAGCTTCTTCGTAAGTGGCAAGAATAGTCTTTATAGTCTCAGCTTCTCTAATATTAGTCCTGAAAAAAAGAAAACAGTCGTCAGCAAATAAAAGGTGGGACACTATGGGTGCCCATCTGCATATTTTAGTCCCATGAAGATCGCCTCTTCTTTCCGCTTGGCTAATCAATGTTGTAAGCCCTTCAGCACAAAGGATGAACAAATAGGGAGATAGCGGATCTCCTTGCCTGAGTCCACGACCTAGGTGAATAGGACCCACCTGTTCCGCATTCACCAAAACTGAGTAGTTAACTGTTTCAACACATAACATGATCCATCTCACCCACGTCTCATTAAAACCCATTTTTTCCATTACCTCCCTCAAATAGCCCCAATCCACTCTATCATATGCCTTACTCATGTCAATTTTAAGAGCTACATCCCCTTCCTTCCCTTTGGTTTTGCTCTTTAGATAATTAATGACTTCAATTGCAATCATTGCATTATCGAGAATAGACCTATCAAGCCCAAAGGCTGATTGATTGACAGATATGCATTTATGCAACACCGATTTCAACCTGTTAGCCAACACTTTTGACACTAATTTATAAATGACATTACAAAAGGAAATACGCCTCCAATCTTTCATAGTAGTTGGATTCTCATTTTTTGGGATTAAGGCAATATTTGTATCATTAATAGTAGGGAAAAATAACCTCTCTCTAACCATGAACAACAAGCATTAAAAATTTCTTCTCCATAAAAACTCCAAACCTGTTTGTAGAACGCAGGATTGAAGCCATCTGGTCTTGGGGACTTATCAGAGTCCATCTGTTGAAGTGCTGAGAAGAATTCTTCACAAGTAAATTGCTTAATGAGCATTTCATTGTCTTCCATAGAGACACAAGTCTCCAAAGCGCTAACAACACTACCATAGCTGCTATCCTTACTCATGAAAATATCTTTCAAGTATTGGCCCGCAACCTCCTAAATCGATACTGAATCATCCACCACAACTCCATCATCCCTCTGCAAGTTACAAATTTTGTTTCTTTTACGCTTACATGTGGCTGAGGCATGAAAGAAACGGGTACTGAGATCACCTTCCCGAAGCCAATAAACTTTTGCTCTTTGTCTCCAGAAACACTCTTCTTGGGCAATAAGATTGGACATATGTACCCGCACCTAGTTAAATTGAGTCACTCCTATTGAATCTCTACGGTCTCTCAACACTTCAAGTTGTCGTCTGCAAGCATCAATATCTTCTTTGAATCTAGCATGTAACCTCTTACTCCAAAGTTGAAGGCTATCTGCACAGTTTCGAAGCCTATCAACCACATTCCCCAATTGTCCTTTGTCTCACCCATCTTTAACAACATCCATGACATCAAGCTCTAACAACCAGTGATTTTCAAATCTGAAATTGCGCCGTAATCTCATTATAGGCCCAGGCTCCTGTTCAAGTAGCAAAGGAGAATGATCAGATCGAGATGCAACAAGATTGATTAGTCTGACATGCGAGAAAAGCAGGAGCCAGTCCTGATTAGCCATTGCTCTATTCAGTCTTTGTTCTATGGCTCTTTCAGTCCCCATTGCATATCTCCAAGTAAAAGGATATCCTTCTAAATCAATATCAACCATTCCAGCATCATAAACTACCTCCCTGATGCCATTCATCAAATAATTAGGATGGTCACGTTTTCCTATTTTATCATTTAGTGATAATAAGTCGTCAAAATCACCAATAATACACCATGGTAAGGAAGAAAGATGAGTAAGCCTGCGGAGCAAAGCACAAGATTCATGACGACGAGAACGATCCGGCACACCATAGAAACCTATCAGACGCCACTCCCCATATCAATATGGTGTTGTGAGTAATGGGTGATTTCACATTTGATACTATCTCTCCAAAGCACAGCAATACCTCATTCCCTCCCCAATTTGTCCACTACAAAACAACCTTCATAACCAATACATCTCCTAACTTCCTCCATCTTACTCGCATAAACTAGAGTCTCACACAGAAAAATAATTTTCGGTCTATACTGCCGGATTAGGTTTTTTAAAGTTGGAACTGCACTCAGGTGACCCAGGCCTCGACAGTTCCAGCTAAGAATTGTCATTGCTCCCGGTAGGCCTGGGTACCAGGACCTACGGACAAAAAATGCCCGTGAGAGGTTACGTTGCTAGTATCTTGTGCAACAATGGTTCCTTCTCCACTTGGATCCCCAATAGAGTTGACCACTAGTTGACTTTTTTTTTCTTTTTCTATATCCATCAATTTCCATATCCAATTCATCCACATTAATTGGCAATAATGTGTCTGAATAAATAGGAATCATTGACATTGAATTTTCCTTCATCCGTTCACCAATCATTCTTTGCATTAAATCCACATGAATGCCCCCTCCTAACTCACGGTCTCCACTATAATGTTCTTTCCCTTATTAGGCCATTCCATATCAGTGTGAATAATGGCCCGGTTAATAGGCTCATTAATGCAAATGCCTAGCCCACGAGAGTTAAGCCCATGCGAACGTTGAGGAGCAGGAGTAACATCTTTGACGCGTAATAAATGACCACTTGAAACCGTCCCATGTTGTTGCCCGGTTGACTCTTGGTTTGCAACTCCACCGTCTTGGTTCATGCTGGCGTCAAACTGCACCGTCCCATCATCTTGCCGGAGCCACGGACACCCATCCGCGAGCTCCATTATCCTCATCCATAAGGAACAATTTTTCACAAGCAGTATCAGCATGGCCAAGGATACCACAGAGAAAGCAAAACATTGTTAATCTCTTATATTTGAAGCGTACTTGCCTAACCTCACCATCCACCCTTCGAATTTACTTCCCTCTCTTGAGAGGCTTCCGTACATCAATGTTGACTCTAATGCGCATATATGACGTCTAAAAGCTTGAATTGTTCTTTGTATCATATTCAACAAACTCTCCAATATAATTGCCTAGGCCTTTCACCACATCGAAAGACATAAACCCAACTGGTAGATCATGTACTTGTACCCATATCTTCACAATAAATAGTGGAACACTTGAGGGTACATCACCCACTCCCACCTTACTTAGAATGAGCAAATGACCATCAAATTGCCATGGTCCTTCGTTCATCACCTTCTGGAGATCAAGCCTGTGAAAGAACTGAAACAAGAAAACACCGCTTTTGACTTCCTTGATTGCTACACTCCGACCCGGTTGCCAAATGGTAGCCATGCGTTCTTTCATCATATGAGTTCGAATTGGTTTCTGCCTAAGGAACATGCCCACTAGATAAAGGCCTAGTTCAGCTGCTTGATTCGGATTAGCATTTCTCTGAAAAGTAAGAATCTTCTCCTCATCATCATTACTTAGGTGAAGATTCCCTGTATCTGCCATGTTATCTAAAGTTCCTCTTCAATGAAACAGTATCCAAGCAGTTTGAGAAATAAAACAAGCTTCTCACAAAGAATGGAGAGAAAAACTATTGCATCTCACGAAATGGAGAGAAGTGCTACTTCTCTTTAACCTATTCTCCCCTTTGCTGAAGTTGTTTCTCAAATTTCCAAGTATATTAAATTTTTGAAAAAAAATTATTTCTAATAAAAATAGACTTGAGGAATTTGAAACAGTTGAGCTTAATGAAGAATGCTCTTCCATCCTCCTAAATAAATTATTACCTAAGCTTAAAGATCCAGGAACTTTCACCATTCCCTGCTCAATTGGTAATGTAAACTTTAAGGCTTTGTGTGATTTAGGATCTAGTGTGAATTTAATGCCATTCTCTGTGTTTATAAAGCTTGATTTGCAAGAACCACACCCCACTAACATATCATTGTAGTTAGCCAATAGATCCCTTGTCTACCTAAGGGGGATAATAGAGGATATTCTGGTTAGGATGGGGAAATTTATTTTCCCAATAGACTTTGTGGTACTAGACATGGACGAAGACAAGGACATCCCAATTATCTTGAAGCGACCATTTTTAGCAACCGGAGATACTACCATTCAAGTAAAGACGGGGACACTAACTTTGAGAATTGAAGATGAAGAGGGAATTTTTAAAATTTATAATTCTAACAAAAATTATTACTCTTGTGCATTCTTCTGGAGTCGACAACTCTCAAGGGGAGAACAATGTTGCATAATCTGGGAGTTTTGAAATAGACTCCTCCATCATTCAAAAAATTGCATCACTGCACTTCAATGGGACCTCTGGAGAAGACCCGATTTAACATTTGAGGAGATTTTGCAAACTAATGAGGAGTACTCAATACACAAATATCTCACCACACTCTGTAAAGCCAAAAATCTTCCCCTTCTCACTTAATGAGGAAGCCAAGATCTGGCTCTATTTGTTACCAGTTGAGGAGGTAGAACTTGAAATGATTTTGTAAAATCATTTGTTAGGAAATATTCAGCACTCACAGAGAAGTCCATTCCTATGTGTGAAGACTGTGGTCTGACAGAACACCATATTGAGTACAACGGAGAAGCAGCCTTCCCCAAAGGCAAAACAACACATAGAAGCTTCCAAAAAAGGTTGGCGCTCGCTGAGGACTAAATTCACATCCTTTGAACGGTCAGGCTCGTGACATTAAACAAGCCCTAAATAGGAGGCAACCTGTGTTCTCTAAACTCTCTCTCTTTATTTTTGTTTCACTTCTATTTTTTATTTTTTTATTTTTATTTTCATTATTATTTTTATTTGAAAACACAAAAAATTGAAAAATGTAAATTTTTTTTATACAAAATAATTATGTACCGGCGTACATAATAGCAGGCACAGCCATACCAAACAGCCTGCATCACAAAACACGGAGAAGAGGTTTAGTGCGGCCGTGTATAAACACAAGTACGACCGTACCTGGCATACAGAGGCAAAATTAAAAAGCAAATCTGAGAGGTAAGGACGCACCTTACCTCTGTATGCCCTCACCCTCTCCGAAAACCACTATTCCTCAACCTCCATTACTATTTTCTTGTCGTTTTAGCACCACATCATCTCCAGGTAACACTTCTTGACTCTTAGATTGGTATTTTGATTGGTGATTACATAGATTAGACTCTGTATTTCCTTGAACCAATACGAACGGGCCATGGGATCCCCCTGTTAGTAAAATATCGATGAGTGCCGCCATAGTAACTCGAAGTCTACACCTAACGACTAGCGAACAACAAAATCTAACAAGCCATGCGGTCCCCCAAGCAGTGAAACATCATCGAGTGCCTTCACAGTAACTCATCATCCTTCGAATCAATATCCACGAGCCACAGGGTCCCCTCCATTAGTGAAGCATCGATGAGTGCCATAATAGAAACCCGAATGCGAGCAACGTAATCTACTACGTCTAAATTGGTGACAAGTTTTCCATACACACGATATCCAACAAACCCATTGGATACTAATCCACCAATCGGTCACAAACTTGTGACCAATAAACAATAACAACAACAATACAATTCAACCATACACATTAATTGGTCTACCCACGACCAACATCAATCATGGGGTTACTAACCGGTAACCCCTTCAAATAAGTTAAACAATCAACATACATTAAGCCTAGGTGGTTACGACCCTTAACTAATCCTTACCCTTACATGTCAATTATAATAAAGTTTTATCATTAAACATCGGTATGAATCGATTCATGAGCCCCATGAATCGATTCTGGGTCAAAATGACATTTTGTGAATCGAATTACACAGATGTGAATCGATTCACAGCTTCAATTTATAGAATCTAAAACACTGCACGTGTGAACGATTCATCCAGGTGAGAATCGATTCACAGAACCAGTAGAAGTGCAGTAACGCGGTTTTTCTGTACTTCGCGCATTGGGAACTCCTCCTAAGCGATCCCACGTCAAATCCAAAGTCAGGGGCAAATACTACATTATCCCTAGGGTCTCTAATAACATATTTTTGATTCAAATCTTGATTTTAAACATTTACATTCAATTCTCATCCAAAATAACCAAGACTTGTCCCTTCTTTAATTTTGACTATTTAATCCATGTTTACTCTTTCTAAATCCATTCCAAATTACTCATAACTTATGGTCTCAGTATCTATATCACTTCTCTAGTCCGTTGTGGTTCCTTATTTAATTTGAGTCATCTAGTTCATCAAGTCTCTACATAATTCACTTCTTAAATTGCCTCTAGATCAACGACATATCCCAAACTCTTTCTACTTGAATCTTACTAACCCCAAACCAATTCTAATCATAACAACACTTATTCATTCATTTAAAACAACAATCTCATCATATGAAGCATACTATTACACCATTAAAACCACACCAATTTATCCTAGAACATGCTCATATTAATACATATTCATCAACAATAAGAATGTCATACCAATCATGCATCCATCTACTAAACATGTTAACTAACAATGCCAAATTGATCCTAAGAATGAAGACATATATCAAATCATCAAAACAACGACCAAAACACATGTACCATGCCTTTACACAATCCACATAATACCATTGATCCTAAATCATGCTTTTACTACATTAACACCTCCAACACCAATGAACCAATGCTAATCATATATATAGCCATTTAAAAACACTTATTAACAACTCCACACTAATTATAAATATGAGAACACTTTGCCAATTATAAAAATAGCAACTAAAACATATGAATCACATTTCTTTGCAAATTAAATAGCAACAATAATCATAGATCATGCTCTTGCTAATAAATACACATAAAGCACCAACATGTTGTTTATTAATTCTAACTTAATTCTAAGCTTAAAAATACTTAATCAATTGTCAAAACAACTTCATACCATAGTTCATGTTATTAAACAATCCAAATAACACTAGTGATCCAAAGTCATGCCAAAACACATAAATCCACAGCTTAGTCGTCGATAAATAATAAATAATATACCGACAACCAATCTATCAATAAGGTGAATAGGGAACTAATAATTGCCCTCTCCCTCATTTCCCTCTTCCCACTTTTCAGATCCCTCTTCACTATAAGAAAAAGCGGTGTTGCCGACGGCCAAACGCCATAAGTAATGCGAAAAATCTGTCGATACCGATGAATTACCGACGGCTTACTGACAGCCCTCAGCCCGTCGGTAATATGGGCGTCACGAACATTTTCCAACAGCCTTTTGGTGGCCGTTGGTATCCGTCGGTCACAGATCGTCGGTATTTACCAAAGGAGTAGCCCATCGGTAATGAAGTCAGGCCGTCGGTAACATTCTGTAATTTTTTAATTATTAAATTATTAAATTATTAATTTAAAAAATATTAAGAAACGTAAGAAACGTGATAACGTAAACTAAAAACTAAAGTAAAAAAGAAACGCAATATAGATGAAAAATATCCTTTCCAGCATGACGACCGGAGAGGCCAAAGACTGATAAGGCTAGCGGGTGTCTTTCATTTTCAATTTTTATTTCATTCCTATTATTTCTTGGTGTCAACATTAAGTTTGTGAAATAATGGGAACAAAAATGGATTATTTCACAGTGTAAGTAAGTTGCACAAATACATCCTTCAACCATGGCCTTATTTTTCACCGATCATTTTGAGTCACCAATAAATCTAAAAATAACAAAGTAATCAAAATTGAAACATTAACTATTTAAATGAATATTTATATTAAAGAATATTTTATTATATTACCTTTAGAATGGATACATCCACCTATATTAAACCGGTCCACCAAGCCTAGCTTCATGTGCAAGATGCACTAGGAGATGCTCCATAGAATCAAAGAAAGCAGGAGGAAATATTCTCTGCAACTTACAAAGAATGACTGGTATATTCTACTCCATTTTTATAAGACCATCCTCTCTCAATGTTGCAGAACACAAATCTTTAAAAAATTGGCTGACTTCAGTAAGTGGATTCAAAACATTTGTCGGCAAGGAACTAAATGCAATAAGAAGTAAACACTCCATGAATACATGACAATCATGGATTTTCATCCCGACCATGGTGCCTTTGTTCACGTCGGCACATCTTGCCAAATTGAAAGAAAAACCGTCTGGCATCCGAAGTTTTTTTACCACCAACAAACTGACTTAGCTTCCTAAGTAGTTAAAAAGTGACAGGCTTTGGGTTTCAGGGTTTTCCCATCCGACCGAGTTGTCAAATGCAAGTCCTTTCGCCTATAGTAAAGTGGTAAGTCTAGTCTGACTTTATCATTGTTTTTCGTTTTGCCTCTAATGTTCATCACTGTGTTAAAAATATTGTCAAAAAAATTCTTCTCAATGTACATAACATCAATGTTGTGTCTTAACAAATTATCTTTCCAATATGGCATATCCAAAAAAATACTTTTTTTGTCCAATTATGTCATTGTCTATATCCTTCAAATCGATCCAACTCGCCATAATCTATGAGTTTTGGCAGTTCCATAACTCTGCTTCAAATATGTTCTGGTGTCAACCTTTGGGACGGGCCACCTAATTCAACTTTCCCCTTCTTGAAGGTTTTCTTAATTATTTCGTCTAAATGGATGATCAACTAGTAAAAACCTGCGATGTGAGTCAAACCAAGAACTCTTCCCCCCAATTTCAAGGTAAATGCCTTTGTATGCTCCATGCAATGCGAACATGTCATTTTACCATGAGTACCCCGACTATACAACATGCCATAAGTAGGGAAATCATTACTGGTTCACATCAGAGCTACCCTCATTGTAAAATTCTTCTTCCGTGCAATATCGTACGTCAAAACACCATTCCACAACATTTTGAGATCGTCAATGAGAGGTTGTATATAGATGTCAATACCATCTTTTGGATTATTTGGACCCAGTATAATACAAGTCAATAACATATAAGGTTTATACATGCACATTTCGGGAGAAAGATTGTATGGGATAATAATAACTGGCCAGCAAGAATAAGGTGCAGCCGAAGATTGAACATATGGGGTAAAATCATCAGAGCATAATCCAATTCGTACATTACGTGGATCTGTTGCAAAATAAAGATGCACACGATCAAAGTGTTTCCAAGCTTCACCATCAGATAGGTGGCACAGCATACCTAAAGCGCTACTATTCTCATAGTGCCACTTCATTTTGCCTGCAGTCTGTGTTGATGCAAACATTCTTTGTAGCATTGGAATAATTGGCAAATAAAACATTGCCTTCACTGGAACTGGTTTTTGTATACTCTTCCCACTACTATTGTGTCCAATATACCTTGGCTCATGACAAAATTTGCATTCAACCAACACGCCATCATTTGTACCGAATTCATTGTCGTAATATAATATGCATCTTTTCACACAACAATCAATCCTTTTAGCTTCCAACCCCAACTTGGACACTAAGCTTTTAGTATCATAATAACCTTTTGGCAAACTATCTATGATAGGTGTCGAGTCCAACATCATTTTCGTAACGAGATCCAAGCACACATCGGTAGCACCACAGTTGGACTTAAGAGCCTCACACACATTGATAATTTAGAGTCTATGGACCCTTCAAATAACGGCTTATTTGTTTCTAACAAAAGATTATAAAATTTTTGTGCTGTCTCATTTGGAAGTTCATCTGTGTCATCATACTGTTGCTCCTCGAATGATACGTTCACCCTCAAGGCAACACAAACCGTATCATGCATCAATTCAATCTGCTCACCATATCCCATATCTACGCAACTTCTTGAAGCACCTGCGCAAACATCGCCAACCCCTAAATCAATGTGAGGCAACTCATCACCATGTTTAGTCCAAATCCAGTAATTAGGCCTAAATCTAACTAAACACAGGTGATGCATGACCTCACTTGGGCTCTTGATCCTTCTACAAACGCAATTAAGGCACGGACATCTAATCTCTCCATTAGTAATGAAATCTTCATGTGCCATTACGACTTTGTCAAAGTCATCAACCCCAACGCGAAAAGATTGTTTCAAACACCTTCTTCTCAGATACAACCTATCGTACATCCAACTACGACTCGAAGGAAAAAATTCCATCTTCTACATGTTAAAAAAATGCAGATACATTTAAACATGACAATTTCAGCAGCACGACGTTCTTAGAACCGCTCTCTTTCTTAAAATGGTATGACCCTATCTCATTCGAGAAAAAGCTTTTTCAAAACTCATGTACTAGTCTTTCCTTAATTCTCTTCTCTTATACTTGACAAAATTTTGGCAGCATTTTTCATTGGTCTTTGAGTACACTAAATGATCGCAGTTATGAATACCACGATCAAGTATGCACCCAAGAAACAAAAGGAAATGAATCGAACCGAAATTTCATCAAATATAAAGATACGAGAATTAAGCAACAACTATTATACGAGTAAAGAAAAAGTTTTTTCCCAAACTGTCCCACTTGGACAACTCAAGGTTCAATATACAATGAACACATGGTATCCTAGAAGAGTACATGCACTCAATAATATATTGAACATCAAACGAGAAGCTAAGGCTTTTCTCCGATATTAATAACTACTCTAAAAAAATTCAGTAATCTAAGACATATTTAATAACAATTAATATCGGTTTTACACCGATATTAATAACATTTAATATATTTAATATCGATTTTTCTCTGATATTAATAATTTTTAACATATTTAATATATCTAATATATTTAATATATTTAATAATAACACATTTAAAATACAGGGGGAGTACTCTTTTTTCCTTCTAGATATTTTTTTCCTAAGGAGGGTTTTGCATCAGAAGGTTTTAACGAGGCTTCCTTCCTTCATTTATTAAAAAAAACACATTTAAAATAAAAATTATTAATTAAAAATACAACCTAATTAATTTAAATTATATCCTAATTAATTAAAAATACAACCTAATTAATTTAAAATATACCCTAATTAATTAATTTAAAATATATCCTAATTAATTAAAAATTGAAACCTAATTAATTTAAAATATATCCTAATTAAATACAACCTTAATCATACAAAATTCAGTACCAAAAATACAAAATTACATAATAGTCACTAATCATACATTCTCTAATCATGCAAAATTCAGTCACAACATTACAAAATTACTAAATAGTCACAAATCATACAGTCTCTAATCATAATTACAATCCCTAATCATACAAAATTTTTACTAAACTACAGTCTCTAATCATACAAAATTTCAACTAAACTACGATCTCTAATCATTCGGAATTTAAACTACACTACGGTCTCTAATCATACAAAATTACTCACACGATAAAAACTCAACGAATCAACCTCGATCGCAAAGTATTGATAGAGGCCGAGGTAGAGGCTCTATGTGGTGGTGATGGTTGCGGCATTGGTGGTGTCGCGGTGGTGGGGCAGTGGTGCGGTGGGACGGGCAGTGGTAAGGTGGGGGGTGGCGCGGTGGTGAGGCGTCGCCGGAGTCGTGATGGTGGAGAGAGAAGAGAGAATAGAGAAGAGAAGAGGAGAAGAAGAAAGGGAAAGTGAGGGGGGAAGGGTCGGGTTCTGCAACATAATGACGGCCTAATGTCGTCGGTAACAAAAACACGGCGTTACCGACAGCCTAGCCCATCGGTAAATTCCACCTGTCGTCGTCTAATGCTTACCGACAGGCATGGCCGTTGGAAATTGACAACGTTTACCGACGGGCAAGGCCGTCGGTATTTGAAAACATGGAGGTAATAGAAAAGGCGGCAAAATTATCGATAAATGTGGCCGTCAGTAAGTGCTACCAACAGGGCGAAGCTGTTAGTAACTTTAAGAGGATGACGAGTTTGGTTTACCATTGCGACTGGCTATCGGCCATTGGTAAAAGGCCGTCAGTAAGGCCGGTTTTTCTTGTTGTGGTTCGCTCTCTGCATCGTGACCTCTCTGGCTTCATCTCCATCGTTGTCGTGAGCACTCTAGCGTCCTTCACCACTCCAATGTACCTCACCACTTCGCGTTCACCTTCATCTCTGTTCTCTGCGCAGGAAGGCATTCAAACCTCCCACGAGCACCTCTGCCTCACTATCTGATCATTCTCCATCTTTCGCTATTGTCCCTCCATCTTATATTGCATGCATGTCAGTAAGGAAACCCTAACCTATACACTTTTTCATTTTATTTGGTATTTTCATTGTTGCGAATGCTAGATTGAGAGGGAATCTGGGTTGTTAGTTTTCAATTATTTTGATGCATAATTATGGAGTATTTGGTGGATATGAATAGGCATGGCAACATAACACGAACCCGCGGGTACCCACCAAAACCCGACCCGATTATGACGGGAAAACCCTGCTTTGACCTGGGGCGGGGGGAAAGGGCTGGGGATGTCGATACCCGACCCGCTCCCGACCCGAACTCGCCGACTAAATATAAATTATTGATTTTTATTTTGTTTTATGCATGTATACTCATTCATTTTGTTTTATATATTTTGTTTATTTTTAATTTAATCTCTTTTCAATAGAATATTTTATTTTATTTTATCATTGTATATTAATTATGATTTTATTTTATTTTATTATTTATCATAAATATAATTTTTCAATTTTTATACCTATATGGAGCGGAGTCGGGAGCCCGCGGAAATGGGGATGGGGACGGAGGAGGCAAAACCCGCTCCGACCCGGTCTGTTGCCATGCCTAGATATGAAGATGATGCATCTGTGTGAGAAAGGTGAGCTATTCTTCTCATTGAGTGTTGTTGACAAATGAATTTGCTCTAATTGAATTAATAAGTTACACATGAGCTGAAGTTTGTGTCTATCAGTGTTTGATAGAATGCCGCAATGAAATGCATGCATATTTTTTTAAAAATAGAAAAACTTATTAAAATCTTTCAGAAATGATTTTTCGACAACCGAAAGTTGTCGGGACAATATATATATATATATATATATATACACACGTTTCTTGCTTTTTTTAATATTTTTCTCTCTCCCGACACACAAAACGAAGAGTGGCTTATGTCTGTTGGGGTACGATGCCGACTATGTTGTCGAAAATTTTGTTGTCGAAATAACACAACTACGGGTTCATATACAAACTGCAAAAATATAAAAACTTATAATTTAACAAAAAATAAAATGATGATAAATTGAATTGTGTGAACTTTGTAAAGATAAAAATCTTTTATGTGACGTCACGACAAATTAAAGAGGAATTAATAGTCAGATTACTAGAAAAATTATAGGATGGGCTAAATTATACTTTTAGGCATTTATGTTTATTTTAGGTTTTAGTTTGGTCCTTTATATATTATTTGTTTCGAATTGGTCCCTTATGTCTAAAGATTACACCAATGTGATCCCTCTGCTTCAAAGTTGTCCCTTATGTTACAAAAATTATACCAGTGTGATCCATTTTTTTGCAATATAAGAGACAAAAAAGGGACCACATTGATATAATTTTTATAACATAATGGATCATTTTGGAATAAAAAAAAAGGATCACAATTAACACATAAGAGACCCATTTAAAACTTTTATTATATAAGTGACTAATTTAAAACTTAAAATAAATATAAGGGACCAAAAATATAATTTTTCGTTAAGCAAAGCGAGCTCACAAAGCTGATTATAATGATTGGGAAGAGCGTATTCTTGTATCTTTTACTCGTATATTTTTAAGTTGCCGTGCAACGTAACACTATTAATTTGTTTTTGGCTTTTTGCCAAAGGCGAGAGCGCATTCGCGCTTCTGTCCTTGACTCCATGTGGCTAGCTACCTTGCTAGTTGCTACTAGGCACTTTTGCCAAAATCGAAAAAACATTATTTTATGGTTTATTAGATGATTAAATATATTTGTCGAAAAAATATGGTTCAATATATGTTTTAATGTTTTTTTATTGGAATATATGTTCTAAAGTTATGTAATATATTAAGTAATAATTTGAGAATAAAATATTAAGAAATTAAGTTAAATTTAATTTTAAATTAATATAATGTAATCAATCATATTACATTTCTTGTAAGATAAAAAATTGGACAAAACTTAAGTAAAGTTCTTTAGGTATCGTTAGTAGTGCTCCTCTTATAAAATAGATAAAAAAAAAAATTCTTTATACACTTTCACTATCTCTAACCTCTCATAACTGCCACTTTTAAAACAGTTTTTATCATATTTTATGAGAAGAACAACACCAACAGTACCTAAAATAACTTTACCTAAGTTTTATCTTAAAAAATTATTGATAAAAAATAAATAATAATGACAATCCATGTATATAATTTTTCGTAATTTGGAATTGGATCTTTATTTGTCTTAAAAATATTTTTAATTAAATCATCCATCACCGCTACCACCAAGCGCCCTCCACTACCGCTGGACCACCCATTGATGTCAAGTGTTATCCACCACCTGACACCCTTTATTACTATCTCTGTCATGGTTGAGCAAGTGGAAATTAGGCAGGTAATAGAGGAAGCTTTAAAAATGTGGGGATTGAGGTTTTGTGTATTTTATAATATTAAAGTCAATAATAAACAAATCACTTTAGTGATGCACAAAATAAATTCAGTTTCCAAAATTGAGCCAAAAATTGAGTTTGATTCAGGCGTGATAACGACCCAATAAAAGAAAACTTAGACAAGTGGTTAAGATATCACACCCACAATAAGGGTTGCTGAAGAAGGCCATACCGCAATAAGGAAGGTTCACAATTAGGGAGATCGCCTCGAATACAAGAGAACGAAGGTCAACAAACGACCTTAAGTAAGGAAGACATTACCTCCTCTTTAGTGATACTAATAGAGGAAACTTATAATAAAACACAAATATTATCCAAGAGAGATCGGTATACCATGAATAGTGGATATACCCACCCCGATACAAGGATATAGTTTGGTGTCGAGGTGTGACCTCCACATTTGAAGACAAAAACAAGGCCCCACTTAGGTTTCCTTTTTATAAAGGGAATCACATCATCATGCAAAGATATCATTTTTGCTTATTCTCTAAGCCTAAGGCTAATACTCTTACTGACTTGAGTGTCAGAGTGTCTTTGCATGTACTCATCTCTGCTGTTTTCAACCAGGCTAGGTCGGAGGATCTTCTTTGTGGATCACACAAAAGGACGGACAATCTAACACCAAGCCTAGTGGAGAGTTAGGATTGAGCATTGGCACCATCTGTGAAAAATATTCTGTAGAAAAACCCTAGGGAGAGACATTGTCTAACATTTTCTGCCAGGCACCATCTTTGGAAAACATTCTACACGACAATCACTCTCTCTCCACCTCTACCACCTCTACACAACCTCCATCTCCATTATGGTCATCTTCTCCCTCCATCCAACCTATTTCATGCACCAGTTCTGAGTCATATTATGATCTTATGCAAGCTACAGAAGTGGCAGAATATGTAGAAACTTGAGAAGTGAAGAAGCAAGATAATGCTTGGAAGAAAGAGGCCACTCACTTGAAGAAGCCGATGGCTATTTTATTCTCTTAGCTATTTATTATTCCTTCTTGTTGAACCTCATTTAAGCTTTGTAATGGCTCTAGACATGGTCCCTATTTTCTATTTTATTATTTTTAAGCTCATCATGAGGTAAATTTTTAAAATTGGGATGTAATGTGTTTGTAATGAATCTTTTAGGTGACAATTTGCTATGGTTTGATGTTCCATTCATTTATTCAAAGTGCGTTTTTATTATATGTTTTGAACTGATATTGACTAACTTAGTTTGAAATGACAACTCACTAAATATTGGAGGAGTTTAGTGAGTGGAACTCTTTAGTTAATATGGATAAATTCAATTAAATGGAAAATTGATCGAAGTCAAATAGAATAGGAATACTTATTCAAGTCCATAGGGTAATTGAATCATGATTGATAGAAGGGAGTGTAACTGATGTGAGCTAGGATTAAGAGAAGCTCAGTGAAACTCTGATGAAAAGTGACTAAAGATCTCATTATATTTACATTATGTGCCTAAGTGTTGTAGCATGTCGTGGCATATCTGATCCGCTTGATGATTTATAAAGAATTTGTACTACTAGCTGTCTTTACCCGTCAACTTTTACAACATCTTTCTAAGTATTTTTACTGTCATTGATCACTTTTAGATTATTGTTTTAATCACCTCCTTTTAATGTGTTACTTGTTACTTTTCTCTCACTAACTAGATTTACTAGTTTAAAATTTTTTTAGAGTTAAACATCAACAATCCTCATGGAAATGACCTCCGCAAGATTAGTTTTATGCGCTTCAAGAGAGGAGGAATACATATCCCAAATGCCTAGTTATGGGGGAATGGGAACACTTGCTTCTTTACACCAAGTACATGGGACTTCTCCCTAAGGGAAGCAAAAGGATGAAATCTTTTTCTTATCATATTATCCACCCTAACTTTGGTGTTGATGTGTCAAGCTAATGACAATAAAGAAGCACTTCTTGATAGGCAACTCGAGACTTTACTTTAATGTCTTGATTTTTATTAGTTGATTCAGTTGTTCTGTTTTAAGTATTAAGTAGGAGGGTTGAGTTGGGAACAATAAGTTGATGTGTTTTCCAGGATGTAAAGTTAATGCTCACTCAACTCATGAATTGGTGGTGAAAGAAGAGGTTGGAAGCTAGGCAATGCAAGGAGAAATTGACTTCTACAAAATTCTATAGTAGTCTCAAAGCTCAAGCTTCTGTTTTGTACTAACAGAGGGTGTTTATCCAGAGCTTAGTCACCCAGTACTTAAAAATGCAATAGATCTTGATGCTACAACATGTCGTAGAATGATCCAGATGTTGTTTTTCTACCTCTTTACTATTGGTTTTCAATCTATTTATGGATATATCTATGGGTTCATATGTTGTAGTATGTTGTTGCATTTTGATTGTTCATTTATTTTGAGTCTGTTATTTATTTATTTGTTAGTTTATGTTGTGTTGTTGTAACCAAATTATCCTCTCTTAAACTTTTAGGATGTTGTAGTGGGGACACTGCATATTCTAAAGTTTGGGGAAGGAATGGATTTGGTAGTGTTTGTGTTATGTTTGTAACTAATTATTAAGGCTTGTTGGCTGATGTGAAACCCATTGAGGAATGAATTGCATGATGTGTACCTTAGGATGAATGTGACTCTTATCTCTTTTTTACAAATACCCTGTAATGTGAGGGAATTTGGGTGATTTGAGTGTAAGGTGAGGCCTAACACTGATTATTGACCAAAGCTTGTTTAAATTGGATAATGAGAGGGGGTGATTAAATATCTAGCCAAAAGGATTAAGTTCGAGGATGGGCCAAATGTTGTTCGATTTGCTTGAAAACCAATGATATCAATGTGCATCCTTTCAATAAAAAAAGAGAAAAGAAAATAAGAAGCCAAGAAAAGTAAAAAATTAATAAAGAATAAAGAGTTGTTTTGTTGGGTAACCAGGTAACTTTATCATAGATGTTGTTATTTACGTAAAAAGACAAAATAGCATAAAAAAAAGTGAAAGAGACAAAAAAGAAGCAAAAAAATGTGAATAAATGTGCATAAATGAAGCAATTGTTCAAAGTGTTGTCAAGTCTAAGCCCATTTGTTTCTCCCACTAATTTATCATTATTGTGTATGTTCTCTCTTGTTCGAAAAGGAGGAGTGAGTTAGGAATACTTTTGGGTGGAGGGTTAATCCAATCTTTTGGGTTATCTTGTATTTTCAAAGCATGTTTCAGGGTAATGCACACATATTTTGATTGAGTTGGGGTGATCACGAATCTTTAGTGATAAAAAGGGGTTTGCTTGAATTGAGTAAGTCTGAGAGTTGATCTTCATGTTGAAAAATCCTTTTAAGATTGATTTTTGTTTGTTTGAGTCTATTTTGTTGTGTTGGTTTTAGACTCTCCTGTGATGCTCTTAGTATGTTCATCAAATTCAAGTTTTGTTTCATTTTTTCTTTTTCTTTTTCATCACTCGAAGACGAGCAATGGTTCAAGTTTAGGGTGTGATAACTCTTAGAAATAAGAGTTATCTATCCTTTTTAAACTTGAATTTTCAATGCTAGAGTGGATTAAGTGTTTAATGTGTGTGATTTAATGTTGCTTAGGATAGTAGGTTGAAAATGTGTTAGCTTCTGTTTTTAGGATTTTTAGTGTTGATTTAGTGGAAATTTTGTGGTTGGTTTATTGTGCAGAATTGAACAGTGGAATACTTGAAGGAGTGCTCCAGATGCTACTGCATCTGGGTGCAAGTCTCACTACAGAAAGAAGTAAGTGGCACTTATTTTATCTCTCCTAATTTGGTCTCATGTGCAGAAACTTGTACTTCAGCACTAGATAAGGACAACGAGGTGGTCCCCACCAAATACATAAGGATATTTTTCTTTTGTGAGATGGGCCATATATATGGTTTTTGCTGATGGATAAGTGTTTTGTCCAATTAGAGGGTAGAGAGGGACACATTCTATAGAAAAAACCCTAGGAAGAGACATTTTCTACTTTGCATCTCATTCTACACAAAAATCACACTCTCCACTTCTACACATCTTCCATATCCATTCTAGTCATCTTTCTCCATCCAGCCCATTTTTTGCACCATTTTTGGCCCATTTTACAATTTGATGTAAGCTGTAACAATGGCAGAATGTACAAAAACATCAGAAGTGCAGAAACAAGATAATGCTTGGAAGAAGAGGCCACTCACTTGAAAAAGTTGTTGGCTTATTTCTTCTCTTAGCTATTTATTACTTCTACATTGTTGAACTTCATTTAACTTTTGTAATGTCTCTAAACTTGGTCCCCATTTTCATTTTTGTTATTTTTAAGTTCATCATGAGCTAAATCTTTAAAGCTAGGATGCAATGACATTGTAATGAATTTTATGGGTGACGATTTGCTATGGTTTTATGTTCAGTTCTTTTGATCAAAGTGTGTCATATATGTTGTTATTGATCAACTTAGTTTGAGATAATAGCTCACTAAATGTAGGAAGAGTTTAGTTAGTGGAACTCTTTGGATGATATGGATAAATTCAATTAATTGGAAAGCTGATTGGAGTTGAATAGAATAGCAATATGTATTCATTCCTATAAGGTAACAAATAATGATTATTAGAAGGGAGTGTAACTACTGCAAGCTTAGGAATAAGGAAAGCTTTGTGAAACTCTGCTAAAAAGTGACGGTAAATCACATTATATTACACTTTACACCTAGTTGATGTAGCTTTGTGAAACTTTGTAAGGATTTTCACTCTCATTGACCACTTTTAAATTACTGTTTTAATCACATCCGTTTAATATATTACTTGCTACTTTTGTCTCACTAACTAGATTAACTAATTTGGGAATTTTTAGAGTTAACCATTTAACACTCCTCGTGGGAACAATCTATACTCATACTTTTTTACTTGTCAAGATTGTGTATAATTTAACATTGTACACAAATCATTGCAACAGAAGAATATACAAGGTAGAAAAAAGAAATACATCAAAATATTCCTAGATCTACACAAGTTGGAAAGGCTGAGGTAAAGAACATGTTGTGCTAGCCAAAGGCCATGATGATAGGGAACTTCCTACCAACTGATCACTTTGCCAAAGACACTACAATTAGGAAATCACAACTGCCTATGTCGAGGAAACCAAGATGTAGTGCTCGTCTTGCCGAGACATCAGAAGCTATTCAGTCCGGCGGAACATCCCTAACAAATACACTCTAGCCCAAAGAGGCTGAATTTCAACATGCAAACTTCACACGCAGTGGCAGAGCTTGACAAATACTTTTTAGGGAGCAAAGAATTTAAGTTATATATATGTTTATATACTCATCTTGTAACATATTTACTTGCTGGCGTGGTTGTTTAGTTTGCCTATATTTTTCAGATGGAACGGGTTCGAATCCTTCCTATAGCAGTTTTGGGTGTTTTTTTTGTGTAAGAAAATTGAATGGAACGCAAAAAAAGTCTTACATAGGAATCAAACTACATCTCTCCAAATGCAAAAATCACATTCTACCGCTGTGCCATAGTTTATTTTGGACTATAAGCGGCAAGCATTACAAATATATATGTTAAAAGTAAAAAACTGAGGGGGAGCCAAGGCTCCTCTATGTCATTGAGAAGCTTCTCCCCTGTTCACACACCATATGGGTGGAAGGATTGCTGCTACATGCCTCCAATGAAGAGTGAGATAGTTCAGTGCACATATAAACTTAAGGAACATCAGCTTCATCATATAAGCCATCATAGGCAAATTGTACAACTCACTTTCACCATTGAGTACTACATAAATATGCTGGAATAAGCCATCGGATTTATCTGAGGACTCAACAATGAGACGAAATTGCATCCTTCAAAGAGAAAGAATACAAGGATACAATGAGAAGAGAGCAGCCCAAGAGGCCTGTTAATAGGATGTTAAGCATTAATTAATACTGCACAGATGCACCAACCTGGACGAGGGCCATCATTGCATATAATTATGACATTAAAATTGCGATGACCAAAATCTGTGCTATGTCGCCTAGAAAACATCATTCATTAGCCCACTTATAAACACTTGGGTGGTAACATCTCAGCATCGAGCTTCAGACAAAGCCAACTCACTTCGACTCGGTACCGAGTTGAGGGGACAACTGATCCAGGCGTGAATAACGGTCTAATAAAAGATAAACTTAGACAAGTGACTAAGAGGTAATGTAACACCCTGCCTAATTTAATGATTTAGTTTTATTAATTTAGACATTCTTATGTTTTAAATTGATTGTTGAGTGATTAAATTGGGTGTCATGAATTAATTAGGGGTGTGTATATAATAAGGGCATTATGAGAGTTTTGGACAAAAGGAAGGACTATTAAGTACTCTACCTATTATAGTGAGGGGCAAAATGGTCCAAGTGAGAAATACTCATTTTTCTCCCCTTTCCCTTTTGTCTTCCACGATTAGCTCCCCCCTTCCCCCCCATTCTCTTCATCTTTCTTTTTCTTCTTTCCTGCACCCAAGAGAGAAAATAGGAGAAGGTTAGGGGTCAAGGGTTTTTGGGAAAGAAAGTAGTAAAAATCCTTCATTCCTAGCATTAAGACGAAGATTGAGAGTGGTGGTTTAGTATTTAGTGGAAGATTGAAGTGCCTTAAGCTGCAGAAAAAAGGGGAAAATGCATAGGGGAAGGAAGAAGGAAGAAGAATCAAGTTTTCAACCTTTTAACCTCAAGTCCTTGAAGATTTTAGTGTGAGTTCTTATTCTTTAGGTGTTGGGCACCCATAAGTGTCACATTAGGGTTTCTCTTTCTCTTTTGCTTTATATGATTTGCTTGACTTCAAATTGGGGTTGGTGAAAATTATGATGAAGGGGATTGGGTATTATGAGTGTTGATGATTTTTAGATGAGTTTGTTATGTTTTTATCATGTGTTTATTTGAAATTCATGTATTAAATGTGTTGTCCTTCCATTTGTTATGCCTAAATCCTTGAGTTTGAGCTTTGTTTTCATTGGAAATTGGCTTGGAATGAGTGGAAACCATGGTTGTACAAGTTGGAGAGTGGAATGCATAAGTTATGCAGAATTCTGCAGGAGGAGTACTGGAAGCGCTGTTGATGGCGCTGGAAACGCTGGTCTCACCGAGCTGATTGCAGGAAAAAGGCTAGGAGCACTACTGATAGCGATGGAAGCACCATCATCAGCGCTGGAAGCACTGCTAACCCAGTTTTTGCCTGTTGTTTCTAATTCTGTCGAATACCTTACTTATGCTCTATATGTTTTTTATCCTTATACCTAAGGATGACCTAGGGCTATTGTTTTTTATGAATGAGTGTTGTTGCTTGTCATATTCTTTTAAGAGGAGATGACAGTATAGTTAGGCTCGTAGGACGCCACTTGCAGGTTATAGACGTCTAACCATCCATATCGTAGATACGTTGATCGGGGTCTATGACTAAGCATACGACAAAACCCGGTAATGTAGATTCCCGGTCAAATAATGATTTAACCCTATGGCAATATGTCAGTCATGTTAAGTTTCAATGAAAGACTGATTATATGTTCTTATGTGAAATTTTTTTGCATCTCATACCTCATTTATTTTTCTTAAAAATTTATATGATTCGACGAGAGATGGTGTGGAGTCCGGGAAGGACTCATTGAGATTTTATCTCACTCTTTCTCTTTATTGTTTCTGATAAGCAGGTAGCCAAAGATGATTGAAGAGGCTTGGATACCAAAATCTTCATGTTTTGTATTTTGAATCATGTAACTAGTTCTAAGTTATTTGATACAAAATACTAGTATTTTGTATTAGACCTCTTAGATGGTTATGTAATTTAAAAATATGATGTGTTTCCCTAGTGGAAGTATGAACCTTGTGAATTTTTAACTTGATGTAATATCTAAGTTTAAATTCTCTTGGAAATCTCTGTATCAAATGCTTAATGTCTTACTTTCAATTAAATTGAACGTATGGCTATTACAGGTAACACCGACAATATTGGTTTGAAGAAGCCCATACGACATCAAGAAAGGTCACCATCAGGGAGACCCTCGAGTAAAAGAGAAGGAAGGTCAACAGGCGACCTTAAGTAAGGATGATCATACTTCCTCATTAATGATACTGGCAGAGGAAAATTCTAATAAAACACAAACAGTACCTAAGAGAGATAGGTATCCCAGTCATAGCGGATACCCACCCCAATACAAGCATATGGTCTAGTGTCGAGGTATGACATCAGCACATGAAAACAACAACTTGGGCCCACTTGGGTCAACTCTATATAAAGGGAATCACATATACAAAGATATATTTTTTTTGTCTATTCTGTAAGCATAAGGCTAATGCTCAAACTAACTTGAGCGTCAGAGTGACTTTCTAGGTATCTATCCCCGCTGCTTTCAATCAGACCAGGCCGAAGGAAATTTTTCATGAATCATACAAAGGAAGGGTCAATCCAATCCTAAGCCTACTAAAGAATCAGAATAGAGTCGAGTTAAAAACCAATTTAGCAACATTTTGATTAAACACTTTTTGTTATAACATTTGCATTTAAAAGCAAAAAATTAAATATTTACAAACACTTCGAATAGGCCTTATGATAGCTGATTTGAATATGGGACTAAACTCTTTGTAAAGATAAATATTAGGTTTTTTGCGCATTAAAATATTTTAAAATTTTAAAGTTATATGTTACAATTAAAAACATAATATTTAATAGATAAAATATTAAAAAATTATGATACATACATATATCTATATATATACACACATATATACATATAGGAGAGAAATATATATATATATATTATAAAAATGTGCATTTAAAAACCAAGACTAAAGAAAATTTAGTTTAAAATGCACACCCGATTCATTTGAAATAAATATGTTCCTCCATCAAAGTCTTTTCTGGTGTGGAGAATCATGTTAAAATTCAAGTGTGAGTGGTTAGTCTCACATTGGCTAGGATTGAACTAAGTGAAGGATATATAAGAGAAGTGACCTATATACCCAATGCCTTAAGGTTTTGGGTGGAGATGTGGTCCTTGTCCTTAGCCCGTTGTTGCTCTCATGTGCTCTCCGGACTCCCCAACAACTGGTATCTAAAGCCTCAGGTTCGGTGGGATATTAAATTCTTAGTATGCTCTGAATAGCACGTGGGCATTGGTTAGCATTGATGCAAGGTTTGTTGTGAGATTATGTCGATGGCTGAAGAACTTCCTGAGAAAGCCAACATAGAAGTTGCACCATAATTTTTCAGCATAGTTTTTCGACATGTAGAAATTCTTGGAGTTGTTTAGCTCCAAGTGAAGTATACTCTTTATGGTGGACTACGATAGTTCTTTTGAACCATGATTGTCGGTGTAGACAGTGAAAGCGAAAGATGTATCCATTTCAATCAAGGTGGAGATTGTTGGAGTTGATTGGAATGAAACATCTTGGAACAAGTCCCACATCACCCAGGATGGTTAAAGAAGAGGGAGGCCAATGCTATATATATTGACTCAAGTTCTTCGTTACAAGATGCACCAGTCGAAAACACTTTAAGCTTGTATCTGACTTTTTTCTTTCTCTTATATTCTTGTCTTAGAGTGTTGCGAGTGTAGTTCAGATATTTGCTTTGGAGAGTGTGGGTGTACTGGGGTCGTGGGGTGTTTGAGAAAAGTCTATGTTTTGTAAAAAATTTCACATACTGTTATTCTCTGGTTGTCATTAGACAGTGTTCGTGGTTTTTTCTTCGCTGATGAAGTTTTTCCACGTTAAATTATTGTATGGTGATTGTGTTCCTTTGTCTGAAGCACAGGTACGGCGAAATGGGCGACGAACTCGTACCGGCACGCGGCCGGATACTGCACGCGTACCTCACGGGTACAATACGTGCAGAAAGTGCACCGCGTTTTTGGAACATAGTACGCTGGGTCCGCACGGCTTGACGGTTCGGCACGATCGAAAGCTTAAAAACTTGGATTTCATCCTAAATCAGGTCAGGTCACGCGATTTTAGCATCTGAAATATAGGGATTTTTAATTTTGTTTTAAAAAAAAAGGATTACCTCACTATTTGGCTTCTCCTCTTCCATATTTTCCTGGTTTGCCTTCTCTTCCATCTTCTCTTGCTAGGTTTTTGTTTTTCTTTTCCCCTACCGGTCGGCGGTCGTTGTTGCTGTCGCTGTGTTTTGCCATCGTTTCTACTTTCTTCTTTCTGGCTTTTGGTGTTTCACGGACTCAAGGTTGGCGTTTCTTCTTTCTTCTTTCTGTCTTTTCGTGTTTGACTGGGTTGAACAAAACACAAGCACACAAGCACTGTCTGCAAGGTTTGAAAATCTGCTATATTATATTATTTGTTTTTTCACTTTTTTTGGTGATCGCACACAAGCACTGTCTGCAAGGTTTGAAAATAAAATATTATAGTTGTATGTAGAAAGATGGTCCTCTGTTTGTGTCGTCCACCAATACTTTAATAGTTTAATATTATTTAAAATCCATTTGGTGATCGCACACATTTACTTCATTACTTACTTGTATTTTTAATCCTTTTTATTGTACTAGTTTAATAATTTTAATTCTATTTTTTTAATTTTTGAATTGCATATTTTGCTCTACAGATGTTTTCGCAACAACGTAACAATAATGATAATGGGTCTGGAAGTGGCACAATCAATTCTTCCACACCTTTAACTGATAAATTTACATCTGGAACCAGAAGTGTTGAAAAAAGTAGTCCTCTTTGGGCTTATGTGACCTTGTTGCAAACTAAAAATGAGGGAAAAAGGAATGCAAGTTGGCGTTGCAACTATTGTAATAACAAATACAAGAGTTCTTACTCTAGAGTGAAAGCTCATTTATTGAGAGAAAAGGGACATGGGATAGCCATTTGTCCACAGGTAACAAGTAAATATATCATAGAGATGATAGAACTTGACAAAGAGGCTACTGAAAAAGCAAAATCTGTACAAGTTCCTTTGCCTACTGGAACTACATGTTTGAATCCACCTGTTGATATGAGTAAGAAAAGAAGAGGCACCGATGGACCTTTAGCAAAGGCATTTAATAATGAAGCAAGAGAACATCTATCAGCTGAAATAGGTAGACTAATTTATTATGGTAGTTTGCCATTCAATGTTGCCAGAAATCCTTACTTTGTTAGTGCATTTTCTTATGCCGCAAACACTAATCTCTCGAGCTATGTTCCTCCTGGCTATAATGCCATAAGAACTACCATGTTGCAGAGAGAGAAAGCTAATATATTGAAGTTACTCCAACCTATCAAAGACACTTGGCCAGAAAAGGGTGTGAGCATAGTTACTGATGGTTGGATTGATGCACAAAGAAGACCATTGATTAACTTTATGGCAGCCTCATGTTCGGGACCCATGTTCTTAAAGGCTGTTGATGGGTCAGGCGAGTACAAAGACAAACATTTTATTGCTAATCTGATTTTGTCTACCATTGATGAGGTTGGGCCACAAAATGTTGTCCAAATTATTACTGATAATGCGCCTGTTTGCAAGGCTGCCGGTTTAATTGTTGAATCTATGCATCCTCACATTTTCTGGACACCATGTGTAGTGCACACATTAAACCTTGCTCTCAAAAATATTTGTGCACCAAAAAATACAACAAACAATGACGTTGTTTACAGTGAGTGTCAATGGATCCCGGCTACTGCTGAGAATGCTTTATTCATTAAAAATTTTATTATGAATCATTCAATGAGGCTAGCCATGTTTAATCAATTTGTGGATTTGAAGCTACTTGCAATTGCTGAGACTAGATTTGCCTCAACCATTATTATGTTTAAAAGGTTCAGAACAATTAAGCATGATCTCCAAACTATGGTGGTTAGTCAGCAATGGTCTCTCTATAAAGATGATGATGGTGGTGAAAAGGCTACAGTTGTGAAAGAAATGATTTTAAATGAAGAATGGTGGCGTAACGTTGATTATATTTTAAGCTTTACAAAGCCAATATATGACATGCTTCGTTCTTGTGATACTGATGAGCCAAACCTTCATTTGGTTTATGAGAAATGGGATTCGATGATTGAGAAAGTGAAATCAGTAATATATCGACATGAGAGCAAGGAGTTAAATGAACATTCATCCTTTCATGAAGTGGTGCATAACATCTTAATCGCTAGATGGACTAAAAATTACACACCTCTTCATTGCTTGGCTCATTCACTCAATCCTAGGTAAAGTTAATGAACTTGTAGGTTTCAATTTATTTTACGTTTTTCTTTCAAATTAATAATTTATATCTTGTATAATAGGTACTACTGTAGGCAATGGCTTGATGAAGCTCCAAATAGAGTTCTCTCGCATAGGGACAACGAGATTTGTATAGGGAGAAACAAATGCCTAAGGAATTACTTTGCAGATCCAAAAGAAAGACAAGAAGCAACAACAGAATTTGTTAAATTCTCAGGTGCTGAAGGAGAGCTTAGTCAATTTGATTCCTTGCAAGATAGGTGGAACTTGAAACCAAAAGAATGGTGGGTCATGTATGGAGCCTCAATCCCTAGACTTCAATCTATTGCCTTGAAGCTCCTCTCATAGCCAAGTTCTTCCTCTTGTTGTGAGAGAAATTGGAGCACATATTCCTTTATCCACTCATTGAAAAGAAATAGGCTTCATCCCAAGAGAGCTGAAGATTTAGTTTTTATTCATACAAATCTTCGTCTCCTCTCAAGGAAGACTAAGAATTAAAATGAGGGAGAGACAAAAATGTGGGATATTGGTGGAGATGAATGGGATACATCTGATGGGGCTGGTATTCTTGAAGTTGCTAGTCTTTCTCTTGATGAACCAGAGTTGGAGGCTGCTCTTTTTACTGATGATGGGCAAGGAAATACTGATATTGATACCGTTAGAGTTTGATTTCAGTAGTGATGTTTAGATCTTGATACTGTTAGAGCATTATTGATTTTGTTAGTGTTAGAGCATAATTTTCGTAGTCATGATTTCTTGGTGAAGATTTTTGTCTTGTTTAATCATATAACATTTTGGTTTTTTTATTTTATATATATATATATATAATTTAAAAAAAAAACTCGACGTACCCGTACCCTAGTTTTTTTAAAAATGCCGTATTCCCGTACCCGTATCCGTACCCGTACCGGATATGTACTCGTACCTATGCAACATAGGTTCCTTTATTTATCTATGTCGCGTTTTTCCCAACAAATCATACACAACCAAATGCCTACGGATGAATGTCTTAGAACGAGAGGTTGTTGTCTTGTTTCTATTTGCAATTTGTGCTTATCAGATGTTGAATCTACTGCATGCTCATCTTTTCCTCAACTGCCCCTTTGCGGTTAATTTATGGAACTGGTTTGGTAATATTTTACAAAGGAAAATTAACCGAAATTCTATGTTGGCACTAGTGCAAAAACTACCTTTAATCGCGGTTTTTTTGGACTTTTAACGCCGGTTTTCAATCCGGCGTCAATGCTTCCGACGTTGTAAGTGTAAACATGTAACGCCGGTTTTTAAACCGCGGTTATAAGTAAGTTTTAATCGCAGTTTTTAACAAAAACGGCGTTAAATCCTGACGTAAAAGGACCAAAAAAATTGAAAAAAAGAAAAAATACTTATAACCGCGGTTTTTTAGTGAAAACCGACGCCGTAGGTCACTTTTGACCGCGGTTTTATAACAAAACCGCGCCAGTATGTCACTTTGAAAATTTGAAAACGAAAAACAGTTTTAACCGCGGTTTGCGGAAGCGGGCGCCAGAGGTCACTTTTAACCGCGGTTTTTAACAAAACCGCGCCAGATGTCACTTTGAAAATATGAAAAAAAGTTATAACCGCGTTTTAGTGAAAACCGACGCCAGAGGTCACTTTTGACCGCGGTTTTATAACAAAACCGCGTCGTATGTCACTTTGAAAATTTGAAAACGAAAAAGCTTTAACCGCGGTTTTACGGAAACCGCGCCAGAGGTCACTTTTAACCGCGTTTTTAACAAAACCGCGCCGTATGTCACTTTGAAAATATGAAAAAAAAAAAGTTATAACCGTGGTTTTTAGTGAAAACCGACGCCAGAGGTCACTTTTGACCGCGGTTTTATAACAAAACCGGCGCCAGATGTCACTTTGAAAATTTGAAAACGAAAACAGCTTTTAACCGCAGGTTTTCAAAAACCGGCCAGTAGGTCGCTTTTAACCGCGGTTTTTTAGGAAAACCGGCGCCGTAGGTATAATTTTTTTTTTTATAAATTTTTTTAAATTTCCCGGTACCAGGATATAAACAATATCCACACAGAATTCACAAACATAACTGGTCAAAAGATTTATCCACACAGGATATATACAATATTCACAAACAGAATTCACAAAATATAACTTCCAAAACAAATAAAGGCATTGATCCACAAAGGCATAACACATGATACATTTATCCACAAAGGCATTGAAGGATGTAAACTATGAAGAGCAATTAAAGGCAAAACAATTATCTAACATAAGCAATAGTACAAAAACAATTCATTCAAATTTTATCGCACCATGTCATTTTTTTTGTATTGCTTTTCTTGTTCGGCGTCTTGGTGGTTCTGGGTTTAGATTTTGCTCCTCAATCTTAGTCACAAAAAAGCGTGCCCAAGTTTTTCGAATCTCAACAATTTCTTCAGGACTGTATGGGTTACAACCATCGAATAACTACAAGTTCAATTCAAAAAAGATCTAATTAACTAACTTCAAATATTGTAAGGTATAAAAAAGATCAATTAACAAGTTAAGAAATGTTTTATTACCAAATCCCATCCAGATGTAATCCTCATTGTGACAATGGACAACATGGTCTTCATGACATAGTAGCCACACGCCCATGAGTTGTCTTGGTGAGGCCCCTACAAATGACAATATAAATTACTACAAATTATGTATACACATAACTAATACGCCTTTTAATACGTAAATATCATATAAAGACAACCTACTTACCATGAGTATGTTCCAATTAGGCTTCTTTTCTTGTCCCAGACCTTTTTTACTATTATAATCCACCATAGCTCTGATAAAATAATATAAGTTATATATATAAGATAAATACATATATGACATCACAAGTATGACAACTAAATTAAAAGTTTACCCCTCAAGGACACGCTTAATCTGTAGGCTTGGCCTTTGATGAAGTGAGCATATCCAGACAATGAGATTATGTTTAGGACAAATGGCAATCAACTGCCAATGATTGCTAGGTAACAACAATAAATGTATATTAGAAACACATAATGAAAAACGTATGCTATGAATAAAAGTGTACTCACTTGTGCACGTGCGGTCCTAAGAAAACATCTTTGTCCTGCTGAATTAGCTTATCCAGTATGTAAGCTTGAATAGAGTCATTAGGCTGTTTTGGGTTGGGCTTGACAACCATCAACGTTGGATCCAAGAATCCATATACATCACTGATGTTGTTCTGAATACATATACGATGCAGATACCTAGGAGTTGAAACAAAATAATGTTAATTATATATAATTGATACAAAGTTGTTAAAAATATACAAATATGTTAATTAATACTTACGAGGACCATAATTGCAAGTGTTGATTGGCAAGCCAGAAGTCATCACCGAGCGACAGGTCCGTTAAGTCCTTCGCGAAAATGTAAAAAATTGGAAGATCATCATGCTCTAAGGTAATCCCAACTTGTCCATTGGGAAGATCAAAAGCCATGTGACCAATGCGTCTTAAAATGTCATCGTTAGGATCCTCCTCATTTTCCTGGCGAACAACTATCCTTGGCCGACATGCGCAGTGGCTTTAGGAGAAGGCACTATATTCTGAGTTAGTTGGGCTTCCACATCTGACTTGAACTGGGATTTGTAAGCTTCAAACTTAGCTTCAAACATTTGACTAAGGTCCTGCATGAGCTGATGTCTCATGGCATCGACCACCACTTGCTTTGACCGATCAAGGTGAAATTCCTCCAAAGTATCTCTTAAAGCCCACACCTCAACCAGCAGTGCGGACACGACCATAATGCTCCGGTGGTCCAAGGGCAGGAGTCAAGATATCTTGACGTCCAGTTGGAATAAAAGTACCCTGAGATTCATCTTCAACCAATGACTCCTACAACCAAATTCAATCACAGAATTCGTTGATCAGTCGACCTAAATTGGTTACAAATCACATAATATTAAATAAGGCAGATACACTTACAATTTTAGAAGCAACTGAGGCCACAACATCAGATGTATAAGATCCTGATGGTTTTGTTCGAGCCATAGCCCATAGCTCATACCGGTTTGGTTTTGGAGGGGATTCCAAGGCTTCATCTCCAGCCTCTTCCTGCAAGGCTTTCTTTTTGTGTGCTATTATATTCTTCTCAAGTCTATCATAACCCCCACGAGACAATAGGTGGGGGTAGATATTCTTTGCAAAGATTTGTCTTTCCACTTTTCTCTTTTTTCATTTACAAATAACGTAACACACCACAAAATAAAATAAGTAAAAAATTATATTAGCCAAGTTAAAAACATAATTCAAACTAACCGTAAACGCTTCTTCCGTGCGGCTCCTAACAAACTCATTCCATATGTCCTCCGAAAGGAAATTATACTGACAAGGATTTGTGCAACTATTTTTGTCTCCTTTCCCAAATATAAATGTCCTGGAGAGTTTAGACTTAAAGTCCTTCTAACGCCACCCGCATAGGACAACCATCGGTCCCTAAACTTTTTATCAAGGGAACATCAAATTTATCCTACAATACATAACAAAATGGTGGTGTTAGTAAATACATACACACAAGGATCAATAAAGCTAAATACAAATCTGTATACAAATAGAGATAAAGGTCAATACCATGACATCTTCCCATATCATATCTTTGGTTTTTTCAGGGACATCTCTCCATTTAGGTATCAGAATGGAGGTCTTGCTTCGTGCAATGTACGACAAATAAGTGCAGAAGCTAGCTGCATTATCACCATAAGGTCGCCCAGTATCTGGATCAAATTCAATAGAAAACTTCTTACCAGGAAGAAGTCTATTTTTCAATTGTGATGTAGTGGTAACACCTCTAGTCCTTTTTTTGGGGGACTCTGATGTGGATGGATCAGCCATATATGATGCCTGTTTAAACAAACAAATGTGAGAAACAATGTGAGATAATCTAACAAACATGTATCAATATATATAATTATAACGGATAATCTAACAGATATTAATTGTGGATAATCTAACAAACATGTAGTCACCTATAAAATTTTTTGGCAGTTAAGTTTGAATGTCCTCCAATATCCCTTCTTGATGATCATCACGAGTGGCATATACATCGTCTACTTCATTTTCATCATCGAAGATGGGTCTTTGTGTTGAGAAAGAAGGGGTGTCATTGATATCTAGTGTTGAATCTTGATTTTCATCACTCTCATGCATACTTCTTCTTTGGAGAACCACATACCACCTTTTGTTAGAAGGATCCTTGACATAAAACACTTGTTTTGCATGAATTGCCATGATGGAAGGCTCATCCTTATAACCTACCTTATCAAGATCCACCATTGTAAAACCTAATTCATCGGTTTGTACACCACCGCTATCAAGTAACCCACTTACATTTAAAAACAGGCACTTTGAATTTATTATAATCGATCTCCCAAATCTCTTCAATGACCCCAAAGTAGGCTATGGATGCCAGAACGGGGTTTTTATCCTTTGAACTAGAGAAATGCATAGAAGAAGCCATAACCATAATCCCACTGTTTTGTACGGTGCTCTTGTCATCCTGTGACTTTGTATAAAAAGAAAATTTGTTGATATCGTATCCTCTCGACGTCAAGACATTAAATTTAGGATCATGTGCTAGCCATGTTAATTTCTCAGAAGCAGTATCATCACTCAAAACCTGTTCTTTAAACCAAGGTATGAATGTCTTGTTATGCTCCTTTAACACCCAATTTTCATTCATTCGAGGATTTTTGGCCTTGACATGATTTTTGTGAGCAGACAAGTAAGGTTCAACTTCATCAATATTATTCAATATATACGAATGTGCTTGCAACACTTCCGCTCGACCCATGCTCTTAGTTTTTAGACCTAGTGTGCCCTTACCTTCACATCTTCCCTCATGACGAGACTTGGGAAGCCCTACAGTGCCGCTCGACAAATAATGAACAAAACTCAATGGCTTCTTACATTACGCACCTTTCAACAATAGATGCTTGGGACGATATAGATTCTTCACATACCCTTTCAATATTTTCATGTATCGCTCAATAGGGTACATCCACCTTAAATAAACCGGCCACATACTCTAATCTCTCGACTACATGAACAATTAAATGAACCATGATGTCAAAAATGATGGAGGAAAGAACATCTCCAATCGACACAAAACGATAGCAGCCTCATTTTCCAACTCGTCCAATTTCGAGGGTCAATAGCTTTGCTACATCTGCATTGAAAAATAAACACAATCTAATTATGGCATGTCGAACATTTTTGGCAAGATGCCACGAATAGCCACCGGTAGTAATTGTTGCATCAAGACGTGATACCATGAGATTTTAAGCCAACTAATTTGAGATCTGTCATTGATACAAGACTCTTTATATTTGAAGAGTAACCTGTGGCACTTTCACACCACGTAGACACTGCAAAACCTTTTTTCTCTTCCTTTGACAATGTATGACAAGCTGGTGGCAAATATGTCTTGTTACCTCTTGGCTGAGGAGCTAACTCCTCTCTTATACCCATGGCAACAAGGTCTAGACGAGCATTCACTCCATCCTTTGTCTTGCCCTGAATATTGAGAAGCGTACCGATTACACTATCACACACATTTTTCTCCACATGTATCACATCAATACAGTGTCTTACATCAAGACTTGACCAGTATGGAAGATCAAAGAACACTGACCTTTTCTTCCATATGTTTTTCACAGAAGAATGTTTTTTCCTCTTGTTTTTCCCGTACTTAACATTGATGGAGTTCACCCGTTGATAAACTTCTTCTCCGGTTAAAGCTTTTGGAGCAATTTCGTTCTCTTGACATCCATTAAAAGCCTTTTTCAACCTGCGATACGGGTGATCACGTCTCAAAATCTTCTATGCCCAAGGTAACAAGTCTTCCTCCCATTTTTCAGTTGAAAGAAACATGTGCCATCTTCACAAATAGGGCATGCTTTATGCCCCTTAACACTATACCCGGACAAGTTCCCATATGCTGGAAAGTCATTGATGGTGCAAAACAACATGGCACGCAACTTGAAATCTTCACCTGAAAACCTATCAAAGACATCAATGCCTTCTGCCCACAATATTCTCAAGTCATCAATCAAGGGTTTTAGATAAACATCTATGTCATTTCCCGGTTGTTTTGGACCTAAATCATCATAGATAGCATAACGTACTTGCGCTTCATGCACAACCAAGGAGACAGGTTATAAATTACTAAGAGAACAGGCCATGAACTATGGATGCTACTTAAGTTACCATATGGATTCATTCCATCTGTAGCAAGTCCAAGCCTAAGGTTTCTTGGCTCATTGCCGAACTCCGGAAACAATGAATCAACTCTCTTCCATTGCAAAGAATCGGCCGGATGGCGAAGCTTTCCATCACATTTCCTATCATCTGCATGCCATCTAAGGTTCTTTGCATCATTTATATTGGCGAACAGTCGCTTAAACCTTGGAATAATTGGAAGATACCATAACACCTTCGTAGGAGGACCATTTTTGCTCACATCATCACAACTATCATCACTGTCCTTCTTTTTGTAGCGTGGTGTATTACACTTGGGACACTCTTCTTTGTCTTCATGCTCTTTCCAGTACAATATGCAATCCTTCGGGCATGCGTGTATTTTCTTATACTCCACACCCATCGGACATAATATCTTCTTCGCTTCATAATTACTTTTCGGCAATGTGTTCTCTATCGGAAGCATGTCATTCAACAGTTTAAGCAATTCAGTAAAGCTCTTGTCACCCACCCATTTATCGCCTTTCAGATTGAACAATTTCAAAGACACCGACAACCGTGGTGAAATTTTTGCGATCGGATACAGAGGTTCTTCCTTGTCGCTACATAGAGTTTCATACACATGTGTCCGCTGAAAAGACTCTGGTCCAATATCACGAATCATGTCCTCTAGTCGATCGTCCATATCTACATCAACTTCCTCTCTTGTGGACACACTTGGCTTGTTTAACACTTCACCATGCCAGGTCCATGTCGTATATCTTTGCCAAATCCCAAAAGTACGAAGATGATTCCGTATCTCCTCAACATTTAATTTTGGTCCCTTCAAACATTTAACACAAGGACAACAGAAAGTTGTTTGATTGGGAAAATTTGCTTGGGAAAATTGTAAGAACTCTTCGACCCCGCTCTTATACTCATCACCTAAACGATGTTTTTGCATCCAACTACGATCCATAACTGTGTTCTGAAATAATATACACACACTTTAAAATGCTTAGATATTTAACTAATATTGACATGTTTGTATATAGTGTGCTATTCACAAACTCATCCACATCAATTAATTGTTCATCATTCTGAAACTTAATTAACAAAACTCACCCCAAAACCAAACCCATCATCAACAGAACCCCACAACCCACCAAGCCAAACCCAAAAAAGCTTTTCAAAAGAAGATCAGAACCAACCAAACCAGCAAAAGCAAAAGCAGAGATTATAGGAAAAACCCACATACCTTATCAGCAGAAGAACAACCCCATGATGGAAAAATCAGTGAGAACGATTCAGCGGTGACGAAGCAAAAAGCAGCAGCGAAGTCAGGGATTCGATGCGAATCCGCGCAGCAGTGCGGAGTGTCGCGACCTCACGGCGGAAAGGCGAGGAGTGACCGCCTTCACGGCTGGAGACCCGCGACGAAGGAAGAAGCAGCAGCGGAGGAGAGACAGGCCAAGCAAGGTGCAGCGTCGGTGGGAGAGAGACCACGAAGCAAGAGGTTCTTTCTCCTCCCTTGATGCGATCTCGACGAAACTGAGAAAGGTGAGAGGAAAACAGATCTGTTTTGGTGCAGAGGAAAGGGACGGCACAGAGGGAGACGAACGGCGCGAGGGAGACGACGGTGCAGAGGAGAGGGACGGCGCAGAGGGATACGAACGGCGCGAGGGAGAGGACGAAAATGGCAGACGGTTAGCGAGGGAGAGAGAGGTGACGGCGTGAATGAAAAGAGGGAGTGAGAGATTAATAGATATGGAGGGAAATTAATTTTAAAGAAAGGATACGACCGCGGTTTTTAGCTAAAAACCGGCGCCATATGTAGAGATACAACCGCGGTTTTAAGTTAAAACCGCGGTCGTATGTAACGCGAGACATATGGCACCGGTTTTACCCTAAAACCGGCGCCATAGGTCTCACAATTTTTTAACACTGGGTTAAACATATGGCGCCGGTTTTAGGGTAAAACCAGCGCCATATGTCTCGCGTTATATACATTCACGGATCACAACCATCTCTGTTTGCAAGTTGGCATGATCCCTGTCGAGGTTTCTGAACCGAAGTTGTTGTCGAAGTGGCGATGTCGTCGGTGACTTTGGCAACCGAATAGGTGCACCGGAATGCCATAACGAAGTTATAGCCTCGGGATGTAGTCAGGACATCGCACCTCAGGAGTTTGAGATTTACGTGGATGCCGACAAGATATGGTGCTCCCTGGTTGGACTTGACGTCGATCAATACTTGTTAGACATCAAAACTTGATTTATCACTCACGAGTCAACTCATAGATTGAATTTGTGGGAGCAAAGATGATAATGTTGCTCTCAGACATTGCTCTTTCCTGGATTTGTGATTCATATTCGCACGAAACTTGGTCGGCCACCTTCGTCTTCGTTGACCTCGGTGCCAATATCCAGATTCGTTCACTGCTTCATCGGCTGCCTCCGTCTTCTTTGACGTCGACGCTCGAATTCATCATGAACAAATGAATTAGTCACAAATAAAGGAAAGGTTTGAGTCTTACATCGGATCTGATGGCGGCGTCGGTCTCAAGCATAATGACATCGTGTGTCGTTGTAAACATGATCGCATGCTAAGGACATGGAGGACGGATCCTTAGAGAACCCACATCCAAACTCACAATGGAAGCACTCTAAATCAAGACATATGTCTCGCGTTACATACGACCGCGGTTTTACCCTAAAACCGCGGTCGTATCTCCAACACCTATGGCGCCGGTTTTAAGTTAAAATCGCGGTCGTATGTAACGCGAGACATATGGCGCCGGTTTTACCCTAAAATCGGCGCCATATGTTTAACCCAGTGTTAAAAAATTGTGAGACCTATGGCACCGGTTTTATGGTAAAACCGGCGCCATATGTTTCACAATTTTTTAACACTGGGTTAAACATATGGCGCCGGTTTTAGGGTAAAACCGGCGCCATATGTCTCGCGTTACATACATTCACGGATCACAACCATCTCTGTTTGCAAGTTGGCATGATCCCTGTCGAGGTTTCTGAATCGAAGTTGTTGTCGAAGTGGCGATGTCGTCGGTGACTTTGGCAACCGAATAGGTGCACCGGAATGCCATAACGAAGTTATAGCCTCGGGATGTAGTCAGGACATCAGTACCTCAGGAGTTTGAGATTTCTGTGGATGCCGACAAGATATGGTGCTCCCTGAAGTCGGACTTGACGTCGATCAATACTTGTTAGACATCAAAACTTCGGTTATCACTCACGAGTCAACTCATAGATTGAATTTGTGGGAGCAAAGATGATAATGTTGCTCTCAGACATTGCTCTTTCCTGGATTTGTGATTCATATTCGCACGAAACTTGGTCGGCCACCTTCGTCTTCGTTGACCTCGGTGCCAATATCCAGATTCGTTCACTGCTTCATCGGCTGCCTCCGTCTTCTTTGACGTCGACGCTCGAATTCATCATGAACAAACGAATTAGTCACAAATAAAGGAAAGGTTTGAGTCTTACATCGGATCTGATGGCGGCGTCGGTCTCAAGCATAATGACATCGTGTGTCATTGTAAACATGATCGCACGCTAAGGACATGGAGGACGGATCCTTAGAGAACCCACATCCAAACTCACAATGGAAGCACTCTAAATCAAGACATATGTCTCGCGTTACATACGACCGCGGTTTTACCCTAAAACCGCGGTCGTATCTCCAACACCTATGGCGCCGGTTTTAAGTCAAAACCGCGGTCGTATGTAACGCGAGACATATGGCGCCGGTTTTACCCTAAAACCGGCGCCATAGGTCTCATAATTTTTTAACACTGGGTTAAACATATGGCGCCGGTTTTATGGTAAAACCGGCGCCATATGTCTCGCGTTACATACGACCGCGGTTTTACCCTAAAACCGGTGCCATAGATCTCACAATTTCATCATTTAATTTCAAAAATGCCACCGCGTTATATGTTACGCCGGTTATCTGCAAAACCGGGGTTATAAATATGTATTTTAGGTGTATTTCGCACTAGTGTGGAGATCCTTGAAGTCTGTGGTCATAACTCGAGTAGTTAGATTAATGATATAATTGTTGCTTGTATTGTCAATATTGTTGCTACTATATGGCATTGTAGGAACAAAGTCCGTTTTGAGGACAAAATAATCCTATTATCAGCTGCTAAAAATCTGGTGTCTTATAATATCCGCCTAGCTAGAAACATTTCTTCTGGTTGTATGTCAGCTAGCATGCCCGAATTTCAAATATTAAAGAGCTTTTCGGTTACTAGTCATCCTCCGTGTGCTCCCATGATTATTCAAGTTGATTGGTTTCCTCCTATTCCTTATGGGATTAAATGCAATATAGATGGGGTAGCTAAAGGTGCTCCTTGACCTATTGGTTGTGGTGGTATTTTTAGAGATCGTAGTGTAGCCACACTTGGCTGTTTTTCTTTAAATGTTGGCATTTCTTATGCTTTTTAGGCTGAGTTATTTGGGGCTGTCGTTGAAATAGCTCATAAAAAGGGTTGGACTAATTTTTGGCTTGAATGTGATTCCACATTGGTGCTTGCGGTTTATGAATCTCCTTCATTGGTTCCTTGGAAGCTTAGAAATAGATAGTTAAATTGTATAGAAATCACTCGTCATATGAATTTTAGAATTTATCATATTTACCATGAGGGGAATAATTGTGCAAATAGACTAGCCTCTTATATTACTAGTACTGTTGGATCTATTTGGTGGGATTTAATTCCTAATTTTATAAGAGAAGATTTTTACCACAAAAGGTATTTTTTTTCAAGTCTTAGGTTCAAATAATTTTTCATGGATTTGGTCTGCGTCCCCTCATGATTTTGTATTTTTTATTATTTTTTTAATAAATTTGAGGTTTGGTGCAGATGATAGATAAAGACTAGGATGTCATACAAGATTCGAACCTAGCACTTCCTACTTAATACTACTCTTTCGGTATTTCAACCCAAATCACTGTGCATCCTTCGGGTGCTTTGTTCAACTATATTTGTTGTATTTTACTATTTCATTCAGCTTTTGCTCGGTCTACATGTCTCTGTCTTGTTTCGATTTTTTTTTTTTTTGATTGATCTCTCTTGTTTCGAATTTCTCTTTTGAGGATATTTTTAAATAATATTACTTTTTTTAATCTTATTTTTACATTTCCATTCTAGACTTTATTTTTTATGATAAAAAGTTTTTTTTTCTTATCTCTACTTTTTTTTTTATAAAAGAAAAGGGTATGTATAGCATGAGTATAGAAAAAGTTGCAGTAGGAACAAAAGCATGTTTGGACGCGATTGTTTTCTAGGAAATGTTTGCTTTTTCCTCAAAAAATTCTTTCAAATATTTAATAATAAATTACTTTTACTGTGAAATATTTTAATTCAGATGAAATTAATATTATTTTTTATTTTCTTTCTGAGATTATATTGTCAAACTTTTTAGATGTAGAATAATATTTGGCGTTATATAGCCTCGCCAAAATAAAGGTAATTTAAATAGTATTCGAGCTCACACAATAATATTTCGAAGTTTAGTTTTCTTATACAGAGTTTAATTCATATACACTGTATGTAAGTATGAAAAAATATTTTACACCGTCGTCCTTAATAAATTTAACTCCTCTAAAATGAGCAATTCACTTTAGAGTGTAAAGTAAATAATCTTAACTATTGATGGAAAAATCAAGGGGTTGATATTATATATACACGCATGACAAACTAATCCTTGATTTTCTCATTAATGGTTAAGATTACTCACTTTACACTTTACTTACTTTAAAGGAGCTAAATTTGTCCTTAATATATTGTCATTTCATTTAATGAATTTAAAAATAGATGACATGTCATACTCGTTAAATGATGTGATAACACATTAAATACATGTGTAAACCATTTTAACGGTGCATACAAATTAAATTATCATATATTGGTATAAACATATGGTTTCCTCGCGCTCAATAGGAAGACTAGTCTCTCGAGGCACGTTGGATTATATGAGCATTAAAATTCTCCCTAAAAATTTTTAACACTATTGCATTCATGATACTAGAATTCAAACCCGAAACCAAGAGTTAAGAATGAATAAACGCGTTTTGCTTATCCAAGCGCTCTATTTCTTTCTTTTACTTTTTAACTTGTGAATTTTTTCTTGGGTTAATACTTTTTTTGGTTCCTGTAATTTGAACAAAATTCGGTTTTAATCCATGTAAAATTTTTTTGTTTCAGTTTAATCCCTATAATTTAAGAATCTTTCACTTTTAGTCCCTATCGTCAAATCCCTATTAAATTACAGGGACTAAAAGTGGAAGAATCTTAAAATTACAGGGACAAAAAGTGGAAGAAAAACTCAACATTTTTAATAGGGATTTGATGGCAAGGACTAAAAGTGAAAAAATTTTAAATGACAGGAACTAAATCGAAACAAAAAATTTTGTAGTGACTAAAACCGAATTTCTATCGAATTATCGGAGCAAAAGGGTGTCAACCCGTTTTTCTTTAAACAATTTACCAAGCATTTTAGCCTGCAGACAGCAAGATGAAGAGAAATTCTATAAAGTAGTAATAATATAATAATGAACCAAATTCCATTTCAAAATGACCTTTAATTCCACTGTCTAATCAGCACCCCCTGAATTGTCAAAGGCGTCAACCATATTCCTCTTAGTCATCCTCTTGCTGTTCTCATTCTCTCACAAACTTACATCATTTTCTCTCTTCCCCTCCCAATATAAATACTCACAAGTTTTCAACCTTTTCTCCATTCATTCATTTCTATTACACTCTCTCCTTCACACAACATACACAGATTAATTACAACAACATAGCCAACACAACACACAGAAAATTCTTAGCATCAAACATATTATGAGTATTATTGTATAGTGAAGGCTGAAGCAACCAACACCAACACCAACAACAACAACAACAACATCATCAGTTTAGTTATTTGTTCAAGATTGATAACATATATATAAACCACCATGGCAGAAGAACAGTTTCAAGCAAGTGGAAACTGGTGGGAGAATCCAGCAAGAAACCAAGAAACTTCCTCCTTTGGTGGTTGGCAACAACAACAACAACATGATACCATGTCTGTCTCAGGTAGTTCTTCTGTGGTTTTCCATGATACACAGAAGCTTCAACCTCATCATGAGTCTGCTACTTCCAGCAACAACCCCAACTTGCATATGATGGGTTTGGGGCTTTCATCTCGATCCATGGATTGGAATCAAGCATCTTTGCTGTAAGTGTCTTCTATGTCAAGACAAAGAGACATCAACAAAATACACACCAAAAGTGGAAAAAAAGAAAAAACAAAAAAAAGTTGGATCTTTTCTTTTCTCTCTTCCCTTTTACTCATTCTTTCTTAGCTAAATAGAATACTTGTTCACAAAAGTTTTTAGTCGCTGCCGTAGTCACGTCACGATATGTGATATTGCGAATAATCGCAATCAAATTCGGCCAATACGACCTTAACCAAAGTCGCGTCGCGGTCACGGAAACATAAAAACAAAGATGTCACGGCCCAAATCGCGGTCGCGTTGTGATACGTGATATTGGGAAAAATCAAAGTCAGATGTGGCCGATGCAACCTCAATCATAGTTGCGTTGCGGTTGTAGAGACATAAAAACTATGATGTCGCGGCCCATATCGCAGTTGCGACTCGCGAGCCTTTTTTCAAAACCTTGATTGGTTGAATCCTAATGAGCTAACAAAAAGGTTTTAACTATGTGTGTTTGTTTGTTTGGTGCTGATGACACAGACGAGGTGAGAAGGCGGCTTCAGAGGGTAGTTTCAGGTCGATGCTTCAAGAGAATTTGAGCACATCAAGCAACGATTTTCAGCAAGAAACTCAACAAGTTCATTGGAGACCAGAAAAGTTGTTCTCAACAGAATCTTCTAGCAATGAATTCAAGCAAGTGAATAGGGGTTTCTCTTTGGATCAAACTCAGTTTAGTCCTCAATATAGTTCTGGGGACAGTAACATAACAAGCCAAGGTTTACCTTGTACTTCTTTTCAGATGGATTCCTCATCTTTATATGGTAGCCCTTCAATGTTACAAGGACTTTTAGGACCTGAAACCAATCAACCACCCCAGCATGGTAATTCATTTGAGAATCGCCCCATGAATTTTCCTTACTCAACAAGTTATGGTTTGAGCTCAAATGAAATGGTTCCTTCTTGGTCTAAAGTGCCACAGTTCTTGAGAGCTTCACCTCCAAAACAACCACCACCAAATAATAACCAGTTGCATTTCACTAACAATGCTCCCTTTTGGAATGCTTCTGAGCCTCCTATTAAGGATGCTCGATCCACCTTATTCCCCTCATTGCAACCCCCATTTTCCACATCAAATTTTGATGCACAAGCAAAGGTATCATACAACATTTTTAGCATAAATAGGGTTGAAATGTAAATGCCTTAGTGTATATACTACATAACATTAACACCTGGTTTATGATATATATAATAATGGTTGAATATGTTTTTTTCTCTAGAAAATTGACAAAATTTGATTTTGGTTTTTATAAAAATTTTATATATTTTCAGTCCCTGTATTTAACAAAAATATAGTGTTTTTAGGCCCTCATCAATCTCATACCCGGGACTAAAAACACAATTTTTTATATTTTTTGGGGATTTAAAGATGTATACAAATTTTATAGCTAATATAACAAAAATACGGTGTTTTTAGTCCCTCATCAATCTCATACCCGGGACTAAAAACACAATTTTTTATATTTTTCGGGGATTTAAAGATGTATACAATTTTTATAGCTAATAAACTTAATATTTATCTGAGGTTGAATTTTTTTTTTTTAATTTTCATTTGTGAATCGATGGTTTTGCAGAATATATCAGAAGGTAGGGACTCAAGTACCGTAGTGAAGAAAAGTGGGAGTGAGCCTGCACCAAAAAGGCCCAGGAATGAAACCCCATCGCCTATGCCAGCTTTTAAGGTACAATAAGTGCAACTAACCTTTTAACAAGAAGGGAAAGCTTTGAACTTTTTATCTTTTATGCTCTATCTATATCTTTACTCTTTTTTTATTATGTACTTTTATTATTTTTCGGTTTTTGAGTCCATAAACATGGATATGAACCTGTATTGTATTTGTATCTCTACCTCTTCTTAGGTGAGAAAAGAGAAGATGGGAGACAGAATCACTGCACTCCAACAATTGGTTTCACCTTTTGGAAAGGTGAGCTTCTCATAAAATGATCATTTCCTCTCTGAATTTATGATATTTATTTAGGAAATAAAAAGAAAAGATACATGAATATTATTATACTAATGTTGTTTATTGATTTTTGTTTTAAATTTTGTTTGCTGTGTTGAGTCAGACTGATACAGCTTCAGTGCTTTCTGAAGCCATTGAATATATCAAATTTCTCCATGAACAAGTGACTGTAAGTCCCATTTCCCATTATTGTATTCTTATTCAAAACGCTTACAATATTAGCAAAATTTTCATCTTATTTATTTTCTCTTTTTTTATAGGTTTTAAGTACCCCATATATGAAAACTGGAGCTCCAGTACAGCATCAACAGGTAGTATACGTATTTACATATATTTTAGGCTTATTTTCAGATCAATATAATATAACCACTTTTTCGTTTTAGTCCTTTTAAAGTATTTATTTTGTAATAGTCCCTGTAGTATTATTATTTTTCATTTCAGTCCTCTTTTTGTTTTAGTCTCTCTAATATATATATATATATATTAGTTTCTAGCTATCATATTTGGTTCAAATTCAATATATATATATTTTAGTTTCTAGCTATCATATTTGGTTCATATTCAAATTAGTCCCTGCATAATAGGAACTATATATAATAAAAAAATTATATTACTAAGACTAAATTGAGAAAAAATGTAGATTATATATAAAGATTAAAACAAAAACAATGAGGACTAAAATGAAAAAAAAAATATTCTAGGGATGAAATCAAAGAAAAAAAAATTAAAAGGATCGAAAATGTTAGTATATTATAGGGAAAAAAATCATATTTAACCCTATATTGTATATATCTCCTTTATTCATTAAAACAAACCATGTAATTTTTTAATACTAGCAGTTTGATTCAAATTTTAAAAGGTTACAATTATATTAATTATAATGTCTATTTTTTGGCCTTTTTTGTTTGCAGAGTTCTGGAAAATCTAAGGAAGCTGAGGGACCAAAGCAGGATCTTAGAAGCCGAGGGCTATGTTTGGTGCCAGTTTCTAGTACATTTCCAATGACTCACGAACCAACTGTTGAGTATTGGACACCAACATTTGGAGGAACTTACAGATAAATTAATTAATTAAAGGATAGAAAAAAGTGGCACGGAACCAATACTTGGCAACTAGGACATGTCCTATCCCAAAACCTGGCCAAGTTGGTAATGATGAGAAGAATGAAAAGAGAGAAGCAGACACACAAGGCCACATAAATATGTAACGTTATAGCTCTGCTGGGATGGAAAAGATTAATAAACGTGAAAGGGAGGGCATAGAGAGAATGGAAATTATTGCATTTAAAGAGGAAGAAAGGGAAATGATCCTTTAAAAGAAAGGCCATAGAAGAGCCAAGTTAAGTACATGCAGAATGATGCAGGGTTTTGGCCATTTTTGGGGACCATTAATTAGAGCACATATACTATACTTGTTGTAATAATTAAAGAATTAATTATGCTTACAAGGGTGGGATTAAGAATGTGACAAGGTTGCTTATTATAGGGAGGGAAGTTCTAATTTTAAATTAGATGGAAAATTGTTGTTAACAAAAGATAAAGGAGCTTTACTAATTCCTTCTTTTTGTTATATTGTTAATAGAGGTGGAGCTACCTTTTAATTAGTTCAAGTTAAAGAAATGTAATTTGAAAGAATCATTGAAATATAGAATAGAAAGAGTGAGTGAGTGTCGGGATAGGATATGTTATTTGATTGGAAATCTGACTTTTGATTTGTTTATTTATTTGGAATATATGAGTGGAAGTCAGAGGGTGGCCCACAATGCCCCTTTCAGTTTTTATTTCAAAAATTTAGTTTACTTTAAATGGTTAATCATAAAAAATATGGTATATATTTTGCAGATTGCACAGATGCTTTTGTGCTTTGTAACGAATGGTCACATAGAGGGGCTTCTATTGGAAGCACATGTAAAAAGAAGAGAAAGCCCATAAATGGTTTTATCCTCCGGGAAAATTCTGGAAATGGTCCCCCTTTTGAATGACGTGTGCACACGTAATTATGACTCTGCAAGAAATTCAATTATCGCCACGTATCTTGTTAGAATAATCTTTTTTTAACTCATTGTTAGAATAATCTCGAGGTTAGCTTAATTTTTTCTTTTTATGAATAAAATAACTAGTTTATTTATCTACTATCGGATGGTTGTTGAGTGACCCAATAAGATCACGACAAGTGTATCAGATCATTATAAATAGTAAAATTGGTTGAGTACTAGATATTGTTTTCAAAGATTGTGTCTTGAATATCAATTCACAAATTTGATTACTAATTGAATGGGAAACAAGGTATTTTGAGGTTTTGAATTGATTGAAACAAAATAACAATAATTCAAATACATTCTTTTTGGGTTTTTTTATAGAAACAATTTGACAAACGCTTAGTGGGCACAAACAATATGGATAAAAATGGTTAAAGTTTGAATTCCCTTTGTTTTCCTCTTTTTGTACAAACAAACCTAATCTCAAGACAAGTTAATTAAATTCATGCAATTGAAGTTTAAATGCACTTAATTAGACTAATCTCAAATTCTTGAGCAAAAGCCCCTTCATAGGTTAAACCAAGAACCATAACTCCTTAGGTCTTCATAATTCAACTAAGCATTAAGTGCATAAGAATTCAAAAGAACACACAATTATGAAGTCTTATATATTGGGGGTGGGCATGGGGTTCGAGTTGACCCACGAACCCGACCTACCCAATCCAACCCAACCCAGAAAAATTGGGTTGGTTTGATCATTGGGTTGAGTCGGTTTTAAAATAAGTAAACCCAAAGCCTATGAGTTGGGTGTCGGGTTTGAAGATTGCGAACTCGAAATACCCAACTCGATCCACTGTAAATGAACAAGTAACTTTTTTTTTCGGTTTCCCACAGGTCTCTTCCAACGGAGACAATCCTGTTCGAGGGGCGTCGGACACTAAATGTGGGAACCTCTCCCAGCGGGGATTCGAACATTGGTTCACTACGTTGTGGGGGACTAGCCCCTTCCGCTAGACCCAACCTCCGTTGGTCACATAACTTTTTTTTTTACTTAATAAGTGAACATGTCGCGTATATTATCCAAAATGACTTTTTCTCTGTAAGCCTAAGTGAATGTTGAGTCGCGTATTTAGAATATGAAATATGTGTTTGCATTTGCAATAATTTTTATATAATATGAAATATATTATGAAAAATGAAATAATGCTACACTGCAAATGTTCTATATTATGAAATATTTTGTTGCATATTTTTTTTTTCAATCAAACTAGGTGAATATTAGATAAATTAATGTTTAAAGCCTTGATAGTAATTTTTTTTTCTTAATAATTTTTTTTTCTATTTGTCGTTGATTTTTTTTCCAATTTTATTGTTTTTTTGAGAAATGAATATTTTAATAATAAACATGTTCACCCAACCCAACCCAACCTATATGAGATTGGGTTGGGTTGAGTTGGTTCGGGTTATGTAATTTTTTTTTTGACTAAGCCGACCCAACCCTTATATATTTGATTGGGTTGGGTCTTTAAACACCCCAAAAGAAAAACAAAATACAAAGAAATGATGATTATTCATCATCATCATCCTCCTTGTAAAGCGAGAGGAGGATATCATGAGTGATTCCTTGAAGAGTATCGATGGCAGAGCGTAGTTCAATCTGTTGCTCTCGTCTACTCTCCTTCTTGAGAAGTCGATTCATATCACTTACAATGTGCAATGTCTTCCTTTTCATCACAAGGAATATTATAGATAAAAGAGAGTTCTCTCTGTCTCTTCCTTGCAAGGATTTCAAGCTCCTTTTGTTGGACCATCTCTTCATATGGAGGTTCTGTCTCCATTGTTTGACTGAGGGCCACTTTCTTTTTGCCCATTTTTCTTTTCTTCACAGGGCCAGCTTCTCCTGTGTCTGGCTTTCTCTTTGAGGGATGAAGCTTAGCGTAGACAGTGTCCAGATTTCGTGTCTTCACACGATCTGTTTTTGCTTTTTGCTTGATATCCCAGAAGGTTCGTTCATCTAGATTGAGTTCTTGTTCCTAGGGTGGAAGAGACTCAAGGATATGTGTTTCTTCCTTCATAAGGTGACGTGCACAAGGAAGTGGAGTGTTTGGAAGAAGATTCCATTTCAGGGAAGGAAGTAGAATTGAAATAGAAAGAGATATGAAGGGAAGGATTATGGAACAGACGAATAAGGCGAGTCTGGAAGAGGGAATTTTGTAGGATATTTATATAGGAGAATTTCCTTAATGAAGAAGGGTAATGAAATGACATCTAAGAAATGAAAAAGGTGTGTTTTGAGACGACCCCATCCCATTTTCCCAAATTCCCAAGTGCATAATTCTTCAGCGTATTAAACGATAGTAGTAATGTGAAAATAAGAGTAATATAAAATATATTGTCATATGCGAAAGTGTACAAGTGCATCTAAAGGTACCCATCCGAAGGGCCCCATCTATACGGTGTGTGTGTGTGTAGTGACAGTAATACAATCACCAAGTAAACAGTAACTCGGACTCCCCATCTACCGACTCTAACTCCCTAGCTGTCGAACAACTCAAACGATCTCACCTGGAAATCGTCTGGCACTGCTAAGACCCGTAGATAGATACATGCAAAACAAAGAAATAAAATGGGAGATAAGAACTCACTATACACACCATTAAACGGGAAAGCAAGATTAGAACTCATGTATAAAAAGGCAAGCACACACAGGTAGGTCAACCACATCCATTTCCAAAGTCATCAGTACTAAGGATCATCGCCTATACAACCCATGGATCATCGCCTATACTACCCACTCTCACACTCATGCGCCTAAGACATGCCTACATGGCCACACAGCAATAATCAGCAGCAACGGCCCTACCTCTACCATAACAGCGACCTCCCAACAGCTCGTGAAGGGCAAGTTAAGTCAATTGTCCATCCACATATCCCGCTCATCGTACCCCTAAGAGTGCAACCATGTTCCCCAACTTCAGCGATAGGAAGAGGTGTGGCGTCGTGATGGTACCTATAGGAAAATATCTAATTTTTCTTCTTCTAAAAGCTTCTAAGGGATTCCACACCCTTCCAGAGGTGTTTTCGTCCCTTTTAGGGTTTCTAGTTCATTCCTAAGGTTCATGGGCCCCGCTTAAGCCCATTGTATCCCTAATCAATATTTTTAACACTCGTTTATCACCTATTCACCGATCCATGTATACTTCTAATGTCAACTTGATATATTAGTCGAGATTATTTGACAAACAAGATGTCACATGTTTCTTTCAGAGGATACATAGGAATTGAAAGGGTTACATGTGTCGTTTGACATGATTAGAGGTGTTGGAATTTGAAAGAAGGGAAAATGGTTCATAGTAATTATGAATCGTTTCATAGAAAACTCAACTAGCCAGAACTGTGTATGATAGAGGGAAATCGTATAGAGACTTAGAGAAATAAATTTCTCTAATCATACTATATAGAGAGTTTTAGTTCTATCAAGTGAAATTTGAATTATCTAGAGATTATTCAATTAACACTTAAAGAATAATCAAGTTATATAGAATGATTTCCTATAGAAATTTTCAATATGAGATTTAGAGAGATTAGGATTCAGTGAAAAAAGAAAAAGAAATCGAGCAAGTTTCCAGAAGTGCTTTTAGAGACTAGAAGGAGGAAGTTCAATCAAAACTAGAAGAGTATAAGCGTTTTGACTGTGAAGGAAGGATAAAGATGTTTAAGTGTCCACATGACTTTCAAACAGTAATTTCAAGATGATGAAGTCAATCTAAGTGGAAGAGAGTTTTAGAGGGATTCAGATAAATCTGAGAATCGATTTGAGAGTTACGAAGAAGTTTGAATTGAAGTGAAGAAATCTTCAATTTCTTATGATTCAAGTCAATGAATGCCTTCTCTTAGTTTTCATGATGGTTGAATCATCAACATTATTAATCAGTTGATTAATACTAAGTTGTAGAACATTTCATAAGAACTTAGACTACCGAGTTCTAACAAGCTTCAGAGAGTTTATAGAAGAAGACAAAGACTTGAAGAATTTTTCAGAATAACTTAGAGCATTAGTATGTAGGTGTTTTACATATTGAAGAAGATCTTTCTTCAATTACAATATTCCTAATAATACTAGATGGACAAGTTATATCTAATGAAATGCAAGTGGTCTAAAGGGATTCAAACTGATGAAGTAAATCTAAATTTGGAATAGGCATAGGAAGTAAAATGAAGAAGTCTCAGATAAATCTAAGGATTTAGAGGAGTCGACAAGTGAGGTAAGAAGCAGCCTTCAGGAGAAAATTAAATTTTCTCACTGGATACGAAGCGAGAAGGAGATAGAAGTGAAAATAAGATGAACACAAATACACCACATACTCACATACCATACATTACAAGTATAAGATGAACACAAATACACAAACAAGCAGAAACAAAATGTGTAATAAACACTTAATCATATAACGCAAAGCACAAAGATAAAATAAACCAGTCAACAATGCAAACAACAAACATATACAAACATTCAAGCACTATATTACTAAGGTTAGGAAAGTGTACCTTGTAAACTTAGTCATTTTACCTTTCCTAAAGACTTCTTGCTTTGATATCTTCATTTAAGTCATTCCAATGGGAATGACTTAATCTTCAAAGCAGATGCTTGAGTGATAAGATCATCATTCCAGTAGGATCTTTGTTCCTTAGTTTTGTTAAGAGCTCAACCCAGAGGCCGAGCTTTGATACTAATTGAAGATCCAGGAAAACACAAGAAAGGGGGTTAAATTGTGTTTTTAAAATCCTTTTCTCAAAGCCTATTTCAAAACACGCTGATCAAAATATACATTGTTTATTATGCTTAGTCTGTGTTTTAATAGTGCAGACGCACTAAGTCAACCAGATGCAGACTCAACCTTAGTGTCTAAAGGTTTTGTAAAACTTAACATTAGACATAAAGAAATGCTTCTAATAAAAAATAAGTTATAAAAAACCTTATCATATAATTCAGTTTGAATCATACTTAAGGACTAGTATGTTTCATAGATCATTAAGTGTAAGTGTGACGTACTGACTATAACCACATTTAAGTGTAAGTGTGACGTACTGACGTTAGGAGGTTTTAAAAATTTTGTTAAGTTAAGTTCAAAACAGTTTATGTTAAAAATTCTTTGCCAAGAAAATAAGTGTAAAACAAAGACTATATAAAGAGAGTAGGAAAGAGAAGATATCATAGAGTATTTTTATACCAGTTCACTATTAACCTAATAGCTACATCTAGTCCCTTCAACCTTGAAGGATTTTCACTATAACCGACCTCGATTACAAAACTGTGTGTATCTACTGCCAACTGACTATACAACACAACATCTTAGCACGATGTTGTAACATCCCTCACTTTCCTTTCCATGTTTTGATGAGTTTTGTATGTGTTTATGCATGTTTGATATGTCTTGAAATGAGTTTGAATGTGTATTATGCTGTTTTTGAGAAGTTATAAAAGATTAGAGGTATATCCTAAGCGATTAGAGCGTGTTAAGAAATCATGGTATAAAAACCAGGGAGCTCTTAATCGATTAGAGTGAAAACCTAATCGATCGATTATAGTGAAAACCTAATCGATTAGAGTGAAGTGGAAACTCTTGATTGATTTTCTAGAGATATCTTAATCGATTAGATCCACATCATAATCTATTAGAGACCAGTCCAAACGTCAATACTTTTTCTAGAGATGCCCTAATCGATTAGAATGAATATCTAATCGATTAGAACACATCCTAGTTGTCCAACACTAATTCCAGGGAGCAGCTAATCGATTAACAACTCGTGATAATCGATTAGAGTGAAGACTAAAGTGTGTTTCTCGTTTTCAATAGTTTCAATTCGACTTTTTTTGACCTTAAACGCCTATCTAAGGTTGACCCACAACCTAAAGTCTCATTACACACCCTCAAGTCAGATTTTCACTCAAAGAAACCCAAAAATTGAGGAGTCTTGATCTTGCCTTTTCTTCTTCCTCAACGTTCAACCTCCTTTGAAGGCCAAGTGGAAAACTCACCCAAGAAGAGATTGTCACCGTTTCTGCTTCAAATTTCTTCAATTTACAGAACTCTCTTCGATCCAAAGTGCTGGTAAAGTCCCTTGATTCTCTAATTCAAATTTTATCAACTAGGGTTTTATTCTCAAATCAAATTTTTAACATTTCTCCCTGATCAATTCGTCTCGTAGAGAACCTTTCTCCGTGAAGGCTGAAGTTGATTCTTCCCTATCGTCGACAAGGAGAATACTCGATTTCTCATGAAAAGGGTGTGACATCCCAGATTTTCCAATCTGGAAATGCTAATGTGATCTTGGTATTAAAAGCCTTAAGCAAGCTTTTGAGACCTTGAACTAGGGCTTGGAATAAGCTAAGAGTAATAAGGAAGGAGAAAATTGAATCAGATGGAGATTGGTTAGCTCGCGATGCGATGAGAGCACCTCGCAACGCGAGGACGTGCCATTTCGCAACGCGACATGAAATTATCGCAACGCGACAAACTAAAACGCGTGTCATCACACATGTCTTGCAATTCTTCCACGCGTTAGGGACGAACACCTTCCCAACGCAATAGGGACATTTTTGTGACGTGAAGAGGCCGATTTGGGAAAATATAAATAGGGGTACCCCCAGCCATTCCTCGTCCCATTCTCTTTTCCCTCTCTCTACCATTTTATCTCTATAGGGGTATTCTGGTCATTTTTTGGCCGAATACCCAACCTCTGGTGCATTAGCAAGGCTCTGGAGCTATTTCTAGGCTACGGGAGTTATGGTAATGCCCTACTCCTTATGCTTTAGTGATAGCTTCATATCCTATTCTATTATTATTATTATTATCATATATCATATTCCTGTAGCAGAGGTACTGTCCGAGGAGATCCAAAGTCCAGTTCGGAGATTTGCCTACTACGTCCTTATGACTATAGGTATACTCCGAACTATCTTTATAGTATATTCCTTTGAAGTCACGTAATAATATGCTATTAATATAATCATGGTAGTACTAATAATAATAATAATAATAATAATAATAATAATAATAATAATAATAATATATTATTTTAGAAATAGTCCTAAAGTCAATGGTGTACCCAATGTGTAATTGGGTCATACCTTTGGACATTAGGATATTCCCTGTCATCATGACAGATCACTATATCCCAATTATCATTGGGATGCTGCAAGGTCAACGGCGGGAACATGAGGAACTCAAGGAATCCTATCCTGCAAATCATGAAATGTCAGGTATGTCGGAGAAAGAAGTCTAAATCCTAGAATAGCAGTTAGACTACTAGTATAGACTAGAGTAGTATCCCACGCTCTACTAGAGGCTGATATCAGTATTTCTTAGTAAAACTATGGTATACGGTTACTCCATTGAGTGATTGTAATACCTATCATCTACCCTAGGATTGTGTGCTATATGATTATCTGCTACATGTTTATATGTGCTTGCAATAGTCGCCTCATGCGACGTTAGGCTTGTTATGCTATATTTGCTATGATTGACGTGAGAGCATGTGGTGAGGATTGTTAGGATTCTATGTTGTTAAGATTAGAATAGAGAAACGCTTGGGGAGTGCAATAATTAATGGTTTTGACGGACACTCGAACCTTAAGGAGGATATGTCAAGGTTGAGGTATGTTCCTAGGTTTGATCTTTGGTGTGTGAGGATTCATGATATAATATGAAACCACCGCCGTACATAGATGGGTCGACCATTACGTACGAGGCTAGAGTACAGGAGTGGAGTACGATATAGGCAGTACATAGTACTTGTAGTTTCCCAGGGGATCGATTTGAGTCCAACTTGTGCCTTTGATGACAGAAAACTGGACTCTTCCTGTCTTGCTAGTCAGGTAGCTTGTCACAGCTGAGGTTCTATCCACCTTCCAGTTGTACTCACGGTCTTTTCCATCCCCATGTGAAATTTTTGTCTTATGCAAGGTTCGAACCCGGGACCAGGGGCTTAAGTAACCCGGAAGCACCTTGCCATCACTAACTGAGCTAGTAGTTCAGATGGTGATGGCAAGGTGCTTCTGGGTTACTTAAGCCCCAGAATCCTGGGTTTGAACCTTGCCGCAGGCAAAAACTCCACATGGGGGTGGAGAAGATCATGAGTACAGCTGGAAGGTGGATAGAACCTCGACTGTGACATAGCTCAAACATCCTGACAGGGTTACTGACATATCACAATCCATATTATGTGCGATCAAGATGAACCTCAACACTTGCCACTGGGGCAGTGAGCCACTCTTAGGGGTACGAAGAGCTGGATATGCCGGATGGACGACTGGTTCGTTCCTATTCTTGGTTGGCGATAAAGAAACAACATAGAAAGGTTTGGTGGGGACGACAAGGATGATTTGCTAATAATAGAATGGCCAAAAGCATGTAGTGATGCTAGGATTTGCATGAGAGATGGGAATGATAAATAACGCTTATGGGTTAGATGGGGATTAAGACCTGATCTGTAGACTATGCCATGATCTTGCATTTGATTACATTGTGTATGCTATTCTATATTCATGTCTAATTTACCTATTCCATGCTTTAAGTATTTGGATAACTTCTCATTTCCCCATTCTTGTTTGCTTGTATGTGATGGATTGGATGTTAGCAGCGTGGAGGATACCTTACAGTGTAGGAGTACTAGAAGGAACCATCTATATGCATTGGTTAGTAAGTTATGGCCAGAGAGTCAGTGTCTGTATGATCCGTGTTGCTTGTCACAGCACCCACTAAGTTGGTGTGTGACAGGTCAATGAAAGATTTATTATACACCGACAAACTAAAAATGTATATTCTTATAAAGTATTTTCCACGTATCTACTATAAGCGCATATTATAACAATATCAGAGTATTATATTATAGTAAGTTAAATAGAAAGATAATGTTAAATGAACTGGGGAAATACTGGGTAGCTTCATTTAATGGCTTAATACTAAATAAATTAGGTAAGGGGGTGTCACAAAAGGTAAGGGGGAGATTATTGTAGTTGTGGGTATTGTAGATAGATGAATGGGGGTTAACCTTGAACCCCATTAGTGTGATATGTATCTTATGCATATGAAATATATGTAAATATGAATTGATGTGCTATGAACTATGTTATAGGAGATGACTTAGTTCATCTTCTGTTTTTGTAATGATATGTGAAATGTGTGGACTGTGGTTACTAATTTTGGACATGAGTCACATGACTAGGGGGCCCTACTGTGAGAGTTGTGTCTGTTAAGTGCTTATGTTGCTATTGAACCTAGAATGACTGTGTTAGGTCCCTTCTAAGCGTAAGCTTGAGTGCCCTGGTGATCATCAGGTAGAGTGTGAGCCATGAGTGCCCAAACACTACAAACAGATGAAATGTATGACCCAAAGCTAGGAACCAAGAGAAAAATACACGCCATAATCGATTAGACCCTTATAGCAATTGATTAGAATTACAAAAAATCCGTTAGGGACGCATAGGACTTAATCATAATCGATTAAAGCCTTACCTTAATCGATTAGAATTGCCAAAACCAATAGGAAGTGCATAAGATTTGATCTTAATCGATTAGGAATCCTTAGTTAATCGATTAATTAGAACTCTCTTTAATTGATTAAATGATCCTTTTCTCAACCAACGACACTCAGAAGATGCATAGATCTTTCGTGATGATGAAACCCTTCCTAAACACTTATTTTAAGAAGGAATCCAACCTAAGATGAGCCTTTCGTTAGTCAAACCTCAAATGACTATAGGTATATGTATGTACTTCAAGCCGTTCCGAGAACTTTATGCCATAAGAACCTAAATAACCTTAGAGTATTTAAGGATAACTACAAGTGAGAATGTACCAAATATGAACCTTAGGGATGAATGTAAGTGTTATGACAAGTTGACTAGTCGGTGGCAATGTGACATATGGCTATTACTTATTATGTCGCTTAGCTACTAGTAGCCATGATGGGACATGGGTGAGCTATGCTATTATGTCCCTAGCCTTGAGGCTGCAATGGGAAGATATGAAACCTATGTAGTGGAGTTTTTGGAGGAAACCCCACCCTTGTATGCTTTGTATGTATTCATCATCTGACCTTATAAGGTTTTGGGGGAAACGCCGTTGAAATGAAAAGTAGAGGCTATCCAGAGTGAGCCTGTGTGTCAATACCTCAGTCTTGGGGGTGAAGCATCCCAAGTTTGTAACCCTCAGTGGTTTAATTCTCGCGCCTTAAACTAGGGGATACCTAACAGACTTAGCTATGTGACACCCTTAACCCCATTTCATATTTATTATAAGGAATAACGATAAACGTTTTCATCTTGAAAATAATTAAATGGAATAATAGCGGTTATTCAAAAACTTTCGCAATTAGTTAAGAGTACCACATTTTACTTCAAGTCATCATCTCAAATAAAACGGAAAATGATCCTTTCAAATAATTTACATATACTTCCAAAAAATTTAAGTAAAACAAAATACTGTAAAACTCCAAAAGCCTGTGTCACATAGTTTAGAGCTTACAAATCCTAAACTTCAAATTTAGTGACACAACATCAAGTCTCAAATCCAAAATAAAGGACTTCAAGTAACTAATGAAAAGTAGGTCTTCATACTAGCCACTCGTTTCGGCATTTGAAGCATCTATCACAAATTTAAGAACAAATAAAAAACACAAACAAAAAGAGGGTGAGTCCATTGTAGCAGTGTTGTATTGGTATTAGAAGAAATAGATGAATACAAGTATATATAAATATACATATACAAGCACAACTACAACAACACATCAATCGTAGAATTAAGTGTCCTTATCAGAGGACAATACAAATCACTACGTCATCACTTTGTATGCATGTGGATCCGTCTACTACTCTAGAAGTTTGATTAGGAAGAGATGTTTGGCTTTTGGAAGAAATACATCACAATGGTGAAAACTTCGTTGCCACACACTCTCAACTAATCTCGATAATGTCCGGCGACGGTCAGGGTACCAGCTCGAGGCGCGAAAATCAAACCATTGGGGACCACAGACTAGGACTTCTCACCCCCAAGGCCGAGATATTGTCACACAGGCTCACTCATATTGGCCTCCACCTTTTATTTCAACGGTACTCCCCCCATTCTAAAACAAGGTCAATATGACAAATAAACATACAAGGTTGGGTTTCCACAAAACTTCACCTATCATAAGTCATAAACAATCCATCGTGGCTCATATGGCTAGGATCGTCAAACAAAGAATAAACCGAGCTCTATGATAGCTACATATTGCTATGAGACTCAAACAAGTGCTTATCTTTGGTCACAAAACATTGCCATTAATAGTGGAATTTTCATAAACATGTAACTAGATAGTGTGGACTTGTCATAAACATTGGACAACACTTAAGGAAAATCTCTAAAAGTCTATTAAACCAAATTAGAGGTTCCAATTACTTTATTCTAATTAACTAGGATTTTTTCTTTAAGATTCAAGTATACCTCCATTATTAAGACACTATCATAACACCCTATTTTGTTGGTTCACTATCATTTAGTACCATGATATCTTAGGTATTTCTAATTGATTAAAAAGGGTCTATATTACACTAAATGATTTAACTCATCTACTAGTCTCAAGACTAATTAAATCATAAGTAATTAGGTTTGGTGTTCTACTAGTCCTTACTACTCAACACATCATTAATCTATAGAACTCACTCTTGATTCTTTAACTTAGGCACTCTAAGTGATATGTCCTATAATGGTGAAGGCTTACGTTAAAACCTGTTCTAGTTCCATTGACTCTAAAATATAAGAAAAATCATAAACAATCCTAATGATTAATTCTAATGTTGTCAGGGTCATTCTAATGGTCATTCAAGGCTATCATCTCCGTGGTACAAATTTCATGTCAAAAATTGCTTGTTTATCACATTACCACAAGGGTCAAAAATCTCAACTAACAAATCATTTTACCATTCAAATCAAACACTCAAGCATATCATAACATTAAATCAAACCTACAATATACTACAATATCTCCCCCATACCTGAGTAGAGATATTTACGAGGCCACAAGGAGTAGAAAAATGGGGGTTTTGGTGATGCTCCTTTGAGAAAAGGTCCCCTAAGAAACACAAGGGTTTTAAGGAAATCATTAGAATTTGATTCTAAGATAAAAGTTCAAATTAGGAAAAATTGAACCCTAAGAACTTACCAGTACTTTGGATTGAAGGGAACCCTTCCTAAAATGACAAGACAAGAAGATAAATGTGGTCCCTCAAATTGATGATGTTTGGGCACTCAAGCTTTAATGGAGGATGGGTTCCTTGAAGAAGATGAAGTAGAAACCCTAGAAGACACCTGTGGAGGTGTTGCGTCTCAGGCACCTGGTCGTAATGTAGTAATAAAATGGAATTTGAATCTCGGTTGTCAAACCCACAGAGAATAACGATAGGTACTGATCTACTTTAAATATTTTAATTATTTAAATAAATAAAAAGGGTGATTTGAGTGCGCAATAGTGAGAATGAGGGCATAAAGATGTATTTGGAAAACAATGGAGAGAAATCATAGGGTCTTGGTTTCACTTATTTCGTCGATTCCTTCTTAGTTTGATTCTGCCTTATTCTTCTTTTATCATTGCATTAGTGATCCCCCTTCTATTTACTAACACTGAACCTCAGTAGTTAATAATCTTTTCTCCCTAAGATTACTTTCCTAAACTAATCTTGGTTGAAAGCATTATGTTCCTTATTAGTTTAGGAGTTTGAATCGATCAAAAGATTATATAATTTTCCTTCTCAGGTCCATTATAAATCCCCAATTACCTTACAGTTCCATTAACTAACCACGGGTACCCACCGACAATTAATTAACTAAGACATGCAAAATTAATTCCTATGGTTCCTTTAATGTCCTGTTGAATAACTAAAGTACCCACCGTCAATCAAACAACGTCTCGTGCATAAGTAATTAAATTGTAAATTGGCATCACAGTAAAGCAATTTAACGCAAATAATAAAGTTAGAATAAAAGTAGAATAAAACGGTCACTAAGACATAGCTAGGAATCTATAAGAGAAGCTACACCAAAGACCCTAGAAGAGAGCTTAGTTGTTCATGTTCAATGAAACCAAACAAAAAATGCAAAAAGGGAACATAGTTAGATTGGAAGAAAAAACCAGGTTGGAGTCCTTCAATTTTGCCTATGAACCTTTGCTCGCGCTCTAGAGTACTCCTGGCGGCTCTAGGATTTGTCCTTAGTGAGAGACAGAGAAAGAGAGTGAAATTTGTATCTCCAGATGTGTGGAAGGAGGAGGTCTAGGTCCCTATTTATAGAGTTGGGTCGAAAGCAGGTCAAAAGGCCTTCTTGTTTTGCTGATTTCGTAACTATGTATGGTCGTACTATGCAGTGTATACGGTCATACTTCGCAATTTCCCTAATTCTACCTGCTGTTTTCAAATATGTACGACCGTATTGCTAGGAGACTTCACCGCTGGCTCGTACTAATCTACTCTGTACGCCCATACTTCAATATGCAGTCATGTATGATCGTACGTGAAGTATGTACGGTCGTGCTTCGTGCCCAGGAGCACGGAAATTCACTCCTTTCAATCTGATTCCTTCCAGACTTGCATAGTTTCGCTCCAAGTATGACCTTCTTAACTTTTCTGCGAAAATAAAGCAATAATTAGCATATCAAATATAAAAAGAGTCAAAACCATGTGATTTGATGCTCATAATACCCCCTAAAATATCATAACATATTCACTTATCATCTCCTCCACACTTAAATTTTGCTTGTCCTTAAGCAATTCTTGGCTTAATAAGGTTACAAACATGGTAATCAAAACCGGACCGGACCGGTTGGTCCAACCGGTTGGACCAGGAACCGGCCCTGTGTCTGGTTCGGGTGAGCCCTTAGAACCGCCTGGCAGCGAACCGGCCGGTTCAACGGGAGAACTGGCAAGAACCGGACAGAATCGGCCAAAACCGGCCGGTTTTGGGTCGAACCGGTTTTCCTTTTTTTTTAAATTGTCTTTATTTAATAAAAAAATTAATTTTGCTCTCAACAGGACTTGAACCCCTGTCCTCAAGGCCACAACAAGACATCTTACCACTAGGCTACATGCTATTTTGTGTATAAATTGAAATATTATCTATATATTACATATTTCTTAATATATATATACCATATATATAATATATATACTATATATATATTTGGTATATATATATTAAAAATAATATTTTATTAAACCCGGTTCGACCCCGGTCCGACCCAAAAATCCTGAACCCTGGCCCTCTCCGGTTCAATGCCCGGTCCGGTTTTAATTACCTTGGTTACAAATAATCATAGAGACAGGGACAGAGAAACTCATCACCAATTACACACATTTGACATTTAATCATAATGAATGGGGTGAATCTAAAAGATGCCCAATTAGAAGCTCAGGTCAACATTAACATGCTTTGCACATAAAGGGGCACTCAACTCACATCTCTCAAAGTGTTTGAAGGGTAAAGGCAACAAGCACACAAGTTTCTACAAAACGCACATTACCATATGCTTGTAACAGGACCTAAATCTCCACTAAAATTGTAACATCCCGAATTTCCCTAATCTTAATTATCAGAAATCCTAAGTGAAAAAGGAATTTAATCCCTAAGGATTAAATAGAGTTTATAGCCTTTAATTTAGTAAGTTAAGGCTAAATTGGAACCTAGGGGTAAAACGGTAATTTTACCCAAGGACTAAGAAAATGCGGGACTAATTATTTAGCAGTAGTTCTAACTGATTAGATTGCCCAAGATTTTATTAAGGATCAAATGATAAAATCTATAGATTTAAATAGGAAGTGTAAGTCAAATTTTTATTAAATCTTTGACCATTACCCCACCATACACCCTATTTCACTTACTCCCACATTAGCAACCACTCACCCTCTCTTTTACCTCCCTCCCTCATGACTTTCCAGCAGAAGAAGGGAAGCAAAAAAATGAGAAAAACAAAAGAGAAGAAAAGAAAGAAAGAAGGGAAAGAAGGGAGAAGAGGAAGGGAGGCCGAGGAAGAATGTAACACGCGTATTTTTACGATGTGTTAATTGAGCGTTATTTAGTGTATTTTGTCTTATTTATGCTATAATAAAGCAATTTCTTGTTCCCTAATTAAGTGAATTAATTAAATCAAGATCAAACTATATTTGAGAGTTAATATTTTATATTAATTCACGGTTCGAATATCGTCGAAAAATTCTAACGAAGTTTAAATCGCGTTCGAATCGGGGAAGTTTCATATGAGATAAAATTCTAAATGAACTCCGATTCCGATGAAAATCGAATCGTAACTTGTTGAGACTATTTTTGAGTGTTTGACATGGGTATTTCGTCGCCGTGTTTTTAGTACCCTTAGACTATAGGATTAGAGGGTAATCATGAGAGAAGAGAGATTAGATGTTTTAGGCTAGTTGATTTGTTTAGCATCTAGCTTTTTAGTGTTTAAGTGTCTCACTTTTGGTGACTAATTATTTTATCCTTGTCCTAATTCATTCTTAACCAAGTAATTACACTTCTTTATTTATTTTTTCTTACCTCCTTTTGGTGCCTCATCAGGCCGTGACTCTTTCTTTTCTTTTATTCATTCATTTACTTTTTACTTGGTCACCCATTTGTGAGTTGGTGACATCCTTTTATAGTATTAAAATAGATTTTAATTCCCCCCTTTTCCTTTTATTCTGGCCGAAGCCACCCCCCATTTTAACTAATCCATTTTTCATTTTCTTATAAAACTTCTAGTGTGGGTGAAATTGGGGTTTGAAGACAAGTTCCATTCTCCTCCTTCCTTGCTCTTCCAGCGAGACTTCTTCTCCTCCCACCCTCACAATTTGCTTCCATTTCCTTCTCTTTTAGCAGCAGCGCAGCTCCCTCCCACTTTCATAAACCCATCTATTTTATTCCTCCTAAGTTGCAAATGTGAGTGAGGTAAGAAACAAGCCAAGTTCCTTCCTTCTTCCTTCCTTTTTGTTGCTGGACGTGAGTTTCTCTCCTCTTAACACCATACCTTTTTCTATTTTCAGCTCCTAAACACTACTCTTACCTTAATTAAGTAAGTGGTTGTAAGATCAAGTTCCTTTCCCCTTTGTGTTCTCTAGCCAAACTGTGGCCTTGAGTGAAGTTATTAGGTGTTGTTTTCTTTAATTTTCTTGCTTATTTCTTCAATTATATTTGATGATGATCATGAAGTGAGATGACAAATTATTCCCCTAGATTCTTAAAACCTAGGCCGTGAGGCTCTAAGGAAAAAGGGGGTGTGATCACTCATGTGAATCTTAAAAATTTGTTGGGGTTAATCTTGTTTAGCACTTGAATTTTGTTGTTGTTATTAATTTGGAATTTTATCAAAGGAAAATATGTTTTTGGAAACCCTTGAATTCTTGAGAAAGCCATGATTTTTGTTTTGGAGTTCTTTATTGTTTTGTGAAAGAAATTAATTGATTGAATGATGTGGTTTTGAATAATTAGAAATATTTCAATTGTTCCCTAATTTGGGTAGGTTGGCCGAGACCTCAAGGAGGTTAGGGGAAGGAAGTTATTGTTGTGTCTTTAATAAGTGTTTTTGAAGTGTTGTATAAGTTTGGAAAATTTTGGATATAGTTGAATAAATTGGAAGTTCTTTGAATTGTTAAAGGCAATGAAGCACATTAGGTAAATTGGGTTCCTTGAGACCCAAGAAAAACCAAGTGGAGCCTTGATGTAAGGTTTGAGAAAAGAAGTGGTTAATTGATATTGTTTCTTGCCATAAGCTTTCAAGAAAATAATGATGTGTTATGCTTTAGCTTTTTCAAGAAATGGTTCTAGTCTTGGAATTTTACTCTTTTAATTAGTTAGTAAAATATTTTCAATGAGTACGCAATTTATTAAAAACTAGTATTTTAAATTATGTTTCTGAGTGAAAGTGTTTTGGTTAGGACGAAGGGTTTTAGGTTTTGAGAGCCTAAGGTTATAGAATTAAGTCTTTAGATTATGCTAAGTTTGTTTATTGTGTTAGGCCTTGAGTAAATCCGAGATCGTGCGGCATAGGATCGAGAAATACGTGGACGCGTGGCGTGGAGTTCGGTAAGGGCGCTTCACATTTAATACTTGCTTTAGTTTGTTAGCGTAAGGGCACTTCTAGACATCGTAGGCTTTTATTGTATATGTCCTTGTGTAAGGGCAATTTTTAGATACGAATTTAATTTCAAGTGTTCATGCGAAGAAGTCTGAGAACCTAAGGGTTCGAAGTGAGGGTCTTGTACCCCTTCGTTTTATTTTTGTTATATATGTTGATTATTTAGTGGGCTTGTCTGCAAGTGGTTGGCAGCTGTCCCCAACCCCCCACACTTGTTTGTTCCTCTCTGTCAATTCCATCGAATTGCAGAGGGATGGATTCCATATTGATTGACATTTATTCTTTGCTAAGTGTGATTATTTGAGATGAGATGCTTATGTTGTTTATCATTGATGAATTGAGTTATATTGCTATGTTGCTTATGCTGTCGAACTGAATTATATTGTTATAATTATGCGAATTGTTCATTGGAGTACGAGAGTTGGTCGAGTCGTTGAGTCGTTGAGACGTTTTTGAGCTTGAGCCGATTCACCTAGGGTGCTAGAATCCCCTAAAAGGCTACGGCTGGTGTTCGGTAGGGAATGGCTAGACGTTAGTTTCTTAGGGCGTTTTGAGCTTGCGTCGATTCACCTAGGGTGCTAGAATCCCCTAAAAGGTTACGGCTGGTGTTCGACAGGGAATAGCTAGGCGTCGTAATGCTAATGGAACCTGAGCTGAATGTCCTAGGGTGAGGAGCGAGCCCAAGGCAACGACTGGTATTCAGTGGATGGATCCGCGTTACTTCCAGTATGTGGCGAAAGTGTTGAGAGAATGAGTCTTGTTTTGGGTCTTGAGTCGCGCTTGTGAATTGTATACACTGTTGTTTGCCTACTGCTTTATGCTTTGGTTGATTTTGATTATTTGAGAAGTTGACCCTTTCCCGTGGTGCCTTCAACCAATGGTGGCTACCCAGGTGATGGCGAGGGCGCAGGGAACCCGATAGCAGATGATGGTGAGGAGGACCTCTTCGAGGATCCGGACGACGACCTTTATTTGTCGTGATTGACTATATACATTATATGTTTTACGGGGATGGCGTAGTATGTCTTTTGTGTCTGATGGTTATGACCCGGTTAGGTAGGGTGATGTTTTGTTATTACAGGGTATTGGTGGTTTCACTTTTGGAGCAGCCCCCTGCGTGGGTGTCTGCCGGGAGTACCCCCAGGGTATGATTGCTCTCTTGAGGGTCATCATACCATAGGTGTATTTCTTTGCACATTTTCTACTCTGTTATTTTGCACATACTGTGTATATGACTTATGTATTTATGCATGTATGTTTTATCAGTATTTAAGTCTTGTGTCTTAGTTGCACCATGTTTCGAAACGCTGTATTTACTCTGAGTGTGCCTATGGGAATTATTGATGTTTTTTTTTAAAAAAAAAGTACCGCATTTTTCTAAAGGGCACAAGAGTACCGTTTTTAAAACGCGTCACATATAGGTTCTTTCGGTTTCGTAGCGGTCCGAAAACGGGTCGTTACAAAGAAGAAGGAAGGGGTGGCCACGATAGCCACTGTCGCGACGGCCTGGAGCTGCGATGGCGAGCCACCGTGCCGGAGAGACAGAGGAAGGAGCAAAACAAGCGAGACCGAGAGAGGGGAAGATCGAGAGAGAGATGGAAGAAGGAACTCGAAAATGGAAGGTTGAAGAGGAACAATGGAAGAAGAAGCAAGATTGAAGCTTCAATGGAGGAAGGAAGCTTGAAGAAGGAGATTCAATGGAGCTCAAGCCCTAGGATTTGGGGTTTCTCCTTCAAACAACCATTGTCAGTTCTCTTTAGTGGTTTTGTCATTTAGAGGTTGGGAACCTTGAAAAACCCATTATTAGAATGTTTGTCTCTAATTGCATGTGTTGAATAATACTCTTGCATGATAGAGCTTGGTAACCTTAAGTCTAAGTCTATTGGTTCTCTTTTATTTTTGGGATTCTTGAGTAATACTATGTTATTGAATATTTTGATGGTTTGCATGTATTATCTTTGATGATTTTTATGATTTGGGGATGGTTAAAGAAACTCCCATATAAGTTGCATTGAGCTTACTTTATATTCCCATGAGATGTTTGTGTTATGTCCTCTAAGAGTCATCTTGCATACTTGATGTTAGGAATCATGAGTCAAATTCCAATGCTTATGGATATAGTTTGGATAATCATGAATGTCAAGATTTAAATGTGTGATGGTTAAGATTTGTCCTTGTACTATAGATATGAATATTACCTTCAAGTTATGAGGGAAATCAAGAATTAATGTTAAATGGGTTTTGGTTTTAAATAAGAATTGGGATGAATCTCATGAATAATTGTGGATTGTCATGATGTATGCCTATATTTTCCCAAATGTACATGTTAATGCTTATTGGAATCATCATTGATTTGAAATTGGGGCTGAGTTAGTAAGACCCCTTTTGGGTTTGAATTTGATAAATCTTGCTAAATGAACTATATGTTTGATTTGGTGTTGTTTTGATAAGTGTTTTGGATTCTTAATAATGATTGATTGTGTTGTAAGCAAGGATTCATGAACGATATGTAATGGGACGGGGTTAAGGGAACTCACTGAGATTTTTAAATCTCACCCCTTTCCTTTATTTATTTCAGATGACAGGTACACTTAACGAGGGAAGTCCGTTAGTGATTTACACCCGATCACACGTCTTTCTTTAATGTTTAAGTTCTAAGTACGAGTCATTGTATTTTGTCTACATTTATGTCAAAGTTATGTTAGAAAATGAATCTATAAGTTTAATTAGTTTTCATTCATTCTTTTATTATAAAGTTTGTATTAATTAAAGTAAATTCCGTATTTCGAAACTCTGGTTTATGTCTGTCATGTTAAATTTTAGAAAGAGATTGTCCAGGCTTATAAATGCCAAATAGTCATGATTCTTTACGTATTTTAAGTTTTTAATTAGTTAAAGTTATGTAATTATCCTTGAAGGTTGATTATTTTAGTAAGTAACTCCCTGACTAGAGTTAGGGTGTTATATTATGGTATCAGAGCAGTTCGACCCTCTTGGACAGTGGGTTGAGTATGTCTAGGAGTGATCCGGTTTAGGAAAGTGTCAGTTGTGACCGTAAATCGGAATTTTCTAAATTCTTTTGATAAATTATTGAGGTAGGCCACCTCAAGGATTTGTCTAAAGAATGAGGAGGATAAAGATGAGCAGGAATTTGTATACTGTTTTCTCGTTTTATGAGATTTCTAAATATATGTATATACTTACACGTGAGGGTGTATACATATATGCACTGATTTGAATGAAGTATAGGTCAGGATTTTTATCGTTCTTTTGCTTGGTTAAGTTATGTATGTGATTGATTCATGTGTGATATTTTGTTAATTCGCTAATGCATTGAAATTATTCCTGATTATTGTTGAGAATGGATGGATAATGTCTTATGTCTGGAATGGGTTGATGAATATACTCATGATTGAACATCTTGCTCTCCTGCCCTGAAGTTGAAATGTCGGTTCTTTTGGGTGGAAAATAGTTGGCTGTTGACCCCCACACCGACATACGCTTCAGGTTTCCTTCATGTTTCCTCCACAGAGGGAATTTTGAAGTGCCTTTAGAGTTATGAAATTGGTATGTGGCTAATAGTCCTTATACCTTTATGTTCCCTGACGTGGGGAATGAGCATTACGATTGAGTGCTAGTTTGGAGATACCTATACTCTCAGTATGAGACTCTAGGTGTTTTAAATTTCTGAAATCCTTGTGGAATTGTTGTTGGTTTGAACTAATTGCTGTTGGTTAGAATTTGTGTTTTGATGTTCTTAATTAGATGAGATTAAGGTATATGACAAACTGAAAATTGAAGTTTATTGGAGCTGTGAAATTAATTGGTTGAATGTATCTTGATGCGGCCATGGAAAAGAATGCATGTCTTTCGAAAATGCATGCTGGCAACTGTGGTTACTGACGTGGATTTTGTTGTAATAAATGGTAAGAAAATGTGTCTCTTAATGCATGTTTTCAATTACTAAATTGAAAATTGTTTGACAACTATTGTGATAAAACAAATTAAGCATCGAAAAGGGAACATGTAACCATAATTGCATGATAGTCCTTTGAACCTTTAAGATTTCTTACTTCTTTTCATTTTGTGTGTCTTCTTAATCTTTAAATTTGGGAGATTGAAGAGTTATGATATGGGTTTGATTATATTTGATTGGTTCAAAGTTTGATGTTTTAAACAACTTTTGATCTTTGTATGTAATTATGATTTTCATACCAAATGCTTGATTCATCATTTATACATGTTTGAATCCTTGATTTTTAAGCCTTAAGTTCTTTGGAAATGGTTTAGATCGAGAAGCAAGCGAGTGCTTCTCTGTTTAGGTGTGGGCAACCATAAGACCCACTTTAGGGTTACCTTTTCCTTTTATATGTGTCCTTAGCTGCCCTAAGCTTGAAATTGGGAAGTGTAGATTTTGGATTAGATGTTATAAGAATCTTGGGTTTCTATCTATTGAACATGCATGTTAAATCCCCTATTGATTTTGGTTGCTTGATGTTGTTATTGATTCCTCATAATGCATGTGAATCCTTGACTTGAATTTTAGTTTGGTTGGGTGTTTGGAATGGATTTGATTGGATTGAAGTGTTGAAAGAAAGGAAAAAAAAGGCAAAAAAAAATACACTGTCAGGCCACCACGGCCGTGCCTCCTGGCACAGCCTGGCTGTGTTGTGCTCTGTGAGATGGGGCACGGTCGTGCCTCCTGGCCCGGGCTGGCCGTGCCTCCCTTTTCAACTTTGCTGTCCCTCTTTATTTCAATGACTTAATCAATGATGGCATGTGTTTTAGGACCTCAAATGAAAGGGGTTTAACCCTATATGATGGCAAATGCTAACTCTTAAGCTTGCTTTGTTATTAATGTTTCTTATTGATTGAAACTTGTTATGTTGTGGAATGTTTGGTTGTCCGATTTTTGATTCGGACTCAAACCCGTCGATTTTGATTCTTATCGGCGGGGTCCCCTTGGCTGTATCCAATAAGAAGGATTTACTCATTTGCATTTGAGCGGTGCCTAAATAGTACATTCTCGAATTCTTTGTTACAAAATTGTGTGTGTGTGTGAATGTTTGCGTTGCTTTAGCTGCAAACCCGTCGATTGTGCTTTGAATTGCCACTTTTATCGGCGAGAATTCTCTTGGTAGTTTCCCATCAATTAATATGGGACTCAATGACGATTAAGCCAAGGGGTACATTCACGAACTTTTTGTACATCATGTTGCATTGGATTCCTTTGTATTGGACTCCTTTATGCATCATGTTGTATTGGACTCCTTTGTGCATCATGTTGTATTGGACTTCTTTGTGCATCATGTTGCACTTAACTTAATGTTTTATGATTGAATTATGATATTATGGATTCCTTGTCAATTTTCTTTTGATTGTGTGAATGTGAATAGAAATTAATTCTTTATTGAATTATGAGTAACATGCCTAAACACCATTGCAGGGGCCAAATGCCCGACTGGTGGGGCGTTACAATAAAAGGCTCACATCTTAGGTGTAATTTTGATGTTTAGCTAAAAACATTGCCGCTACTAGTGCTAAGGGCCAGTAGTTAGAAGTTTGGACGTTACCAACTATGTGGGTTTAGACCATAACATTTGAGTTGTAAAGGTCATAGTAGTAGCTAAGTCAGCAGGAATCCAAAGATGTTAATGTCTGCGATAGATTGATTAACTGGTGTATGAAAAGAACTTGAATGACCAGTTACAAACTCCGTCTTGACTTAATAAGAATTTTATTGGGAAAAAGACCTAGTTTGTAACCGGTTAACAAAATCACCGAATCCTCCGGATAATTGATCTACTGTTGTAATTAATTTCTTTTCGAATCCCCAATGATTTAGAACAAGTAAGAAAAGGATGCACTTACATTGTTCGGATTGACTTAGATTTCCATCCTATGTAAATTAGCCTAGTGTCATTCATGTTCAACCCTAGTTATTGATATGACTTTGTTATGGTTTCACCTAAGTTCTGGGACTAATAAGATGATTTTCGGTTCAATTGTAATCGAACCATAAGGGAACACCTTACATTAGTTAGAACCTAATACTAATAGGTGTGTTAATTCTTAAGAATGAGGGAAGTAACCTTAGATACGTTTAAGTCGAATAAGAAGCTTACTCATTTGGAGTGCTGTAGGACCGTAGTTCGCAGAGGAAGCGTGGGGAACCTAGGGGTAAAACGATAATTTTACCCAAGGACTAAGAAAATGTGGGACTAATTATTTAGTAGTAGTTCTAATTGATTAGATTGCCCAAGATTTTATTAAGGATCAAATGATAAAATCTATAGATTTAAATAGGAAGTGTAAGTCAAATTTTTATTAAATCTTTGACCATTACCCCACCATACACCCTATTTCACTTACTCCCACATTAGCAACCACTCACCCTCTCTTTTACCTCCCTCCCTCGTGACTTTCCAGCAGAAGAAGGGAAGGAAAAATTGAGAAAAACAAAAGAGAAGAAAATAAAGAAAGAAGGGAAAAGAGGAAGGGAGGCCGAGGAAGAAGAAAGAAGGGGTGGCGACAATGGCCACTGCCGCGGCGGCCTAGAGCTACGACGGCGAGCCACCGTGCCGGAGAGACAGGGGAAAGAGCAAAATGAGCGAGACCGAGAGAGGGAAAGATCAAGAGAGTGATGGAAGAAGGAACTCGATAATGGAAGGTTGAAGAGGAATAATGGAAGAAGAAGCAAGATTGAAGCATCAATGGAGGAAGAAAGCATGAAGAAGGAGATTCAATGGAGCTCAAGCCATAGGATTTGGGAGTTTCTCCTTCAAACAACCAATGTGAGTTCTCTTTAGGGGTTTTGTCATTTAGAGGTTGGGAACCTTGAAAAACCCATTATTAGAATGTTTGTCTCTAATTGCATGTGTTGAATAATACTCTTGCATGATAGAGCTTGGTAACCTTAAGTCTAAGTCTATGGGTTCTCTTTTATTTTTGGGATTCTTGAGTAATACTATGTTGTTAAATATTTTGATGGTTTGCATGTATTATCTTTGATGATTTTTATGATTTGGGGATGGTTAAAGGAACTCCCATATATGTTGCATTGAGCTTACTTTATATGCCCATGAGATGTTTGTGTTATGTCCTCTAAGAGTCATCTTGCATACTTGATGTTAGGAATCATGAGTCAAATTCCAATGCTTATGGATATAGTTTGGATAATCATGAATGTCAAGATTTAAATGTGTGATGGTTATGATTTGTCCTTGTACTATAGATATGAATATCACCTTCAAGTTATGAGGGAAATCAAGAATTAGTGTTAAATGGGTTTTGGCTTTAAATAAGGATTGGGATGAATCTCATGAATAATTGTGGATTGTCATGATGTATGCCTTGATTTTCCCAAATGTACATGTTAATGCTTATTGGAATCATCATTGATTTGAAATTGGGGTTGAGTTAGTAAGACCCCTTTTGGGTTTGAATTTGATAAATCTTGCTAAATGAACTATATGTTTGATTTGGTGTTGTTTTGATAAGTGTTTTGGATTCTTAATAATGATTGATTGTGTTGTACGCAAGCATTCACAACACTGTGTAATGGGACGGGGTTAAGGGAACTCACTGAGATTTTTAAATCTCACCCCTTTCCTCACCCCTTTCCTTTATTTATTTCAAATGACAGGTACACTTAACGGGGGATGTCTGTTAGTGGTTTACACTGGATCACGCGTCATTCTTTAGTGTTTAAGTTCTAAGTACGAGTCATTGTATTTTGTTTACATTTATGTCGAAGTTATGTTAGAAAATAAATCTATAAGTTTAATTAGTTTTCATTCATTCTTTTATTATAAAGTTTGTATTAATTAAAGTAAATTCTGTATTTCGAAACTCTGGTTTATGTCTGTCGTGTTAAAATTTTAAAAAGTGATTGTCTAGGCTTATAAATGCCAAATAGTCATGATTCTTTACGTATTTTAAGTTTTTAACTAGCTGAAGTTATGTAATTATCCTTGAAGGTTTATTATTTTAGTAAGTAACTCCCTGACTAGAGTTAGGGTGTTACAAAAATGTTCTACTTGCATGTTACAGTTGAGGACTTATGCAGGTTATAATGAGGCCAAAGTAACAACATAGAGGTAGGAGAAACAAGAAATGGTTAGTCATAGGGTTAATAATAATAATAATAATAATAATAATAATAATAGTAACCCCTCGAAGCCAACTGGAGCTCCTTTGCAATTTTGACACTTCTAGCTCTGAACTCCAACTTTTCTTCCCATTTTGAATAGGCTTTACTTTACGTTTCTCTTCTTCCTTCCTTTTTGCATTTTGTTCAACTATATTATTTTTTCTTTTTCTAGATTTTTCTTTTGAAAGAAAGAAGGACATTTACATTTTATAGTCTTTTTATTTTTGTTGTTGTCTCCGAAAATGTAATGAACACTTTTTCTTGAATTGATTTCCCTTTCTCTAAATTAGCTTCCTCCCGATTGCTCCTCTTTACTAACTCCCAAGTGGTACCAAAAAGATCCTGCAAAAAGAATTGGGTACCAAAGAAAGCATATAATAATAATAAGCCCAATGCGGGCAACTAGGGAGTAACTGTAACAACAAAAGTCGTGGCCTAAAAAATGCATATAAAATTGTCTCAACAAATTACATGATGCAAAACTATTTTTTGCCTTAAAATGGTCCTAAGCCAAGTTCTACAAAAAAAAAAAAACAAATTAAGAAACACTCTCAACAAAAGAAAATCATAGATGTAAATAATTTTTTCAATTTATAGCATTCCCCTGTATTTGGCAAAATCTCGCAATTTTAGAAGTTAATTTTAATGTAAAGCAAAACAGGACACATGCTAATTATCAGCTTCTTAAGGACCTCCCCCATGCTTAGAGAGTGATACTGTTAATTTCCAAAAAGTTTTTTTATGGGGGGTCCTCCAATGAAGTAGTCTCTAACAATCAAGCAAAAATTTTAAAATTTAGCCAAAAATACCAGATGAATGCAATTAAGTGTGGTAAAGTGATAACAGTTAAAACATCATCCCCTAAGTTGCTTAATCACTAAATGCCTTTCCCACACTTAAAATGAACAATGTCCTCATTGTGAAGCAATAATAAAACAGAGAGGGAGAGAGCAAAAGTGACTTCCCTGAGAGTACATCCGGAGCTCGAGCTTATTTCCTAAAAAAAAAAAAAAAAAACAAAACAAATAAAATACAATTAAATAAAAATAAAAATAAAATACAGGTTGTCGCTTGTAAAACGCTTGTTTAACGTCCTGAGCTTGATGGTATCTAGAGTTCAATTAGGGGCACTCCAAGGGCAAATTTAACTTTCACCGCACTGGTCCTTCTCAGCTTCCTAATCATGTGGTTCATATTGTTCCTTCTTTTCCCATGTGGTGGATGAACTTCAAAATATTGTGGAATTTTTATTTCATCTCCACCCACCAATATGACAGGATGTTGCAAAATAAGAAATTTTTCTAGAGGGTCCTGCATCCTTAAATCCTCATAATTATTAGTGCCAACCACATTAGCAAATCATGAAGAAATAAAAGGAGAAAGATTTTTAGTAGAATTTAAAGCTTTTAAATCATCCTCTCCTTTATCACTCCTTAAGGTTACCTTTCCCTTTTGAACCTCAATTACAGTGACACCAATCGGTAAAAGAGTATGTCCCAAAATTGAGACTTCATCATTTTTCTCCAAATCAAGAACCATGAGATCCTTCTTACTCTCCTTATAAGTGCTCCCTTCAGTAGAAGCTTTTGTTTCAGCTTAACTCCTTTCAGTAGGAGTTTCTCCATCTTCCTTGGGTACCTTGTATTGCTCAATTTATTCCTTTGGGGTAGGCTCAGCTTGTGGAGGAGGTGCTCCTTGAGGCCCTTGAGATAGTAAGTTGACAAAATTTTACAATTGAGCCTCAATAGCCTCGAACCTCTTATCTCTCCCTTCCATAAATTTGATTAAGATATCATGAATGTCTGGTTCTTGCTCCTCCTGTTCTTGCCGTGAATTGTTATTTCCTGTTCTTAAGCAAGCTTCTGACAGTGACTCATGTCATTATAATGTGAACTTAACTATCTCCATGGTTCTTGGTTAGTTCTTGTAAAACAGACTCAACTACCACACAGGCTCTTGGGAAGACGTTAGCACAAATATTTTTTTTGAAGAAAATAAAATGAAATAAAATAAAATAAAACAAAATAAAAAAGAAGCAAAGGGCTTAAATTAACTATGAAACTTTTTTCGATCAATATTTTCAATTATTCACCGGCAACAGCACCAAAAACTTGTTGCGTCTCAGGCAAATGCACATTGTCGTAACGTAGTAATAAATAGGATTTGAGTCCCGGTTGTTGAATGTTAACACACCAATTTGTCTATATTTATAGGGCATTTTTAGTATCTAATTATACCATTTTACACTAATTAATGCACAAAGGTACTCATTTATGTCTTATTGTGTAGAATTATCATGAAGACACCACTCGGAGAAAAAGATGCGAAAAAGACCAAAAACTGGCTAGTTTTGGAGAGTTTTAGCACTACTGGACAAGCGGTACGACCTGACCTACCAACGGTACGGCCGTACCTAGAGCAGAACCTTAGTAGGGGCGTACTCCCTCAGTTTGTACCACTTGACGCTGATAAAATAGTCCAGTACGGCCGTGCTAAAGGCAGTACGGTCGTACACAAGTGATGTCAGGGCAACAGCACGCATGGGTATGGTCCAGTGTCATCAACGAAGCTCGGTACGACCATGTGTATATGCGGTACGACCGTACCCCGTCCCTAATCAGTGCAGATTTGAAGCCAAATAACCTAATTCACAGCTTAGTCTATAAATAGGGGCTCTTAACATGTTACAAAGATCTTTTGACGAATTCCCAAGTCAAGAGCCCCCTTGTTGAGAATCATTCACAAACACTATACGATTGGAGTAAGTTTTTGATCATTGGAGCTTCCCATCAATTCAGAATTATTGCTGGAGTCCGTGGAGACGTGAGGAACACACGAGAGGATTGTCGTCGTATCGAAAGGGTGTCCCGGTTCTTTAACTCATGTCTTTTAGGAGTTTGGATTTGTTTTACTTTCTTTTGTTGCATAACATTATGAGTAGCTAATTCCATCACTAGGGGTGATGGGGGATCTTTTACGATGTTCTTAATATCTATTTAATTGTTATTTTGAATTCCTTATTATCTTTATGAATGTGTTGATTCTAGTATGCTTAATCAAATAGGGAGTAGCTAACCCTTATAAAATTAGTTAATTGTGGTAACAGGATCATAATTAATTAGTGAGACTCTATGATCACAGAGCTCGCGGTATACGCTGGATAGGTTATTGCTTGTTTCCAATCAGTTATTAAATTAACAAACTTGCCTGCTCTTAATGCTCTTTCCCTTACTTACCTTTCTGGACCAAACGGAGTAACTAGTTGGGAGGAAGGCTACTGTACGCGAGGATAGCCCTTAGTAATTTAGAGTAAGTGGTTGGCATTCAATGAGGAAATACAATTCATAATAGCAAGGAAGTAGATTCAAGAGCTAGTATTACTGAACCCGGTTCTCCTAGGTTTCCCCTATTTGATCTTGCTCTAATCATTAGTTTAAAGTCTTATTTTTATTCCGCTTAGTTTTCTATTCAATTCGAACCCAATTATTCTGTTCATTTAAAGAATTAAGGATCTTTATTACGCTGGTACTTACGCATTCCCCGTAGGTTCGACATTCGGAGTCCTAATTATACTCCACTTTATTACGAGTTACGATCAGGTGCACTTGCCTGAGCCGCAACATCGAACACATAGGGAATAACGATAAGTACCGATCTACTTTAAGTATCTTAATTATTTAAGCGAATAAAAAGGATGATTTGAGTGCACAATAGTGAGAATGAAGGCATAAAGATGTATTTAGAAAACAATGGAGAGAAAGCTTAGGGTCTTGGTTTCACTTATTTCGTTGATTCTTTCTTAGTTCGATTCTACCTTATTCCTCTTTTCTCATCGCGTTATTGACCCCCATCTATTTACTAACCCAGAACTTCAGCAGTTAATAATCTTTTCTCGCTAAGATTAATTTCCTGAACTAATTTGGGTTAAAGCGTTAAGTTCCTTATTAGTCTAGGAGCTTGAATTGATAAAAAGGTTATATAACTTTCCTTCTCAGGTCCACTATAAATCCCCAATTATCTTACATGTTCATTAACTAACCACGGTACCCACCGACAATTAATTAACTAAGACATGCAAAATTAATTACCTAAGATTCCTTTAATGTCCCGTTGAATAAGCATAGTACCCACTGTCAATCAAATAACGTCTCGTGCATAAGTAATTAAATTGCAAATAGACATCACTGTAAAGTAAATTAACGTGAATAATTGAGTCAGAATAAAAGTAGAATAAAACAGTCACTAAGACATAGCTAGGAATCTATAGGAGAAGCTACACGAAATACCTTAGAAGAGAGATTAGTTACTCATGTTCAATGAACCAAACAAACAATGCAAAATGGAACATATTTCGAAGGGAAGAAAAAATTGGGTTGGAGTCCTTCAATTTTTCCTATGAATCTCTGCTCGGACTCCAGAGTACTCCTGGCGGCTCTAGGATTTGTCCTCAGTGAGAGAGAGAGAGGGAGAGTGAAATTCGTATCTCCAGGCGTGTGGAATGAGGAGGTCCAGGTCCCTAATTATAGAGTTGGGTCAAAAGTAGGTCAATATTACAGTAAGTTCTGGTGGTTTCTCTCAGCTAAACTCTCACTAGAGAGGATATTACAATAAGTTCTGGTGTTTTCTCTCAACTCTATTCCTAGAGGATATTACAATTTCGCTTATGGTGGGATGGTGAGGTAAGATTTGGGCAGAGTTTTTGCACCTTTGAAGTAGCTCATCCACGTACGCACACACGTATTCTTCCACACTTCTTCTTCAGTCTTCTGGAATATATATAGAGAGCCAAAGTTATGACAATTGGTACTTGGCTTCTATTTGTTGAGGAAGACAGGTTCAAATCTTCAAGAGTGAAGATGATTTAGTCGTTGTCTTTGTCTTCTTCTCATTGAAATGCAGTTGTTGTAGAGCTTGGGGGTGAACGGTAATATTTTTATAGACTAGTCAGAGCAGTGGTAGCTTTTACACATGTCTATCTCATTTAAATTTAAAATCCAATTTCAAATTTAAATTCAAATTTAAACATGCATATCCTCATTTAAATTTCAAATCCTCTGATCCTTATTATGTCATCAACATAACTAATTTTCTGCATGGTCACTTCTACGGCTACGCTTAAACTAAGATAAGGTTATCCAATTATCAACCAACAATCCCAAACTATTACCTAATCATCTAGGTCCATCGAGAGGTCCTAACTAACATTAGAAACCAACTCGTAACTCAACATCATCAATCGTTTTTCTGCTCGTGAGCAGAATCACCGAAAAGAGACTAATCATCAACCATGGTTATTAATAACTCATAATAGCAACAAAAGAACGTAAAGCACATGAAAATAACATCTCAAGGATCTTAAAGCAACAACAATTCACATAATAACAGTCCTAGACATGTTATAATAAATCATATAATTTCATACTTCTCAATTTAGCATGAATGAGCACTTAAACACAGTTTAATCAACAACAACGTAACATGAACCAACTAGGTTATGATTCCTTGCCTTTACAAGGATCTCAATTCATCAAAACAGCAATGAGACACATTGCCATAACCTAGTTGGTTCATACATTTGGATTTTCTTTGACCCTGAAAACCCATCTGAATCTTATGGCTTTTCTTTGACGGGGAAGTGGAACTAGCGACCAAGTATCGTTGGACAGGAGTGTCTTGTATTCAGCTTTCATAGCATCAAACTATCTAGGATCAGATAGGGCCTTACTAGTTTTGGCACAAGTGAGCATAGGGTGAGAATTATGGTTAGTAATTTGAGGAGGTGGAGGATTAGGTGAAACACTGGAAGAAGAAATAGGTGTTGAGTTAGAAGAGGAAGAAAGTGAGTGTTGAGAAGACTAAGAGGCGGAATCAGGTAGTAGTGTGACTAAAGGAATGTGATCAGATTTGTCAGTAGGAAAGCTATGAGTGATATGTGAAGTAGAATGAGAAGATAATAGAATTGAAGCAGGGTAGGATGAAGACTGAGACATGGACTTGGAAGGGAATGGAAACATATAGGGAAAAAGAAACCTTAACTCATTAACTTTGACATCTTTTGAGATATAGATTCTGCAATCTAGCGAAAAGCACTTGTGACCTTTTATGTTGGGGTGAAAGGCCATGATATGCACACTTAACAGATCTTGGTTGAGCTTATGTTGATTATAGGGTCTCAGAAGTGGAAAATAGGAGCAACCAAAGGTTTTCAAGGAATGATAGTCAAAGATAGTTTTGTATAAGGCATGAAAGGGTGAAATACAATTAGGCAAAGCAACTAAAGGTATTCTATTGATTAAGTATATTTCTTGAGTGAAGCTATGGTCACAATAATTGGAATGAAATAGAGGCATTGGCTAGGATTGTCAAACCATTTCAACTATTTGCCTATGTTTCCTTTCCACTGTTCCATTTTGGTGTGAGGTATGTGGGCAAGTAATCCTATTTTAAATGCCAAGGTCAGTTAAGAACTTAGTGAATGACCTATATTCTCCTCCTTAATCCAATTTAAGAGCTATAATATGTGAAATTGCTTTTGAACTAAGGCCAGGAATTGCTTGAAAGCATTTAGTGTATTTGATTTGTGCCTTAGAAAATAAATTCAAGTAAATTTGGTACAAGTATCAACAAAAGTAAATTCAAGATGGAAAGACGGAGGGACCCCAAAGATCACCATGCACAACTTCAAAAGAATATGCATACACAATAACAGATGGGGGAGTAAAGTATATTACAAAGTTGCAAGATGGTTTTTATACCCTGCAAGTGTGCATGCCCTAATCTAAAATGCCATGGAGAAAGGTTACTTACAGAAGCAACAATAGATTTGATAGAATTACATAAACTAGACTTGATGGCGGTGTTATTGAAAGTAGGAAATTGAGAACTTTATGAAATAAAATCAATAGGTAGACTAGGAATAATCTAAAATTACTTAAACTTATAAAGCTCGTCAGCTCCAAGAGATCCTTCAAGGAGCACTTTGTCAGGTTCCTAACATTTCAAAAATGTGGTAAGGATGAAACTCAAAATAAACTCTATTATCTTGTGCAAACTTGTAAACCACAATAATGTATTTGGTTATAATAGTGACACGTAACAAGTGATTAAGAGAAATAGGGATGCTTGGATTAGAATGCGAAGAAATTTGACAAAAGCCAATTGATTTCATAGACAAACCTTGTTTGTTATAATGCCCAGACTCTAAATAGAGCATTACCTACTGAATTGACTGGAATTAAAGTTATCCGTGGAAAATTTTTCACTTTACACCATAAACAATAAGAAAATAAATCCTTTGAAATACACTACTGTGGCTAAACAAAATTTGAAAAAAATACACAAGGCATCATAAAACAAATTCGATACAAACAGACATCACAGCTTGCTAAAACATTTCCAACGAAAATACATATTTACTCTAAAAAAATTACAGAATTAACATCAAATCATATTATAGACTTATAACTAAAAAAAGAAACAATTAGACTCTAAAAGACTCCGACTCATGGTCCGGTACTCAAGAGCTCGCGTGGCGGTAAGACCGAGCACAACTTCAAGCTCTGAACTTTTTCAATAAGCTTGTACCCAAAAACAATCCCCCAAATTGATGAGTTATGAAAACTCAGTAACATAGACATAACTTAAAACACTTACCGTTGTTTTCAGCCAAACGTGGTATGCTACGTATGGAAAACTCTTCCCAAACAAACACAAAAATAATCATTCAAAACTAATCCTGCTAATAATTCAATTGAAATATTCATTCGTATCTAGCATTAATCATATATCGACTATGTCATTGAAGCACGAAACCAAGTTGATTATAAAAACCCTAAGCTATAGCTTTTATATGGTGCCAAGAAAGGATTTCATAAAACTTAAAATTCTATAGAAAAGCAGTGTGTGAATCGATTCATAAGTATCTAAATCGATTCATTCACTTAAGCACAATTTGATTCACCTAAGCTGTGAATTGATTCGCCAGCTCACATTTTGATTCACTGAACCAAACTGAGGGCCTGGGCACTTTTGGTGAATCGATTCACCACCCTATGAATCGATTCATACAGAGAAAATGTAGAATATCCTATTTTTGACAACACAACTTGCATTTTGACACTCAAAACAACATAATCAACCCATTACACATATTAACTCTTGAACAAGCACATATTTATAGTGTCACAAATCTTGTCAAAACTATGATCAACTCTTACAAACCCCAAAAATGGAAGTCATGAAAAACACACAACATCAAAAGTTTACATGTAATTCATTTTGCCAAGTTCATTACTCAATTTACACAAGAGCAAACATACTTATGACCATCTAACAACCCTTCCTAAAATAATCATCCAACCCTTAACATATGTCTTACATTATTTCATACACATTAAACTCACATTTAATATCAACAAACATTGCCCCAATTCACACATACAACATTGACATTTGTATAGGCTCTAGGACAAATTTTTTTTGATTAGAACAATATACAAACACTTTACATACATGTCTACATACCCAAAATTTTCATGAACATAAATAAATTCAACCATGCAATGAAACAACCATCAATCCCTAGCATACCCTATAATGAGAGGTTTTTAGGGGAGATCTATGTTACCTTAGGGCTCCATGAAATTGGAGATAAAATCCCCAATTTCTAAGGCTTGAGTTCCATCATCCCTTTTTATTTCAAGTCCTCCCCTTGAGCCTTGATCTTCTCCTCTTCCATCTTCCTTTTCTCTTCCTCTATCTCTCTCCATTTCTGTCTCTCTTCTCTCCGCGATCTCTCTCTCTTGTGCTGTTTCTCTTTCTCGCGGTCATGTCCAACGCGCACAGTGGCGCGCTTGCCACCACCCTCCTCGCCGCCGCTATCACGGTCACGCCGGAGCCGCCGCGACTCCGCCTCCCTTCTCCTTTTCCCTTCCATCGCACACTTCTTTCTCTTCTCCTTTCTTTTCTTTTCTTCTTTCTCTTCTCCTTTCTTTTCTTTTTTTTTTCTCCTGATTGTGTGTGTGTGTGTGTTAAGTGGAGAAAGAGATGGTGCTAAAGTGGGATGAGGGAAAGTGTGGAGTATGGTGGGGTAAATGTGTAGCTTTAATAAAATTTGACTAACAAGTCCTCATTTAATTTCTTAATTTATCCTTTGGTCCTTAATTCAACCTTAGATTAATTAATAAATTAAACTACTCATAAATAATTAGTCCCATATTTCCAAAATTCTTGGAAAAATTACTATCTTACCCCCTAAGTTCTAACTTTGCGTTAAAACACTAGATTAAAGGTCATTAACCTCATTAATCCTTAGGGATTAAATCCCCTTTTTCACTTAGTATCTCTAATTGCCAAGCTTAGAGAAAGTTGGGATGTTACATTACTCCCCTCTTTTTTGGAATTTTGTCCCCAAAATTTGCCCTACCTTCTTATCTTATCCTTCAGTGGAATTCGTTCTCGGCGCTTCCGCTGCAAACTCTACTTCTACGCTTCTCCAAATAGGTAAACTCCTATCCTTAATTTAGGTCTATCTAAGGTCACTTCTATTCTTCCTAAGGATAGTACACCTATTACTAACTGTACTTAGCAAGGAAGGAAATATGTTTGCTTCAAGCATAGAACTCATAATTTGTTAAAGAATACAGTTAAACACCAGAATAATAATGAGAAAAAAGTGTAGCATTCATATCATCTAACTCACTCCTAGTATTCCTCCAAAGTCCATTTACTACTTAAACTAGGAATACAAGTTAGGAATGCATTACTTGCGTCTACATATTCCTTTAAGGTTTGTTCGTTTATTGAACCAGGAATCATACGCTGCCGGATTCGGTCGAATGGACAGACATCTGACCTCAGACTAACGAAACATAACTTTATGATTCGGTTAGATTAACCCTTAGTTCGATTAATCAATCCATGATCGATAAAGCATGAGCATATAGCTCCATAATACGCTCAGTTACCCTCTAGTGTAACCGACATGAGCGTAGGCCAGGCCATCATGTCTTTTCTGCCAAAGACATATCATGCAGAGACTTTCCTTTGGAGAGGAAATGTTTGTGTAGTTAATGTCTACACCACGTGACACACATTTTCTTTCGTTAAAACATTTCTAAGTTTACTCAAAGGTTTCTCCAAAGGTGTAACAGACATGGTTCCTTCAACTAGAGGGCTCCCACTGTCACGTCACTCATAAGACTCCTTTTATTGTAACACCCTGGGTTGTAATTCCCAAGTGTATCACTCATAGGACTTTTTTCCCAAAAATGTGGAACACCATTGTAACGGACAGGGTTCCTTCAACTAGAGGCCTCCCACTACCACGTCACTCATAGGATGCCTTTTATTGTAACACCCTAGGTTGCAATTCCCAAGTGTATTACTCATAGGACTTACTTCCCCTAAAAGTGTAACACCCTTGTAGGATTGTCACTTGGAGTAAACTATCACATACATTGAAAAATTTTCATTTACAACATTCATTCAGGTGTTATAAATGGAAAATTTTCCTTAAGTACTTTTTCCCTAAACTTATGGAATCGATACTTATCTCTTATCACACTATACTTGGTCTTATTACAAACTTGGTCTAAGCAATTACAAATTCTGAAGTTAATTAACTCCAGTAAGGTCTCCGTTGGTTAGACTTATCTGATTTACACTAATCGGTTAGAAACTAGGCCTCAACCGAGTAATAAATCTCATTAGGTTGGAAACGCAGTATGTAAGTGGCTTGATGGAATCACATCAAACACAAATCAACGAATTACTCACATTAATTAATAACCTTAGGTTTTCCACTGATTAAACCACGCCCCTACATTATGCTCTTTGTTGGAATTTCCTCCTTACTCTCTTCAACTTGATAGATTAATTCCCCTGTTTGGTTCAATTGGAATTAAAACGGGAATCCACGCAGCGATGACTGATATCAACATGGACCGACGTGTCTATCGCTGGGTCTAATAACCAACCGACCAACAAGCATCTAGAAAATAATTTTTTTTTTTAAATTCTTGGGAATAATCTATCTCACTTATCTTAAATTACCTTCTATGCTCATACTAAGTCATTGGAAATCCCGAAAGGAATTAATCTCTACAAAGGAGCTAATTGTCCGCAGAATTTGGTGATTCAATTAATCGATCACAGACTAGGTCTCATTCCAAACAAGATTCTTATTTGGCTAAGATAAAGTTTGTAATTGGTCAAGCGAAAACACTTCATGTACTGGTCACTAAGGTCACTATACTTAGAAGACTTGGGGTTTTTCTGCCTCACTAGGGCTTGATCACCTTCGAGGTTTTCTACTACAACTTAGGCATTGGAGTGTGTGGCGTATCATCTTTTTACCTTGTTATCCTTGCCACTAACTATTTAGAACACTATGGCTCACTTAGGGCTTATCATAGGATTCCAATCAATCTAGGATCCATCCATAATGGGTTAGGCTAAACAACTTGATGAATTATCAAGTATTAGAAACCTAATCAATTATAAATGCCCATCAATTGATTAAAATCATACAATTAAGAATCCTTCCTTATCAATCCTAATTGTCATTGAACTGAGTAGTCACAACAAAAGAATTGATAAGGATTGCTAGACCATCTTAGACCCAAACAACACATGATAACATATTCTAGGCAACCACACAACAAAACATATTAGGATCATAAAGTCTAAGAAAACATGGAAATGTCCAAATTCATCATTTTACTAAACATCTCATACACGAGGTATGGCACTGACCATTTCGTGATCTTAACCCCTAGTTCGACTCTCAAATATAGGTAAGGAATACAAATGTACTCACTCACGTATATTCGCCAGTCAAAACATACATTACTTCAAAATCCCTTCTGTGGAGGAAAGAATGAAGGAAATCAAAAACATATGTCGGTGTGGGGATGAGGACAACAATTCACCATTTTTAACCCAAAAAGACCCGACATTTCCAATAATCAAACATGATAACAAAGTATTCAAACATATATCTATTTATCAAATTGCTACTAATCATAAACAACACATAAAGCTAAACCCAACAAGAGATCAACAAGGTTCTAACACATTCATCAATTTTCATTTAATCATCTAACATTACATCACATAGGCAAAGTATGATACAAATTGAATTGAGATCATACCTTAACAGACACACTTTTCGAAGAAAAATAAGGAAATACATGAGTATCCTCTTATGTGTCATTCGTCATCCATTTCATTCATCACTGGCTCAATCAACATATAGCAAATTAGGGTTAGCATCGTATCGTTTATAGATTGAGAAGAAACCCGAAAGTCCCCATTCTGACGAACGGTATGGATTTCTGCTTTCTTCTCTCTATGGATACATATATGTATACACCCATACATAAAAGTATATACATATGTTAAGGAATCTCGTAAAAACGAGGAAGTACTACACTAACTTTTGCTCGTCTTCATTCTCCTCATTCTTAAAACAAATCCCTGAGGTGGCCTGCCTCAATAATTCGTAAAAAGAATTTAGAAAGTTCATACTTACAGTCAAAACTGACACTTCCTAAACCAGATCACTTCTAGACATACATAATTCACAGTTCGATATGATCGAACTGCTCTGATACCATAATGTAATGCCCATACTCTAAACAAAACATTACCTACTCAATTGATTGGAATTAAAGTTATTCGTGGAAATTTTTTCACTTTACATCATAAAAAATAAGAAAATAAATCCTTTGAAATACACTACTGTGGCTAAATAAAATTTGAAAAAATTCACAGGGCATCATAAAACAAATTCGATACTAACAGACTTCACAGCTTGTTAAAACATGGCTAAATACCACTTTTGGTCGCTTAACTTTATTTTAGTTTTCATTTTGGTCCCTTAACTTTTTCATTTTGGTCTCTTAAGTTACAAAAATATGCCGCTTTACTTTGTGTAATCCCTTAAATTTGTGTGTATAGGTCATTCAAACTCTTTTTTTGTGTATAGGTCATTGAAACTCTTTTTTTTTTGTGGCTCCATTACCTTTTATCATGTTACTTCATCAATAAGAACTCTGATAGAAGTATGATTTTGACATTATTGTTTAAAAAGATTACAGACGGAAAGGACAAATTTGGCGTAACTTTCGTAACGTAAGGGATGAACGTGGCGTATTTTCGTAACTTAAGGGACGTGAATGGAAAAAAATAGTTAGGGGATGAAAGCGGCGTATTTTTGTAACTTAAGGGACCAAAAAAATAATATAATAGTTAAGGGACCAAAACGAAAACTAAAATAAAGTTAAGGGACCAAAAGTGCTATTTAGCCCTAAAACATTTCCAACGAAATTACATATTTACTTTAAAAAAATTACAGAATTAACATCAAATCATATTATAGACTTATAACTAAAAAAAGAAATAATTAGACTCTAAAAGACTCCGACTCGTGATCCGGTACTCAAGATCTCGCGTGGCGGCAAGACCGAGTACAACTTCATGCTCTGAACTTTTCCAATAAGCTTGTACCTGAAAACAACGCCCCAAATTGATGAGTTATGGAAACTCAGTAACATAGGCATAACTTAAAACACTTACCGTTGTTTTCAGCCATACGTGGTACGCTACGTATGGAAAACTCCTCCCAAACAAACACAAACATAATCATTCAAAACTAATCCTGCTCATAATTCAATTGAAATATTCATTCGTATCTAGCATTAATCATATATCAACTATGTGATTGAAGCACGACACCAAGTTGATTATAAAAACCCTAAGCTATAGCTTTTATATGGTGCCAAAAAAGGATTTCATAAAACTTAAAATTTTGCAGAAAAGAAGTGTGTGAATCGATTCACAAGTGTCTGAATCGATTCATTCACTTAAGCAGAATTCGATTCACCAGTTCACATTTCAATTCACAGAACCAAAATGAGGGCCTGGGCGCTTTTGGTGAATTGATTCACCACCCTGTGAATCGATTCATGTAGAGAAAATGTAGAATATCCTATTTTTGACCACACAATTTGAACTTTGACACTCAAAACAACATAATCAATCCATTACACATATTAACTCATGAACAAGCACATATTTATAGTGTCACAAATCTTGTCAAAACTATGATCAACTCTTACAAACCCCAAAAATGGAAATCATGAAAAACACACAACATCAAAAGTTTACATGTAACTCATTTTGCCAAGTTCATTACTCAATTTACACATGAGAAAACATACTTATGACCATCTAACAACCCTTCCTAAAATAATCATCCAACCCTTAACATATGACTTACATTATTTCATACACATTAAACTCACATTTAACATCAACAAACATTGCTCCAATTCACACATACAACATTGGCATTTGTATAGGCTCTAGGACAAATTGCTTTCTATCAGAACAATATACAAACACCTTACATACATGTTTACATACCCAAAATTTTCATGAACATAAATAAATTCAACCATGCAAGGAAACAACCATCAATCCCTAGCACACCCTATAATGAGAGGTTTTTAGGGGAGATCTATGTTACCTTAGGGCCCCATGAAATTGGAGATAAAATCCCCAATTTCTAGTGCTTGAGTTCCTTCATCCCTTTTGATTTCAAGTCCTCACCTTGATCCTTGATCTTCTTCTCTTCCATATTCTTCTTCTCTTCCTCTATCTCTCTCCTTCTCTGTCTCTCTTCTCTCTCGCGATCTTTCTCTTTCTCTCGTGATTTCTCTCTCATGGTCCTGTCCAATGCGCCGCCACCACCCCCCTCACCGCCGCATTCGAGGCCACGCCGGGGCCACCCCTTCTCCTCTTCCCTTCCGTCGCGCCTTTCTTCCTCTTCTCTTCTTTCTCTTCTCCTTTATTTTCTTTTCTTCTTTCTCTTCTCCTTTCTTTTTTTCTTTTCTGATTGTGTGCGTTAGTGTGTGTTAAGTGGAGAAGGAGAGGGTGCTAAAGTGGGATGAGGGAAAGTGTGGAGTATGGTGGGGTAAATGTGTAGCTTTAATAAAATTTGACTAACAAGTCCTCATTTGATTTCTTAATTTATCCTTTGGTCCTTAATTCAACCTCAGATAAATTAATAAATTAAACTACTCATAAATAATTAGTCCCACATTTCCTAAATTCTTGGGAAAATTACTATCTTACCCCCTAAGTTCCAACTTTGCGTTAAAACACTAGAATAAAGGTCATTAACCTCAATAATCCTTAGGGATTGAATCCCCTTTTTCATTTGGTGTCTCTAATTGCCAATCTTAGGGAAAGTTGGAGTGTTACATATGTTACCCATCCTAACTTAGTCATGGTCACAAAATGGTGTGCTGTGAGCTAGATTCTGCTGTCTTGAAGTGATGTGGTGGGAAGCTCCCGAGTCTGGATACCAACTCTGAGTATCAAAGATATTAGGGATTGTAAACTCATGAGTTGTTGGAGTGAATTATTGCATAGCCATATTCACAATAGGAAGCATGGATTTAGTAGTAGGGCGAGGTTGGGGAAAAGCGTGTTGTTGATAATTGAACACTTGAAATATGTGAATATTAAGTTTGACCTTATGACTAATTAAACCTATTCAATAGCTAAAGCAACATCATTGTATTTTCCACACAATTACCAAGCAGGATGTGAACCATTCCTGCCATGGCTTCAACCTCTGCCCTTGTCATTGCCATTTCTATCACCACAAGATGAAATGTAGGAGCCTTTAGTGTAACTACTTGAACCAATAGTGCCTTGACCAGAAGCAATAAAACCTTGATTTCCACTTAAGTGATTAACATCAGCATAAATGCTAGGTGAAAAAAAAAATCTTGTCTAAAATTTTCGAATTGAGCTTCTTGAGCCATAACCAAGGCTTCAATGTCTTCAACTGATGGAAATTCAAGTTGTCCATAGATCATCATTACAAAGGAGTTATACTCCTCATGTAAACTTTCTAAGATCGCATCAATGTGGTTTTGATCTGAGACTGGATCTCCAACAACAATTTTTGGGAATCGATAATTACTTTGATGTGAAATAGATATTCAGAGATGGATCACAACGACTTTTTCGTGCTTTTGAGTTCATATTGGAGTTAGCAAACTTTCTCCTTAAGCAAAGTGTCAAAATGCTTGTGAAGTTTATCCCAGACCTAAAAGGCGTGCTTGCAGCCAAGAACATGAGGCAATATTCCTTCTAATAGTAATGACAACAGCCAGGTAAACAACATCTGGTCCTGAATCAACCATTTCTGGTACTAATTTGAAACTAGATTCAGAGCTCGATCATGTGTAGAAGTGTATTTGAGAGGAATTTGCGGATTGACAACAGAGCAGTGAAGCTTGTGTGTGGTGATGACACCATTGACTTGTTGGCTCCGAAGTAAAAAATTCTTCTCATCAAGTTTAATAGAGAAAGAATGAGTGAAATTAATGTTCGAAGTAGTTGTAGAAGCAGAATTACTGTGCAAAACTTCAACAATCAGAGTTGAAACTGAGGAATTAACCACTGGTTCTGGAATAGGTTATGTGTTTGCCATTGACACCAATCACGATGAAGCTTTAAGAAGAAGACAAAGAGGAAGCGAAGTCCTGTAAAGCGAACAAATGCTTCAGAGAGAGTGAACATATCTCAATTCATTGCAACTGTGTGAAATGATCACAAGTCATAACTGAACACAAAGATCATTATTTATAGTTAAGCTCTAACTATCTCAGCCGACTCTAACAAACTTAACAATTGGACAACTACCTTGCCACCTGTACACAACTAACTTTGTTTACGCGCGTGGACATTTTATACATATACTCTGATGGAATAATGGATAAAAAAAGAAGAGAAAAATATGTGAAACTTCTCTGCTATTGTTTAGTTGAATGAAAAAGTGAGAAGAAAAATAGCTACTTATCTTCCATAATTTTTATATCCTTTTAATCTAACACTAGTTGAGTGAATAGATTAATGGTTAATACAAAAATTCCCTTTTATCTCCATTTTCTTCTCACTTTAAAAAAACAATATATATGTGACATCCACATCAATTTTTCTTTCATTTCTTGTTTTCTCTCCTCAAAGAAAAACTTTGTTTTCTTTTCTCCCGTTTTATTTTTTAGCTTTTCTCTTAAAACAAATACATGCTTAAGCATTAGCCATTCACTACAACAAAAAAAATAAAATAAACAACACTTAATTTTTGGCTTAAACAGCGCTTAAAGGCGTTGAATATTCAGCCGTTGCTGAATGTTATTCGAAAAAACATCGTTTTTGCAGCGCTGCTGAAAACTGACAATAAACAGCCCTTCCTTAAGGAAGCGCTGCTTTTCATATGGAATAAACAGCGCTTCCTTAAGGAAGCGCTGTTTATTCTCCTTTTTACCCCCCTCATATTGACATGATACGGCTATTTGTCCAGTGCATAATATTGTGATAACACAAAATGCACACCAAAATTGTCATCAACACCCAATTGTATCAACATCAAACTCACTAAAACCAAATTTAACATTACAATATAATTTTTTGGATAGAAAACAGTACAGATCCATTGCATTAACATGAATAAATTACAATATAATTCTCAGCCAAAGTCACAATTAACAAAATTATCATCGCTAAAATATTAAAATGCATTAACTAAACATCACACATGTCATGCTACAAAGAGTACCTAAACATTACACTAATATCTTCTTCTTCTTCTTCTTCTACCTGCCACACAGACTAGATCAAAATTCTAACAAAATTTTGGCAGACAAATATGGACATTCTAAAATATATACAATACCTGTAACAACATAAAATACCATACCAGCCAGCCAACATAAAATATATACAATACCAGCCAACATAAAAATGAAATCCTTGTCATGCAACATTGAAAAAATGTGGAAGAAAACAGCCAAACATAAAATTTAATACAAGTCTACCTAGTATGCTATCTTCAACAAATGTGCTAAATAGGGCAGAATTATACTCCCAAATTCAAGTGAACTTATTCCAATTCAAGTATGCTAAACTTCAACAAATGTGTAGGAATTTTTTAATCACATAAGCATGTTACTTACAACAACACCAAACTCACAAAAACCAAATTTAACAAACTCACCTAAACCTTAAACATCAATCTTTTTCTTCTATCTGCCTATATATGATAAAATTCGTAACAAAATATCGACACCACTCTTCCTTGAGTTCGGTATGATCAGAGTATGTGTCGAATTGACAATCACAAAAGTACTGCGAAATGAAAATTAAATCAAGTTAGAATTGAACACAGGCATTCAAATGGTATATGTGTAAGAGTAAAAAAATTATATAAACTTCAAAATTATTACATACATACCTCCGTTGGAATTTATGTTTGGTTATAAACGACAATATCCTTGAGAAACTTCAAAACATACTGGCCACAATCATCAGAGTTCAGTTGGCGAGGACACTATGAAACAAAAAAATATGAAATTAATTGTTTTTATTTTGGTAATTTGAATAATTGCATAAAAAATTTGGTATAAATACATTTATCGGTAGGTGGAGTCGATTTAGAAAACCGAGACTTGACATTTAGCCTTCGATAAATTAGGATAGCCCTAAGTGCAAAATCAAACAAAATCATTCAATATCCAATTTTACACTCATAACCATTTCTATCAAGCATCCAATTTAACACTCATTCATATTCATAATCATTTCTACTAACCAAAAAACAACATTCCAATACATTCATAACACTGTTGTTAACATCAACACACAGACTATATCAAATTTATAACAAAATTTTGGCAGAGTCTCCCCTAAAATATGGACATTCCAAAATTTATAAAATACCTGTAACAACATAAAATACCATACCAGCCAGCACAATGGGTCACATAGGCCAAACATAAACAAATAAAAACTTCAACATTACAATATTTGTAAATGTTTAAGTTCATAGCATAATCCTTTATAAGAATAGCTATAAACCTTTATGGATTATGACAACCTTTGTGGGATACATAAACGTAGTGTTACTTAAGCTATTAAAAACAAATCAAGCACATTCCTTAAACAGAATAAATTCACCGTTCTAATACATTCATAACCAATATATATATATATATACACACACACACACTTACTGATTGTATGTCTCTTTCATTTTTTTGCGCAGGTAGATTTGTACATGCAATGGATCTAGATAGTAAACAATGTTTTGATTCAGGTTAATCGCTAACAATAACCAATGATCCCTACAAAAATGTTGGAGAAAAAAATCTTAAGCAGGTAAGCACATTTCAATAAATTTAGTATCATTGATGAAGTGATATATATATATATATATATATATATGATTAAATTAAATGACTTACACTACGTTGCAAGGTGACAAAAACTTAGTCTCAGACACAGGATTTGCTAATGCCAAGCGCTGAACTATATATTCAGACATGCCAGCATTCCATAATTCCATATGTGTTTGTGTGGGCATAAAAACACAAACCTTTGAGTCTGTTCTTGTGGGATCAATATCTCTTGATACAAGTACCTTAAATTAAAACATGCATACAAATTAATGCATTAACAATAACATAAATATTTAGTTGAAAGAATAAAAAAACATTGGATATTTTAAAATTTAATGCAGTACCTGAGATATACGTTAATAATAGTTTCACTTAACCATTCGTTATCATTAAGAATTTCTTGAATTGCACCATTAGCACCAGCTCTTAGTGCGTACTCATAACCCAAAATTGATTTATCCATTGGTACTTTAATGGTATCTTCTGCTTTCATCTTTGTTGTCACATGGACTCTAAGATAAATTATAAAAACTGTAGCAGGAGTTGTAGGAGGCTGAGAGGTAGTTGCGATAACCTTCTTCACTGGAGATGTAAATGACCCATTTGTTGGCTGCTTACCAACATTCTTGCTAGTTGTAGGCTGCTTGCTCTTGCCCTTGTCCTTGGCTTTCGATTTTGGGGATACCTACATATTTTGCATTCCAATACATGGAATAGTTAGGGACCAACTAATTTAATAAATATATTCAGTATATGATAGTGAATCATATTTATTAACATATACGTACCATGTCACTTATAACTACGAGGTGGTTTGGCCATGCCCCATAGGTACCTATTGCCTGTTCCACTGTCATCAATCTGCCGCCTCCAGTGGTACAGGCAATGGTGCATCCCCCTCAAATGCAACGTCAACTCTAACCTTCACATGATTGGTAGGTAAGGGTAGGTTATGTAGTAACACACCTGGTTCGTTATACAACATTCCCTTACCGACCATTCGTTGTATTGGGCTTGTCAAATATAGGCTACACTCATGAATGCCCTAAACCACAAAATATTAATATGTTAAACCTTTGAATACTCAGGTGACACAAGTATAAAGAGAAATCTAATGATTATTACCTCGGGACATACAATAGTGCAACTATCTCTAACACTATTTGGGTTAGGGATAGGTGACTCATGCTCGTCCCTCTCCACTGATTCCTTATCCTTCTTGCTATCTCGCAATTCCTGAACTTTCTATATAGTTGAATCATTATGTCAAAGAATAAAGGCAGGAAATACATCTCAAGCTCACACAAAGTCAGAATAATTTCTTTTTGCAAGGCTGGCAACTTTCCAGGGTCAATCACTCTACTACAAATTACCTTGAAGAAAATATAAAGTTTAGTTAAGGTATTCCGCACTTTGGTGGGCAAAATGGATCGTATAGCTATGGGTAGCAAATTCTCCAAGAGAACATGACAATCATGAGACTTTAGACCCTTTAACTTTAGATCTTTCATCGATATGAGGTTCTTAAGGTTTGAAGAGTACCCCTCCGGAAACTTAACTCCATCAAGAAACTTATAAAAATCTCTTTTCTCTTTTCTAGATAGAGTATGAGCGGCCGAAGGTAGATATGTACGACGTTTCCCTTTCTTTACCGGTCCCAACTCTCGTCTCAATCACATACTAACTAAGTCCAGCCTTGCCTTGATGCCATCTTTAGTCTTCCCAGGCACATTAAGTAAGGTACCAATGAGACTATTAAAGATATTTTTTCAACATGCATCACATCAATGAAATGTCTTACGTATAATGACTTCCAATATGGCAATTCAAAGAAAATCTACCTTTTCTTCCACCCTCTTGTGGCAAGGTCTCCCGCAAAAGGTTTACCCAATTTAGTATTCAAATCTTTTACTTTTTCAAATAGTTGTGCACCCGTCAAAGGCAAAAGAGCTCTATGTTCTTCTGTATTCCCATTGAATGCCTTTCTCCACGATCGATAATGATGATTTGGATGCAAAAATCTACGATGCCCAAGGAAGACATTCTTCTTACCATGTTCTAATCGAATCCAATTTGTACTATCTTCATATATAGAGCATGCACACTGACCTTTGGTACTATATCCCGACAAATTACCATATGCTGGAAAATCATTAATTGTGCAAAAAATCATAGCCCTCAAGGTGAAACTTTCTTCACTATACCCATCATACACCACTACACCTGTCTCCCACATTTGCTTCAAGTCTTCAATTAAAGGAGCCAAGTATACATCGATATCATTTCCTGGTTGTTTTGGCCCAGAAATTAACAAAGACAACATCATATATTTGCGCTTCATGCATAGCCATGTAGGTAGGTTATAAATCACCAAAATCACAGGCCATGAGAGCTACTCTAAACACCTTGCGGGTTAAATCCATTAGTAGACAATGCAAGTCGTAAGTTTCTTGGTTCATTCCCAAAACCAGGATAATCAATATCAATTTTTCTCCGTTGAGGAGAATCTACCGGGTGTCGTAGCTTGCCCTATCGAATCCTTTCATCCTCATGCCATTTCAAGTTATTTGCATCTTCTGAACTACGGTACATACGCTTGAATCTGGGAATTATGGGAAAATACCACAAAACCTTCTCTAGAGCCGAACCTTCCTTTTTATACCGTGAGGATTCACATTTAGGACACGACTTTAACGATGCATATTCATTACGAAATAAAATGCAATCATTACGACAAGCGTGTATCTTCTCATAGCTCATGCCAATAGAGCGTAACATTTGTTTAGCCTCATATGTCCGACTAGGAAGCACATTATCATTTCGCAACATATCTTTTCAATAGTGTGAGTAAGTCCGTAAAGCTCTTATCAATCCATCCATTGCCCGATTTCAAGTTATACAACTTTAACATTGTCGATAATCTTGTGAATTTAGTACAACCCTCATATAACGGCTTCTCCGCATCACTTATCAACTTCTCAAACATTTGAGGAGAATCACGAAGATCTTCTTCAACCGCATTTTCCATCTCTTCAAAACGTCGCCATTATACGTATTTGTACTGGTGTCCTCTGACGCATATCTCCCACTATTCCCCATATTAGAAGATTCACCTCTTGTCTCACTGTGCTTTGTCCAACAGGTATAACTTTGATCAATCCCATTGCTCACTAAATGCCATTCCAATTCCCCAACACTAACTTTGTTTGTATAACAACAACTTAAACAAGGACATACGATTCTACTATGGTCTTCTGTATGCCTAACTACAAACCCAATAAAATCTAGAACTCCATCCTTATATTCCTTCGACAAACGATTGGCAGACATCCACTTTCGATCCATATTTGGCTATGGATTTAGAGCAAAAACAACACCAAAGCATTCAGAGCAACAACATAAACAACTCGTTAATGTAAGAAAAAATTGAAATTAACTAAAGCCCAATTAAATAAAGCAAGACTAAAACTACCACTGCTCTTAAAATCAACACGCAGACTAGATCAAATTTCTAACAAAATTTTGGCAGAGTCTCCCCAGAAATATAGACATTCCAAAATATATACAATACCTGTAACAATATAAAATACCATACCAGTCAGCACAAGGGCTCACATAGGCCAAACAAAATAAAATCTACATTAAAAAAAAGCCACAGAAGGCAAAAGCATCTCCTTCAGGAGTAGACAAGTTCTACATACAGAGGTATGTGCTTGATAGACTCAACAAAGTAAGTATGGCAAGATCCCAATAATTAAAAAAGACAACTTATAGGATTCAAAATGAATTTAGAGGAAAAGTGATATTAACCAAAAATGAATTTGATGATTCTATGATTAAAAGCATTGTATTTAGCTTTCTGAAGAAACAAATAATGCATGATTGTGTTGTATGGCGCAACTTATGGAGGAAAACTGGTATTGACTAAGAACAAAATTGAATCTAGAACTATTATGATTAAGCCTTGTATAGTTGCACCGCAAAAGCTATACAAAAATCTGCTGCCAGAATGTAAACAACATGTGAAAATGAGGGTTCAACACATGACTCGATGCACTGCCTTACCAATCAGAAACACACAACAAACCAAATGCTGAATATACCCATTCTAAAAGAAAACCATTCAGTGTGCTTTAAACAAAGTTGAATGAAACCCAAAGTAAATAAACCAAGACAAAAAATATTACAAAAGAAGATGATATTTAAAATAAAGCATGTAGAATCATTTGGAAAAGAAATTGCAATTGTCATTTTACAAGCCATATAAACCCACACCTACGTTCATTCACACAACTTCAATATACATAGCATAGTTATGGTTTTTTAGGTGAGTCACAGGCAGCAAAAGATAAATGCAAATATGTGGAAGTCAAATATTGACAATCAGAAGTCAAAATACAGCACAAACCCTTAACAACACTGTTGGACAAAATCGCAAGTGAACGATTTCGTCGTTAAGTAATAAAAGATCGAATCCGCAGGGATTGTGACCAATTATTAACTAAACAAAAGTTGTAACTAATTGAACTATTGACGAATACGAATGTGTTTGAAAAAGTTGTTTAGCAACAAAACAAAGACTAACGAGACAATGTATTTGGATATTAAGGAGAATAGAGTGACTAGGGTTCGAATCCCTTTGTCTCACCCTTTACGCTCTTGAATCCTATTCCAATGCAAGCAATGATCATGTATTTGAAGTTCAAATCCTATAAATTAGATTAACGAAAATTCCTTTTCTCTTAATCCCTTTAATTCAACTAATAAGCCCTAATCCCTTAGGTTCCAATTAATTAAATCAAGCATAAAGGATATGCATTCATACAAACTCATACCAAAGAGAATTATATCCCTATAACCCTATAGATATGTCAAAATATCCCAAAGCAAGTTTAAAACCCCAACTTTCCAATTGATGTCAAACCCTAGTTCAACCCCATGGTGACAAGCATAGAATCGCATTAAGAAAAGAGAGAATTGATCAAATGACATACATCAAACTTGCATTGAAAATTCTGAATTCAATTACATAAAAGGATCCACAAAGTTCATCTTACCCTAGTACAAAGGAATTAGTTTCTCATGGAAGAGAAGGAACCAAGCAATTGAGATGTAGAAACAGCAAAAGACTCCATTGATTCCTCAACTTTGCCTAGAATCACTTGTTCTTGATTCAAACTCACCAGATGCTAACCAACCAGAGGTCCCTAGGTTAATGTTTTCTCCCTCTATTTATAGTTCTGGACCAAAAGGGTTGAAAAACATCTCAAAATTAAGTCAAAACGCGCAGAATAAAAGTCTGGACCGAGTCGCAGCACGGCCGTGGAGCCTGGCACGGCCTGGCCGTGCTGCTCTTTAAAATACAAAATAGCTGAAACGGAGCCCGACACGGGCGTGGTGACGGACACGGCCAGGCCGTGTTGCTCTGGAAACACACAAGCACGGCCGTGGTGAAAAACACGGCCTGGCCGTGTTATTCACTGTTTGCTCAATCTTGAATTTCTTCATGTCTCCCAAGGCACGGCCGTGGGCATCAACACGGGTAGGCCGTGCTTCTGATAATTCTTGCCATATTTTGGTATTTTGGCCTCCGAGTTGGTTGCAGCATCCGTCTAAGTGATTTAGCTCCGCTTTCCTAGGCCAATAACCTTCTTTTCTGCACAATTAAACTCAAACCAAGTGCATTATCTAAACCAAGCAAAATGCATGCAAACTATGGGTAAAAACCACTAAAATGACTACTATGCAATGCAAAACTAACAATAAACCATATGCTATAATGAACACATCAAATTACCCCAAGCTTAGAATCTTGCTTGTCCTCAAGCAATTGCAGTGACCAACGAGAAGCATAGAAACAAGAGATGCAACAAATAAGGAACCCAAGATAAAAGCCAATTCAAGCAATAGGCTAAAGGCTACAAAAGACAATAGGGATTACCAACATCAAGTCCAATTAGAGACTCAGGCTCTCTGAATTCATATCTCTCACTGATAGGGGCACTCTCCTTACCACTCTCAAAGTGTTTAAAGGTTATGACAAATTGCTCAAATCCATCCATGAAAGTGGTCTACCATAAGCTTGACTATTAACCAAATCTCAGCATACAATTCGTGAAAACACACAAGAATCAAAAGGTCTTTGCAAGGTTGTAACGTGGCCGTGGGATTTTTCTTGTACGGTGGGATAAAAACCAGAAAGGGGAAACACAAGGGCTAAAATAATAGACAAAGAAAACAACCCTTTTAAAGCAAAGATGTTTTAACAATTCATTCTCCTTTTCGTTTTCAACACCTTTTTATTTTGCTCCTCTTCTGTTATTTTATTTTATATATATATATATATTTTTTATTTTTTTTTGTTTCCTCCCCCATTTGAGATTTTTGCAATTACTGGGGAGGAATTGAATAACAGCAGAGGTACCAAATTTCAAGCACTGCATAATTTACACAAGATTCACAATTAATTGCTCCCTTACACATACTTTAAAAGGTACTGTAACATTTAGCAATCACCTGGGTATCAAGAAAATTAATTTCATTTCAAGCTCAAAAGGGGCAACTAGAGGAAGTTTTCATTCAACAAACAGAGGCTTAAAACATGCCTAAATTGCCTAAATCATATTCAAGTGTGTTGACAAAAATTTTCAAGTTTTGAAACGGTTTCAAGTCAAGTTCTAGAGAGCACAATCAGGATGGACACACTCATACAAGGAGAAGGGGGCATATAAACATGATGAAGTGAAAGCCCCAATAATAAGCTCAAGTCTCACATTTAGAAGTTAAAACCAGTGAGAAACATCAAATCAGAGTGCCACATGCTAATTCTCAACTTATCCAAAGATTATCCCTATGTACATTAAGAATACTGCCTTGAAGCCTATCACAAGAGAAAATAGTTGGGTTCCAAATCATTGCAATCTCAAATTTCAAAAATATTGTACACATGCCAAAGCACAAGAGGATAGTGTAACAATTTGGGGGATAAAATGGTGCGCACAAAACAACAATTAACACAAAGATGCAAACACTAAAATGAAATGCAAAAATTTAAAACGCCCTACCCCAAGCTTAAGAATTTACATTGTCCCCAATGTAAACAATTAAGCGAGATAGGGATGAGGAGAAAAGACCTCACCGAAACACTTGGGTTGCCTCCCAAGAAGCGCTTCTTTAACGTCACTAGCTTGACGCTTGAAGGAGTCGATCAAGGCTCCTTAAAGGAGGAAAAGAAGATTGAAGCACCACCTTCCTTGGGAAGATGCACACCCATAGCCCTGAGTGCTTGCATAGAAATCATTTCCCTTTTTGGCATTGGTCTCCTTTTTCTCCTCTTGAATTTATGTGGGTGGACTTTGTTATCCCTCACCTGTTTGGTGCGCTTTTCATAAGAATGAGTAGGTTCTACATGTGCCTTCTTTGAAATTTTGCAATTTGGGAATTGTTTCCCATGGCCCATATGCAGACCACTCTTTTCTTTTCTTCCTTTTTCCTGCACTAAAATTTTTTCCATCCCACCATCCAACTCTTCAGACATCTCCTCAATAGAATTCATTGTCACATTTTCTAAGGGTTTGAAAGGTCGGTCTTGATCAAGATTCTCTCCAACCGGCTGCCCAACTACATCAATTCTAGAGCACTTTTCGGTGTCATCGGGATGCCTCATAGCCTCAAACACATTGAAAGTCTCTTTCTCATCTTGGAACCTCAAAATTAATTTACCTTGTTGGACATCAATCAAGGCTCTTCCTGTAGCTAGGAAAGGTCTTCCAAGAAGAAGAGGGACCTCCTTGTCTTCCTCCATGTCAAGGATCACAAAGTCTGCCGAGAAAAGGAATTTGCCAACCCTTACCAATACATCTTCCATAACTCCATAAGGGTATTTGATTGACCTATCTCGCCACCGCAGTGTCATTTTTGTAGGCTTGACTTCACCTCCTCCCAACCTCTTCAACATAGATAACGGCATCAAATTGATGCTAGCTCCCAAATCACAAAGGGCTTTGTCAATATTTAAATTCCCAATAGTGCAGGGAATTGTGAAGCTTCCAGGATCTTTCAGCTTTGGAGGGAGCTTTCTTTGAATGATGGCACTACACTCTTCTGTCAAAGCTACCGTCTCATCTTCTTTGAATTTCTTCTTTTTAGTTAACAATTCCTTCATGAATGTGGCATATAAAGGCATTTGCTCAAGAGCTTACTGAAAGGAATGTTGATCTGGAGGCGCTTGAAGACATCCATGAACTTAGAGAATTGTTCATCCTTCTCCTTTTTCTTGCTCACAAGAGGATATGGCAGCTTCTTATATGGAGGAACAACTCTGGGCTTCTCTTGTACTTGCAGTTGGTCAGTAACAACTCTATCTTCCTCACCTTCTCTTTTTTTTTCTTTTTCAATATTTTCTCTACTCTCATTTTCAACTCCACCTTTTTCTTTTTCAACTTCTTTTACCTCGCTTTTTTCGCTCTTTTTCTTTCTCTCTACTTCAGACAACAACTTTCCACTTCTCAAAAAAACAGCATTACAATTTTTATTCTTAGGGTTGTCAACTGTGCTAGCAGAAAACTTACCTTTGGATTGCTCAGCTAGTTGCTTTGAAAGTTGCCCAATTTGGTTCTCCAGATTTTTGATAGAAGCCTCCTGATTTTTGAAATGAGACTCATGATTTTGGAAGTTGGATTGTGTCATCTTCATAAACTGAGTCAGAGCTTCTTCTAATTGATTTGGCTTCTCTGGTTTTTGAGGTTGTGGAGGGTTGCTGGATGATGAGTTATCTTGTTGCTTCCAAGAGAAGTTGGGATGATTCTTCCACCCTGGATTATAGGTGTTAGAATATAGATTCCCTCCTTGCCTTTGAAAGTTACCCATGTAATTAGCTTGCTCCTTGGAGTCTCCTAATGTATCACACCCTCCATTCTCATGAGGCCCTTGACAAAAGTCACATCTCAAGTTTTGATTTACCTGGTTCACTTGAGAAGAGGAAGAGGTTCCCACTTTCAGTGCCTTCAACTCCTTTGTGATAGCCTCCAATTGTTGAGAGACTAACTTATTTTGAGCCAAGAGTGCATCTTGTGTTTCTAGCTCAAGGACTCCTCTTTTTGCCAGTGAACCTCTATCATTCTGACACAACTGCTCATTGGAAGCCATTTGCTCCACTAAGGTTCTCGCTTCTGCAGCTGTCTTGTTGTTGATTGTACCTCCAGCTGAGGCATCCAACATCATTCTGGTGTTCGGTCTCAAACCATTGCAGAACATTTGCATTTGGTTGAAATCATCATATCCATGGCCTGGACACCTCTTCAGAAGGAGCTTGAATCTCTCCCATGCCTCATACAAATTCTCACTTTGATTCTGTTGGAAGCCATGAATCTCACCTCTTCTTTTGATGAATTTGGAGGGTGGAAAAAATTTGGTCATGAATTTTTCCTCCAAATCATCCCAAGTTGCAATGCTTCCTGTAGGCAAGGTGTCAAGCCAATCTCTTGCTCGCTCCTGTAGGGTCCAAGGGAAAAGCCTCAGTTTCTTGCTTCCCTCAGTCACTCCAGCCAGCCCAAAGGTGTCACAGATTTCATAAAAACTCACCAGGTGCTGATTTGGGTCATCAATCTCATTCCCCGCGAATTGGCTTTGCTTGAGAGTGTTCAACAATGCCGGCTTGATCTCAAAATTAGCATTTGCCTCAACCTGTTGGTAGGCATTGACAGCCCTTGCATGGTTGTTCCGTCTCCTAAAATCACCCAAGGTGCGTGGTTGGTCCCCCATCACTTCTTGAGTTGGGACTTGAGAAGTAGATGCAGATGATTGTTTTTGTCGTTGCCTTGCTTCCTTTGCCTTCTTCCTTAAAGCCTTTGCTGTCTTTTCAATCTCCGAGTCAAACAACAGTTCACCTGTTTGTTTACCTCGCATGCACAAAACTAAAGGGAAAGATCAGTAGCAAAGCAACAATTAAGATAATTTATTTATTTTTTTGTTTAACAGAAAATAAATAAAAGAAATAGTTCAAAAAGGTACTCGTTTGCCTTGTTAAAAATTAATTCAACAATCCCCGGCAACGGCGCCAAAAACTTGTTGGACAAAATCGCAAGTGAACGATTTCGTCGTTAAGTAATAAAAGATCGAATCCGTAGGGATTGTGACCAATTATTAACTAAACAAAAGTTGTAACTAATTGAACTATTGACGAATACGAATGTGTTTGAAAAAGTTGTTTAGCAACAAAAACAGTACTAACGAGACAATGTATTTGGATATTAAGGAGAATAGAGTGACTAGGGTTCGAATCCCTTTGTCTCACCCTTTACGCTCTTGAATCCTATTCCAATGCAAGCAATGGTCATGTATTTGAAGTTCAAATCCTATAAATTAGATTAACGAAAATTCCTTTTCTCTTAATCCCTTTAATTCAACTAATAAGCCTTAATCCCTTAGGTTCCAATTAATTAAATCAAGCATAAAGGATATGGATTCATACAAACTCATACCAAAGAGAATTATATCCCTATAACCCTATAGATATGTCAAAATATCCCAAAGCAAGTTTAAAACCCCAACTTTCCAATTGATGTCAAACCCTAGTTCAACCCCATGGTGATCAAGCATAGAATCGCATTAAGAAAAGAGATAATTGATCAAATGACATACATCAAACTTGCATTGAAAATTCTGAATTCAATTACATAAAAGGATCCACAAAGTTCATCTTACCCTAGTACAAAGGAATTAGTTCCTCATGGAAGAGAAGGAACCAAGCAATTGAGATGTAGAAACAGCAAAAGACTCCATTGATTCCTCAACTTTGCCTAGAATCACTTGTTCTTGATTCAAACTCACCAGATGCTAACCAACCAGAGGTCCCTAGGTTAATGTTTTCTCCCTCTATTTATAGTTCTGGACCAAAAGGGTTGAAAAACATCTCAAAATTAAGTCAAAACGCGCAGAATAAAAGTCTGGACCGAGCCGCAGCACGACCGTGGAGCCTGGCACGGCCTGGCCATGCTGCTCTTTAAAATACAAAATAGCTGAAACGGAGCCCGACACGGTCGTGGTGACGGACACGGCCAGGCCGTGTTGCTCTGGAAACACACAAGCACGGCCGTGGTGAAAAACACGGCCTGGCCGTGTTATTCACTGTTTGCTCAATCTTGAATTTCTTCATGTCTCCCAAGGCACGGCCGTGGGCATCAACACGGGTAGGCCGTGCTTCTGATAATTCTTGCCATATTTTGGTATTTTGGCCTCCGAGTTGGTTGCAGCATCCGTCTAAGTGATTTAGCTCCGCTTTCCTAAGCCAATAACCTTCTTTTCTGCACAATTAAACTCAAACCAAGTGCATTATCTAAACCAAGCAAAATGCATGCAAACTATGGGTAAAAATCACTAAAATGACTACTATGCAATGCAAAACTAACAATAAACCATATGCTATAATGAACGCATCAAACACAAATCCATTAAAATTAACGGACATTTATTCAGCAAAGCAAAAATGATGAACCAGTGCTATTTGTAACGACCCGTTTCCGGACGGCTACGAGCCTAGGATCAACCATACATGCAACGCACTTTTTAAATAGTACCCTTGTGTCCTTTGGAAAAGCGGTACATTTTTTTTTTATAAATTCTTCCGCAACACACTCAGAGTGGCCACAGCGTTTAGAAACATGGTGCAATCTAGACACAAGACAAATGCATTGAAAATACATACACATATATATAAACAAGGTAGTCATAATAGTGCGTACAAAATATAAGTTGTGCAGAAATATGTATAAGAGAATACACCTAAAGTATGAAAACCCTCGTGAGAGCAATCATACCCCGGGGTTAGTCCGGCAGACACCCACGCAGGGGGCTGCTCTAAAAGTATGCCACCAGTCTACCCAGCTGTACACAAAAGACAATAATCAAAAGCCCGACTGGTCACTACTAGCAACTGTACACTATAAACAGACCCCACAGTCAACCAAAATACAAACAAGCAGACAGACAGTCATAGCAGCTAGAGGTAGCTATCCAGATCCTCAGACGGATCCTCCTCGTCATCATCCTCCATTGGGTCATCTGTATCCTCGCCGGTCAAGTCTATCAAAGGTACCATAGCCGGCACACCCTCTGGCACGTCCTCCTCTACCAACACCTCATCAAGAAATCCTGCACCGCTACACCCTGCCTCACTGCACTCTCCACAAACAGGTGAAAGATGTCCCGATGGGGTAGGGGTCTTGACAATCATGGGGAAGCCGGCTCTGCCTCAGGCTCAAACTATGCCAAAGAACTCGGAGTAGCTGCTGCTCGGGAGGTAGAACCACCTGCAGTCCCACGTCTGGTCATGCTCTTTTGAGCAGTCCTCCGGATCCTCACTCCTCTGGGTATGGGTGCATAACGAGTAGTGCTACACCTCGAAATCTCAAGAGATCCCTCCGATGAAAAAGATGAAGCTGGCATCGTCTGCTCTCTCTGAATGCTGCGCCAAGCGTCCACCACCTGCATCGTCCTAATGGGAAAGCTGATTGTCCGTCGGGAGGTCTCTTGCCTCAGCACCAAACCGTCAACTCTAAAGGTCTGCACAACGTCCCTGGTATATACAACTCGGCGGGAGATGGGGTCAAACTCCATCGCAGAGGGTGCCTCGATGTCTAGGAAATCAAACACGATCTCGGGCGATGTCGTCATCGTCGGTATCACCAGTGTCTTCGCCATCATCTGGGTTGCCATCATCAGTTGAAGGAACCACGAGAAAGGGTCAACTTCTCAAATAATCATAGAAACAGCAAAACATAGAGCAAGAGATAACAAAATGCACAAATGCCCCATAATGCAACTCAAGACTCTCTCCCAAAACATTCTCTTAAATTTTCGGAAAGTAATGCCGATCCATCCACTGAATACCAGCCGTAGCCTTGGGCTCTCCTCTCACCCTAGGACATTCAGCTCAGGTTCCTTGACATTACGACGCCTAACTAACTCTACCGAAAAACTGGCCATAGCTTTTTAGGGATCCTAGCTCCCTAGATTAATCGGCTCAAAGCTCACAAACGTCACGACCAAACTTCCACAACCCCAATGAATAAATCAACTCATATGATAATTCAAAGAAGCATAATTAAATAGATATTCAATCTCATATTAAATAATTATTCAATCAGTAATCTCTCAACAACACCATTCAATCAAATCAAAAATCATGTCACATTCAAATATCAGCATCCAAACACAGTTCATCCCTTTGCAACTCGATGGAGTTAACAAAGAGGAAAAGCAAACACGTGTGGGGGGTTGGGGACAGCAGCCAACCTCTTGCAGACAAGCCCACTAAATAATCAGTATAGATATTAAACAATAAAAAAAACGAAGGGGTACAAGACCCTCACTTCGAACCCTGAGGTTCTCAGACTTCTTCGCTTTAAGACTTAAAACTAAATCCTATGCAATATCTAAAGTTGCCCTTACCGAACTCCAAGCCACGCGTCCACGTACTCCTCTATTCTACGCCGCACGATCTCAGATCACTTAAGCCTATTACACAAAGTAAACTTAGCACAACTCTAAAAACTTAGTTCTATAACCTTAGGCTCTCAAACTTAACCCTTTTCCTAACCAACACTTTCACTTAGAAACTTAATTTGAAATACTAAATTACATACTTGAAATACTTGTTTCAAAGAATCATTTTCACTTAGGGAAATAATTAATAACTAATTGAAAAGATAAGGTTCTAGGACTAAGAATCAACTTTCGTGAAACTTAATGCATAAAACAACACCAATTAACCACTTTTTCTCAAATACTTGAGCAAAGCTCCACTTGGTTTTCTTGGGTCTCAAGGAACCCAAATTACTCAATGTGCTTCATAGCCTTGAAACTTCAAAACAATTCCAAATGAAATCAAACCTTTTCCTAAATTTTCCAAAGCTCAATCAAAGATCATTACCACCATGAAAAACAAGATTGCAAAAATTTTTTTCTTCCCCATAACCTATAGGGCTCACGACCCTTACAAAAAAAAATTGGGGACAATTTGCAAACTTCCAAAACTAAGTAACAATACCATTGCTTAGAGAATTATTTTTACAAAACAGCAAACCATTACTCATGAGAAATCTTAATCAAGATCCAAAATTACTTTTCAAGTCCCTCAAGAATAAGGGTTTTCAACAAAAACCTACTAACTCTTTTAATTCAACAATTTCAACAATAACAATGGTAATTATAATAACTAAGAAACAAGAATCATCTGTCAATTAAATGATTCACCAAGTATTCACCATAAATCCCTCTTTCAAGCATAGGTTTTTCATCAACAAAAATAACTTAAACAATGTGCTAATTCCAAAACTATCACTCAATACAACAACAACATCAAGAAGCTAAACTAACCAATTTAATTCTTGATTCACTAGGATCACACTTTTTCCCTCTTTTTCCCCCTTAGGTCACGCCTAGGGTTCCAAGAATTAGGAATATGATGTTCATATCCATCATTGATCACAACTAAGCATAAATCAAACACAAAACAAGTCATAAAGTCAAGAAATGGAAGTGAAAGAACTACCACCTCTCCTCTCCTCTTGCTCGCGGCCTAGGGGCTGTTTTGGGGAGAAAAATGGTGCGCTCCAACTTGCTTGATGATGAGCTAGATGATGATGAAGAGTAGAAGAAGAAACTAGCAAGAAGATGGAAGCAAAGAGGTGAAGTGATTCAAGACATGATGGAGGTAGCTTCCATGGAGGGTTTGGAACTTCTCTCTCAAGAAAATGAAGAAGATGAAGTTGTGAGGGTTTGAGAGAGAGGGGGTGCGGGTTTGGGGCTGCTTATGGGAGGGGGAATTAATTTTTATCACTTAAAAAATAATACTTGGTTAAAACTAGCTTAAATAAAGTGTAGAAAAAACTAATGACACAAAGTGTGACACCTTTCAATAAAGCAATGATGCTAATCACATCAACTAATCCATCCCATCTAATCTCACATCTCTCGTGATTACCCTCTAATTCTAGAGTCTTAGGGTTGCTAAAACACGGCGTCGAGAATCGCGTTACCGATTAATTTCCCGCCAATTAATTCGCGAAAATTAATTTACCGAGAAGTTAATTCACCGCTTGAAAATAAATTATCATACATAATAAAAACAATCCAAAACACTCACAAATAATCACAACAAGTCACGATTCGATTTTCATCGAAATCGGAGTTCGTTTAAAATTTTATCTGCGGCAAAACTGCCCAGCGATTCGAAACGCGACGAAACTTCGTTAGAATTTTTCGACGATATTCGAACCATGAATTAATATAAAATATTAATTCTCAAATTCAATTTTATCTTGATTTAATTAAATCACTTGATTAGTGAACAAGGAACTCCTTATTATAGCATAAATACAACAAAATATACTATAATAACGATAAATAACGCATCGCAAAAAATACAGGTGTTACGCTATTCACATTTTAGAACACGTTCCCAGTGCAATTCCCATTCAAGAAGAATGAAGAGTTTTGCAGCTAAGGTGGAAGAGGAAGAGAAGGTACAAACCTTGAATAAAAACCCCCTTCCTCTTCCCTGACTATTCTTCACGGCGTGGTTTTGTACAATGGTAAAGGCTCGGATTTTGATTGGTTTTCTATAGTGAACGACGAACAGCGAACGGTGACCTGTGTAGTGAACGGTGAACTGTGGGGAGAAGACGAACGACGAGCCACAGCGAGCGGCGACCTGTGCGAATGGCAATCTACGGCAGTGTGGTGAACGTGGGTGGTTCTTCACGGCGTGGCGGTGACAGATGCAACGACCTGTGTGGCGGGAAGAAGACGAAACAGTGAGGACGCGAGCTAAGGCCGAGAGTGTCGTGAACACGGTTCTTCACGGCGGCGGTGACTGTGAACGCAAGAGAGTGAGAAACAGTGAACACGAGAGAGGGAGAATGTGGAGAACTGTGCAACAGAGAAGAGAGAGCAACGTGCATGCAATAGTGATAGAATGGGAGGGAATCAAATTTTATTATCAGTTAGACAATAAGCAGCGCTTCATAAAGCTAAGCGCTGTTTATTGTTGCCACCTAAAGTAGCGCTTCCCAACGCAAGCACTGTTTTTGCCTTTGTCCTTCAACATCGCTTGCGTTGGGAAGCGCTGTTTAAAGTTAGTAAAAGTTTTCTACTTAGTTTTAAGCAACACTTCTATATTTAAGCGCTATTTAAAGTGGCGCCATCTTTTAAATAATTTGGTGTAGTGATTATTGTATAACAAAGTAGGCATGCAATGGGGATCGAGGCCATATTCAAGCCGAATATATAATTATGTTCTACAAAATTTTGTCTTTATATGGGAAATTGTTAGGGCTTGATTCCCTGCGGTCGCAAAAACCACGCAGCCACACGATCATAGTCGTACAATCATGATCGAACGGTCTTTACAAAACAGATTCAAAATACAAACTTAAAATGTGGACCGTCCAATCAAATCAAACAATCCAGATGTATAACTACGTGATTGCGTCTAGTTTATTTCTGAAAAGTCATCATACGTGATTTAACTATAATTTCAGGGGTTATCTCATCAAGCTGAATTTATTCATTTAGATATAACTAATGAGAGGAATCTGGGACGATTTGGAGGAGTTACAATTGAATAACAAACACAGGAGAGTTGCCTTAAAAAACACAGGAGGGGACCATCAATAACCGTTTTCTTTGTTAGCATCTTTTTACTTCCCCAATAGCAGCAGATTGGAGTAACAATTATATATCAAAGTACATAATATGAACGGAATATATATCAAGCATAATTTAATTATAGTTTTTCTCATTATTTAAGGCATCTTCTTTGATCTTGAGCCATGAATATGCCACTTATTAAGAGCAATAAAAAAATAGTTTAATTTTAGATTTGTTGTTTAGCTGACAAGCAATATCATTTTATTGTTTTCGATAATATCTATAGCATAATGCTATACAATCATTGTTAATCAATGGATTTCATAGATACCAAGAGTACAAGGACAAAAGATAGGAAGAATAGAATCTTTATATTATTTGGGCCTATATCAATTTTCCATAGATTCCATAATTCCTGTCCCTTTTACCTTTTTACAACTTTTTATGGCACCCAACGCAAAGACAAATATTTGATCAACTTTCACTTATAGCTATAATAATCATGTTTAACATTTGTATAAGCACCTGAGAAAAGAGCAACGAGCTAAGTTTATGATCAGTGACTATACTACAAGACTACAAGCAACTTTTGTTTAGATTCCATTCCAAGTTTTCTGAGCTTACCATGTGTATGTCAGGTCTTCTTCATCATGTTTGAAAAGGACCGTGACATTGGAATCCAGGAAAAAAAAAATTAAAAGAAGAAAACTTTGCTGATAGAGTTCTTGAGAGTGGCTAGTTTAGCTAGTTGAGAAAAGTTAAGAGGGGTGGGCACCTTTTTTGTCTAGTAACGATGGAATTGGATGCCGTAAAGCCAGAAATAGAAAAATAATCGACACAAAATAATGATAGAGGAAAGGGAAAAACATGGACAAGAATACGAAAAAGCTTTGTGAATCACATGACATTGGATTGTTTTTTTTCATGTCAATGACAAAGAAAAAGCAATGTGTATCAGAATATTTCTCTTCTTCGTGACAGCTGCCTACTTATAAGTATTATTTCAATTATTTTGAAGAAGTTTAAAGTTCAGAAATTAATACTTAACTAGATTGATACCCGCGCGCCGCACAGACATTATTTTTTTAGATTTATAAGTGATATATTATGCATGGTAAATATAACTATTGGGTAATATTTATTTATTGAAGTGGAACAATTGAAATTAAAATATTTTTCATCAGAAAATGAAGAGATAAAATATTTTAAATATGCATAGGTTGCATAATATATATAAGAATTTTAAATATGTGAAATTAAAAATGAGGGAAATCATTTTTTGTGAATCATTATGTTTAACCTTTTTTTCACTTTTTGTAATGCTTGCACTATTGTTGCTAATTGTTTCCTTTTTTTTGTGGTTGTTTTTCTCCTTAAGCTCTGAATAAAAATTTGTTCGTCATCAGAGGATGTCACTACAAGAATTTTCGTCATTACCGACGGCCAATTTCCGTCGGTAACGCAAGAAAGCCGTCGGTAAATCGTGATTACTGACGGATTACCGACGGCCTCGGGGCCCTTGGAAAATCGTTCGTTGGAAATTTTTTACCGACGGCCAATTAAATCCGTCGGTATTACCGACGGCTTAGCCTTCGGTAAATTATATACAGCCGTCGCTATTTCGTTGGTTTTTTTAAACTTTTCGTGAGATTTACCGACGAAAAAGCCGTCGCGCCAATGCGCACGTGGTGGCGACATCGACGGCTTTTCCGTTGGTAAATCTCACGAATTAAAACAGTTTTTCCATTGGCAAATATGAAAATTTCATTGAATTTACCGACGGCTAAGCCGTCAGACTTTAATCGACGGCTAAGCCGTCAGAACCCTCTCAAAATCTGGATTAATTTAGCGACGGCTTGGCCGTCGGTAATGTTATTTTTTTTTTACGAAATTTTTGTTTTTAAGCAGCCCCAAAATTTTACGGTACCTTCCATATGAACGCAACAACAACAAAGGCTTCCTTTGCAGAAAAAACAACAACAAAGGCTTCAATGGCCATCAACATACATTAACAAAAAGAATCAATTCTATTACAGCACATTGATACCATCTTTCTTTGCAGTGCACAAGACTTGCTACTCGGACATCCTCCCAAAGAAATCACAACATGTAAGAATATGTAAAAAAATGACTTTGTTAAAAAAAATCAAAGAATCCTCCTTTTGAAGGTTATAATATGGTATATGTATAAGTCTATGTCCACTTTTCTCTCATCTGTCCTATGCACTCTCTTCCATTGTTGACATCAATACCATTTTCTTTAGAATCCAGATTAGTATTGGATTCCTGCTCCTGGATGCAGTGTGATGGAAAACGAAGGTTGTCTGCCGCCTCATCACCTTGTCTTTCCTTCCTCAGAGAACAAAATTAGTTAAAGTATATGCAATGTTATTAAAAATTAACATGTCATTATGATGCATCAGAAACAAGCAGTGGAAACCAAGTTTATAGAATTTTCCCTTCAGTCATTTGCATCTGCATTGACAAAGCTCCTATAAAGAAGCACCATTCTATTTCTTACCTTGCAAATTTCCATCGATTGCCAGCATAGCCTGATTTTCCCATCTGCACCATCTATAGATCTACAAACAAATACAACAAAGAAAAACTTAACCACTGCTTACTTAGCATATAATAGACAATTTCTACCCCACATGAAGGTGAAAACATATTTTTATGATTCAGAAACATTGGAATGACCATATACAGAAGGATATGAACCAAGCAACTTAGACAACACCAAGTGATTGGAACAAGCATAGACATTAATTACTGAGTTATCACTACTTACAAGAACAATGACACATTTTAGGTATCATAACTGTGAAAGTACTGCAGATTTGGATAAAAAAAGAACTTTGTGCGCATCCAAAATCACTTTGTGCGCATCTAATGTACTGCAGATTTGGATAAAAAAAGAAAGTAAACATTAAATTTGGAAGTGATATATGTAGAGGGAGAAACAGCAAAAAAACATGAACGAAATGAATCACTCTAAGTATCCTTAGCATGGCTTCACAAACCGCCCAGCATAATCAATATATATTGTAAATATGGACGGATTCCACCATCTCCTAATGCTATAATACTATTAGTTAAAGGCTTAAAGCAACATTTCATTGGATTAAAAATGTTATTATAAAACAAACGGCAAGGCTTTATTTGAGGATGAAATTTACCTTCTGAGGCATTGGAGCGAGAACCTTGGGGATTGAATAAACATCTGTATCCGGAGGAGTAACATACATCTACAAACAACCAAAGATTCGACAATGAAAAGAGCAGCAAGAAGAATAAGAGGTTGATTGGAAGGGTACTACCAACCTCTCTGAAATCATAGACATCGTTGTCAGGGTCGGGGGTTTCCTTATGAAGAAATCGCAGTCTAACAAGCTAATCTTGTGAAACTCATCTTCGTTGATTCTGTAATCAACGACGGTCTCGGGGTCCCGTCGTCGGGCTCGTACTCGATGTCGAGGTCGATGTCGAGGTCGTACAGCTGTTGAAATTTGCTGGTCGCCGCCGTCGGGCTCGTACTCAATGTCGAAGTCCTTCTTGTTGTCGACCTCCTCCATTTCATCGTCGTCCATCTCGTAGTCATCGAGGCCGGCGGAGTCGACGTCTCCGTCGTCGGCGCGGGTCAGGAATTGGTTGTGCCTGGACCTAGACCTTGACGGAGGTTGGAGGATAAGAGTGGTGTTGAACAAGGGTTTGAGTTTGAGAGTAGGGAAGGAGGAGGGTTGGGAATTTCGAGAGAGCGAAGGTAACGGTGGTGATGAGAGGAAGAGAAGGAAGTTAGAGGAAGTGGTAGTAGTTGACATGGTCAAGGCTTTCAGTGAAGCGAGGAACCTCGATGGTTTGGGAAGCGAGGAAGTGGCGAACAAGAGAAGGGGATTAGGAGCGATGATGCTGTTGTGGTTGGAACAGGTTTGAGAATTTGAGGAGAGCAAAGGAAGAAGACGAAGAAGGGTGAGGAAGTAGGCGAGAGAAGGAGGAGTTGATGCGTCTATGGCGTCGGCCGATATTATCACATTGCTTTGTGGTTCACATTGCTTTGTGGTCAACAAATTTTGTTCGAATATTACCGACGGCTTAGCCGTCGGTAAAGCCCGCCGCTTGCATTTCGCCCACCGTCCGCCAATTAAACGCGGGACAACAAAAATTTTTACCGCCAACATAATTTTGTATCGACTTAGCCGTTGGTAATTACAGACGCCCAAAAGCCGTCAAATTACCGACGGCTTAAGCCGTCGATAACGTGGAAAAAATCAGTTTTTATATTTCGACGTTTCCGACGGCTAAGCCGTCGGTAATGTCGGAAAAAAATAATTTCGCAAGTCATATTTTTCCGACGGCTTAGCGACGGCTTAGCCGTCGGTAATAAAAATATTACCGACGAAGTCGGGGCCGTCGGTAAAATTCCGTCGGTAACGAGCTGTTTTCTTGTAGTGTGTTATCTCTTGTATTAGTTTGGATGGCTTTTTCCCTTTGATGCATTTGATATCTAAATATATATTCATGTGATGATGTTTTATGCAATCTTTGGTTGGTTGTTTGTTTCTTCTTTTTGTGTTTGCAATTTGAATTTTCTTCTTCTTTGAATGATATTGGTAGGGGTGAATCAGACTCTTAATTACAATAAATAATTATTGTGAGTAGTATAATTTGTACTAAGGAATAATTTATGAATTCATAGTATGAAAATTTGTTTATAACACTTTACCTTTTTGATAGGCTTTTGGTAGAGCTTGATCTTGTAAAATATTGTTTGGGATAAAAGTATTGATAACTGCGTAGTTTTTCTACCTTATTTCAGGTTATGATCTATGAGCTTCATTTCAAAGGGTGTGATCACAAAGGTTTTGTAGAAATGGTGGTAACAATTTGTTATTATAATTTTGCAAGAGTTGAGATGTGATTGTGTTGAGGAGTTTTTGTGTATCTCTGTCGAATAACGTTTGATAATCGATATATTCAGTAAAGAATTAGAAATATATTTTATTGGTGATTTAAATATAGTTTTAATTGTATTTAAAAGCTTTAATTAATTATTTCTATAAAATTGTGGATTTGATATTGAAAACTTTATGAATTTTAGTTATGTCGATGCTTTCAAATAAGATATAATGAAAATTTATTTTGTTTTTCAATACATTATTTGATAATTCTAATTGCTAATATACTAAGGACGTTTTAAGACACACCAAAAAAAAACATATTGGATTAAAATTTGATCATGAAGAAATAACTTCATTGATTGAAATTAGGTGTTATTTTTTTAAGATACTTGTGTCGTAAACTTTTAATAATTTTGTCTTATAATAATTTTTTTTCTAAATGTTTGTATTTTTATTTTTTTATTTTGGAAAACAATAATATTAATAATACTATTATTAATGATGATTAGTAGTTTTGTATTACTAATTTTTGATAACATTTTTTAATTAAAATATTTGTCGTTGAAAATGGTATGCTTAATTATAATTATGGGCATATGTTTTTTTATCTTTATAAAGGATGTCATTAATTTATTGAATATTATGACGGTAAATTGTTTGTTGTTGAGTTTATTTTTTGGCAAAAAGAGAAAATAGAGATGGTGAGACTGTGAATATTGTTTTTGAAGTTGGTGTTTTTAAAGGTATTTATGTTAATTATGAATAGGATAGTCGTTAGCATGCATTTGCCTTTTAGGATTCCATGAAGGTTTAATGATATATTTTTAATTCTTTGAATGTGTTGTTGGATTTAATTATTGTAATGTAATTAAGAGATTTAATTGAATTTATATGTAATGAATGTACGTTGTTGCAACAATGGGCTAAAAGCTAGAATAAGAAATATATGGAAGAACTCTAGAGGATGCCACATAGGAATATATATGAGGTGGCATAAATAGAATTATATGGCACTTAAGGAGATGAGATGTCACCACACTGGAGCGTGAGTCTGTTTTTATATATTATAATAGATAGATAGATAGATTGTTGATAGAAAGTGAGTAGGATCCTATGATGTTGTGAAACAGTTGCCTACTCCACTAGCATAAAACTCGGTGTTAGTTTGGTAGGATACTCATTAACCAAAGATATACGGGCTTCTCGGATCACAATGATAATATACTGGCCCATGTTTCCCACACCCCCACACATTTTCCCCATACCCCCACATTTATGCCATTTGACCAAAATATCCCTAAAAATACCAATACTTCAACTACCCCACAAATTCACGCATAACCCGTAAATAAGAATTTACGGTAAGAATAAAATTTTGCTTTACCGTAGATACGAATTTACGGTATGCATATTTTGAAAAATGTATACCGTAAATTCGTATTTACGGTAAATATTTTTTTGTGTAAACAAATAACATACCGTAAATTACCAATTTACGGTACATAATTTTATTAAATTTGGTGCACCGTAAATTGGTAATTTACAGTATGCCATTTTAAAAAACTAGGCACCGTAATTTACCAATTTTCGGTACACAAGTCTTAAAAGCCTGTACCATAAATTGATAATTTACGGTTCCCAATTTTTTAAAATTGCATACCGTAAATAAATTTAATAAAACTATGTACCATAAATTTGAATTTACCATACATAATTTTTAAACACTAGGTACTGTAAAATCAAATTTATCGTACATAGTTTTTCAAACTGCATATCGTAAACTTAAATTTACGCTACCCATTGTTAATTTAAAAACACACGTACCGTAACGTAATTGAATTTACGGTATGTATTTTTTTTTAAATGCATACCGTAAAACCAATGTTTACGGTACGTGAGTTTCAGAGAAAAAAGATACAGTAAGTATGGATTTACGATATGTATTTTTTTAAAAATGCATATAGTAAAGCCATATTTATGATAACTGTAACACCCTGACTTACTGTAACACCCTGACTCTAATCAAGGTATTACCTACTAAATTAACTTGAATTAAAGTTAATGATACAGAAATTTTTTTGCAATAGATACTCCATAGACTTAAGTATCTCCAGAGTTCGCAACTTACTAAAATATTTCCACAACATACTTATTCACTTTAAATAAATTATAGAATCCGACATAAAATACTAGTACAGACTCATAAACAAATGGAAATACTTTTTTACTCTACAAGACATCGACTCGGGATCTGGTACTCAAGGTCTCGCTAGGCGGTAAGACCGAGCATAACTTCATGCTCTGAACTTTTCCTGTAAGATTGTACCTGAAAACAATGCCCCAACATAGTGAGTTTATAAAACTCAGTAACATATACTTTAACTTAAAAACATTTACTGTAAGATTGTACCTGAAAACAATGCCCCAACATAGTGAGTTTATAAAACTCAGTAACATATACTTTAACTTAAAAACATTTACCGTTGTTTTCAGCCATACGTGGTGTGCTACGTATGGAAAACTCCCCTATTAAATTCTTACAATTATGTTAAACATAATTGAGGCATTTAAGCCAAAACACTTTACTCATATAAACATAAACACATTTGCAAGACTAATAAGCATAGAACATATAGTTCATCTCGTAACTTGCTACATCTAAGAAAATGAATGAAACATAAATGCAATGCAACTTTAACTAAGAACATAATGTTCTTCTTTGCTTTGTGTTGTTGGGTTGTGTCATATACTTTGGTCTATAGACCCTAATCAACACGCTTTCAATATGGTGGTTACACGTCTTAACCCTCCAAGTGGCATCCCACGAGGCTAACCATACCGATAAATCCTTCTTATGAGGAATCTTGGTACCTTTTAAGTGATTTTTATCACAATGCTTATGCTTCTATGCATGTTTACAATCAAGTAAAGTAGCAAATTCAGATTTTAAATCCTCATCATCATTTAACTATTCCAAGAAGTTGACAATAAAATCAAGGAATGAAGCTTACATGTATTTGAATATTTCATTTCCAAAACATGAATCTTTGAGAAATCATATGACCAAGACAACACATACTCGTATGAAAATCATCAACAGTAAACTCAGACTTCGCTAAACTTATCTACTTCACATGCTTTTCAATCTCCATAAAATCAAACCTACATCAATTTATCTCATCTTGAACATCTTAATTAAAGAAAAGTTCCTAACATCTCACTTTTCTCATGAGACATATCACAAACACCTTGCCTACATAATCCACTTACATTCAAGGTAGGAGCAAAACCACCGCATTACATGAACTTAACACTTAAAGTAACCTTTATTCAAGAATTTGAAAGAAATACCAACAGGCAACTTCAAATCCTTAACATCAAAGCATATTTTCATTCAACACATATGGAAAGGAAAACTTAGTGTGGGACTTATGGGTGCCCAACACCTAAAAAAATAAGAATTCACAAAATAGGCTAGTTCAAACACAAGCTACTTTGAAATTAATTCTCATACATGTGATCAATGTGACCAAACAAAGATCAATCATACCAATTGAGCTCTGTGGAACTCGCAATGGGGCAAACATCATACAAATGCTTGTGGGGGTTGGGGATAGCAGCCAACCCTTAACCAAACCCACTAAAATATCACAATAATTTACTCATTTGACATTTAAAATCAAGAATTAAAATAATAATCCTAGTACACCCTATGAGAGGCTTTAAATTTGGGGGTTCTGTGTTACCTTAGGGCTCCATGAAATTGAGGGTAAAATCCCCAATTTCTAGGGCTTGGATCTCCCTTCCTTCAAGCTAGCTCCTTCATCTTCCATCTTCTTCTTCCTCTTCCATTTCGCTTTTCTTCTTCTTCTTCTTCTATTTCCCTCCCTCTCTCGCTATTTCTTTCTTTCTCTCTGTCTCTCGCTCTCTCCATCTCGCGCACGCCCTACCTCCTCATTCTTCTATCTTTTCCTTTTTCTTCTCTCTTTTTTTCTTTCCTTCTGCTGCGGCGACAACCCCCCTTTTATTCTTTTTTTTTAACACTGCTTACTTCCTACACCTCCCTTTTTACACCATACACCCCTTTTCTTACTAATTCTCACAATTATTGATACATAAGGGTTTGGTCTATTGATTTGGATCTTCTAAAATTAGCCCCTTTAATACTAAATTAATCAATATTAGTCTAGCTTAATCCTTGAGAAAATTACCATTTTACCCCTTAGGCTTAACTTTGGGTCAATTTAATAGATCAAACTATTCTTCAAGGTCATTAACCCCTTTAATTCCTTAGGAATTAAATCCCCTTTTTACGTAGGGTCTCTAATTACTAAGCTTAGGAAAGGTTGGGGTGATACATTACTCCCCACCTTTTTGGAATTTTGTCCCCAAAATTTGCCTTACCTTCTCACCTCATCCTTCTGTAGGATTTGTTTTCGGCGCTTCCGCTGCGAACTCCGATCCTACGCCTCTTCAAATAGGTAAACTCCTTTCTTTATTCTAGGTCAGTCTAAGGTTATATCTATTCTTGCTGAGGATTGTATGCCTAGTCCTAACTACAATTAACTAGAACGAAACACCTTCACTTTACCACAAAGGTGGAACACCATGGTAACGGACAGGGTTCCTTCGACTAGAGGCCTCCCACTGTCACGTCACTCACAGGACGCCTCTCATGGTAACACCCTGGGTTAAAATTCCCAATGCGTATTACGCATAGGACTTACTTCCCTTAAAAGTGTAAAACCCTTGTAGGATTGTCACTTAGAGTAAACTATCTCATAAATTGAAAAAATTTCATTCACAACATTCATTCATGTGTTATAAATGAAGAGAAATATTTTCCTTAAACGTATGGAATTTGTACCCATCTCCTATCACCCTTATACTTAATCTTATCATAGACTTGGTCTAAGCGATTAGAAATCCTAAGGTTAATTAAGCCCTACAAGGTATCCGTTGGTTAGACTGTTCTGATTCACACTAATCAATTACAAACTAGGCCTCAACCGAGTGATGAGTCTCATTCGGTTGGAAACACAATTTATAAATGGCTAGATGAAAATCACATCAGACACCACTCAATAGATTACTCGCAATAATTAGTAATCTTAGGTTTCCACCGATTAAACCATGCCCATAACCTTACACTCTTTGTCGGAATCTCCTACTCACTCTCTTCAACTTGATAGATTAATTCCCCTGTTTGGTTCAATTGGAATTAAATCGGGAATCCACACCGCCATGATTGATCTCCACATGGGTCGACGTGACCTTTAGACGTGCGACTAATATGCATGGGGTGCATTTTCCCTTGCATTCCTCTGCAAGCACCTATACAATGTGAGATTGCATTGTATCATGTGACCCTCTTGTATAGGTACATATGTGAAATCCACTGGAACTAGCATAGGTAATATTTAACGCACTGCTCCTTAGTTTCAAATGTCAGCTGGATGGTTAATGGTTTAAGCTTTTTTTGCATAGTTCTAGTTACATTCAGGTTGTTAAGGATCAAGCCCATAGTTAAATCCTAAATCCTTTGAATATGATAGTAGTATAATATTATTCCTTTTTTTGTGTTAAAATTGATGTGTATAGGCATCATTATAGTGAGTGTACTCCCAACTATGTTGGCACCACAAACGCTACCAATCATTTGCAGCACAGTAATATTTTATCAATAAAAGGAAAAAACATGTTACAAGAAGGCATGGGGGGACGTCAATCTTACCAATGGGCCATGGAAATTATTTGAATCCATAGCTAGGCAAGCTATATCTATTCCTAAAAAAAATAATCAGAAATAAAAGTTGGAATTGAATTCCACCAAACACATCCATTGACATGGGTTCCATATGATGCCAGCTTGTCCGTACAAGTGTTGCCTTCTCTATATATGAGAGCAAATAAAAATCATGCACTTGGTCAATGCAATGCAATTATTTCATCTGTTTCTATAAGACGCCAAGGGACAATAAAACAATTCTTCAAAGCAGCCCCAACCAGTTGGGAATCACACTCTAACCACAAATGATGCCAACCTTTCTTGAACGCAAATTCAATTGCATACATAGCTCCAAATAGCTCAGCCTAAAAGGCATTAGTAATGCCTAAATTGGCAGAAAAGCAACCAAGCACAGCTGCTCTATGATCCCTAAAAATTCCCCACAAGAAGTGGGATCGGACAAAGCCTTCGCCTTAAATTGAATTTGCATCGACATTCCTCATCTCCGGTGTGCGAATCAAAGCCTTCGCCATATTGATGTGGCACTTTTTGCCCATTTTTACAAGCTTTTCACAGCAGTGCTTGGACATATTTTTGTCATGTACTAAATTGTTAGAGACTTCTTCTCCACAATTAGAGCCTAGTTTTTCCATGCACTTAGTCAAAATTTTGGGGTTGTCAGATTTGGTGATGAGATCACATGTAACGCCCGTACTTCAATAATAATTGAAAGCAAGACAATTTACATTAAAGTATAGGAATTACTAAAAAATTTAAAACTTGTTTAGCAATTACAAGTCTAAACTTTACAATTTGTCATAAATCTAAAAATTAGAATTACAACTTCTTCCAAGTCTAAAGCTTGGGAATACAATATACAAGACTAAAATTTGTCCTTTCAACAAAAGGAATTAAACTACAATTCCAAGGTAATCATAAACTAGAAGTAATAGGCCCTCAGCACTGCCTAGTCCTCCTCATGTACCTGCTTGTTTGAAAAACAACAAGGAAAAGAGGTGAGATTATAAAATCTCAGTGAGTCCTTCACGGACCCCTCACCAACACCAGCCACAATTCATAATAACATTCATTACCAAACATTATTAGTAACAGCCGAGGTGTATCGCTATATCACAGTGGCACCAGCTCTTCCCTCACGACTCTTTCTATAATATCTTTTAGCTTCCTTTGTGCTGAACAAAATTACTTACACTTCAGCTTCCTTTGGGCTTAACATGAATCCTTACACCTTAGCTTCCTTTGGGCTGAGCGTGGTTACTCATAACTATCTTACTAATACTAATACAAATCCATAGTTTTAGTATCGTACCTCCTCTTATGAGGAATCTTGCTTTAAGTCTCTTTTAAGTGGCTTGATCATAAGTTCTTACATCATCAATGCATTTTACAAAATGACTTGAATATACAAGTAAAATACTCGTACATAAGCAAGACATTAAGCCTAGACTATGTTCTTACCCAAAAATTTCTATGAAAGTACATAATGGTAATACATAAGCATACCAAACATACTAGCATAGTTAAAGAAAGCAAAGGACCCAAAACAGAGAATTTTAAGCCTAAGAAACGGCCTCTAACATGGCCTGGCCGTGCTGCATAACAAGGTCGTACCAGTCCTCTGCAGAGTTTTCTGCAGAAGAACGCCAAATTCAGGGATTTTATTAAAATACCAAACGAAGTCGGAATTGGGAAAATGACCACTCGTTGGAAAGCTTAGGATGTAAAGTTTATGAATCTAATTTTTATTTTAGAACACATCCACCCAATTAGTTCAGTTTTTGCAAAGAAGACACTGATGTCAGAAATACAGGACAGCTACTGTCCCTTAACTTATAAATTCGATATCTAATTCAATTCTTAACCTTTGCAAGTGATTCTTATGCTCATTTTGAAGCACTTTGAGTCTTGTTTCTTATAAACTAAACCTCATCCCAATTGGAGCTCTGTGGAACTCGTAATGGGGCAAACATCACACATATGTATGTGGTGGTTGGGGACAGCACCCAACCCTTAGCCAATTTCAATCAAAGACCACAACTTCTACTCAATCCAAACTAATTCTCATTCACATTAAAGCTCCAAAAACAAGGATCAAACATGAGGACATTGAAACATCAAATCATTCAACAAGAACATCATGAGCAAACGTACTTCAAATGTCATAAAACTCAACCAAATCATGAACAACTCATATAAAACCCTTTTCCATCATATGACTCTCATCAAATCCTAAATAGACATCATGCAAGCATACATAATGAAGGGAAAGAAAACCCTAATGGGGGTCTTATGGGTGCCCACCACTAAAAAGAAAAAGGACTCACAATAAACTCCAAGAACTTGAGCTACGAAGTGTGAAGCTTGGTCTCCTTCCTTTTCTTCTTCTTCAATTTCATGACCTCCCTTTCTTCCACTTAGGGCACACCACTTCTTCCGCCCAAAATCAAGAACTCAGCTCCAATTCCTCTTCCCCAAAGCAAGGATAGAAGAAACTTCCCCAACTTTACTCTAATTTCTCTCCTTCTCTTCTTCCTTTCATCTTATTCCTTCTTTTCTTTCTTTCTTTCTTTCTTTCTTTCTTTCTTTCCTTTCTCAAAAATAGAAAGAGAGTGAGGGAGAAAAAAAGAGAGTTGGGCATGGGAAAGAGATGAAGGAGGGAGTGGTTCTCACCCAATTTGGACCATTGCACTAATTTCTCTCATCTTCTCTTGGAACCCTAACTTCTTCTTCCCCTTCTTCTTCCTCCTTTCTCTTTTCTTTCTCTTCTTTCTTTATTTTTCAGCAGAAAAATACGAGGGAAGGAGGGAGTGTGGGAGAGGAAGCTGGCGTGGGTGGACTAAAAGGAGGAGGGAAAATTGTTGGTTTCCTCTTTTACCCCTATCTTTCTAAAGTAAGTTACCACTATGACCTTCCTCCTTCATAAAACTCTCAAAATACCATTCTTATCACACCCCTTTTCTTTATACTTACACCTCCATCTAATTATTCAACAACTAATTTAAAACATAACAATGCTTAAATTAGCAAGCTAAATAATTAAATTAGTCGGGGTGTTACATTACTACCTACCTTTTAAAAAAATTCGTCCTTGAAAATTGCCGCATCTTACATCCTAACTACACCTGTGATCTTCTCACCTATCCAAACCAAATCGTTGGGAAACCTAGAATTGACTAATTCTTACAAGGCATTAATCGGTTAGACTAATCGTGATCGCATTAACCGGTCACAGACTAGGCCTTAACCATGTTGTATTTCTTAACCGGTTGAGACATAGTTTGTAATTGGTTAAGTGAAATCACACTAGGTACTAATCAATGAAATATTTGCAATCGTTAATAATTTTAGGTCTCCGCTGATTTAGCGACAATACACTTCCTCATGAATCCTAAACTCTTCCCATGGCATTGGAACCGCTTCAAGATTCCCTCTGTGGAGAGAATAGTGAAGAAATACAAAACATATGTCAGTGTGGGGGTGAGGACAACAATTCACTCTCTCCACCAAAAACCGACATTTCAAAAACCATAACATAATAGCAAGACATTCAAAAATTAAACAGCCATACCACATAACAAAATTTACATTCTCTACTTCGAAATTACTTACCTTGAGTTGATTTGTCCACTTCTTTAGCCTTCTTTCCACCAAGGTGGAACACTCAGTCGGTCATTGGGGAATTAGATTCTGGCATTGCTTTCTTCTTCTGTTAGGGACAACGCCTTGTAGAGTGCCCTGGTTGGCGGCACATGTAGCACACATTATGTCCGGCCAAGCACTCTCTCCTATGTGTCCGAACACACTGAGGACATTCACTAACTTCTGGTTCTGGTGAGGTTTGAACTTGTTTCCCTCTATGCATATCTTCTAATGTTCTCAATTATTGGGAGTTCTTGTGTCATCCCTTCTCTTCTTCCACTTGAGTTGCCGCTCGTCACACATCTCTTTCAAGCTTTCCTCGACCACGTAGCTTTGATGCACTAGGTTGGCATAATCAGTGAACCTGACCTGTGCTAGATTATTTCGAATGTTTGCCCTTAGACCCCAATTAAATTGGCCAATCTTCCATTCTTCATCAGGGGCATAACGTGCCCATGGAGCGTATCGAGCGAGCCCCTCAAACTTGGCAACACTCACCCACAGTCATTTCCCTTTGCTTGCACTCCACAAACTCTCTATTCTTCTGCTTCCTTACAGTTTCGGGGACATACTTGTCGAGGAAATCTCTTTGTAAATTCTCCCAAGTGAGCGGTACTCCAGTGGCTAGGAGATGAGCTCTCTCTCCTCTCCACTAATTTTCAAATTCCTCCTTCAACATATGAGCAACATTCACCACTTTATGTTCCTCGGAGCATTGGACTACTAAAAAGGCCTTTTCCATTTCCTCCACCCAGTATTGAGCCTTCATAGGATCCGGTCCACCATTAAAAGTTGAAGGACTTGATTTGAGAAACTTGAAGAAGTTTCGATCATTGTCATCCTGAGGTTGAGGAGGAGGTTGTGGAATTGCCTGAGTCTGAGTCAAATGGTTTACAAGATTATGAGTAGTCATGGCCTGATTCTGAATGGCTTGCATTACACCTTAAAACCAAGCATTATCCTGTCCCGGCGGATCAACAGGATTAGCGAAATTTCTCCTTGGCCTTCCGGGCCGTCCTGAACCCGAGGCCATAATTCTGCATAAAATGCGCAAAGTATTGAGTTGATCAAGCTCAATATCTTATTGCATAATAAGAAGAAAGATAGCAACAGGCCATAACAACACGCTAATTAATTCTAACTATTCCACAATTCGATAAGATCGAACTGCTCTGATACCATAATATAACGTCGTACTTCAATAATAATTGAAAGCAAGACAATTTACATTAAAGTACAGGAATTACAAAAAAAATTAAAACTTGTTTAGCAATTACAAGTATAAACTTTACACTTTGTCATAAATCTAAAAATTAGAATTACAACTTCTTCCAAGTCTAAAGCTTGAGAATACAATATACAAGACTAAACTTTGCCCTTACAACAAAAGGAATTAAACTACAATTCCAAGGTAATCATAAACTAGAAGTAACAGGCCCTCAGCAGTGCCTAGTCCTCCTCCTGTACCTGCTTGTCTGAAAATCAACAAGGAAAAGAGGTGAGATTATAAAATCTCAGTGAGTCATTCACGGACCCCACACCAACAGTAGCCACAATTCATAATAACATTTATTAATAAACTCTATTAGTAAACATAACAACTTAATCAAACTAGGATCCATTGGTAACTGTCGGGACGTATCGTTCTATAGCAGTGGTACACGCTCTGTACAAACATCTATTCGTAACAGCCGAGACGTATTGCTATATCACAATGGCATCCGCTCGGCCCTCACGACTCTTTTTGTAATATCTTTCAGCTTCCTTTGGGCCGAGCATGAATACTTACACCTTGGCATCCTTTGGGCTGAGCGTGGTTACTCATAACTATTTTACTAATACTAATACAAATCCATAGTTTTGGTATCGTACCTCCTCTTATGAAGAATCTTTCTTCAAGTCTCTTTTAATTGGCTTGATCATAAGTTCTTACATCATCAATGCATTTTGCACAATGACATGAATATGCAAGTAAAATACTCATACATAACAAGACATTAAGCCCATACTATGTTCTTACACAAAAATTTCCATGAAAGATACATAATGACGATACATAGGTATACCAAACATACTAGCATAGTTAAGGAAAGCAAAGGACCCAAAACATACAATTTTAAGCTTGAGAAACAGCCTCTAACACGGCCTGGCCGTGCTGCATAACACGGTCGTGCCAGGCCTCTGCAGAATTTTCAGCAAAAGAATGCCAACTTCGGGGATTTTTATTAAAATAACAAACGAAGTCAGAATAGGGGAAATCACCACTCGATAGAAAGCTTAGGATATCTAGTTTCTGCATCTAATTTTTATTTTAGAACACCTCCACCCAATTAGTGTAGTTTTAGCATAGAAGACACTGATGTCATAAAAATAGGACAGCTACTGCCCCTTAAATTATAAATTCGATATCTAATTCAATTGTTAACCTTTCCAAGTGATTCTTGTGCTCATTTTCAAGCACTTTGAGTCTAGTTTCTCATGAACAAAACCGCATCCCAATTGAAGTTATGTGGAACTCGTATTGGGGAAAATATCACACATATGTTTGTGAGAGTTAGGGACAGCACCCAACCCTTAGCCAATTTCAATCAAAGACCACAACTTCTACTCAATCCAAACTAATTCTCATTCATATTAAAGCTCCAAAAATAAGGATCAAACATGAGGGGAATGAAACATCAAATCATTCAATATGAACATCATGAGCAAACATACTTCAAATGTCATAAAACTCAACAAAATCATGAACAACTCATAGAAAACCCTTTCCCATCATATGACTCTCATCAAATCCCAAATAGACATCATTCAAGCATACAAAATGAAGGGAAAGAAAACCCTAATGGGGGTCTTATGGGTGCCCACCACTAAAAAAAAAGAAGGACTCACAACAAACTCCAAGAACTTGAGCTATGAAGTGTGAAGCTTGGTCTCCTTCCTTTTCTTCTTCTTCAATTTCGTGACCTCCCTTTCTTCCACTTAGGGCACACCACTTCTTTCGCCCAAAATCATGAACTCAACTCCTATTCCTCTTCCCCAAAGAAAGGATTGAAGAAACTTCACCAACTTCACTCTAATTTATTTCCTTCTCTTCTTCTTTTCCTCTTCTTCCTTCTTTTCTTTCTTTCTTTCTTTCCTTTCTTAGAAACAGAACGAGAGTGAGGGAAAGAAAGAGAGAGTTGGGCATGGGAAGGAGATGAAGGAGAGAGTGGTTCTCACCCAATTTGGACCATTGCACTAATTTCTCTCATTTTCCCTTGGAACCCTAACTTCTTCTTCTCCTTCTTCTTCTTCCTTTCTCTTTTCTATCACTTCTTTCTTTATTTTTCAGCAGAAAAATACGAGGGAGGGAGGGAGTGTGAGAGAGGGAGCTGGCGTAGGTGGACAAAAGGGAGGAGTGAAAAATGTTAGTCTCCTATTTTACCCCTATCTTTCTAAAGTAAGTTACCACTATGACCTTCCTCCTTCATAAAACTCTCAAAAGACCATTCTTATCACACTCCTTTTCTTTATACTTACACCTCCATCAAACTATTCAACAACTAATTTAAAACATAACAATGCTTAAATTAGCAAGCTAAATAATTAAATTAGGCGGGGTGTTACATCACACTTCTGAAAAATTTCATCGCTTTTGGTCACAACTTGGATTCAATCTGCATTTTTATACTCTGGCTTGGTTTTGAGAACAAACAATGTCAATTTGGTGTGACAATAATAGCCTGTTTGAAGAAACTTATAACAACAACTAGTGGGAATTATGTTCGTATTACGACCAAATAATGTCTCATACACTAGTTTTCCACAGGGTGTTTCGATATGCTTTGCATATTCGCCCAAAAACATTTTCTCAGTTTCTGGGATTGTTGCTAATGTTGTAATAAAAAAGAAAGTCACAAAAATAAGATAGATGCTAAGTTTTTCCATAAGATATTAAAAATATATTCTATTTTAAATTTAAGTTAACTGGTTAGATAGAAATCATCGAGACATGAGTTTAAATAGTGATCTATATCGAATTCATTGTTAGGAATCCTGCAACTGCAGTTGCATTGATTATACATTTAATGCGAAACACAATATACAAAAATATGTTGCAATTTGCATTAGTTTCTTTGGGTGGTTCGAAAGTTGGACAAAGTATTGATGAAGAGTTAGGTTAGAAACGAAACACATTGTTTATATAGGATTTTAATTATATAAGATTCAAAAAAGAATTTTTGGCACATTTAAGGGAAGGTAAAGATAGCAAGAAGGCTAACATAAAGATACTCATATACAATGCCATTGCCGTATTAAACTTAACACCTGTATTTTAGTGTCTCTTTAGCCCTGATATTCAGATACAAAAATTACTGTCTTAAAATAATAAATTAATTAGTGAGTTAAAATTGACTATTAATAAATGCTATTTGACAAAAAAGAAAATGGTAAAATAAAATTTGTATTTTTGTTTTCAAATGACACGAAAACTTTTGATGTGGGGAATAATAAGCCCAAAATTAAGAAACTAATTTATTTTGATATCAATAAAAAATAGTTCATGTAACATAACTCAAAAAATATTACTTTATGTTAGTTATTCAAAAACATTAGTTCATTTATTAACTAATTGTTTGTTTTACATCTCCATAAAAAAGTTGACTTGGTGTCAAAAATTTGGAAAAGAGTTTATAATACTCATAGTTTTAATTTAAATAGAGAAAACAAAAAAGAAGGATGAAGGCCTACTCAAATTTCATTTAAAAGAGAAATCCCGTTAATATGAAACTATATAAATGAAAAGCCAATTTGTCTGCACAATTATTCTCATCCCTATAAGTGTGGCTCACTTTAAACTAAATGGAGGTGGACAAAAGGCGACAGTTGTGACATCTATTTTTTAACTTCCAAGGCACGATGTTAGATGAGAAAACAAGCAACACCACCAAAGATGAATCACATTCTAGCCAAAGCCTTTTCCAGCCTTTATCATGAGCTACCTCAATGGCTATCATTGTTGCAACAATCTCAGCGTGAAGGGTTCATGTGTTGCCAAAATAAGAAAAATAAAAAATTTGGTAGTAAATAAAAATGTTGTAATGATCAGATTTAATTAGATTTAGGAAGTATTATTTAAATAGACTATTTATTACCATAGAAAATTGTATCTATCTTTAATTATATATATCTATATATATATATAAAAGAATGTTGTCTAGGAGCAACATTGGAAAAAAAATTTCTTTCATTTATGGTAGATTGGTAATCTTACAATTTAATTAATAGTTTAAGAATAAAAAAGAGACTTATTTTTAATTATTTTATTCAGTTGATTTTAATTGCATTAAATTGTTTTGACTAATTTATGTAATAAGTGGTTCAATTAATTAAAGAATAAATGGTTTTAAAGGAAAAAAAATTATGATGGGAATATATATATATATATATATATATATATATATATATAAGAACATATTTCCCATTTTTTGGTTAGTATGTGTTTGTGAATACCATATTTTATCTATTTTTGTGAATTTATTTTTATTTTTAGTTTCTCATTTTAATTTTAATTTCAATTTTTTTTAATCTAGATTTTTTTTAGTCATTTTTATTTAGGTTTTTTTATTTGATTTAGTTTAGTTATTTTTTCAAATTAAAAAAGTAAAATTAAAAAAATCTATAATTCAAATAGATGGCAAATGTTAAACTAACACAAGTATTACCAAATGACACTAAAGCTGTAAAATTCTTAATGTGAAGTTACATCTTCGATTATATTTTGTGAGTCTTTTTTTGGGGTTCAAAGTGGCCTAGCGGCGAGACTCAACACACTAGGTGTAGAGAAGAGGGGTACCGCGAGTTCGAACCCACGCCCCAACAAATCATATGTCCCCGCTGCCTTTTACTATCTCAGATGCACTTCCAGGACATAGTTTATGAATCTCTAGCTCCTAAAGTTTATCACTTACGTCGTAGATAGATATTGAAAATATTAAAAGGGGATGCTAAAGTTCAAAATTTTGATGATTCACATAGGAATGATCACGGGTGTTCAGAGTATTTCTTCAAGGATACGCCTTAGTATACATTTCAATTTGAAACATGTGATTTTGCGTAGGTGAATTATGTTTATTTTTTGGATGTTGAATTCAATTAGTTTTTCTAATGTTTATTTCCTTTTACTATATTGTTATTTTAAATTATGTTGACCAACATTTTTTAACTTTTTTGAAAAGTCTTTATAACAATTTTTGTATGATTTTGGGACCGTGGAAACTAAAACAAAAACAGTTTCCATTTCAAATAGAATTTACCAGTAGCATCAAAAGTGAGGTTTAACTTTGTTGTTTAGAAATTTTCTTGCTATTATTTTTTTCTATTCTTCTATTGTGATTGTGTATAAAATCCTGTAGCATAAACGTTCTCCTTTAATAAGAAAAAATCATAGCTTCATTTTTTGTTGTAAATTTTAATTTTTAACTATACACATGGTTTTTCGTAAAAAGAAAAATACACGTGCTTTCTAATTGATAAATTTATTAATAATGATTTTATAACAAATTTTAATATGTAGTTTGGGATTGTTCAAAAAAAATATTTATATAAGTTAATTTAATCGTAAGTTCGTAAATATTTGCTTGGTAAGTGTTATTCCAGTCTTTTTTTTAATTATAACTTGATATGTGTTATGCCTCCTTTGTCTTTTCTAGAAAGATTGATGTGTTATTCGACCTCTTAGTCTGAATATATTTGTTTAGGTGACAATTGTTATATGATTTTTGCTTTCTTGGTTTATGGGTTTCATTTTAGGTGGTTTTTTCTTTATTTCTTAAAATTTTAGGTGTTGTGATGTTTTGTATATGAGATTTATGCTTTATGGTTTTATGTTGCTTTTGCTTTCTGGGTTATATGTCTGTGGGTTTGATTTTCGGTGTCATTTTTTTGTAAGAAATGAGCGGTGACAATACCTTTGTGCTTGCTACTGACAAACACAATGCTACAAAACTTTATGCAATGATATTTTCTCCCTAAAAACGTTGAAGGTAACTAAATGTTAATTGACTTGGATGTATTTTGGATATGATTACAAATTTGGTAAACATTAAAAAATTAAATATTAGAATCATAAAGTGGACACATGAAATGTTCTTTAATTGTTTATTGATAGATAAAACAAAAGAAACATTTTTGAGAATTCAATGGTCAAATGATATCCTATTTTATAAGGGCATATTAGCTAAAAGACTTGAAGACGACTTTAACATGACCTTATAGCCCAATTTTCAATTGGTCATAGAAATTGATCACATTACAAAATGTTCTGCATTCTCTGGAAGTCTTTTTCATTTATTGTCTTGGAAGTTTGTGAGATATCTTTATAATTTTTTTCTATTATTATTTTTTCTAAATTTAACTTTATTTTTAAGTTTTAGTCAAAAAGAAAACTTTATTTTTAAGTTAACCACACATATCATACCCGCGTGCATTAAACATTCGTGCAACGCACGGGTCATGTTCTAGTATTTATTTATTTGAAGTACATCGATCGTCTAGTGCTAAAATTATTGCCAACATAAAAATTATTTTTTAAGTAGAAACAAAAAATATATTTGATTAAACTCAAAAAATCAAATAAATTTAAATGAGTAGCAGAAAACTACAACAAACGGAAGAACTAAATATATGGAAGATTTTTTTAAAAATAAGAAATGATTATATTTGGTTTCTTGACTTCCTAATTTATTAGCCGCTAAATTTTTTAATCACTTTTTTTGCTTTGTTTCTTCATGGGAGATAACAAAATTATTGCCAAGAAAAGTATTGATGATGATCAGACAGCATCACGCTCACCATGGACAACAATTAACTCAAAACATTTCGAAAGCAACAAATTTTCCTTCTCCTCGGGAGAGTACATGGATTTTTTTTTCTCAATTTATGCCATCGCAAAAACAATGAATTGTGCCCATCATTGCTTTGGTTTTCTAAAACTAACAGAAAAATAGTTAACACATATTTATGATAAATCAAACCAGGTTTTAATGTTTTACATCATTTTGGATTTTGATATCCACTATATTTTAATTGTTTTATGGCTTTACCAATGATTTTATTGCATGCTTTAAAGTATACCAAAGATCTTAACTATTCAACATGTCTCTTAGGTAAATGAAAACCAACATTCCTTTGGGAAGCGAAAAACTTAGGGTATAACACCAATTACAACACTTAGAACGGGACAACAATAACTAGAAGGTTTGCATTTGCAAATGAAGCAACTAAAAAGATGTAATAAATATGCGTTTTGGATTCCTTGTGTTCTATCCATGATAGATTTCTCCATTACGGTTGTAATTAACCTCACTAAAAGATTTCTTATTCCACATGTTTGCATTGATTAAATATTTTCTTGTTCTTTTCTAGATATTGAATTGCATCGACATTCCTCATCTCCGGCGTGCGAATCAAAGCCTTTGCCATATTGACGTGGCATTTTTTTACCCTTTTTTACAAGCTTTTCACAGCAGTGCTTGGACATATTTTTGTCACGTACTAAATTGTTAGATAATTCTTCTCCATAATTAGAGCCTAGTTTTTCCATGCACTTAGTCAAAAATTTGGGGTTTTCAGGTTTGGTGATGAGATCACATTTCTGAAAAATCTCATCACTTTTGGTCATAACCTGGATCCAATCTGCATTTTTATACTCGGGCTTGGTTTCGAGAACAAATAATGACAATTTGGTGTGACAATAATAGCCTGTTTGAATAAGCTTATAACAACAACTAGTGGGAATTGTGGCCATATTACGACCAAATAATTTCTCATACACTAGTTTTCCGCAGGGTGTTCCAATATGCTTTGCACATTCGCCCAAAAACTTTTTCTCAGTATCTAGGATTGTTGCTAATATTGTTGTAAAAAAGAGAGTCACAAATAAGATAGATGCTAAGTCTTTCCAAAAGATATTGAAAAATATATTCTATTTTAAATTTAAGTTAACTGGTTGGATAGAAATGTTGATCGAGACATGAGTTTAAATAGTGATCTATGTCGAATTCGTTGTTGGGATTCCTGCAACTACAGCTGCATTTATTATACATTTAATGCTAAACATAATATTCAAAAATATGTTGCAACTTGCATCAGTTTCTTTGGGTGGTTCGAAAGTTGGACATAGTATTGATGAAGAGTTAGGTTAGAAACGAAACACATTGTTTATATAGGATTTTAATTATATAAGATTCAAAAAAGATTTTTTGGCACATTTAAGGGAAGGTAAAGAAAGCAAGAAGGTTAACGTAAAGATACTCATATACAATGCAATTGCAGTATTAAACTTAACACCTATATTTTAGCGTCCCTTTATCCCTGATATTAAGATACAAAAATAAAAAACTTGTTACGGTCTTAAAATAATAAATAAATTAGTCAGTGACAATTGACTATCAATAAATACTATTTGGCAAAAAAGAAAGTTGTAATTTAAAATTTGAATTTTTGTATTAAAAATGACACGAAAACTTTTGATGTGTGGAATAATTATTCCAAAATTAAGAAAACTAATTTATTTTGATATCAATAAAAATGGTTCATGTAACATAACTCAAAACATATGACTTTATGTTAGTTATTCAAAAACATTAGTTCATTTCAAAACTAATTGTTTGTGTTAAATCCCCATAAAAAAGTTGACTTTGTCCCAAAAAATTGGAAAAGAGTTTATATTACTCAAAGTTTACTTTAAACCGAGAAAACAAAAAAGAAGGATGAAGGCCTACTCAAATAACATTTAAAAGAGAAATCCCGTTAATATGAAACTATATAAATGAAAAGCCAATTTATCTGCACAATTATTCTCATCCCTATAACTGTGACTCACTTCAAACTCAATGGAGTTGGCAAAAGGCGATAGTTGTGCCATCTATTTTTTAACTTCCAAGGCACGATGTTGGATAAGAAAACACCCAACACCACCAAAGATGAATCACATTCTAGCCAAAGCCTTTTCCAGCCTCTACCATGAGCTACCTCAATGGCTATCATTGTTGCAACAATCTCAGCGTGAAGGGTTAATGTGATGCCAAAATAAGAAAAATAAAAAATTTGGTAGTAAATAAAAATGTTTGAATAATCAGATTTAATTAGATTCAGGAAGTATTATTTAAGTTGACTATTTACTACCATAGAAAATTGTATCTATCTTTCGTTATATATATACTTATTTATTTGAAGTACTTCGTCTACTTCTAAAATTATTGTCAATATATAAATTATTTTTTAAATAGAAAAATAAAAAATATATTTCATTAAACTACAAAAAATCAAATAAATATAAAATGAGTAGCAAAAAACTACAACAAATGGAAGAACAAAATATATTGAACATTTTTTTAAAATAAGAAATGATTATATCTAGTTGCTTGACTTCCTAATTTATTAGGCACTAAATTTTTCGATCACTTTTTTTTTTCTTTGCTTCTTCATGGGAGATAACAAAATTATTGCCAAGAAAAGTATTGATGATGATAGGACGGCATCACACTCACCATGAACAACAATTAACTCAAAACATTTCGAAAGCAACAAATTTTTCCCCTCCTCGGGAGAGTGCATCATTTTTTTATTCATTTTATTCCATTGCAAAAACAACGAATTGTGCCCATCATTGCTTTGATTTTCTAAAACTAATAGAAAAATGGTTAACACATATATTTGATAAATCAAACCAGGTTTTAATGTTTTACATAATATTTGATTTTGATATCCACTATATTTTAATTGTTTTAAGGCTTTACCAATGATTTTATTGCATGCTTTAAAGTATACCAAAGATCTTAACTATTCCACATGTCCCTCAGGTAAATGAAAACCAACATTCCTTTGCGAAGTGAAAAACTTAATTAGGGTATAACATCAATTACAACACTTAGAACGGGACAACAATAACTAGAAGGTTTGCATTTGCAAATGAAGTAACTAAAAAGATGTAATAAATATGCGTTTTTGATTCCTTACGTTCTATCCATGATAGATTTATCCATTACGGTTGTAATTATCCTCACTAAAAGATTTCTTATTCCACATGTTTACATTGTGTAACACCTTACTTTCATTAGCTTGAAAATAGGATAATTAACATTAGGTATAGTAATCCCGAATATAAAATTTAAACTTAAAATCCAACATTAAGTTCAAATGTCATAAAACTAAAAACCCAAGTGCATACGTTTAGGACGTTACAACACCAATACATAAATTCTAAGAATTACAACTCCAAGGTGCTACTACAACTAATACAGTGAGCAAAATGCCGAGAGCACGCAGCTGTCAATCACCTTTTAGTACCCGTACATCTGTAAAATAATTAAACAAGGAGTGGGGTGAGATAATAATCTCAGTGAATCCTCCCCTCAACTCCTCACCATTCACTCGTACAATTTATCATCAGTCAAGAATTTATATGACACATTTATGCAATGCACATTCTTACTATGAATTTTTAATTCATCTTTGGCTCGTATTCATGGGTAATGTTGTATGCTTACGTCCATACAACCCCATAAATACGCTTTCGATATGGTGGTTAGACGTCTTAACCGTCCGAGGGCGTCCCACACGGCTAACCATATCGATCACCCCTTTTTAGAGGCATCTTAGTATCTTTTAGGAAATTAAATCACCAACTATGTCCTTAAATGCATGCTTTATTCCAAAAATACAATTAGAAGCTATTTTAACTCAACATGCAACTAAACATATTCATGTAAAAAGATACATTTCAGGTTCACAATAGAACGTATATCATAATAAGTTCAAGAAAATACAGCAAGACAAACAGTACTTCCACTAGAGCTCCATGGAGCTCTCAATGGTCAAACATTCATTTCATCATCTATAGGGTACAACATTACCCCTTAACGATCCCAATAACACATGCATAGCTATTAACACTACAACTGTACATCAGATGGGGATTTTGGAGAACTTCCTGATATAGGGTTCATGGTTTTTCTTCAAAGGGGACCCTAATGTGGGACTTATGGGTGCCCAACACCTAAGAGAAGGAAGAACTCACCAAAACTCCCAAGATTCAAGTTCAAAAGTTGATGCTCAGCTCCTTCTTCACGTTCTTCCCCTTCTCCTTCAAGCTGGCCTTCTAGGGATTGTCTCCAACCTTCCAATCCAAGCATAAACACTCCCCAACTTGGATTCAAGCTAAGATTGAGGATGAATCTAGCATGAATCCTTGTTTTTCCCCTCTAATTTGTGAACCCTAAGTGTTTTCAGCCCTTCTCCTCTCTCTCCCCCTCTCTCTCTCTCTACCCCTCTCTCTAACAATCGCGTTCTGTTTCTTTTCTGCTGAGTTTTTCTGATATACTGCATCTGTGAATCGATTCACAGCATAGGTGAATCGATTCACTCAGTGTAAAAATGACAGGAATCGCAGTTTTAAGTGTTGGAATCGATTCCTGCGGTTCCCATTCGATTCACAGAACTGTCTTTTGTGAACCGATTCACGCTGCGATTCACAGAGGACCAACCTTTGTGAATCGATTCACTCTGCGATTCACTGCAAACCTAATCGAGTCCCAAAGAAACCTGACCCTGAATCGATTCACAGGGCCTGGGAACCGATTCACACTGGGCAAAATTTCACCAAACACAATTTTTCACATATTCAACTATGACAATCAATGAAAATATCACTTAGAGTTCATCTTTAAGCCATACTAAGCTTGTGCATACACAACAAACCAAGCTTAAGGAAATTTGGGGTGTTACACTACTACCCACCTTAAAAAAAAATTTGTCCTCAAAATTGGATAAACATACATACCTATTGAAAAAGTTGCGGATATTGGCTTCGCATCTCATCTTCGAGTTCCCAGGTATCTTCTTCGGGAGCGGATCCGTCCCAGATCACCTTGACCAAAGGGATAGTCTTATTCCTGAGTGCCTTGGAAGCTCGGTCCACTATTTAGGCCGGTTCGGGCCAGACGCATAACTGATCTAAGTTGTATAGACTCATGATCTATGGAGTGGAATGGATCCTAATGTATTTCTTAAGTCGAGACACATGAAAAACATTGTGGAGATTTGACAAAGAAGGGGGTAAGGCAATTTGGTATGCGACCAGGACCAACTCGGTGAGGATTTGGAAAGGACCTACATACAGGGGTCAACTTTTGGCCCGAAGAGCTCTACCAACGCCTATAGTGGGAGTGACTTTTAGGAATACATGTTCCCTTCATCAAATTCAAGGGGTTTGAGCCTACGATCTGCATAACTCTTACGCTTACTCGAGCAGTCTTTATCTTCTCCCTAATCATACGAATCTTATCGGTGGTTTCTGAACAAGGTCGGGGCCTAACAATTGTTTCTCTCCCACTTGAACCAACATAGAGGAGTCCTACACTTGCGGCCGTAGAAGGCCTCGTGCGGTGCCATTCCTATGCTAGAGTGATATTTGTTGTATGAAAATTCAATTAACGACAAGTACTTGCTCCAACTACCGCCATCCTCTAAAACACAGGCTCTGAGCATATCCTCTAAGGTTTGAATGGTTCTCTCAGATTGACCATCTGTCTGGGGATGGTAGGCTGTGCTAAGACTTAACCTCATCCCTAAGGCTTGATGAAGTGCCTTCCAAAACCGAGAGGTGAACTTTGGATCCCTATCAGAGACAATGTTAGCTGGAACTCCGTGGAGTCTAACAATCTCTCTGATATAGATCTCAGCTAACCGGGCGGTTTTGTAAGTGGACTTTATGGGAAGAAAATGAGCAGATTTGGTTAATCTGTCCACTATGACCCATATAGAGTCATATCCTAACTGAGTGTAGGGTAACCCTCCCACGAAGTCCATTGCTATGCTATCCCACTTCCACTCAATGTAACACCTTACTTTCATTAGCTTGAAAATAGGATAATTAACATTAGGTACAGTAATCCCGAATATAAAATTTAAACTTAAAATCCAACATTAAGTTCAAATGTCATAAAACTAAAAACCCAAGTGCATACGTTTAGGACGTTACAACACCAATACATAAATTCTAAGAATTACAACTCCAAGGTGCTACTACAACTAATACAGTGAGCAAAATGCCGAGAGCACGCAGCTGTCAATCACCTTTTGGTACCTGTACATCTGTAAAATAATTAAACAAGGAGTGGGGTGAGATAATAATCTCAGTGAATCCTCCCCTCAACTCCTCACCATTCACTCTTACAATTTATCATCAGTCAAGAATTTATATGACACATTTATGCAATGCACATTCTTACTATGAATTTCTAATTCATCTTTGGCTCGTATTCATGGGTAGTGTTGTATGCTTACGTCCATACAACCCCATAAATACGCTTTCGATATGGTGGTTAGACGTCTTAACCGTCCGAGGGCGTCCCACACGGCTAACCATATCGATCACCCCTTTTTAGAGGCATCTTAGTATCTTTTAGGAAATTAAATCACCAACTATGTCCTTAAATGCATGCTTTATTCCAAAAATACAATTAGAAGCTATTTTAACTCAACATGCAACTAAACATATTCATGTAAAAAGATACATTTCAGGTTCACAATAGAACGTATATCATAATAAGTTCAAGAAAATACATCAAGACAAAAAGTACTTCCATTAGAGCTCCATGGAGCTCTCAATGGTCAAACATTCATTTCATCATCTATAGGGGTACAACATTACCCTTAACGATCCCCAATAACACATGCATAGCTATTAACACTACAATCTGTACATCGGATGGGGATTTTGGAGAACTTCACGATATAGGGTTCATGGTTTTTCTTCAAAGGGACCCTGATGTGGGACTTATGGGTGCCCAACACCTAAGAGAAGGAAGAACTCACCAAAACTCCCAAGATTCAAGTTCAAAAGCTGATGCTCAGCTCCTTCTTCACGTTCTTCCCCTTCTCCTTCAAGCTGGCCTTCTAGGGATTGTCTCCAACCTTCCAATCCAAGCATAAACACTCCCCAACTTGGATACAAGCTAAGATTGAGGATGAATCTAGCATGAATCCTTGTTTTCCCTCTAATTTGTGAACCCTAAGTGTTTTCACCCCTTCTCCTTCTTCTCTCTGTCGCACTCTCTCTCTCTCTAACCCTCTCTAACAATCGCTCGCTGTTTCTTTTCTGCTGAGTTTTTACGATATATCAGCATCTGTGAATCGATTCACAAAGATAGGTGAATCGATTCACTCGGTGTAAAAATGACAGAATCGCAGCTTTAAGTGCAGAATCGATTCCTGCAGTTCCCAGATTCGATTCACAGAGAACTGTCTTTTGTGAACCGATTCACGCCGCGATTCACAGAGGACCAACCTTTGTGAATCGATTCACTCTGCGATTCATCGCAAACCTAATCGAGTCCCAAAGAAACCCACAACCTCAATCGATTCACGGGGCACGGGAACCGATTCATTGGGCAAAATTTCACCAAACACAATTTTTCACATATTCAACTATGACAATCAATGAAAATATCACTTAGAGCTCATCTTTAAGCCATACTAAGCTTGTGCACACACAACAAACCAAGCTTAAGGAAATTTGGGGTGTTACACTACTACCCACCTTTAAAAAAATTTTGTCCTCAAAATTGGATAAACTTACATACCTATTGAAAAAGTTGCGGATATTGGCTTCAGATCTCATCTTCGAGTTCAGTGTATCTTCTTCGGAGTGGATCCGTCCTGCATCACCTTGACCAAAGGGATAGTCTTATTCTGAGTGCCTTGGAAGCTCGGTCCCACTATTTGGGCGGTTCGGCCTGCAGACGCATAATCTGATCTAAGTTGTATAGACTCATGATCTATGGAGTGGAATGGATCCTAATGTATTTCTTAGTCGAGACACATGAAAAACATTGTGGAGATTTGACAAAGAAGGGGTAAGGCAATTTGGTATGCGACCAGGACCAACTTAGTGAGGATTTGGAAAGGACCTACATACCTAGGGGTCAACTTTTTGGCCCGAAGAGCTCTACCAACGCCTATAGTGGGAGTGACTTTTAGGAATACATGTTCCCCTTCATCAAATTCAAGGGGTTTGAGCCTACGATCTGCATAACTCTTCTGCCTACTCTGAGCAGTCTTTATCTTCTCCCTAATCATACGAATCTTATCAGTGGTTTCCTGAACAAGGTCGGGGCCTAACAATTGTTTCTCTCCCACTTCGAACCAACATAGAGGAGTCCTACACTTGCGACCGTAGAAGGCCTCGTACGGTGCCATTCCTATGCTAGAGTGATAGCTGTTGTTGTATGAAAATTCAATTAACGACAAGTACTTGCTCCAACTACCGCCATCCTCTAAAACACAGGCTCTGAGCATATCCTCTAAGGTTTGAATGGTTCTCTCAGATTGACCATCTGTCTGGGGATGGTAGGCTGTGCTAAGACTTAACCTCATCCCTAAGGCTTGATGAAGTGCCTTCCAAAACCGAGAGGTGAACTTTGGATCCCTATCAGAGACAATGTTAGCTGGAACTCCGTGGAGTCTAACAATCTCTCTGATATAGATCTCACTAGCAAGGCGGTTTTGTAAGTGGACTTTATGGGAAGAAAATGAGCAGATTTGGTTAATCATCCACTATGACCCATATAGAGTCATATCCTAGCGAGTGTAGGGTAACCCTCCCACGAAGTCCATTGCTATGCTATCCCACTTCCACTCAATGTAACACCTTACTTTCATTAGCTTGAAAATAGGATAATTAACATTAGGTACAGTAATCCCGAATATAAAATTTAAACTTAAAATCCAACATTAAGTTCAAATGTCATAAAACTAAAAACCCAAGTGCATACGTTTAGGACGTTACAACACCAATACATAAATTCTAAGAATTACAACTCCAAGGTGCTACTACAACTAATACAGTGAGCAAAATGCCGAGAGCACGCAGCTGTCAATCACCTTTTGGTACCTGTACATCTGTAAAATAATTAAACAAGGAGTGGGGTGAGATAATAATCTCAGTGAATCCTCCCCTCAACTCCTCACCATTCACTCTTACAATTTATCATCAGTCAAGAATTTATATGACACATTTATGCAATGCACATTCTTACTATGAATTTTTAATTCATCTTTGGCTCGTATTCATGGGTAGTGTTGTATGCTTACGTCCATACAACCCCATAAATACGCTTTCGATATGGTGGTTAGACGTCTTAACCGTCCGAGGGCGTCCCACACGGCTAACCATATCGATCACCCCTTTTTAGAGGCATCTTAGTATCTTTTAGGAAATTAAATCACCAACTATGTCCTTAAATGCATGCTTTATTCCAAAAATACAATTAGAAGCTATTTTAACTCAACATGCAACTAAACATATTCATGTAAAAAGATACATTTCAGGTTCACAATAGAACGTATATCATAATAAGTTCAAGAAAATACATCAAGACAAAAAGTACTTCCATTAGAGCTCCATGGAGCTCTCAATGGTCAAACATTCATTTCATCATCTATAGCTGTACAACACTTCCCCCTTAACCAGTCCCAATAACACATGCATAGCTATTAACACTACAACTGTACATCAGATGGGGATTTTGGAGAACTTCCTGATATAGGGTTCATGGTTTTTCTTCAAAAGGGACCCTAATGTGGGACTTATGGGTGCCCAACACCTAAGAGAAGGAAGAACTCACCAAAACTCCCAAGATTCAAGTTCAAAAGTTGATGCTCAGCTCCTTCTTCACGTTCTTCCCCTTCTCCTTCAAGCTGGCCTTCTAGGGATTGTCTCCAACCTTCCAATCCAAGCATAAACACTCCCCAACTTGGATTCAAGCTAAGATTGAGGATGAATCTAGCATGAATCCTTGTTTTTCCCCTCTAATTTGTGAACCCTAAGTGTTTTCACCCCTTCTCCTTCTTCTCTCTGTCGCACTCTCTCTCTCTCTAACCCTCTCTCTAACAATCGCGTTCTGTTTCTTTTCTGCTGAGTTTTTCTGATATACTGCATCTGTGAATCGATTCACAGCATAGGTGAATCGATTCACTCAGTGTAAAAATGACAGGAATCGCAGTTTTAAGTGCAGGAATCGATTCCTGCAGTTCCCAGATTCGATTCACAGAGAACTGTCTTTTGTGAACCGATTCACGCTGCGATTCACAGAGGACCAACCTTTGTGAATCGATTCACTCTGCGATTCACTGCAAACCTAATCGAGTCCCAGCAAACCCACAACCCTGAATCGATTCACAGGGCCTGGGAACCGATTCACACTGGGCAAAATTTCACCAAACACAATTTTTCACATATTCAACTATGACAATCAATGAAAATATCACTTAGAGTTCATCTTTAAGCCATACTAAGCTTGTGCACACACAACAAACCAAGCTTAAGGAAATTTGGGGTGTTACACTACTACCCACCTTAAAAAAAAATTTGTCCTCAAAATTGGATAAACTTACATACCTATTGAAAAAGTTGCGGATATTGGCTTCGCATCTCATCTTCGAGTTCCCAGGTATCTTCTTCGGGAGTGGATCCGTCCCAGATCACCTTGACCAAAGGGATAGTCTTATTCCTGAGTGCCTTGGAAGCTCGGTCCACTATTTGGGCGGTTCGCCTGCAGACGCATAACTGATCTAAGTTGTATAGACTCATGATCTATGGAGTGGAGTGGATCCGGAATGTATTTCTTAAGCTGAGACACATGAAAAACATTGTGGAGATTTGACAAAGAAGGGGGTAAGGCAATTTGGTATGCGACCGGACCAACTCGACTGAGGATTTGGAAAGGACCTACATACCGAGGGGTCAACTTTTTGGCCCGAAGAGCTCTACCAACGCCTATAGTGGGAGTGACTTTTAGGAATACATGTTCCCCTTCATCAAATTCAAGGGGTTTGAGCCTACGATCTGCATAACTCTTCTGCCTACTCTGAGCAGTCTTTATCTTCTCCCTAATCATACGAATCTTATCAGTGGTTTCCTGAACAAGGTCGGGGCCTAACAATTGTTTCTCTCCCACTTCGAACCAACATAGAGGAGTCCTACACTTGCGACCGTAGAAGGCCTCGTACGGTGCCATTCCTATGCTAGAGTGATAGCTGTTGTTGTATGAAAATTCAATTAACGACAAGTACTTGCTCCAACTACCGCCATCCTCTAAAACACAGGCTCTGAGCATATCCTCTAAGGTTTGAATGGTTCTCTCAGATTGACCATCTGTCTGGGGATGGTAGGCTGTGCTAAGACTTAACCTCATCCCTAAGGCTTGATGAAGTGCCTTCCAAAACCGAGAGGTGAACTTTGGATCCCTATCAGAGACAATGTTAGCTGAAACTCCATGGAGTCTAACAATCTCTCTGATATAGATCTCAGCTAACCGGGCGGTTTTGTAAGTGGACTTTATGGGAAGAAAATGAGCAGATTTGGTTAATCTGTCCACTATGACCCATATAGAGTCATATCCTAACTGAGTGTAGGGTAACCCTCCCACGAAGTCCATTGCTATGCTATCCCACTTCCACTCAATGTAACACCTTACTTTCATTAGCTTGAAAATAGGATAATTAACATTAGGTATAGTAATCCCGAATATAAAATTTAAACTTAAAATCCAACATTAAGTTCAAATGTCATAAAACTAAAAACCCAAGTGCATACGTTTAGGACGTTACAACACCAATACATAAATTCTAAGAATTACAACTCCAAGGTGGTACTACAACCAATACTGATGAGCAAAATGTCGAGAGCACGCATTGTCAATCACCTTTTGGTACCTGTACATCTGTAAAATAATTAAACAAGGAGTGGGGTGAGATAATAATCTCAGTGAATCCTCCCCTCAACTCCTCACCATTCACTCTTACAATTTATCATCAGTCAAGAATTTATATGACACATTTATGCAATGCACATTCTTACTATGAATTTTTAATTCATCTTTGGCTCGTATTCATGGGTAGTGTTGTATGCTTACGTCCATACAACCCCATAAATACGCTTTCGATATGGTGGTTAGACGTCTTAACCGTCCGAGGGCGTCCCACACGGCTAACCATATCGATCACCCCTTTTTAGAGGCATCTTAGTATCTTTTAGGAAATTAAATCACCAACTATGTCCTTAAATGCATGCTTTATTCCAAAAATACAATTAGAAGCTATTTTAACTCAACATGCAACTAAACATATTCATGTAAAAAGATACATTTCAGGTTCACAATAGAACGTATATCATAATAAGTTCAAGAAAATACATCAAGACAAAAAGTACTTCCATTAGAGCTCCATGGAGCTCTCAATGGTCAAACATTCATTTCATCATCTATAGGGGTACAACATTACCCCCTTAACCAGTCCCAATAACACATGCATAGCTATTAACACTACAACTGTACATCAGATGGGGATTTTGGAGAACTTCCTGATATAGGGTTCATGGTTTTTCTTCAAAGGGGACCCTAATGTGGGACTTATGGGTGCCCAACACCTAAGAGAAGGAAGAACTCACCAAAACTCCCAAGATTCAAGTTCAAAAGTTGATGCTCAGCTCCTTCTTCACGTTCTTCCCCTTCTCCTTCAAGCTGGCCTTCTAGGGATTGTCTCCAACCTTCCAATCCAAGCATAAACACTCCCCAACTTGGATTCAAGCTAAGATTGAGGATGAATCTAGCATGAATCCTTGTTTTTCCCCTCTAATTTGTGAACCCTAAGTGTTTTCACCCTTCTCCTTCTTCTCTCTCGTCGACTCTCTCTCTCTAACCCTCTCTAACAATCGCGTTCTGTTTCTTTTCTGCTGAGTTTTTCTGATATACTGCATCTGTGAATCGATTCACAGCATAGGTGAATCGATTCACTCAAAGGTAAAAATGACATGAATCGCAGTTTTAAGTGCAGGAATCGATTCCTGCAGTTCCCAGATTCGATTCACAGAGAACTGTCTTTTGTGAACCGATTCACGCTGCGATTCACAGAGGACCAACCTTTGTGAATCGATTCACTCTGCGATTCACTGCAAACCTAATCGAGTCCCAAAGAACCTGACAACCTCAATCGATTCACGTGGCCTGGGACACGATTCACACTGGGTAAAATTTCACCAAACACAATTTTTCACATATTCAACTATGACAATCAATGAAAATATCACTTAGAGTTCATCTTTAAGCCATACTAAGCTTGTGCACACACAACAAACCAAGCTTAAGGAAATTTGGGGTGTTACACTACTACCCACCTTAAAAAAAAATTTGTCCTCAAAATTGGATAAACTTACATACCTATTGAAAAAGTTGCGGATATTGGCTTCGCATCTCATCTTCGAGTTCCCAGGTATCTTCTTCGGGAGTGGATCCGTCCCAGATCACCTTGACCAAAGGGATAGTCTTATTCCTGAGTGCCTTGGAAGCTCGGTCCACTATTTGGGCCGGTTCGGGCCGGTACGTACAATCTGATCTAAGTTGTATAGACTCATGATCTATGGAGTGGAATGGATCCGGAATGTATTTCTTAAGCTGAGACACATGAAAAACATTGTGGAGATTTGACAAAGAAGGGGGTAAGGCAATTTGGTATGCGACCGGACCAACTCGACTGAGGATTTGGAAAGGACCTACATACCGAGGGGTCAACTTTTTGGCCCGAAGAGCTCTACCAACGCCTATAGTGGGAGTGACTTTTAGGAATACATGTTCCCCTTCATCAAATTCAAGGGGTTTGAGCCTACGATCTGCATAACTCTTCTGCCTACTCTGAGCAGTCTTTATCTTCTCCCTAATCATACGAATCTTATCAGTGGTTTCCTGAACAAGGTCGGGGCCTAACAATTGTTTCTCTCCCACTTCGAACCAACATAGAGGAGTCCTACACTTGCGACCGTAGAAGGCCTCGTACGGTGCCATTCCTATGCTAGAGTGATAGCTGTTGTTGTATGAAAATTCAATTAACGACAAGTACTTGCTCCAACTACCGCCATCCTCTAAAACACAGGCTCTGAGCATATCCTCTAAGGTTTGAATGGTTCTCTCAGATTGACCATCTGTCTGGGGATGGTAGGCTGTGCTAAGACTTAACCTCATCCCTAAGGCTTGATGAAGTGCCTTCCAAAACCGAGAGGTGAACTTTGGATCCCTATCAGAGACAATGTTAGCTGGAACTCCGTGGAGTCTAACAATCTCTCTGATATAGATCTCAGCTAACCGGGCGGTTTTGTAAGTGGACTTTATGGGAAGAAAATGAGCAGATTTGGTTAATCATCACTATGACCCATATAGAGTCATATCCTAACTGAGTGTAGGGTAACCCTCCCACGAAGTCCATTGCTATGCTATCCCACTTCCACTCAATGTAACACCTTACTTTCATTAGCTTGAAAATAGGATAATTAACATTAGGTACAGTAATCCCGAATATAAAATTTAAACTTAAAATCCAACATTAAGTTCAAATGTCATAAAACTAAAAACCCAAGTGCATACGTTTAGGACGTTACAACACCAATACATAAATTCTAAGAATTACAACTCCAAGGTGCTACTACAACTAATACAGTGAGCAAAATGCCGAGAGCACGCAGCTGTCAATCACCTTTTGGTACCTGTACATCTGTAAAATAATTAAACAAGGAGTGGGGTGAGATAATAATCTCAGTGAATCCTCCCCTCAACTCCTCACCATTCACTCTTACAATTTATCATCAGTCAAGAATTTATATGACACATTTATGCAATGCACATTCTTACTATGAATTTTTAATTCATCTTTGGCTCGAATTCATGGGTAGTGTTGTATGCTTACGTCCATACAACCCCATAAATACGCTTTCGATATGGTGGTTAGACGTCTTAACCGTCCGAGGGCATCCCACACGGCTAACCATATCGATCACCCCTTTTTAGAGGCATCTTAGTTCTTTTAGGAAATTAAATCACCAACTATGTCCTTAAATGCATGCTTTATTCCAAAAATACAATTAGAAGCTATTTTAACTCAACATGCAACTAAACATATTCATGTAAAAAGATACATTTCAGGTTCACAATAGAACGTATATCATAATAAGTTCAAGAAAATACATCAAGACAAAAAGTACTTCCATTAGAGCTCCATGGAGCTCTCAATGGTCAAACATTCATTTCATCATCTATAGGGGTACAACATTACCCCCTTAACCAGTCCCAATAACACATGCATAGCTATTAACACTACAACTGTACATCAGATGGGGATTTTGGAGAACTTCCTGATATAGGGTTCATGGTTTTTCTTCAAAGGGGACCCTAATGTGGGACTTATGGGTGCCCAACACCTAAGAGAAGGAAGAACTCACCAAAACTCCCAAGATTCAAGTTCAAAAGTTGATGCTCAGCTCCTTCTTCACGTTCTTCCCCTTCTCCTTCAAGCTGGCCTTCTAGGGATTGTCTCCAACCTTCCAATCCAAGCATAAACACTCCCCAACTTGGATTCAAGCTAAGATTGAGGATGAATCTAGCATGAATCCTTGTTTTTCCCCTCTAATTTGTGAACCCTAAGTGTTTTCACCCCTTCTCCTTCTTCTCTCTGTCGCACTCTCTCTCTCTCTAACCCTCTCTCTAACAATCGCGTTCTGTTTCTTTTCTGCTGAGTTTTTACGATATATCAGAAATTGTGAATCGATTCACAAAGATAGGCGAATCGATTCACTCGGTGTAAAAATGACAGAATCGCAGCTTTAAGTGCAGAATCGATTCCTGCAGTTCCCAGATTCGATTCACAGAGAACTGTCTTTTGTGAATCGATTCACGCTGCGATTCACAGAGGACCAACCTTTGTGAATCGATTCACTCTGCGATTCACTGCAAACCTAATCGAGTCCCAGCAAACCCACAGCCCTGAATCGATTCACAGGGCCTGGGAACCGATTCACACTGGGCAAAATTTCACCAAACACAATTTTTCACATATTCAACTATGACAATCAATGAAAATATCACTTAGAGTTCATCTTTAAGCCATACTAAGCTTGTGCACACACAACAAACCAAGCTTAAGGAAATTTGGGGTGTTACACATTGACTAAATACTTTCTTTTTCTTTTCTAGAAATTGAATTGCATCGACATTCCTCATCAACGGTGTGCGAATCAAAGCCTTCGCCATATTGACGTGGCATTTTTTACCCATTTTTACAAGCTTTTCAGAGCAGTGCTTGGACATATTTTTGTCATTTACTAAATTGTTAGATACTTCTTCTTCACAATTAGAGCCTAGTTTTTCCATGCACTTAGTCAAAAATTTGGGATTTTCAGGTTTGGTGATGAGATCACATTTCTGAAAAATCTCATCGCTTTTGGTCACAACCTGGATCCAATCTGCATTTTATACTCGGGCTTGGTTTCGAAAACAAATAATGTCAATTTGGTGTGACAATAATAGCCTGTTTGAATAAGCTTATAACAACAACTAGTGGGAATTGTGGCCATATTACGACCAAATAATTTCTCAAACACTAGTTTTCCGCAAGGTGATCCAATATGCTTTGCACATTCGCCCAAAAACTTTTTCTCAGTATCTAGGATTGTTGCTAATATTGTAGTAAAAAAGAGAGTCACAAATAAGACAGATGCTAAGTCTTTCCATAAGATATTGAAAAAATATTCTATTTTAAATTTAAGTTAACTGGTTGGATAGAAATGTTGATCGAGACTTGAGTTTAAATAGTGATCTATGTCGAATTCGTTGTTGGGATTCCTGCAACTACAGCTGCATGTATTATACATTTAATGTGAAACATATTATTCAAAAATATGTTGCAATTTGCATCAGTTTCTTTGGGTGGTTCGAAAGTTGGACATAGTATTGATGAAGAGTTAGGTTAGAAACGAAACACATTGTTTATATAGGATTTTCATTATATAAGATTCAAAAAAGATTTTTTGGCACATTTAAGGGAAGGTAAAGAAAGCAAGAAGGTTAACGTAAAGATACTCATATACAATGCAATTGCAGTATGAAACTTAACACCTATATTTTAGCGTCCCTTTATCCCTGATATTAAGATACAAAAATAAAAAACTTGTTACGGTCTTAAAATAAAAAATAAATTAGTCAGTGACAATTGACTATCAATAAATACTATTTGACAAAAAAGAAAGTTGTAATTTAAAATTTGAATTTTTGTTTTAAAAATGACACGAAAACTTTTGATGTGTGGAATAATTATTCCAAAATTAAGAAAACTAATTTATTTTGATATCAATAAAAATGGTTCATGTAACATAACTCAAAAAATATGACTTTATGTTAGTTATTCAAAAACATTAGTTCATTTCAAAACTAATTGTTTGTGTTACATCCCCATAAAAAAGTTGACTCTGTGTCAAAAAATTGGAAAAGAGTTTATAATACTCAAAGTTTAATTTAAACCGAGAAAACAAAAAAGATGGATGAAGGCCTACTCAAATAACTTTTAAGAAATCCCGTTAATATGAAACTATATAAATGAAAAGCCAATTTATCTGCACAATTATTCCCTTCCCTATAACTGTGACTCACTTCAAACTCAATGGAGTTGGACAAAAGGCGACAGTTGTGCCATCTATTTTTTAACTTCCAAGGCACGATGTTAGATAAGAAAACACCCAACACCACCAAAGATGAATCACATTCTAGCCAAAGCCTTTTCCATCCTCTACCATGAGCTACTTCAATGGCTATCATTGTTGCAACAATCTCAGCTTGAAGGGTTAATGTGATGCCAAAATAAGAAAAATAAAAAATTTGGTAGTAAATAAAAATGTTTGAATAATCAGATTTAATTAGATTCAGGAAGTATTATTTAAGTTGACTATTTACTACCATAGAAAATTGTATCTATCTTTCGTTATATATATATATATATATATATATATGTATATACTTATTTATTTGAAGTACTTCGTCTACTTCTAAAATTATTGTCAATATATAAATTATTTTTTGAATAGAAAAATAAAAAATATTTTTCATTAAACTACAAAAAATCAAATAAATATAAAATGAGTAGCAGAAAACTACAAAAAATGGAAGAACAAAATATATTGAAGATTTTTTTAAAATAAGAAATGATTATATTTGGTAGCTTGACTTCGTAATTTATTAGGCACAAAATTTTTTGATCACTTTTTTTTTCTTTGCTTCTTCATGGGAGATAACAAAATTATTGCCAAGAAAAGTATTGATGATGATAGGACGGCGTCACACTCACCATGAACAACAATTAACTCAAAACATTTCGAAAGCAACAAATTTTTCCTCTCCTCGGGAGAGTGCATCGTTTTTTTTCTTCATTTTATTCCATTGCAAAAACAACGAATTGTGCCCATCATTGCTTTGATTTTCTAAAACTAATAGAAAAATGGTTAACACATATATTTGATAAATCAAACTAGGTTTTAATGTTTTACATCATTTTTTATTTTGATATCCACTATATTTTAATTGTTTTAAGGCTTTACCAATGATTTTATTGCATGCTTTAAAGTATTCCAAAGATCTTAACTATTCCACATGTCCCTCAGGTAAATGAAAACCAACATTCCTTTGCGAAGTGAAAAACTTAATTAGGATATAACATCAATTACAACACTTAGAACGGGACAACAATAACTAGAAGGTTTGCAATTGCAAATGAAGTAACTAAAAAGATGTAATAAATATGCGTTTTTGATTCCTTACGTTCTATCCATGATAGATTTATCCATTACGGTTGTAATTATCCTCACTAAAAGATTTCTTATTCCACATGTTTACATTGATTAAATACTTTCTTTTTCTTTTCTAGAAATTGAATTGCATCGACATTCCTCATCAACGGTGTGCGAATCAAAGCCTTCGCCATATTGACGTGGCATTTTTTACCCATTTTTACAAGCTTTTCACAGCAGTGCTTGGACATATTTTTGTCATGTACTAAATTGTTAGATACTTCTTCTTCACAATTATAGCCTAGTTTTTCCAGGCACTTAGTCAAAAATTTGGGATTTTCAGGTTTGGTGATGAGATCACACTTCTGAAAAATCTCATCGCTTTTGGTCACAACATGGATCCAATCTGCATTTTTATACTCGGGCTTGGTTCCGAGAACAAACAATGTCAATTTGGTGTGACAATAATAGCCTGTTTGAATAAGCTTATAACAACAACTTGTGGGAATTGTGGTCATATTACGACCAAATAATTTCGCATACACTAGTTTTTCGCAGGGTGTTCCGTTATGCTTTGCACATTCGCCCAAAAACTTTTTCTTAGTATCTGGGATTGTTGCTAATATTGTAGTAAAAAAGAGAGTCACAAAAATGAGATAGATGCTAAGTCTTTCCATAAGATATTAAAAAAAATATTCTATGTTAATTTAAATTAACTGGTTGGATAGAAATGTTGATCGAGACATGAGTTTAAATAGTGATCTATATCGAATTCGTTGCTGGGACTCCTGCAACTGTAGCTGCATTGATTATACATTTAATTCGAAACATAATATTCAAAAATATGTTGCAATTTGCATCAGTTTCTTTGGGTGGTTCAAAAGTTGGGCATAGTATTAATGAAGAGTTAGGTTAGAAACAAAACACATTGTTTATAAAGGATTTTAATTATATAAGATTCAAAAAAGATTTTTTGGCACATTTAAGGGAAGGTAAAGAAAGCAAGAAGGTTAACGTAAAGATACTCATATACAATGCAATTGCCGTATTAAACTTAACACCTATATTTTAGCGTCTCTTTATCCCTGATATTAAGATACAAAAATAAAAAACTTTTTACTGTCTTAAAATAATAAATAAATTAGTGTGTTAAAATTGACTATCAAAAAAATACTATTTGACAAAAAAAAATTGTAATTTAAAATTTGAATTTTAGTTTTAAAAATGACACGAAAACTTTTGATGTGAGGAATAATTAGCCCAAAATTAAGAAAACTAAATTATTTTGATATCAATAAAAATAGTTCATGTAACATAACTCAAAAAATATGACTTTATGTTAGTTATTCAAAAACATTAATTCATTTCCAAACTAATCTTTTGTTTTACTTCCCCATAAAAAAGTTGACTTTGTGTCAAAAAATTGGAAAAGAGTTTATAATACTCAAAGTTTAATTTAAACCGAGAAACCAAAAAGAAGGATGAAGGCCTACTCAAAATCATTTAAAAGAGAAATCTCGTTAATATGAAACTATATAAATGAAAAGCCGATTTATCCGCACAATTATTCTCATCCCTATAACTGTGACTCACTTCAAACTCAATGGAGTTGGACAAAAGGCGACAGTTGTGCCATCTATTTTTTAACTTCCAAGGCACAATGTTAGATAAGAAAACACCCAACACCACCAAAGATGAATCACATTCTTGCCAAAGCCTTTCCAAGCCTCTATCATGTGCTACCTCAATGGCTATCATTGTCGCAACAATCTCAGCGCAAAGGGTTAATGTGATGCCAAAATAAGAAAAATAAAAACTTTGGTAGTAAATAAAAATGTTTGAATAATCAGATTTAATTAGATTCAGGAAGTATTATTTAAGTCGACTATTTACTACCATAGAAAATTGTATCTATCTTTCGTTATATATATATATATATTTATTTATTTGTAGTACATCGTCTACTTCTAAAATTATTGTCAATATATAAATTATTTTTTAAACAGAAAATAAGAAATATATTTCAATAAACTACAAAAAATCAAATAAATATAAAATGAGTAGCAAAAAACTACAACAAACAAAAACCAAATATATGGAAGATTTTTTTAAAATAAGAAAATGGTTATATTTGGTTGCTTGACTTCCTAATTTATTAGCCACTAAATTTTTCAATCACTTTTTTTGCTTTGCTTCTTCATGGGAGATAACAAAATTATTGTCAAGAAAAGTATTGATGATGATAGGACGGCATCACACTCACTATGAACAACATTTAACTCAAAACATTTCGAAAGCAACAAATTTTTCTTCTCCTCGGGAGAGTGCATCATTTTTTTTTCATTTTATTCCATTGCAAAAACAACGAATTGTGCCCATCATTGCTTTGTTTTTCTAAAACTAATAGAAAAATAGTTAACACATATATTTGATAAATCAAACCAGGTTTTAATGTTCTACATCATTTTTGATTTTGATATCCACTATATTTTAATTGTTTTAAGGCTTTACCAATGATTTTATTGCATGCTTTAAAGTATACCAAAGATCTTAACTATTCCACATGTCCCTCAGGTAAATGAAAACCAACATTCCTTTGCGAAGTGAAAAACTTAATTAGGGTATAACATCAATTACAACACTTAGAACGGGACAACAATAACTAGAAGGTTTGCATTTGCAAATGAAGTAACTAAAAAGTTGTAATAAATATGCGTTTTTGATTCCTTACGTTCTATCCATGATAGATTTATCCATTACGGTTGTAATTGTCCTCACTAGAAGATTTCTTATTCAACATGTTTACATTGATTAAATACTTTCTTTTTCTTTTCCAGAAATTGAATTGCATCGACATTCCTCATCAACGGCGTGCGAATCAAAGCCTTCGCCATATTCATGTGGCATTTTTTACCCATTTTTACAAGCTTTTCACAGCAGTGCTTGGACATATTTTTATCATGTACCAAATTGTTAGATACTTCTTCTTCACAATTAGAGCCTAGTTTTTCCATGCACTTAGTCAAAAATTTGGGGTTTTCAGGTTTGGTGATGAGATCACACTTCTGAAAAATCTCATCGCTTTTGGTCACAACCTGGATCCAATCTGCATTTTTATACTCGGGCTTGGTTCCGAGAACAAACAATGTCAATTTGGTGTGGCAATAATAGCCTGTTTGAATAAGCTTATAACAACAACTAGTGGGAATTGTGGTCATATTACGACCAAATAATTTTTCATACACTAGTTTTTCGCAGGGTGTTCCGATATGCTTTGCACATTCGCCCAAAAACTTTTTCTTATTATCTGGGATTGTTGCTAATATTGTAGTAAAAAAGAGAGTCACAAAAATGAGATAGATGCTAAGTCTTTCCATAAGATATTAAAAAAATATTTTATGTTAAATTTAAGATAATTGGTTGGATAGAAATGTTGATCGAGACATGAGTTTAAATAGTGATCTATATCGAATTCGTTGTTGGGAATCCTGCAACTGTTGTTGCATTGATTATACATTTAAGTCGAAACATAATATTCAAAAATATGTTGCAATTTGCATCAGTTTCTTTGGGTGGTTCAAAAGTTGGGCATAGTATTGATGAAGAGTTAGGTTAGAAACAAAACACATTGTTTATAAAGGATTTTAATTATATAAGATTCAAAAAAGATTTTTTGGCACATTTAAGGGAAGGTACAGAAAGCAAGAAGGTTAACGTAAAGATACTCATATACAATGCAATTGCCGTGTTAAACTTAACACCTATATTTTAGCGTCTCTTTATCCCTGATATTAAGATACAAAAATAAAAAACTTTTTACTGTCTTAAAATAATAAATAAATTAGTGTGTTAAAATTGACTATCAAAAAATACTATTTGACTAAAAAGAAAATTGTAGTTTAAAATTTGAATTTTTGTTTTAAAAATGACACGAAAACTTTTGATGTGAGGAATAATTAGCCCAAAATTAAGAAAACTAAATTATTTTGATATCAATAAAAATAGTTCATGTAACATAACTCAAAAAATATGACTTTATGTTAGTTATTCAAAAACATTAGTTCATTTCCAAACTAATCTTTTGTTTTACATCCCCATAAAAAAGTTGACTTGGTGTCAAAAAATTGGAAAAGAGTTTATAATACTCAAAGTTTAATTTAAACCGAGAAACAAAAAAGAAGGATGAAGGCCTACTCAAATTCATTTAAAAGAGAAATCTCGTTAATATGAAACTATATAAATGAAAAGCCGATTTATCTGCACAATTATTCCCATCCCTATAACTGTGACTCACTTCAAACTCAATGGAGTTGGACAAAAGGCGACAGTTGTGCCATCTATTTTTTAACTTCCAAGGCACAATGTTAGATAAGAAAACACCCAACACCACCAAAGATGAATCACATTCTTGCCAAAGCCTTTCCAAGCCTCTATCATGTGCTACCTCAATGGCTATCATTGTCGCAACAATCTCAGCGCGAAGGGTTAATGTGATGCCAAAATAAGAAAAATAAAAACTTTGGTAGTAAATAAAAATGTTTGAATAATCAGATTTAATTAGATTCAGGAAGTATTATTTAAGTCGACTATTTAAGTCGACTATTTACTACCATAGAAAATTGTATCTATCTTTCGTTATATATATATATTTATTTATTTGTAGTACATCGTCTACTTCTAAAATTATTGTCAATATATAAATTATTTTTTAAACAGAAAATAAAAAATATATTTCAATAAACTACAAAAAATCAAATAAATATAAAATGAGTAGCAAAAAACTACAACAAACAAAAACTAAATATATGGAAGATTTTTTTAAAATAAGAAAATGATTATATTTGGTTGCTTGACTTCCTAATTTATTAGCCACTAAATTTTTCAATCACTTTTTTTGCTTTGCTTCTTCATGGGAGATAACAAAATTATTGTCAAGAAAAGTATTGATGATGATAGGACGGCATCACACTCACTATGAACAACAATTAACTCAAAACATTTCGAAAGCAACAAATTTTTCTTCTCCTCGGGAGAGTGCATCATTTTTTTCTTCATTTTATTCCATTGCAAAAACAACGAATTGTGCCCATCATTGCTTTGTTTTTCTAAAACTAATAGAAAAATAGTTAACACATATATTTGATAAATCAAACCAGGTTTTAATGTTTTACATCATTTTTGATTTTGATATCCACTATATTTTAATTGGTTTAAGGCTTTACCAATGATTTTATTGCATGCTTTAAAGTATACCAAAGATCTTAACTATTCCACATGTCCCTCAGGTAAATGAAAACCAACATTCCTTTGCGAAGTGAAAAACTTAATTAGGGTATAACATCAATTACAACACTTAGAACGGGACAACAATAACTAGAAGGTTTGCATTTGCAAATGAAGTAACTAAAAAGTTTTAATAAATATGCGTTTTTGATTCCTTATGTAACACCCGCACCTCAATATAATTGAAAGTACGACAAATTACATTAAGGCACAGGAATTACTAAGCATTTACAAACTTGATTACAGTAATCCAAGTCATAAATTAAGCTTAGTTCATTAATCTAATAAATAGATTACATAATATACATAACTTGGAATATAAAATTTCCATTACAATATAATACTAGCCTATGAGTCCCAAGCTTGGAGCTTCGGTTTGCCGTCTTCAGTACCTGCTTATCTGAAAAACAACAAAAGGGAAAAGGGTGAGATTATAAAATCTCAGTGAGCCCTTCACGGACTCCTCACCGTTCTCTCATCCGTCCTTACTAGCTTGAAAAGACTAATTCAAACACTACTTCTTTAGCTATATCCAGCACAACTAACCCAATGCTACGTAAGTGCCAACTTCCTTAACTAAAAATATTTGTTCTTCTTTACTTGCTTACTCTATACTTAACACTTCATTGCTTTTCTTTATATCATTGAAATCAATCTTATCACATCTCTTTCTACTCCTAGGCACCATTACTATATAATAATTAAACGACTAGGGATGTGCTATCCAAGATTCCATACAACTAACTAAGCTAATTCCGAATACATATATATATATACATACAAGGAATTCATTTACATTCATAAACTTAACATCACTTCACATATTATACCATTCATAGGATATATATACAATATGATGCTATGCATGTAATGCATTTTGTGTTATTGGGTGGTGTCGTAGGCTTCCGTCCCTAGACCCCAATTACACACTTTCGGTATGGTGGTTAGACGTCATAACCATCCAAGGGCGTCCCACTTGGCTAACCAAACCGATCTACTCCTTTACATAGAGGAGTCTTGCCATGGACTTTAGCTTATGCTTATGCTTATGCTTGTATGCATGTTCATAGAAATGCAACTTAGCTAACTAGGATTTAATAACATCATCCTCATTACATAACTATTCAAGGAAATCACAACTATTTCTATGAATCAAGCTTACATTAATAGCATCCCTTTTTATCTAATTACTCCAAATCATGAACACTAATTCACACATTCTTCCTATCACATCCTTTTCCTAGGGTCCTTTCTATGACCTCTATGACTTAAGCTTATGGCTCGTTGACAAGCCTCACAATTCACCAATTTAATGGACAACACATACATTGACTCTTCCCTTGAAACTCTATGGAGTTCTCAAGAGAGAAACATCAAACATACATTCAACTGTGGGGGTTGGGGGCAGTCGCCAACCTCTTTTAATCAAGCCCACTACACAATCATAACAATCATAACAATCATAACAATAACAACTCAATCTCTTATAGGTATTTAAAACCTAACTTGAACCTAAGGTTCATATGTTACTAAAGGAAGAGAAATTCCTATATGTGGGACTTATGGGTGCCCATCACCTAAGGGTTGAAGAACTCACCTCTATTCTTCAAGACATTAATTGAGCTAGGAAGGTTGAACTTTGGACTCTTTGCTCCTCTTCAAGCTTTTCCCTCTTTGCTCAACTTAGGGCTTCTCCAAATACTCCTCAAATCTTGATCTTCAACCTTCAATCTTCCTTCTCAATCCAAGAACTTGAGCCTTCCTTGCTGGAGCTTGATCTTCTCCCCCTCATTCTTCTCCAAATTCGTGCTTCTTCTCCTCCTCTCTAGGGTTCAAACCCAATTCTTCCAAATACCCAAATCTCAACTCTCAAACTCTCCATTTAGGCAAGTGATTGAAGAAATCTAACATGAATCTCTTCAATCCTTCTCAAAGGGTGAAACCCTAGCTCTCCTCTCCTCTTTCTCCTTTCCTTTTCTCTTCTTTTCCTTTTTCTTTCTTTTCTGCGTTCGCTCATTTGAAACAGCGTTTTTAAACATACGCAGCGTGAATCGATTCACAGCATAGTGTGAATCGATTCCCACAGTGTAAATAGTGCCTGAATCGCAGATTCAATGAGTGAATCGATTCCTGCATGCGAGTCCCAGTGGCCTGTCTTATGTGAATCGATTCCTGGCTTCTGTGAATCGATTCCCACTGCTAAAATTTGATGCCTATGGATTTTCAATGTTGTGAATCGATTCCTGGGCTATATGAATCGATTCACACTGCAGAAAAACCAGAAAACTTAGTTCTAACACCAAACCTTGAGACTTTTTTCTCAAATTAACTTCCATAACTACAAATCAACACCTCTAACCATCTTAAGATTAATTCCAACTTATTCCTCAACTCGAACCCATTAATTTTCTTATCAAAGCTTTGTGTAATTATATTCACTCACTTTAAAGTCAATTTAAGCTTGAATACAATCACACAATTCTTCTCATAACTTATTCTCAACTTAGCTTAGAAATTTGGGGTGTTACACTTTACGTTCTATCCATGATAGATTTATCCATTACGGTTGTAATTGTCCTCACTAGAAGATTTCTTATTCAACATGTTTACATTGATTAAATACTTTCTTTTTATTTTCCAGAAATTGAATTGCATCGACATTCCTCATCAACGGCGTGCGAATCAAAGCCTTCACCATATTGACGTGGCATTTTCTACCCATTTTTACAAGCTTTTCACAGCAGTGCTTGGACATATTTTTATCATGTACTAAATTGTTAGATACTTCTTCTTCACAATTAGAGCCTAGTTTTTCCATGCACTTAGTCAAAAATTTGGGGTTTTCAGGTTTGGTGATGAGATCACACTTCTGAAAAATCTCATCGCTTTTGGTCACAACCTGGATCCAATCTGCATTTTTATACTCGGGCTTGGTTCCGAGAACAACCAATGTCAATTTGGTGTGGCAATAATAGCCTGTTTGAATAAGCTTATAACAACAACTAGTGGGAATTGTTGTCATATTACGACCAAATAATTTTTCATACACTAGTTTTTCGCAGGGTGTTCCGATATGCTTTGCACATTCGCCCAAAAACTTTTTCTTATTATCTGGGATTGTTGCTAATATTGTAGTAAAAAAGAGAGTCACAAAAATGAGATAGATGCTAAGTCTTTCCATAAGATATTAAAAAAATATTTTATGTTAAATTTAAGATAACTGGTTGGATAAAATGTTGATCGAGACATGAGTTTAAATAGTGATCTATATCGAATTCGTTGCTAGGATTTCGGCAACTGCAGCTGCATTGATTATACATTTAATTCGAAACATAATATTCAAAAATATGTTGCTATTTGAATCAATTTCTTTGGGTGGTTCGAAAGTTGGACATAGTATTGATGAAGAGTTAGGTCAGAAACGAAACACATTGTTTATAAAGGACTTTAATTATATAAGATTCAAAAAAGATTTTTTGGCACATTTAAGGGAACGTAAAGATACTCATATACAATGCAATTGCCGCATTAAACTTAACACCTATATTTTTGCGTCTCTTTAGCCCATATATTCATATACAAAAATAAAAAAACTTGTTACTGTCTTAAAATAATAAATTAATTATGGAGTTAAAATTGACTATTAATAAATACTATTTGACAAAAAAGAAAATTGTAATATAAAATTTGAATTTTTGTTTTAAAAATGACACGAAAACTTTTGATGTGAGGAATAATTAGCCGAAAGTTAAGAAAACAAATTTATTTTGACATCAATAAAAATAGTTCATGTTACATAACTCAAAAAATATTACTTTATGTTAGTTATTCAAAAACATTGGTTCATTTCTAAGCTAATTGTTTGTTTTACATCCCCATAAAAAAGTTGACTTTGTGTCAATAAATTGGAAAAGAGTTTATAATACTCAAAGTTTTAATTTAAACTAAGAAAACAAAAAAGAAGAATGAACGCCTACTCAAATTTCATTTAAAAGAGAAATCCCGTTAATATGAAACAATATAAATGAAAAGCCAATTTATCTGCACAATTATTCCGATCCCTGTAACTGTGACTCAATTCAAACTCAATGGAGGTGGACAAAAGTCGACAGTTGTGCCATCTGTTGTTTAACTTCCAAGGCACGATGTTAGATAAGAAAGCACCCAAACCCACCAAAGATGAATCACATTCTAGCCAAAGCCTTTTCCACCCTCTATCATGAGCTACCTTAATGGCTATCATTGTTGCAACAATCTCAGCGTGAAGGGTTTATGTGATGCCAAAATAAGAAAAATAAAAAATTTGGAAGTAAATAAAATTGTTTGAATAATCAGATTTAATTTGATTCAAGAAGTATTATTTAAGTCGACTATTTACTACCTTAGAAAATTGTATCTATCTTTCGTTATATATATATATATATATGTATACATTTATTTATTTGAAGTACATCATCTGGTGCAAATATTATTGTCAATATAATTTTTAAATAGAAAATAAAAATATATATCATTAAACTCAAAAAATCAAATAAATGTAAAATGAGTGGCACAAAACTACAACAAAGGGAAGAACTAAATATATGGAAGATTTTTTGAAAATAAGAAATGATTAAATTTGGTTGCTTGACTTCCTAATTTATTAGCCACTAAATTTTTCGATCACGTGTTTTGCTTTGATTCTTCATGGGAGATAACAAAATTATTGCCAAGAAAAGTATTGATGATGATAGGACGGCATCACGCTGGCCATGGACAACAATTAACTCGAAACATTTCGAAAGCAACTGTAACATCCCAATTTCCCTAAGCCTATTGCTTAGGAATCCTAAGTGGAAAAGAGATTTAATCCCTAATGATTAAATTGGGTTTATAGCCTTTAATTTAGCAATTTAAAACAATTTGGGACTTAGGGGTAAAATAGTAATTTCTCTAACGGATATAGGAAATATGGGACTAATTATTCAGGTGTAATTTTAATTGATTAAAATTACCCAAGAATTTATTAGGGACCAAAGTATAAATTAGGATATTTAAATAGGGGCTCATTGAAAAAAATTTATTAAAACTATGCATTCATTCCACCGTGCACTACACTAGACCTCGCTCCACCCAAGCTCCCTCTCATCCTCTCTTTCTACTCCCTCCAGCGTGATTAAGAAGCAGAAAAAGAAGGAAGGAAAAAACAAAAGAAAAGAAAGTGAAAACAGAGAAAGAAGAGAAAGGAAGAAAGATGGGAAAAGAGAAAGAAAGAGGGAATGCGAGGAAGAAGAAGAGACGGAAGGGATCTACTGCTACTACTCAGGCGCGGTGGGAAGGAGGTGGTGGCGCACCACCTTGGTCGAGACAGAGAGAGACCGAGCTGAGTGAGAAAGAGATCGAGATGTAGAGAAAGAGGAAGAAAATGGAAGAAAGGAGAAGACCAAGCTACTTAGGAGAGGAATCATGACTAGGGAATTATGACCTTCATATCCATCAATTTCAACACTTAGGGTTGGCTTCTCCAAGCAAACAAGGTGAGTTTCCTTTGGGGGTTGTTTCCAAATAGAGGTTGGGAACCTTTAAAAAAAACCCATTACTAGGATGATTGATTTTATTGCATGTGTGAGGTAATAATCCTCCTTTTTTTGAGCTTGGTAAGCATAAGTCCATGTCTAGAGTTTTTACTTTATTTTTGGGATTCTTGAGTAATATTATGTTGTTGAATCATTTGATGGGTTGTATGTTATATCTTTGATGCAGTTTGATGATTTGGGATGGTTAAAGGAAACCCCCATGGATGTTGCATTTGGATGACTTGTGTGCCCACAAGATGTTTGATGTATGTTCTCAAAGAGTTTTCATACAAATTTTATAATAGGAACCATTAGACAATTCCCAGACTTATGGATATGGGTTTGAATATTCAAGAAAGGTTAAACTTAAGAAGGTTAAGGTTGTTATTAGTGCACTTGTTTGATTGGTGCGAATGTCATCTTCAATCCATGATTAGAAATCAAAAATTATGTTGAATGAATACTTGACTAGCAAAATTCTATGTTTTAGCCTATTTGTCTTATGGTTTGGTTTATTACTTAGAGAGGGTTTCCACCCTTATTATTTAATAAGTGGGGAGAAATGAGTTGAATCCATTTCAAGTTGTTTTAAAGTTAGAAGTATAATGGGTTTTTTCAATTAAATGCCAATTATTTAACATATTTAGTTATGTTTCTATATCTGTCATGCATGAACGGTATGTAAGGGGATGGGGCCAAGGGAATTCACTGAGATTTTTATATCTCACCCCATTCCTTTTATTTATTTCAGATGACAGGTATATGCTTCTAGACTGAAAGTAAATTCAGTCATTGCTTAGCAGTCCACCAATAATGGGAGATGACAACCCGTAGCCTAGACCGGATCACATGTCTTTGTAGTATGTGTTAAGTTATGTCAAAGTGATTCTAGGAATTAAGTTTATAAATTTGATTAGCTTCTATTCATCTCTTTTTATCATAAGATATTATATTGCTTTAAAGTAATTTCCGCTTTCAAAACTCTGGTTTATGATTCTTTATGTGTCAAAGTTTTAAACTAGTCAAAGTTCTGTAATTACCTTTAATGGTGATTATTTTAGCAAATAATTCCCTGATTAGAGTCGGGGCGTTATAACAAATAATTTTTCTTCTCCTCGGAAGAGTACATCATTTTTTTTATTTCATTTTATTCCATTGTAAAAACAATGAATTGTGCCCATCATTGCTTTGTTTTTCTAAAACTGATAGAAAAATAGTTAACACATATATTTGATAATTCCAACCAGGTTTTAATGTTTTAAATCATTTTTTATTTTGATATCCACTATACGGCTTTACCAATGATTTTATTGCATGCTTTAAAGTATACCAAAGATCTTAACTATTCCACATGTCCCTCTGGTAAATGAAAACCGACATTCCTTTGTAAAGTGAAAAACTTAGGGTATAACGTCGATTACAACACTTAGAACGGGACAACAATAACAAGAAGGTTTGCATTTGCAAATGAAGCAACTAAAAAGATGTAATAAATATGTGTTTTTGATTTCTTGTGTTCTATCTATGATAGATTTCTCCATTACGGTTGTAATTATCCTCACTAGAAGACTGGGACGGATCCAGGAAATTTGATAAGTGGGGGCAAAATAATATGCTATAGATATTTATATAAAAAATACATAAATACATAATAGATAAAATAATAACATCATTATCATTAAGCAAAAAATTGGAGATTAAAAAACTATATCATTATATCCCTAACAAATTGAATACACCTAAACATCTACAAATTAAAGGGAGTATAAAGATTTCTACTTTCTCTTAAAAAGAGAGTGGACATGAAGCAACACTTAACAGAATATAGCTCAATTCCTATTTTTTATTCTTTAGTGGAGTCAACACTAAATTTTTAGTGGGGGCAAAAATAAAATTAATCAATAATTCGTAACAAAATGATTAATTTAGTGGGGTCAAATGCCCCCAATTTGATGTGCATAGACCCCTCCCTGCTAGAAGATTTCTTATTCCACATGTTTACATTGATTAAATATTTTCTTGTTCTTTTCCAGAAATTGAATTGCATCGACATTCCTCATCTCTGGCGTGCGAATCAAAGCCTTTGCCATATTGACATGGCATTTTTTACCCATTTTTACAAGCTTTTCACAGCAGTGGTTGGACATATTTTTGTCATGTACTAAAGCTATAGACACTTCTTCTCCACACTTAGAGCCTACTTTTTCCATGCACTTAGTCAAAAATTTGGGGTTTTCAGGTTTGGTGAGGAGATCACACTTCTGAAAAATCTCATCGTTTTTGGTCACAACCTGGATCCAATCTGCATTTTCATACTTGGGCTTAGTTTCGAGAACAAACAATGTCAATTTGGTGTGACAATAATAGCCTGTTTGAAGAAGCTTATAACAACAACTAGTGGGAATTGTGGTCATATTACGACCAAATAATTTCTCATACACTAGTTTTCCACAGGGTGTTTCGATATGCTTTGCACATTCACCCAAAAACTTTTTCTCAATATCTGGGATTGTTGCTAATACTATAGTAAAAAAGAAAGTCACAAAAATAAGATAGATGCTAAGTCTTTCCATAAGATATTAGAAAAAAAATATTCTATTTTAAATTTACGTTAACTGGTTGGATAGAAATGTTCATCGAGACATGAGTTAAAATAGTGATCTATATCGAATTCGTTGTTGGGATTCCTGCAACTGCAGCTACATTGATTATACATTTAATGCGAAACATAATATTGAAAAATATGTTGCATTTTGCATCAGTTTCTTTGGGTGGTTCGAAAGTTTGACATAGTATTGATGAAGAGTTAGGTTAGAAACGAAAAACATTGTTTATATAGGATTTTAATTATATAAGATTCAAAAAAGATTTTTTGGCACATTTAAGGGAAGGTAAAGATACTCATATACAATGCAATTGCCGTATTAAACTTAACACCTATATTTTATCATCTCTTTAGCCCTGATATTCAGATACAAAAATAAAAAACTTGTTACTGTCTTAAAATAATAAATTAATTATGGAGTTAAAATTGACAATTAATAAATACTATTTGACAAAAAAGAAAATTGTAATCTAAAATTTGAATTTTTGTTTTAAAAATGACACGAAAACTTTTGATGTGCGAAATAATTAGCCCAAAATTAAGAAAACTAATTTATTTTGATATCAATAAAAATAGTTCTTGTAGCATAACTCAAAAAATATTACTTTATGTTAGTTATTCAAAAACATTAGTTCATTTCTAAACTAATTGTTTGTTTTACATCACCATAAAAATGTTGACTTTGTCAATAAATTGGAAAAGTGTTTATAATACTTAAAGTTTTAATTTACACAGAGAAAACAAAAAAAGAAGGATGAAGGCCTACTCAAATTTCATTTAAAAGAGAAATCCCGTTAATATGAAACTATATAAATGAAAAGTCAATTTATCTGCACAATTATTCCCATCCCTATAACTGTGACTCAATTCAAACTCAATGGAGGTGGACAAAAGGCGACCGTAGTGCCATCTATTTTTTAACTTCCAAGGCACGATGTTAGATAAGAGAGCACCCAACACCACCAAAGATGAATCACATTCTAGCCAAAGCCTTTTCCAGCCTCTATCATGAGCAACTTTAATGGCTATCATTGTTGCAACAATCTCAGCGTGACGGTTTAATGTGATGCCAAAATAAGAAAAATAAAAAATTTGGTAGTAAATAAAAATGTTGGAATAATCAGATTTAATTAAATTCAAGAAATATTATTTAAGTCGAATATTTACTACCACAGAAAATTGTATCTATCTTTGGTTATATATATATATATATATTTATTTATTTGAAGTACATCATCTAGTGCAAAAATTATTGTTAATATATAAATTATTTTTTAAATAGAAAATAAAAAATATATATCGTTAAACTCAAAAAATCAAAATAATGTAAAATGAGTAGCAGAAAACTACAACAAATGGAAGAACTAAATATATGGAAGATTTTTTTAAAATAAGAAATGATTATATTTGGTTGCTTGACTTCCTAATTTATTACCCAGTAAATTTTTCGATCACTTTTTTTTGCTTTGCTTCGACATGGGAGATAACAAAATTATTGCCAAGAAAAGTATTGATGATGATAGGACGGCATCACGCTGACCATGGACAACAATTAACTCAAAATATTTCGAAAGCAACTGTAACATCCCAATTTCCCTAAGCCTAATGGTTAGGAATCCTAAATGGAAAAAGGTTTTAATCCCTAAGGATTAAATTGGGTTTATAGCCTTTAACCTAGCAATTTAAAACAATTTGCGACTTAGGGATAAAATAGTAATTTAACTCAAGGATTTAGGAAATGTGAGACTAATTATTCAGGTGTAATTTTAATTGATTAAAATTTCCCTAGAATTTATTAGGGACCAAAGTATAAATTAGGATATTTAAATAGGGGCTCATTGAAAATTTTTAGTAAAACTACGCATTCATTCCACCGTGTTCCACACTTGACCTCGCTCCACGCAAGCACCCTTTCATCCTATCTTTCTACTCCCTCCAGCGTGATTAAGAAGCAGAAAAAGAAGGAAGGAAAAAACAAAAGAAAAGAAAGGGAAAACAGAGAAAGAAGAGAAAGGAAGAAAGAGGAGAAAAGAGAAAGAAAGAGAGCATGCGAGGAAGAAGAAGAGACGGGAGGGATTTACTGCTGCTGCTCAGGCGCGGTGGGAAGGAGGTGGTGGTGCACCACCTTGCTCGAGACAAAGAGAGACCGAGCTGAGCGAGAAAGAGATCAAGACAAAGAGAGAAAGAGACTGAGATGGAGAGAAAGAGGAAGAAAATGGAAGAAAGGAGAAGACCAAGCTACTTAGGAGAGGAATCAAGACTAGGGAATTATGACCTTCATATCCATCAATTTCAACACTTAGGGTTGGCTTCTCCAAGCAAACAAGGTGAGTTTCCTTTGGGGGTTGTTTTCAAATAGAGGTTGGGAACCTTTAAAAAAAACCCATTACTAGGATGATTGATTTTATTGCATGTGTGAGGTAATAATCCTCCATTTTTTTAGCTTGGCAAGCATAAGTCCAAGTCTAGGGTTTTTACTTTATTTTTGGGATTCTTGAGTAATATTATGTTGTTGAATCATTTGATGGGTTGTATGTTATATCTTTGATGCATTTTGATGATTTGGGATGGTTAAAGGAAACCCCCATGGATGTTGCATTTGGATGATTTGTGTGCCCACAAGATGTTTGATGTATGTTCTCAAAGAGTTTTCATACAAATTTTATAATAGGAACCATTAGACAATTCCAAGACATATGGATATGGGTTTGAATATTCAAGATTGGTTAAACTTAAGAAGGTTGAGGTTGTTATTAGTGCCCTTGTTTGATTGGTGTGAATGTCATCTTTAATCCGTGATTAGAGATCAAAAATTATGTTGAATGAATACTTGACTAGCAAAATTTTATGTTTTAGCCTATTTGTCTTATGGTTTGGTTTATTACTTAGAGAGGGTTTCCACCCTTATTATTAAATAAGTGGGGAGAAATGAGTTGAATCCATTTCAAGTTGTTTTAAAATTAGAAGTATGATGGGTTTTTACAATTAAATGCTAATTATTTAACATAGTTAGTTATGTTTCTATATCTGTCATACATGAACGGTATGTAAGGGGATGGGGCCAAGGGAATTCACTGAGATTTTTATATCTCACCTCTTTCGTTTTATTTATTTCAAATGATAGGTATATGCTTAGAGACTGAAAACTAAATTCTGTCATTCCTTAGCAGTCCACCAATAATGGGAGATGTCAACCCGTAGTCTAGACCGGATCACGTGTCTTTGTTGTATGTGTTAAGTTATGTCAAAGTGATGTTAGGAATTAAGTTTATAAATTTGGTTAGCTTCTATTCATCTCTTTTTATCATAAGATATTATATTGCTTTAAAGTAATTTTCACTTTCGAAACTCTAGTTTATGATTCTTTATGTGTCAAAGTTTTAAACTAGCCAAAGTTCTGTAATTACATTTAATAGTTGATTATTTTAGCAAGTAATTCCCTGATTTGAGTCGGGGCGTTACAGCAACAAATTTTTCTTCTCCTTGGAAGAGTACATCATTTTTTTGTTTCATTTTATTCCATTGCAAAAACATTGAATTGTGCCCATCATTGCTTTGTTTTTCTAAAACTAATAGAAAAATAGTTAACACATATATTTGATAATTCCAACCAGGTTTTAACGTTTTACATCATTTTTTATTTTGATATCCACTATATTTTAATTGTATTACGGCTTTACCAATGATTTTATTGCATGCTTTAAAGTATACCAAAGATCTTAACTATTCCACATGTCCCTCTGGTAAATGAAAACCAACATTCCTTTGTAAAGTGAAAAACTTAGGGTATAACGTCGATTACAACACTTAGAACGGGACAACAATAACTAGAAGGTTTGCATTTGAAAATGAAGCAACTAAAAAGATGTAATAAATATGCGTTTTTGATTTCTTGTGTTCTATCTATGATAGATTTCTCCATTACGGTTGTAATTATCCTCACTAGAAAACTAGGACGGATCTAGAAAATTCGATAAGTGGGGGCAAAATCATATACTATAAATATTTATATAATAAATACATCAATACATAATAGATAAAATAATAACATCATTATCATTAAGCAAAAAATTGGAGATTAAAAAACTATAGCATTATATCCCTAACAAATTGAATACACCTCAACATCTACAAATTAACTTTTTTTTTACGTGTCTTTATATTTTGAAATTTTTTTATGATATTTTCGTTTTCAACAGTATCAAAAATATATATTTTCTATGTATGTGACCAAATAATTATTCAACAATTCATCTTCCATAAGGTTGCACATTTGATTCTTCACAAAATTCATTGCAGAGAAAATCCTTTAGCCATTGCAGTTGCCATAGGCAAAATCAAAGCAAACTTCAACGAGTAACCCTCTATTATTCCACATAAGCAAATGACCAAAACATTGATGAAACACGGTGCAAAAGAAGCTTACTCAAACAACGGGGTTGTAAATAGAACAAAAAAAAAGATTAAAAATGAAATGAAGAACATATGAAAGGAAAGGTACCAGTAACAAAATATGAAGTTGAGTATGGAGAGAGAATGTTAAATATGGAGAGAGAAGAAAGAAATCGAGAGACAAGGAGAGAAGGAAGTAAAAAGAGTTGAGTTAAGGCTCTTGCGGAGTATTTGGTTGATGAATTTTGAGAATGAAACAGAGTAGAGAGCAGAGAGTATTTTGAAAAGCAGAAATAGAGAGACAAAGATTAAAGGGAGTATAAAGATTTCTACTTTCTCTTAAAAAGAGAGTGGACAAGAAGCAACACTTAAAAGAATATAGCTCAATTCCTATTTTTTATTCTTTAGTGGAGTCAACACTCAATTTTTAGTGGGGGCAAAAATAAAATTAATCAATAATTCGTAACAAAATGATTAATTTAGTGGGGTCAAATGCCCCCAATTTGATGTGCATAGACCCCTCCCTACTAGAAGATTTCTTATTCCACATGTTTACATTGATTAAATATTTTCTTGTTCTTTTCCAGAAATTGAATTGCGTCGACATTCCTCATCTCCGGCGTGCGAATCAAAGCCTTCGCCATATTGACATGGCATTTTTTACCCATTTTTACAAGCTTTTCACAGCAGTGCTTGGACATATTTTTGTCATGTACTAAAGTTATATATACTTCTTCTCCACACTTAGAGCCTACTTTTTCCATGCACTTAGTCAAAAATTTGGGGTTTTCAGGTTTGGTGATGAGATCACACTTCCGAAAAATCTCATCGCTTTTGGTCACAACCTGGATCCAATCTGTATTTTTATACTCGGGCTTGGTTTCGAGAACAAACAATGTCAATTTGGTGTGACAATAATAGCCTGTTTGAAGAAGCTTATAACAACAACTAGTGGGAATTGTGGTCATATTACGACCAAATAATTTCTCATACACTAGTTTTCGACAGGGTGTTTCGATATGCTTTGCACATTCACCCAAAAACTTTTTCTCAGTATCTGGGATTGTTGCTAATATTGTAGTAAAAAAGAAAGTCACAAAAATAAGATAGATGCTAAGTCTTTCCATAAGATATTAAAAAAATATTCTATTTTAAATTTACGTTAACTGGTTGGATAGAAATGTTCATCGAGACATGAGTTTAAATAGTGATCTCTATCGAATTCGTTGTTGGGATTCCTGCAACTGCAGCTACATTGATTATACATTTAATGCAAAACATAATATTCAAAAATATGTTGCAATTTGCATCAGTTTCTTTGGGTGGTTCGAAAGTTTGACATAGTATTGATGAAGAGTTAGGTTAGAAACGAAACACCTTGTTTATATAGGATTTTAATTATATAAGATTCAAAAAAGATTTGTTGGCACATTTAAGGGAAGGTAAAGACACTCATATACGATGCAATTGCCATATTAAACTTAACACCAATATTTAAGCATCTATTTAGCCCTGATATTCAGATACAAAAATAAAAAACTTGTTACTGTCTTAAAATAATAAATTTATTAGTGAGTTAAAATTGACAATTAATAAATACTATTTGACAAAAGAGAAAATTGTAATATAAAATTAGAATTTTTGTTTTATAAATGACACGAAAACTTTTGATGTGCGAAATAATTAGCCCAAAATTAAGAAAACTAATTTATTTTGATATCAATAAAAATAGTTCTTGTAACATAACTCAAAAAATATTACTTTATGTTAGTTATACAAAAACATTAGTTCATTTATAAACTAATTGTTTGTTTTACATCACCATAAAAATGTTGGCTTTGTATCAATAAATTGGAAAAGAGTTTATAATACTCAAAGTTTTAATTTAAACAGAGAAAACAAAAAAAGAAGGATGAAGGCCAACTCAAATTTCATTTAAAAGAGAAATCCCGTTAATATGAAACTATATAAATGAAAAGCCAATTTATCTGAACAATTATTCCCATCCCTATAACTGTGACTCAATTCAAACTCAATGGAGGTGGACAAAAAGAAGACCGTTGTGCCATCTATTTTTTAACTTCCAAGGCGCGATGTTAGATAAGAAATCACCCAACACCACCAAAGATGAATCACATTCTAGCTAAAGCCTTTTCCAGCCTCTATCATGAGCAACCTCAATGGCTATCATTGTTGCAACAATTTCAGCGTGAAGGGTTAATGTGATGCCAAAATAAGAAAAATAAAAAATTTGGTAGTAAATAAAAATGTTGGAATAATCAGATTTAATCAGATTCAAGAAGTATTATTTAAGTCGAATATTTACTAACATTGAAAATTGTATCTATCTTTTGTTATATATATATATATGTATATATTTATTTGTTTGAAGTACATCATCTAGTGCAAAATTTATTGTCAATATATAAATTATTTTTTAAATAGAAAATAAAAAATATATATCATTAAACTCAAAAAATCAAATAAATGTAAAATGAGTAGCAGAAAACTACAACAAACGGAAGAACTAAATATATGGAAGATTTTCTTAAAATAAAAAATGATTATATTTGGTTGCTTGACTTCCTAATTTATTACCCACTAAATTTTTCGATCACTTTTTTTTCTTTGCTTCTTCATGGGAGATAACAAAATTATTGCCAAGAAAAGTATTGATGTTGATAGGACGGCATCACGCTGGCCATGCACAACAATTAACTCAAAATATTTCGAAAGCAACTGTAACATCCCAATTTTCCTAAGCCTAATGGTTAGAAATCCTAAGTGGAAAAACGATTTAATTCCTAAGGATTAAATTGGGTTTATAGCCTTTAATCTAGCAATTTAAAACAATTTGGGACTTAGGGGTAAAATAGTAATTTAACTCAAGGATTTAGGAAATGTGAGACTAATTATTCAAGGTGTAATTTTAATTGATTAAAATTTCCCAAGAATTTATTAGGGACCAAAGCATAAATTAGGATATTTAAATAGGGGCTCATTGAAAAAAATTTAGTAAATCTACGTATTCATTCCACCGTGCTCCACACTTGACCTCGCTCCACGCAAGCACCCTCTCATCCTCTCTTTCCACTCCCTCCAGCGTAAAGGGAAAACAGAGAAAGAAGAGAAAGGAAGAAAAAGGAGAAAAGAGAAAGAAAGAGAGCATGCGAGGAAGAAGAAGAGACGGAAGGGATCTACTGCTGCTGCTCAGGCGCGGTGGGAAGGAGGTGTTGGTGCACCACCTTGCTCGAGACAAAAAGAGACCGAGCTGAGCGAGAAAGGGATCAAGACAGAGAGAGAAAGAGACCGAGATGGAGAGAAAGAGGAAGAAAATGGAAGAAAGGAGAAGACCAAGCTACTTAGGTGAGGAATCATGACTAGGGAACCACCTTCATCTCCATCAATTTCAACACTTAGGGTTTGCTTCTCCAAGCAAACAAGGTGAGTTTCCTTTGGGGGTTGTTTGCATATAGAGGTTGGGAACCTTTAAAAAAAACCCATTACTAGGATGATTGATTTTATTGCATTTGTTGGGTAATAATCCTCCTTTTTTTGAGCTTGGCAAACATAAGACCATGTCTAGGGTTTTTACTTTATTTTTGGGATTCTTGAGTAATATTATGTTGTTGAATCATTTGATGGTTTGTATGTTATATCTTTGATGCAGTTTGATGATTTGGGATGGTTAAAGGAAACCCCCATGGATGTTGCATTTGGATGACTTGTGTGCCCACAAGATGTTTGATGTATGTTCTCAAAGAGTTTTCATACAAATTTTATAATAGGAACCATTAGACAATTCCAAGACTTATGGATATGGGTTTAAATATTCAAGAATGGTTAAACTTAAGAAGGTTAAGGTTGTTATTAGTGCTCTTGTTTGATTGGTGTGAATGTCATCTTTAATCCGTGATTAGAGATCAAAAATTATGTTGAATGAATACTTGACTAGCAAAATTCTATGTTTTAGCCTATTTGTCTTATGGTTTGGTTTATTACTTAGAGAGGGTTTCCACCCTTATTATTAAATAAGTGGGGAGAAATGAGTTGAATCCATTTCAAGTTGTTTTAAAGTTAGGAGTATGATGGGTTTTTACAGTTAAATGCTAATTATTTAACATAGTTAGTTATGTTTCTATATCTGTCATACATGAACGGTATGTAAGGGGATGGGGCCAAGGGAATTCACTGAGATTTTTATATCTCACCCCTTTCCTTTTATTTATTTCAGATGACAGGTATATGCTTAGAGACTGAAAAGTAAATTCAGTCATTGTTTAGCAGTCCACCAATAATGGGAGATGTCAACCCGTAGTCTAGACCGGATCACGTGTCTTTGTTGTATGTGTTAAGTTATGTCAAAGTGATGTTAGGAATTAAGTTTATAAATTTTGTTAGCTTCTATTCATCTCTTTTTATCATAAGATATTATATTGCTTTAAAGTAATTTTCGCTTTCGAAACTCTGATTTATGATTCTTTATGTGTCAAACTTTTAAACTAGTCAAAGTTCTGTAATTACCTTTAATGGTTGATTATTTTAGCAAGTAATTACCTGATTAGAGTCGGGGCATTACAGCAACAAATTTTTCTTCTCCTTGGAAGAGTACATCATTTTTTTATTTCATTTTATTCCATTGCAAAAACAATGAATTGTGCCCATCATTGCTTTGTTTTTCTAAAACTAATAGAAAAATAGTTAACACATATATTTGATAATTCCAACCAGGTTTTAATGTTTTACATCATTTTTTATTTTGATATCCACTATATTTTAATTGTTTTACGGCTTTACCAATGATTTTATTGCATGCTTTAAAGTATACCAAAGATCTTAACTATTCCACATGTCCCTCTGGTAAATGAAAACCAACATTCCTTTGTAAAGTGAAAAACTTAGGGTATAACGTCAATTACAACACTTAGAACGGGACAACAATAACTGGAAGATTTGCATTTGAAAATGAAGCAACTAAAAAGATGTAATAAATATGCGTTTTTGATTTCTTGTGTTCTATCTATGATAGATTTCTCCATTACGGTTGTAATTATCCTCACTAGAAGACTGGGACGGATCTAGAAAATTCGATAAGTGGGTGCAAAATCATATACTATAAATATTTATATAATAAATACATCAATACATAATAGATAAAATAATAACATCATTATCATTAAGCAAAAAATTGGAGATTAAAAAACTATAGCATCATATCCCTAACAAATTGAACACACCTCAACATCTACAAATTAACTTTTTTTTTACGTGTCTTCATATTTTGAAATTATTGTATGATATTTTCGTTTTCAACAGTATCAAAAATATGTATTTTCTATGTATGTGACCAAATAATTATTCAACAATTCATCTTCCATAAGGTTGCACATTTGATTCTTCACAAAATTCATTGCAGAGAAAATCCTTTAGCCATTGCAGTTGTCATAGGCAAAATCAAAGCAAATTTTAACGAGTAACCCTCTATTATTCCACATAAGCAAATGACCAAAACATTGATGAAACATGGTGCAAAAGAAGCTTACTCAAACAACGGGGTTGTGAATAGAACAAAAAAAAAGATTAAAAATGAAATGAAGAACATATGAAAGGAAAGGTACCAGTAACAAAATATGAAGTTGAGTATGGAGAGAGAATGTTAAATATGGAGAGAGAAGAAAGAAATCGAGAGACAAGGAGAGAAGGAAGTAAAAAGAGTTGAGTTAAGGCTCTTGCGGAGTATTTGAGTTGATGAAATTTGAGAATGAAACAGAGTAGAGAGCAGAGAGTATTTTGAAAAGCAGAAATAGAGAGACAAAGATTAAAGGGAGTATAAAGATTTCTACTTTCTTTTAAAAAGAGAGTGGACATGAAGCAACACTTAAAATAATATAGCTCAATTCCTATTTTTTAATCTTTAGTGGAGTCAACACTCAATTTTTAGTGGGGCAAAAATAAAATTAGTCAATAATTCGTAACAAAATGATTAATTTAGTGGGGTCAAATGCCCCCAATTTGATGTGCATAGACCCCTCCCTGCTAGAAGATTTCTTATTCCACATGTTTACATTGATTAAATATTTTCTTGTTCTTTTCCAGAAATTGAATTGCATCGACATTCCTCATCTCCGGCGTGCGAATCAAAGCCTTCACCATATTGACATGGCATTTTTTACCCATTTTTACAAGCTTTTCACAGCAGTGCTTGGACATATTTTTGTCATGTACTAAAGTTATAGATACTTCTTTTCCACACTTAGAGCCTACTTTTTCCATGCACTTAGTCAAAAATTTGGGGTTTTCAGGTTTTGGTGATGAGATCACACTTCCGAAAAAATCTCATCACTTTTGGTCACAACCTGGATCCAATCTGTATTTTTATACTCGGGCTTGGTTTCGAGAACAAACAATGTCAATTTGGTGTGACAATAATAGCCTGTTTGAAGAAGCTTATAACAACAACTAGTGGGAATTGTGGTCATATTACGACCAAATAATTTCTCATACACTAGTTTTCGACAGGGTGTTTCGATATGCTTTGCACATTCACCCAAAAACTTTTTCTCAGTATTTGGGATTGTTGCTAATATTGTAGTAAAAAAGGAAGTCACAAAATTAAGATAGATGCTAAGTCTTTCCATAAGATATTAAAAAAATATTCTATTTTAAATTTACGTTAACTGGTTGGATAGAAATGTTCATCGAGACATGAGTTTAAATAGTGATCTCTATCGAATTCGTTGTTGGGATTCCTCCAACTGCAGCTACATTGATTATACATTTAATACGAAACATAATATTCAAAAATATGTTGCAATTTGCATCAGTTTCTTTGGGTGGTTCGAAAGTTTGACATAGTATTGATGAAGAGTTAGGTTAGAAACGAAACACATTGTTTATATAGGATTTTAATTATATAAGATTCAAAAAAGATTTTTGGCACATTTAAGGGAAGGTAAAGATACTCATATACAATGCAATTGCCGTATTAAACTTAACACCAATATTTTAGCATCTCTTTAGCCCTTATATTCAGATACAAAAATAAAAAACTTGTTACTGTCTTAAAATAATAAATTTATTAGTGAGTTAAAATTGACAATTAATAAATACTATTTGACAAAAAAGAAAATTGTAAAATAAAATTTGAATTTTTGTTTTAAAAATGACATGAAAACTTTTGATGTGCGAAATAATTAGCCCAAAATTAAGGAAACTAATTTATTTTGATATCAATAAAAATAGTTCTTGTAACATAACTCAAAAAATATTACTTTATGTTAGTTATTCAAATACATTAGTTCATTTCTAAACTAATTGTTTGTTTTACATCACCATAAAAATGTTGACTTTGTATCAATAAATTGGAAAAGAGTTTATAATACTCAAAGTTTTAATTTAAACAGAGAAAACAAAAAGAGAAGGATGAAGGCCTACTCAAATTTCATTTAAAAGAGAAATCCCGTTAATATGAAACTATATAAATGAAAAGCCAATTTATTTGCACAATTATTCTCATCCCTATAATTGTGACTCAATTCAAACTCAATGGAGGTGGACAAAAGGCGACCGTTGTGCCATCTATTTTTTAACTTCCAAGGCACGATGTTAGACAAGAAAGCACCCAACACCACCAAAGATGAATCACATTGTAGCCAAAGCCTTTTCCGGCCTCTATCATGAGCAACCTCAATGGCTATCATTGTTGCAACAATCTCAGCGTGAAGGGTTAATGTGATGCCAAAATAAGAAAAATAAAAAATTTGGTAGTAAATAAAAATTTTGGAATAATCAGATTTAATTAGATTCAAGAAGTATTAATTAAGTCGAATATTTACTACCATTGAAAATTGTATCTATCTTTTGTTATATATATATATATGTATATATTTATTTATTTGAAGTACATCATCTAGTGCAAAAATTATTTTCAATATATAAATTATTTTTATATAGAAAATAAAAAAATATATCATTAAATTCAAAAAATCAAATAAATGTAAAATGAGTAGCAGAAAACTACAACAAACGGAAGAACTAAATATATGGAAGATTTTTTTAAAATAAGAAATGATTATGTTTGGTTGCTTGACTTCCTAATTTATTACCCACTAAATTTTTCGATCACTTTTTTTTTGCTTTGCTTCTTCATGGGAGATAACAAAATTATTGCCAAGAAAAGTATTGATGATGATAGGACGGCATCACGCTGACCAAGGACAACAATTATCTCAAAATATTTCGAAAGCAACTGTAACATCCCAATTTTCCTAAGCCTAATGGTTAGGAATCCTAAGTGGAAAAAGGATTTAATCCCTAAGGATTAAATTGGGTTTATAGCCTTTAATCTAGCAATTTAAAACAATTTGGGACTTAGGGGTAAAATTGTAATTTATCTCAAGGATTTAGGAAATGTGGAACTCATTATTCAGGTGTAATTTTAGTTGATTAAAATTTCCCAAGAATTTATTAGGGACCAAAGCATAAATTAGGATATTTAAATAGGGGCTCATTGAAAAAAATTTAGTAAAACTACGCATTCATTCCACCGTGTTCCACACTTGACCTCACTCCACGCAAGCACCCTCTCATCCTCTCTTTCCACTCCCTCCAACGTGATTAAGAAGCAGAAAAAGAAGGAAGGAAAAAACAAAAGAAAAGAATGGGAAAACAGAGAAAGAAGAGAAAGGAAGAAAAAGCAGAAAAGAGAAAGAAAGAGAGCATGCGAGGAAGAAGAAGAGACGGGAGGGATCTACTCCTGCTGCTCAGGCACGGTGGGAAGGAGGTGGTGGTGCACCACCTTGCTCGAGACAAAGAGAGACCGAGCTGAGCGAGAAAAAGATCAAGACAGAGAGAGAAAGAGACCGAGATGGAGAGAAAGAGGAAGAAAATGCAAGAAAGGAGAAGACCAAGCTACTTAGGAGAGGAATCATGATTAGGGAACCACCTTCATCTCCATCAATTTCAACACATAGGGTTTGCTTCTCCAAGCAAACAAGGTGAGTTTCCTTTAGGGGTTGTTTTCATATAGAGGTTGGATAGCAATGTTCATCGATACATGAGTTTAAATAGTTATCCATATCGAATTCCTTGTTGGGATTCCTACAACTGCAGCTGCATTGATTATACATTTAATGCAAAACATAATATTCAAAAATATGTTGCAATTTGCATGAGTTTCTTTTGGGTGGTTCGAAAGTTGGACATAGTATCGATGAAGAGTTAGGTTAGAAACGAAACACATTGTTTATATAGGATTTTAATTATATAAGATTCCAAAAAGAATTTTTGGCACATTTAAGGGAAGGTAAAGAAAGCAAGAAGGTTAACGTAAAGATGGTCATATACAATGCAATTGCCGTGTTAAACTTAACACCTATATTTTAGCGTCTCTTTAGCCCTGATATTTAGATACAAAAATAAAAAACTTGTTACTGTCTTAAAATAATAAATTAATTAGTGAGTTAAAATTGACTATTAATAAATCCTATTTGACAGAAAAGAAAATTGTAAAATAAAATTTGAATTTTTGTTATAAAAATGACATGAAAACTTTTGATGGGAGGAATAATTAGCCCAAAATTAAGAAAACTAATTTATTTTGATATCAATAGAAGTAGTTCATGTAACATAACCCAAAAAATATTACTTTAAGTTAGTTATTCAAAAACATTAGTTCATTTCTAAACTAATTGTTTGTTTTTCGTCCCCATAAAAAAGTTGACTTTGTATCAAATATTTGGAAAAGAGTTTATAATACTCAAGGTTTTAATTTAAACGGAGAAAACAAAAAAGAAGGATGAAGACTTACTCAAATTTCCTTTAAAAGAGAAATCCTGTTAATATGAAACTATATAAATGAAAAGCCAATTTATCTGCACAATTATTCACATCCCTTTAAGTCTGACTCACTTTAAACTCAATGGAGGTGGACCAAAGGCGACAGTTGTGCCATCTATTTTTTAACTTCCAAGGCACGATGTTTGATAAGAAAGCACCCAACACCACCGAAGATAAATCACATTCTAGCCAAAGCCTTTTCTAGCCTCTATATTGAGCTACCTCAATGGCTATTATTGTTGCAACAATCTCAGTGTGAAGGGTTCAAGTGATCCCAAAATAAGAAAAATAAAAAATTTGGAAGTGAATAAAAATGTTGGAATAATCAGATTTAATACGATTCAGTTTTGCTAAAAAAAAGATTTAATTAGATTCAGGAAGTATTATTTAAATCGACAATTTATTACCATAGAAAATTGTTTCTATCTTTCATTATATATATATATATGTGTGTGTGTATTTATTTATTTGAAGTACATCATCTAGTGCAAAAATTATTGTCAATATATAAATTATTTTTTAAATAGATAATAAAAAATATATTTCATTAAACTCAAAAAATCAAATAAATGTAAAATGTGTAGCTGAAAACTTCAACAAACGGATGAACTAAATATATGGAAGAATTTTTCAAAATAAGAAATGATTATATTTGGTTGCTTGACTTCCTAATTTATTAGCCACTAAATTTTTCGATCACCTATTTTGCTTTGCTTCTTCATGGGAGATAACAAAATTATTGCCAAGAAAAGTGTTGATGATGATAGGACGGCATCACGCTGACCATGGACAACAATTAACTCAACATTTTGAAAGCAACAAATTTTTCTTCTCCTTAGAAGATTACATCATTTTTTTATTTCATTTCATTCCATTGCAAAAACAATGAATTGTGCCCATCATTGCTTTGTTTTTCAAAAACTAATAGAAAAATAGTTAACACATATATTTGATAAATCAAACCAGGTTTTAATGTTTTACATCATATTTGATTTTGATATCCACTATATTTTAATTGTTTTATGGCTTTACCAATGATTTTATTGCATGTTTTAAAGTATACCAAAGATCTTAACTATTCCACATGTCCCTTAGGTAAATGAAAACCAACATTCCTTTGCGAAGTGAAAAACTTAGGGTATAACATCAATTACAACACTTAGAACGGGACAACAATCATTACATAAGGAACTTAAACATTAAGTATAATAAACTTTGTAAAATTCACGTTTAAAGTACTAGGCAGAAGAAATTAAAGCTTTCAAAATAAAAAACACGTACTCTGAGAAAAATCTTGAGACTTATACACCACTTGAAACCAAGTTTGTAGGTAATATTTTATAACTTACGAGGTACAAAAGACTCAAATGATAAAATAAGACAAATATAAGACAAATATACAAAGACTCGACTCGTGATCCGGCTATACCATTGTTTGACATCTGTTGTCATTGACCAAGTGTGAGGCGTCCCAATAACGCTACACCATCTTCAACAAGTACCTGTCACTAAAAAAATAAAGGGAATAGAGTGAGATAAAATCTCAGTGAATCCTCCACGGACCCCTCACAAGCACCATTCCCAATAACATAAAATCATAAATTAATATAAAGCATTGCTCTCAGTGCAAGCATACTTCACAACAATCCCATACGGAATCCATAATAAACATGAACATAAAAAATCCAACGAGAATCCAAAATAACTCAAGCAATACATAACAATTCCCTAAGGAATCCATGATAAACTTAACCATAACGATTCCAAAAGGAATCCATGATAAACGTAAACATAACGATTCCATATGGAATCCATAATGTACCCACTTGACTCAATTTAAATTGAGTTAAGATCCATGAAGTTCGGATAACAACCAAGAGGGTCCCTGCCGCCGAACCATATAGCAATCTGGACCGACAAACATCCCATAGGCAAACAATCTCAAGCAAATGAATGCACCGATCATAAAACAATTCAAATTAATTTGGCATTGCACAATAACTAGGATTGAAATCCTATAGATCAAGAACCAAGATCATAAACCAACCCACCAAAATAGAGGAGGGAATGGCAACAAATAGAATGAAGCACGGCCTAGCCGTATCTTTAACCGTTTAATTAAAAACTCAAATTGAAATAATTTTTCTAATTGATTCCTATGATATCCCTTTTTATCCCTTAGGAGTTAGAACACTAAAAACAAGTATTCACATAATGTCATGAATAAACAAAAAAAATTCATTCATTCATAAGCATACATAGGCAAACCTTAATTCTATAGGATTAAGGACACCGAAAGTCAAGTATTCTTAATAACTCATGCATTAGGATCCATACTTGTAGTATGTATTCTTAATCAAATCCTTCCATGAAAGATACATAAGGATAATGCATAAGCATACCAGTCATACTAGCATGTTTAAGTGGAGCAAAGAACCCAAAACAGAAAATTAGCCTCTAACATGGCCCGGCCGTGCTGTACAACACCGCCGTGCCAGGCCTCTGCAGAATTTTCTGTAACAAAGTGTCAAGTTCGAGGATTTTATTAAAATACCAAACGAAGTCAGATTTGAACAAATGACCACTCATTGGAAAGATTAGGATGTCTAGTTTATGAATATAATTTTTATTTTAGGACATGCCCATCCAATTAGTGCAGTTTAGCAAAGAAGACACTGATGTCAGAGAAATAAGGCAACTACTGTCCCTTAACTTGTAAATTCGATATCTAATTCAATTCTGAACCTTTTAAACCGATTCTTGAGCTCATTTTGAAGAACTTTGAGTCTAGTTTCTCATGAATTAAACCACATCCCAATTGGAGCTCTGTGGAACTCACAATAGGGCAAACATCACACAGATGTTTGGGGGGGTTGGCGATAGCACCCAATCCTTAGCCAATATCAATCAAAGAACATAACTTCTACTCAATCCAAACCATTTATAATTATAATAGGACACCAAATCAAGCATCAAACATGGTAACATTGAAGTATCAAATCTTTTAACATGAGAAGCATGAGCAAACACATACCACAAATGTCATAAAACTCAACTAAATCATGAATAACTCATACAAAACCCTTTCCTATCATATGACTCTCATCAATCCCAACTAGACATCATACAAACATACCAAATGAAGGGAAACAAATGCCCTAATGGGGGTCATATGGCTGCCCACCAACAAAAAGGAAGAAGGACTCACATTGCTTCCACAAATTTGAGCCAAAGGTGAAGAAGCTTTGATCTTCTTCTTCCTCTTCACGTTTTTCCCTCTTCCTCCTTCTAGGGCTTCACCAAATCTTCTTCAAAGTGCCAATCCCAACCCTCAATCTTCTATTCTAAGTGAAAGTTTGAAGGAGACACATAATTTTCTCTCTATTTCCTCTCAAACCCCCATGGAAATCCCTAACCCTTCCTCTCTTCTTCTCTTTCTTTCTTTCTTTCTTTCTTTCTTTTTTCTGTAGCAGAAGCAAAACGCGAGAGAGAGAGAGGGAAAGTGAGAGAGAGCTGTCGTGAAGAGGGAAAGGAAAGGAAAGAAAATGAGGGACTTAAGCTTGGGTGGTCCTTGGCCCTCTTCTTCCTCCTCTTCCTTTCTTCTTCTTCTTTCTTCTTTTCCTTTTTTTTTCTCAGCAGCAAAAACGTGGGGAGGGGAGGAAAAATGAAGGGTTGGTCGAAAATGAGAAAGAAAACGGGAAAAAAAAGTGTTTCACACCATTTGGTCTAAAATGCCCATTCCTAGTTGAAGTGAATTACCTAATTACCCTTCCTCTTTGCCATAACTTAAATTGTGTCATTCTTTTCACACCCCTTGAATTTAAAAATACTCCCCTAATTTAATTAATCAACAATCAATTTAGAACATAATAAAGCCTAAATTAATTGAGCTAAATAATTAGATTTGGCGGGATGTTATATTACTCCCTTCCTTTTAGGAATTTTTTCCCAAAATTCGACCTACCATCATATCTTATTCCTTGACAATATTTCCTCTCTGTGCTTTCGCTGCGAACTTTAATGCTGTTCTACTCTACTGGTTGAGTTCTACTCCTTTGTTTAGGCGATTCTAAGACTAATACTACTTTACTATTCGTTCTAAGTCTTTGGAGTTTCGAAAAGGATTTATTTTCAACAATAGGCCAATTATCCGGAGAATTTGGTGATTTTGTAAACCTGTTACAAACTAGGTCTTGTTCCCAATATGGTTCTTATTAAGTCAAGATAAAGTTTATAATTGGTCAAGCAAGGTCACTTCATAGACCGGTTAATGAATCCAGTGTAGACAATAATAACTTTGAATTCCCATTGATTTAGCTATGACTAAAACTCTTATAGCTCAAAGAATATGATCTAATCCCTCTTCCCTGGGCTAGTTGTTCAACTATGACCTCTAAACTTGGAAGTCTTAGAGTTTTCTACATCACTAGGGCTTGATCACTATCAAGGTTCCCTAACAACAACTGTGATCTTTAAAGACGTTCAACAATTCTGGGAATGACCTTCACACTCTCACATTAGTTTGGGGAAAATCCTAGACTCCTCTAAGCAATCCCAATAACACGTGAAATCTTCTTACGTCCCTTGTCTTTGGAAGTCCTTAAAATAATTAACTCTTGCAAGACATCAATTGATTAAACTAATCGTGATTACATTAACTGACTATAGGCTAGGTCTCAACCGAGTAATGTGTCTTAACCAGTTGAAACATTGTTTGTAATTGGTTTGGTGAAATCAAGTTAGGTGATAATCAACTAATTACTTGCAATCATTAATAATCATAGTTTCCACTGACTTGGAATGCTCGAAGCTTTGTGACTTATCCAACCTTATCTGTATATATTTTAGACTAGTTCGCTTAAATAACAAATTTGCCCAACGAATAAATACCTTAATAGGTTACCAAATTCTTGGTGATTGAAGAAGGTACTAAATTATCTATTTCAACAAGTGCTTGGAGGTTATCCTAAGGGACACTTCCTTTTGAGCATTAGGGCTTTAATATAGTTATTAAAATTTCCATGAAAGTCTTAAGGATTCATATAAGAAGTTTGGTGATACTAGACACACCATTTCTTTAAGGTCCCAAATCAAGAGTCTTATAACTCGTTGAGATGGCTTAAGTTTCCCCAGAATGCAATATTGAGATTTATAAATCAATTAAGAATTCATTCATAATGGATTAGGCTAAACAAACTTGATAACTGACAAGTATCGGAAAACCTAATCGATTATGAACGCTTAGCTCAATTGATTAAAACCATACGAACAATAACCCTTACTCAAAGATTATAATGGCCATAGCTTTAAGTAATCATAAATCCTAGTTCGACTCTTGAATATAGGTAAGGAGTACAAAGTACTCACTTACATATATTTGCTAGCCGAACCATACATCACTTCAAAATTCCCTCTATGGAGAGAACAATAAAGAAAATTCAAAACATATGTCGGTGTGGGGGTGAGGACAGCAATTCACCCTCTTCCACCCAAAGAAAAAACGACATTTCAAAAATTAAAGCATGATAGCAAAGTATTCATCCATGAATTTATCCATTAAATTCATTCCAAACATAACACAAATACATAAGTTATCAATCATGCAAGTAGAAGTCACTTACTTACATTTTACCTGACAAGATATATGGATATACACCTATAGATTTCAAGCACAAATAAGTACAATTTCATAACTAAGCATAAATGATTTCTATCATCATAAGTGTTGGAAACTTACAACACCACAAGAAGCTTAACATCTCTTAGTCAAGCACCATAAAGTCAAATATCATGACAAAGCTTCATAATTCTAAATCTCACACAAATATGAAATCAACTTGTGCGATGAATCGAAAACAGTCACTATTAAATTAGGGTGACGAAATCTTGCTCACATTTTTAAGCAAAGGCATTTATAATTAAGTTCCAAATTTTAAAATTTTATGTCTTCGAATTCACGACCTGAACTACCATTAGACGATCAATATGGAATTCTAAAACTATTTATATGAGCATATATATATGTATGAGAAAGTCTCGCAAAACGAGAATAGACCTAGACTATTTTCTGCTAGTCTTCATTCCCTTCATTCCTTAGAAAAATCCTTGAGGTGGCCTGAACCAATAATTCGTAAAAAGAACTTAGAGAAATCGGATTCACAGACACAACTAACACTTTCCTAAACCGGATCACTTCTAGACACACTTAACTCACGGTTCGAGAAGGTCGAACTACTCTGATACCATAATTGTAATACCGTGACTCCCATCATGGCATTAGAGAAGGAACTTAAACATAAAGCATAATAAACTTAGTAAAATTCACGTTTAGAGTACGAGACAGAAGAAATTAAAGCTTTTAAAATTACAAAACACGTACTTAGAGAAAAATCTCGAGACTTATACATCACTTGAAATCAAGTTTGAAGGTAATATTATATAACTTACAAGGTACAAAAGACTCAAATGATAAAATAAGACAAATATACAAAGACTCGACTCGTGATCCGGCTATACCATTGTTTGACATCTGCTGTTACTGACCAGGTGTGAAGCATCCCAATAATGCTACAACATCTTCAACAAGTACCTATCACTAAAAAAATAAAGGGAACAAAGTGAGATAAAATCTCAGTGAGTCCTCCACGGACCCCTCACCAACACTATTCCCAATAACATAAAATCATAAGTTAACATAAAACATTACTCTCAGTGCAAGCATACTTCATAACAATCCCATATGGAATCCATAATAAACATGAACATAACAAATCCGATGGGAATCCAAAATATCTCAAGCAAGCCATAACAATTCCCTATGGAATCCATGATAGCATAACCATAACGATTTCATAAGGAATCCATAACGTACCCACTTGGCTCAGTTGAAATTGAGATAAGATCCATAAAGTTTGGATAACAATCAAGAGGGTCCTCGCCGTCAAACCTTATAGCAATCCGGACCGACAAACATCCCATAGACAAACAATCACAAGCAAATGAATGCACCGATCATAAAATAATTCAAATTCATTTGGCATTGCACAATAACTAGGATTGAAATCCTATAGATCAAGAACCAAGATCATAAACCAACCCACCAAAATAGAGGAGGGAATGGCAACAAACAGAATGAAGCACGGCCTAGCCATATCTTTAAGCATTTCATTAAAAACTGAAATTGAAATAATTTTTCTAAGGGATTCCTATGATGTCCCTTTTTATCCCTTAGGAGTTAGAACACTAAAAACAAGTATTCACATAATGTCATGAATAAACAAAAAGTATTCATTCATTCATAAGCATACATAGGCAAACTTTAATTCTATAGGATTCAGGACACCAAAAGTCAAGTATTCTTAATAACTCATGCATTAGGATCCATACTTGTAGTATGTATTCTTACTCAAATAATTCCATGAAAGATACATAAGGATAATGCATAAGCATACCAGTCATACTAGCATGTTTAAGTGGAGCAAAGAACCCAAAACAGAAAATTTTAAGCCTGAGAAACAGCCTCTAACATGGCCCGGCCGTGCTGTACAACACCGCCGTGCCAGGCCTCTGCAGAATTTTCTGTAGCAAAGTGTCAAGTTCGAGGATTTTATTAAAATACCAAACGAAGTCAGATTTGAACAAATGACCACTCATTGGAAAGATTAGGATGTCTAGTTTATGAATATAATTTTTATTTTAGGACATGCCCATCCAATTAGTGCAGTTTAGCAAAGAAGACACTGATGTCAGAGAAATAAGGCAACTACTGTCCCTTAACTTGTAAATTCGATATCTAATTCAATTCTGAACCTTTTAAACCGATTCTTGAGCTCATTTTGAAGAACTTTGAGTCTAGTTTCTCATGAGCTAAATCTTATCCCAATTGGAGCAAACATCACACAGATATTTGTGGGGGTTTTGGGGACAGCACCCAACCCTTAGCCAATATCAATCAAAGAACTCAACTTCTACTCTATCCAAACCATTTCTAATCATAATATGACACCAAATCAAGCATCAAACATGGTAACATTGAAGTATCAAATCATTTAACATGAGAAGCATAAGCAAACACATACCACAAATGTCATAAAGCTCAACTAAATCATGAATAACTCATACAAAACCCTTTCCTATCATATGACTCTCATCAATCCCCAACTAGACATCATACAAAAAAACAAAATGAAGGGAATGAAATGCCCTAATGGGGGTCTTATGGTCTTATGGGTGCCGACCAACTAAAAGGAAGAAGGACTCACATTGCTTCCACAAATTTGAGCCAAAGGTGAAGAAGCTTTGATCTTCTTCTTCCTCTTCACTTTTTTCCCTCTTCCTCCTTCTAGGGCTTTACCAAATCTTCTTCAAAGTGCCAATCCCAACCCTCGGTCTTCTATTCTAAGTGAAAGTTTGAAGGAAACACATAATTTTATCTCTATTTCCTCTCAAACCCCCATGGAAATCCCTAACCCTTCCTCTCTTCTTCTCCTTCCTTCTTTCTTTCTTTCTTTCTTTCTTTCTTTCTTTCTTTTTTCTGTAGCAGAAGCAAAACACAAGAGAGAGAGAGAGAGGAAAAGTGAGAGAGAGAGAGAGAGCTGTCGTGAAGAGGGAAAGGAAAGGAAAGAAAATGAGGTACTCAAGCTTGGGTGGTCCTTGGTCCTCTTCTTCCTCCTCTTCCTTTCTTCTTCTTCTTTCTTCTTTTCCTTCTTTTTTTTTTCTCAGCAGCAAAAACGTGGGTTGGGGGAGAAAAAATGAAGGGTTGGTCGAAAATGAGAAAGAAAAGGAAGAAAAAATAAGTGTTTCACTGGTCTAAAATGCCCTCTCCTAGTTGAAGTGAATTACCTAATTACCCTTCCTCTTCGCCAAAATTTAAATTGTGTCATTCTTTTCACACGCCTTGAATTTATAAATACTCCCCTAATTTAATTACTCGACAATCAATTTAGAACATAATAAAGCCTAAATTAATTGAGCTAAATAATTAGATTAGGCGGGATGTTACATTTGCATTTGCAAATGAAGCAACTAAAAAGATGTAATAAATATGTGTTTTTGATTCCTTGTGTTCTATCGATGATAGATTTCTCCATTACGGTTGTAATTATCCTCACTGGAAGATTTCTTATTCCACATGTTTACATTGATTAAATATTTTCTTGTTCTTTTCTAGAAATTGAATTGCATCGACGTTCCTCATCTCCAGCGTACGAATCAAAGGCTTCTCCATATTGACGTGGCATTTTTTACCCATTTTTACAAGCTTTTCACAGCAGTGCTTGGACACATTTTTTTCATGTACTAAATTGTTAGATACTTCTTCTCCACAATTAGAGCCTAGTTTTTCCATGCACTTAGTCAAAAATTTGGGGTTTTCAGGTTTGGTGATGAGATCACACTTTTGAAAAATCTCATCGCTTTTGGTCACAACCTAGATCCAATCTGCATTTTTATACTCGGGCTTGGTTTTGAAAACAAACAATGTCAATTTGGTGTGACAATAATTGCCTGTTTGAAGAAGCTTATAACAACAACTAGTGAAAATTGTGGTCATATTACGACTAAATAATTTCTCGTACACTAGTTTTCCACATGGTTTTCCGATATGCTTTGCACATTCACTCAAAAACTTTTTCTCTGTATCCGGGATTTTGGCTAATATTGTAGTAAAAAAGAAAGTCACAAAAATAAGATAGATGCTAAGTCTTTCCATAAGATATTAAAAAATATATTCTATTTTAAATTTAAGTTAACTGGTTGGATAGAAATGTTCATCGAGACATGAGTTTAAATAGTGATCTATATCGTATTCCTTGTTGGGATTCCTGAAACTGCAGCTGCATTGATTATACATTTATAGCGAAACCTACTATTCAAAAATATGTTGCAATTTGCATCAGTTTCTTTGGATGGTTCGAAAGTTGGACATAGTATTGATGAAGAGTTAGGTTAGAAATGAAACACATTGTTTACATAGGATTTTAATTATATAAGATTCAAAAAAGAATTTTTGGCACATTTAAGGGTAGGTAAAGAAAGCAAGAAGGTTAACATAAAGATACTCATATACAATGCAATTGACATATTAAACTTAACACTTATATTTTAGCGTCTATTTAGCCCTGATATTCAGATACAGAAATAAAAAACTTGTTACTGTCTTAAAATAATAAATTAATTAGTGAGTTAAAACTAACTATTAATAAATACTATTTGACAAAAAAGAAAATCGTAAAATAAAATTTGAATTTTTGTTTAAAAATCACACGGAAACTTTTGATGTGAGGAATAATTAGCCCAAAATTAAGAAAAATAATTTATTTTGATATCAATAAAAATAGTTCATATAACATAACTCAAAAAATATTATGTTATGTCAGTTATTCAGAAACATTAGTTCATTTCTAAACTAACTGTTTGTTTTACATCTCCATAAAAAAATTGACTTTGTGTCAAAAATTTGGAAAAGAGTTTATAATACTCAAAGTTTTAATTTAAATAGAGAAAACTAAAAAGAAGGATGAACGCCTACTCAAATTTCATTTAAAAGAGAAATCTCGTTAATATGAAACTATATAAATGAAAAACTAATTTATCTGCACAATTATTCCTATTCCTATACGTGTGACTCACTTTAAACTCAATGGAGGTGGACAAAAGGCGACAATTGTGCCATCAATTTTTTAACTTCCAAGGCACGATGTTAGATAAGAAAATACCCAACACCACCAAAGATGAATCACAGTCTAGCCAAAGCCTTTTCTAGCCTCTATCATGAGCTACCTCAATGGCTTTCATTGTTGCAACAATCTCAGCGTGAAGGGTTCATGTGATGCCAAAATAAGAAAAATAAAAAATTTGGTAGTAAATAAAAATGTTGGAATAATCAGATTTAATTAGATTCAGGAAGTATTATTTAAATCGACTACTGAGAAAATATTTGTACCACTGTCGTATCTTCCCCAATTCCTTTAGAGAGTAGATTCAAGTGCAAATATTTGTACCGCTGTCGTGGGTGATTACTGGCGAATCATCTTAAGTTGGCTTCTAGGCTCCGATACACGACCTCTGTTTGCCTATCAGTCTTTGGGTGGTAGGTCGTGCTATATTTGAGAGTTGTACCCTGGGCACGAAACGATTCCTTCAAAAAGGAGTTGAGAAAAAGAGGGTCCCTATCTGAAATAATGGATTTTGGAATACCATGAAGGCGACAAATCTATATTGAGAAGCGTGTTGCCAGATCTGTCACGGAGTACTTGGTCGGTAAGGCTAAATCGCCAGACGGTCACAGATAACCTAGATTGCAGTGTGGCCAAAGGAGTTAAGAAGGTGAGTGATGAAGTCCATGGTGAGTTCTTCCCAAACTTGGTTCGTTAGTAACCCTTTCTTTTTCTGTGTCTGGTACTTGTTCTACTGGAAAATGGAGCAGTTCCTGAGAAAGAGTTTGGTGTCCTTGTAAAGACCAGGCCAGTGGAATGAGGCAGCGACCCTAGCCAGGATTGGTTTAACACCTGAGTGACCACCAATAGGGGTTGTATGGTACTCGCGGAGGAGTGCCTGTCTCAGTTCTGGGATGTCAGGTATGTATAACCTATCCCTGAAATATAGTAGCCACTGGTAAATCTGAAAATTTGTTGCATGTGACTATCATTCTGACTCTTCTAAACAATTTCTTTTACAACTTCCTCCAATTCGTAGTGCTGCTAGAGCTTGGTCAGGACTGAAGGAATTGGGGAAGATACGACAGAGAGTAGAACCGCTTCATCAGTGAACTTGCGGCTGAGTGCATCAGCTATTTGGTTAGCTCTGCAGGTTTGTAAAATATTTCAAAACTGAACCTTGTAATTTTGTTGCCCATTTTTGTTATTCTGGCATTTGAATATTTGAATCAGTAAGTTTTTAAGGCTTTTTTGATCAGTAAAGATATGAAAATGCCTTCCAATGAGGTATTGAAGCTATTTTTTTCCAGCCTCGGTCACTGCATACATTTCCCTAACATATATAGAAGCTGCTTGCATGTGAGGGCACATTTTTTTTTGCTGAACAAGGCTAAGGGTTGGCCGTCTTGTGATAATACTGCACCAATGGCAACAGATGAAGCATCCGTTTCAACAACAAAGGTCTTTGAGAAGCTGGGCAAGGCAAGCACATGCATCTTAGTCATTTTACTTTTGTTCTATAAAAGCCACATTGGCTCCTGTACTCCATGTAAATTTGGTGGAATGTGACAAATCGGTGAGAGAAGCGGCGAGTCTGGCGTAGTGCCGGACAAAACTCCTGTAGAATTCGGTGAGGCCCAAAAACCCCTTGAGTGCCGTGAATGAAAGAGGTGCCTGCCAATCTAAAATGGCTTGAACCTTATCTGGATTGGGTGCAACATCATTAGCTGATATTACATGACCCAAATAGTTAACAGTATCAACAACAAACACACACTTAGATAATTTAGATTCAAATTGGTTAGAGTCAAGTAATTCTAAAATAAGCCGTAAATGAAGTAAATGATCAGAAAAACAATGACCATAAATTAGAATGTCATCAAAAAAACCAACACAAACTGCCTTAGATATGGCTGGAATAGGTCATTCATAGCTGACTGGAATGTTGATGGGGCATTAGAGAGACCAAAGGGCATGATAAGGAATTCATAGTGCCCGTCAAAAGTCCTGAATGTTGTTTTGTGTGTGTCTTCTGGAATAACCCTTATTTGGTGGAAGCTTGAACGTAGGTCAATTTTGGTAAAAATTGTGGCAGAACCCAATTCATCTAATAGCTCATCAATAGTTGAAATAAGAAACCTATCCTTGATGGTAACAGCATTTAGTGCGCGATAGTCGACACAACAGCGCCATGTGCCATCTTTTTTGCAAACTAGTAACACTAAGAGGAGTAAGGACTAGTGCTGGGCACAATGATGCCCTCTTGCAGCATGTCTTGAATTATGGAGGTCATGGCTCTTTTTGAGAGTGAGCATATCGGTAAGGTTTGCCATTAATAGGAGTTGTATTAAGAAGAAAGGGAATATGGTGGTCATGGGGTTTGGAAGGTGGTAGACCATGGGGGCTTGTAACACATTAGGGTGAGTTAGCAGTATTGCCTAGATTTCTGGGGAAAGGTGTTGGAATTGGGACTCATTGCTAAGTTGGTTTGGGAAAGGTTTGTCATAGGGTTAGAAGGATAGGAGATGCATAGAGTCAATTGAATCAGTATGTAGTAGCTGGCAAAATTGGTGGTAAGTGGTTTGGGAGGGGAGGGACGTTATGTCGCCTTTGAGTGTAATGGCTGAGTGATTGTGGTTGAAGGTAATTTAAGGAATGTCAAAATCTGCATATATGGGTCCTAAAGATCTTAACCATTCAATGCCTAGGACCACATCAGCACCTTATGGGTTGTAGATAAAATGGTATGCAAAAAAAATGGTCTTGTAATGTGATAGGAACCTGGGGGCACAAACCTGAGCATTTAATATGAGAGCCATTTCCTACCATAACTGAGTATTGCGGAATAGGTTTTGAAGGAATTTGTATGTGAGTCGCAATGCGAGGATGCAAGATGTTATGAGTGCTCCCAGTATCAATCAAGACCATGACAGGGAGTCCTTCAATCTTTCCTTTGAATTTGAGTGTTTTTGGTGAGAGTTGACCGGTGGGAGCTTGTGTAGAGAGTTAAAAATGGATATCTTGTGATTCACCTGGTAAATTTAGCTGTTCAATAGTGTCTTCAGCAATAGAGTCCTCAACTGTGGGATCGCCAGGTTCATTTTCTAAAAGAAGTAGAAAACGATTTGTGGTAAATTTATGGCCCGGAATAAAATTTTCATCACAGTTGTAACAAAGGCCTTGGGCTCGTCTCTCTTGCATTTGGGATTGGGTAAGGCGTTTAATAGGGAAGGTGTTATGGTTGGGTGTGTAAGGTTTGAGAGAGGTAAGAGGGAGGTTGGGTTGGTTGGGATTGGTGGGCTTAATGGATGGGTTGATTTGGGTATTGTTGGTGGAACGAGGCTTGAGGTAGCTAGGATTAGTGCTGGAGCTAGGGGTTTGTGTGAAGCCCCTAGAGAATTTAGGCTTGGAATCTTTAATTTTGGCTTCCAGAAGTTTTGAAAAGCCAATTGCCTGGGAAATAGTGTGAGATTTATGGAGGGATATCTCATTTTTAATTTCAAGTATAAGGCCATAAATGTAACAATTGAGAATGGCATTAGGGGAGAGTCCTAGGACTCTATTGCATAATTTTTCATGTTTAGCCTAATATTCTAAAAGTGTCCCCTATTGTTTCAGTTTAAGCAATTCAGCTTGATGGTTTTCATAGGTAGAGGGACCAAAACAGTGTTCCAAGGCTCGAATGAATGAAAACCAATCAGTGAGTTAGTGGTTATCTTATATCCACTTGAACCAACTAAGGGCGTCTCCCTTCATATAAAAACTTGCCAAATGTAACCTTTGTTCCACAAGAATTTGGTAAAATTGGAAAACTGGTCAGCTTGAAATAACCACTCAAGAGGCTCTGAACCATCAAAGGCCAATAATTCCACTGTTTTTACGGTTGGCTGTGGGTTGAATGATATGGTAGGGAAGCTGGGTGTAGAAAAATTGGGGAAATTAGGGTTGTAAGGTTTAGTGTGTGGGTTCTGGAAGTGAGTGGCAAAAATAGGTGGAGTGAAATTTGGTGATGGGACTGTGACATTTTGGGTGTGAGATGGGATATTTGGAAATTATGGGAATTGGGGTGGGTAATGTGGGGAAAAATTTGTTTCTAGGGCTGTGATGTTGTTGGTGTTGGTTGGGACGGTTTGGAATTGTGGGAAAGGGGGTGGTTAAGGTGGTGGTCTACACATAATGGAAGCAGTAGTTTGTATTGACGGGGGAAAAGTAAGGGGTGCAGGGGAAGTCACATGGGGTTCAAAACCAGGGGGAACTGTGGGTTAACTGGGGTTTGAGAAGTACCTAAAAAAGAAGCTAGGGTTACCTGGGGTTGGAAACCCGTAGCTGCCAGTTCGTTTGCAATACTAGTCGTTAGAGTAATCAGTGATTCATGTCCAGTAGCCATGGCTTTTTGTAGAGCTTCATGTCTGTCTTGAAGCATCTATTGATTTTCTAGCTAGGTCTGCACCACTTCTAGTTAACAATTCACTTCATCCAGATACTTAGATGTTGATTTAGGAGAAGGAGAAAGAAATCACTAATTGATAGGTAACAATATTCCTTCCAAGTGAGCTAAAAGAATAAACTAGGGTTCTGGTAGGTTAACAAGCTAAGAGAAAAGAAAAGAAAATAACATTCAGATTTTTCATTACCCTCCTCTAACAACGAGACCCACACTTAAAGGAAAACATCTGTCCATGGAGAGGAATCGCATCCATCCAGGTGTCCTAATCTGACATAAGGAAACATAAAAACATAAGAACATTTAAACACTTCTATTAACACTAAACAAAGTACTTTAGCCAACAAAGAGGCTTTTTAATGGGTCTGGATCGGCCCATATCTCTGGGTGGTTCACTATCACTTTACCAATGATTTTATTGCATGCTTTAAAGTATACCAAAGATCTTAACTATTCCACACGTCCTTCAGTTAAATGAAAACCAACACTCCTTTGCAAAGTGAAAAACTTAGGGTATAACATCAATTACAACAATTAGAACGGGAAAACAATAACTAGAAGGTTTGCATTTGCAAATGAAGCAACTAAAAAGACATAATAAATATGTGTTTTTGATTCCTTATGTTCTATCTATGATAAATTTCTCCATTACGGTTGTAACGATCCAAAGGTTTGGGAGCCGCCACCAATATTATTATATTTAGGAAAAATTGGAAAAACCTCAAAAATAATGATCTTTGAAAACCATACTGAGTTCGAGAATCGATTGCGCATGGAGAAGGGTGGAGACTAAACCCCACAACACCCCCAACACGCCTGTCCTATGACAGTTACCCAAAATTAATTGTGCAAACTAATATAAATATTTGTTTCACCCCAAAATTAAATAAAATTAATACTAAGTGTAAAAATGAATATTAAAAAAAAAGAAACTAAATTAGAAAAATTTAAATTTGACTTGACGAGATTGACCCGCTCCTACGTATCCTCCGGTGCAATGAAGAACTCAAAAGTCAGGTAGTTCTTCTAAAAAATATTTGTGTGTTGGTTTGATTTTAATTTTTTAAGGGTTTAAGATCACCAAGCTGTCGCAACTCAGGCGTCCCAAACCGGGGATTAACAAGATGTCACATCTCAGCTAATCCCATTTGTTTTAAAAAAATAATTTTCGTTTGACTTAATAAAATTAAACTAAAGTAAGTTAAATAAAATGTAAGATGAATTAAAAATTTAGTTGAGTAAAATTGTCCTAATTTGACTACTAATAATAACAATATAACTAATTATTATGAAAATAAAATAGATCAAATAAAATAAAGCAAAAAAAAAACTAAATAGAATAAATGAAAAAAAAAGAAAAAAATAAAAATAAAAATAAATAAATACTAAACACACACCCACACACACGTATCACACATGCTCACACGCTAAAACACTAAAACACACACACTACTTACACTATTTCACTAAACCTAAAAACACACACACACTGCATTCTAGCTGAGAAGAAGGAAAAAAATGAAGGGAAGTGGCCGCGGCGAGGAGGGGAAAGAGGCGTGCGACCGGTGCGCGCCAGCCCCTGGCCCCGCACGGCCGCGATCGAGACATAGGGAGGAGAAAGGGGTCCGAGAGAGAGGGAAATCGCGGGAGAGAGAAAGGGACTAGGGGGAAGAAGGAGGTCACGAGTGAGGGAGAGGGAGAAGGGGTGGCCGAGAGGGAAGAGGAAGGTCATGAATGAGAGAGAGGGATAAGGGGTCTGCGGCATGTGCTAGCCCTGGCATACTGTGACATGGCGAGGGAGGTAAGGAAGGGCGAAGGAGGGCACGAAGGAGAGGGAGAAGGTGAGAGGGAGGTCGTGAGAGGGAGAGGGAAGGACGCAGAAAAAAAAAAAAAAGGTGACCCAAACCTTCTTCTTCTCTTCTCCTCTTTTCTTCTTCTTCTCTGTTTCTTTCTCTTCTCTATTTTTTTTTGTTATTCGTCTCTATTTGTTTCAATTTAGTGAATTAGGGCTTCAATGTGGAGCCTCTAATTCTTTGACTGGTAGTAGAACTCTCAAGAAAAACGTCCAGAATTTTCTTCTGTTTTCCCCCCTCTTTTGTGATTCTGTTGTTGTTGTATTTATGGAGTTGAGGGGTCCTAATGAGACAATGGTTGCTGACCCTTGTATTGGCCATTTGTTGCAGGGATGGTTGGTGGTTGCAGAGGATGCAGGATAGTGCCTGCAAAGCTGTTTGGTCTTGACCAAAATGGGAAACAAGCTAAGAACATAGAGAAGGAAACCTTGGTTTCACCCTCAAAATGTCTCTGTTGGTGCTATTGGTTGTTGTTGGTGTGGCAGGGCAGTGACATGCGCTGCCCCTCTTTGTTTTTTCTTTTTTTTTCTCTTTTTTTTGGTTTGTTTGTGTTTTGTTTTATTATTTTGTAAATTTGGACCTATAATGGACTGTAATGGACTTATTGTATTTTTGCAATTCTTTTTTGGACATGTAATGGACATTGTTAGTATATTTTGGGTTTGTATTTGTGATGGTAATTTGTACCTCTTTTTTTTTATCACAATTGGGCTGGAATTGACCCAAAAGAACTAACACAAAAATAGGCCCAACAATGAGTTTAGACAATGGGTCAAATAAGACAAAAAGTGAGGCAAAATAAAGGCTGGAAATTCGATATGTGTAAAGAAAAATATTTTTGTGATTTTTCTTAAAAAAATAAACTATCCGGTCAAAATTGGGTGTTCATAGTTGCCCCTCTGTACTTACTTTTTCATTAGGTGATATGATAAACCATGGTTTACATATTATCATAGTGAGAAATAAGTACAGATATGAACCCCAATTTTGGCCATCAATGCATGAAAGCCACACACTTTGTAAAATGTCAAGAGAAATAAAACAGGCAGGGGACTGAACCGCCTTGCCTAGAAGAAAATTAAATATGCAACTGTCGAAACCTTCTCGGCGAAATAAGAAATAAGATATACAGGGGACTGAACCGCCTCAACAAGAAATGGGTAGTGGACTGAACCGCCTCACCCAGACAATCAAGAAATAAAATGGGAAGTGGATTGAACCGCCTTGCCCCAATTAAATATGCAACTGCCGGAACCTCCTCGGCAAACAAGAAATAAGATATGCAGGGGACTGAACCGCCTCGGCAAACAAGAAATGAAATGGGTAGTGGACTGAACCGCCTCACCCAGAAGAAATAAGATAGGCAGGGGACTAAACCGCCTTGCCCTAATTAAATATACAACTGTCGGAACCTCCTCGGCAAACAGGAAATAAAATTGGGTAGTGGACTGAACCGCCTCACCCAAGCAAACAGGCAAATAAACGGGTAGTGGGTGAGCAGGCTCCTCGGCAAGCGAGAAATAAGCGGGTAGTGGGTGAGCAGGCTCCCTCAACAAGCAAGAAATAAGCGGGTAGTGGGTGAACCGACTCCTCAAGAAACAAGCGGGTAGTGGGTGGCAGGCTCCTCAAGAAATAAATGGGTAGTGGACTGAACCGACTCCCTCAGCAAGCAAGAAATAAACGGGTAGTGGATTGATCCCTCAGCAAGCGAGAAATAAACGGGTAGTGGACTGAACCGAATCCCTCAACAAGCAAGAAATAAACGGGTAGTGGACTGAACCGACTCCCTCAAAAGAAATAGGATAGGCAGGGGACGGAACCGTCTTGCCCAGAAGGAAATTAAACGTCCAAATGTCGGAACCTCCTCGGCATACCAGAAACTGAATAGGAAAGGGACTGAACCACCTCCCTCAGCAGACTAAAAATAAATTGGGTAGTCATGTTTTGACTTACCTGGGTGTATTTTACAAGATCTGAGCCATTGTGGAGAACTAGGAAGCTTCAATCAATCAAACTCTTGTTATCTTGTTTTCACTAATTCCCCGCAGCAACATTGATTGTATACTTTTCTTATCCCCTTATAGATGTTTGCAACTTCACTCTTTGTTTGTAGCCACATGGCACATTTGGATGACACCATTTCAAGTTTTGGGATTTGGACTTTTCTTGCCCCAATTTATTATGAAGACGTCTGAATTAATTTCACCTTTATTCGAAACGGCCGAGGATTTTTATTTATTTATCCATTGAGGAGTTGCTAACGTAATTGTTTCAAAGTATTGTTAGACTTGAGTTATTTTACTTGAGACATAATTTAACAAATGAAGCATGAATGCAAGAATGGATGCAAATAGGAGGAATAATTTGTGAATTGAATTGATGTGGAACTTTGATACAAATTTTCAAGGAAAGAGAAGCACTAAAACAGTAGGAAAGGGGAAAGATGATCACAATAAGAAATTTCACATCAAAATTGCCCCAGTATAGGTCCTTTGATTCCCTATCTAGATCCCTTTTGACCCTGGAAATGGCTGATCATACTGAAGTTAACTGACGTAGCTAACCATCATCATATTGCCCCATTGTAAACTTGCCCTGAGATTCTCAGGCCGATTTAACCACTATGCCATTTCTTTTCTTTCTTTGCCTTAACTTTGCCTAGACCACCCTTTCGGGTTTTCAATCTAGCAGGCTTTCACTTACTCTAATTTTTGCCTAGACCGCCCTTTCGGGTTTTCAATCTAGTGGGCGTTTATTATCACTTTTTTTAGGCATAAAACTTCTTAACAGCGTCTGAATTTATCGGCTTTGACAGTTCATGTCTTTCCATGTCCAGGAGAATCAGGGCTCCTCCGGAAAATGCATGTTTGACCACATAAGGACCATCATAGCTAGGTGCCCATTTTCCTCGCGCATCCTCCTGATGAGGTAGTATTTTCTTCAAAACCAAATCTCCTGGTTGAAATTCTCTTGGGCGAACTTTCTTGTTGAAGGCTTTGGCCATTCTACTCTGGTACAGCTGCCCATGACAAATAGCTGCAAGTTTCTTTTCTTCAATCATGTTTAACTGCTCATATTGGGCTTTTACCCATTCTGACTCCTCTAATTTTGCCTCCATCAATACCCTTAGGGACGGGATTTCCACTTTAATAGGAGATACTGCTTCCATCCCATACACCAAAGAAAATGGTGTTGCCCCAGTGCTTGATCGTATGTTAGTACGATAAGCGTGTAGAGCATAAGGTAACATTTCATGCCAATCTTTGTAATTAACCACCATCTTGGCAATGATTTTTTTGATGTTCTTATTAGCTGCTTCCACTGCACCATTCATTTGTGGTCTATAGGGAGTTGAATTGTGATGTTTGATCTTGAAGTGTTCACATAATCTTTGTACTTCTCCGCCATTAAGATTGGGTGCATTATCTGTAATGATCCTTTCAGGAATCCCATAGCGGCATATAATATCCCTTTTGAGGAACTTGACAAACAACTTCTGGGAAATGCTGGCATAGGAAGACGCCTCTATCCATTTAGTGAAATAATCGATTGCCACCAATATAAATCGATGCCCATTTGAAGCTTTCGGATTAATTCGCCCAATGACATCTATTCCCCACATTGAGAATGGCCAAGGACCTGTTAGGTTATGCAGAGGAAAAGGAGGTGCATTGACCCGATCTGCGTACAACTGGCATTTGAGGCATTTTTGCACATACGCTATGCAGTCTGTCTCCATAGTGGACCAATAGAATCCACTTCTCATTATCTTACGGGCCATCATGTGACCATTAGCATGTGTCCCACAGATCCCTTCATGAACATCAATCATGATTCGCCTGGCTTCCCGAGCATCTATATATCTCAGTAGTGTTCCATTTTGACTTCGTTTGTAGAGGATTTCTCCACTCAAGAAAAATGTTATTGCCAATTTTCTGATGGTTTTCTTGTTCACTTCACTTGCACCATCTGGGTATTCTTCGTGCTGAATATACCGTTTTATATCATAATACCATGGTTCGTCGTCTGGCTCCCCTTCTACATTAGCACAGTAGCCGGCTCATCTTTCACCTTTATGTGGATGGGTTGAACCTCGGCATTGATGTTCAATTTAAACATCGCCGCCAAAGTAGCCAAGGCATCGGCAAACTGATTCTTATCCCGAGTCAAATGGGAGAATGTTATCTCTTCAAACCTTGTTATTAGCTGAGTTAGATACTTTTGATAAGGCACCAATTTTGAGTCCTTAGTTTGCCACTTACCCTTCACTTGATAAATAATAAGGGCTGAATCTCCAAAAACCTCCCATCGTTTCACACCGAGGTCAATTGCAACCAATAGCCCACTTGCACATGCCTCATATTCTGCGATATTGTTTGTGCATTCGAAATTCAACTTGATAGCCACCGGATATTGCTTTCCACTTGGTGATACCACGACTGCCCCTATGCCATTTCCATACATATTTACTGCCCCATCGAAGTACATCTTCCATCATTCGTCTTCCTTTTCAACATCCATGATTTCTTCATCTACCTTTTCTTGGTTTGACGATTGCCCTTCTTCCAGAGGATTTTCGGCCAAATGATCAGCAATAGTACTCCCTTTAATCGATTTTCGCGTCACATACTTGATATCGAACTCTGACAAGATCACTTGTCATTTCGACACCCTTAGAGAAACATGAGGGCTTTCAAATATGTACTTTAGTGAGTCAAATCGCGAAATCAACCATGTAGTGTAGTACAACATGTACTGGCAAAGTCTTCTTGAAGTCCAGACTAGAGCACAACACGTTTTCTCAATTGTCGCATAGCGAGTCTCACAATCGTTGAAATTCTTTCTCAAATAATAGATTGCTCTTTCTTTCCTGATGCATCGTGTTGTCCAAGCATTGCCCCTAGGGATGATGGCAGCACTGTCAAATACAGAATCAAAGGGCGTCATGGTGTTGGGGGTACTAAAATAGGAGGACTCGACAGATAAGCTCTTATCTTGTCGAATGCTTCTTGACATTCTTCATCCCATTCCCCTGGTTGGTTCTTCCTTAGTAACTTGAATATAGGCTCACACGTGCTAGTCAAGTTGGCAATGAATCTAGCAATGTAATTGAGTCTCCCCAGAAAACTCCTTACTTCTCGTTCAGTCTTGGGAGTTGGCATTTCTTGGATAGCCTTTATTTTGTCAGGATCCACCCTTATCCCTTCTCTACTCACGATAAAACCGAGTAACCTTCCTGACGATACCCCAAAAACGCACTTGTTAGGATTCAACCGCAACTTATGTTTTCTGAGCCTTTCAAATAGCTTTTGTAATACTTCTACATGACTTTCATCTTCCTTTGATTTTGCAACCATATCTCTTTATGCATCATGTCATGAAAAAGGGTAACCATGGCACATTGGTAAGTAGCCCCAGCATTCTTTAACCCAAAAGGCATTACTTTATAGCAGAATGTCCCCCATGGGGTGATGAACGTGGTCTTTCCCTTATCTTCAACATCCATAAGGATTTGGTTATATCCAGAGTATCCATCCATAAACGAAAACTTGTGATTCTTAGTAGTATTGTCAACAAGCACGTCGATATGTGAGAGAGGAAAATCATCCTTCGGACTAGCCTGATTCAGGTCTCGGTAATATGCACACACTCTAACTTTTCCATTCTTCTTGGGTACCGGGACGATGTTAGCTACCCATTCCGGGTGTACTGAAACCTCTAAAAATCCGGCCTCCCACATCTTGACCACCTCCTCTTTGATTTTTAATGACATATCCGGGCGCATCCTTCTCAACTTCTGCTTCTTGGGTTTTGCATCTGGATAAAGTGGAATCTTATGTGCTTCTATTTCTGGGTCCAGGCCGGGCATATCTTTATAAGACCATGCAAAGACATCAAGATATTCTCTGAACAAAGCAATCATTTCTTCACGTTCTGGATTGTCTACCAATTTTAACTCTTTCTTATCCTCCTTAGTCCCTAGATTGATCATTTCCTCTGTCTCGTCGTTCAAACCAAACTCTTTTTCAGTTGATTCCAGAAGTTCAGTGAACTCTTTAACAACTTCGTCATCTTCATCCGACTCAGAACAATTCCCATCAGAGGTCGCAAAGGAATCAAGCAACAGGTTCTCGATATTCCCATAATGAGGCAAAGTTTTAGTCAAATGTGAGTCCCTAGAGAATAATTCATGGAAATCGGAAAGAGAATAATAGAAAGAAAATGGGAAACAAAAGCATAATTGAAGAGTAAGGATTTTGAAGGAATAAGACAAAATAGAACAAATGGATAGGAATGCATGCAGATTCATTAAATTCATGTCTCAAGCAAAATAACATAAGTCTTATAGCCTCAGTCGGCTAATACAGTACAAGAAAACGATTACATGAAAGCAACAACATCAACAACTGGTTCAGCCTACCAATTGCTCAGTGGTTCTTGATTGGTGGTGGGGTGGATGATGCCATATGCCGTTGAGCTTTCATCATCCAACATGTTGATTGCTGGCCGGTTTGGTGCATAAGCAGTATTCTCAGGTGAAATCACTTCGCGCGGGAGCGGGAAACGTATCCTTCAAGTGAGGGATTAGTTGTGTCTCCCTTTTACCAATTGTCAGAGCTTTGAACTTTGCTTCAAGGTTGTCTTTATAGCCGATCCCAAACATGTCTGACTTCTTTTGCAAGAATATAGGATCACGAATTCCTTGTAGGTGACGACCCAAGCCTTTCCCTTCTTCGTAGCCACTTTGTGCCATGATTCGTGTTGCCACCTGATTCACATTACCAACTGGTGAACCTTTTTCCTCACCTCCCAGCTTATCTGCCTCGAAACTGTGGCACAGGTTTGTTCCTTCTTCATCAGTGTTATCCACATATGGAAGGGACATAGATTTTGAGACCATAATCTCTTTTTCACCGCGAATCATGATAACAGGCCCGTTTTCTACATATTTAACACTCTGGTGTAGAGTGGAAGGTACTGCCCCCGCTTCGTGGATCCATGGTCGTCCTAAAAGCATAGTATATGTTGACTCAATTGCCATGACTTGGAACAATACGCGGAACACACTTGGGCCAATTTCCAATGGTAGTACTATTTCACCGAGAATGCCTCTCTTAGACCCATTAAAAGCCCGAATTGTCATCGACGGAGGCATTAAATCTTGTTCTCCCATTGCTAGAGCAGTCAACGTGGACGCTGGCATGATATTCAAAGCTGAACCACCATCGATTAGCACTTTGGCCACTACAAATCCCCGGCATTTCAAGGTGATATGTAGGGCTCGATTGTCCCTTTTTGCTCGAGTACCATTTCAGCGTCGGAGAACGTGATGAGGTTAACTCGCTGCACAGGATCGACCATGTTTATCATATTTTCAGGAGTAACGTCAGGCTTGACAAAAGCTTCCTCTAATGTCTTCAACAAAGCTTTTCTATGTGCCTCAGAAGTTAGAATGAAGGAAAATAAGGATATTTGGGCTGGAGTTCTCCTCAGTTGTTCCATCACATCATACTCACTTTAATTCATTATCTTCAAGAATTCTTCTTTAGGCTGCTCTTTTCCTTCCACCTCATTCCCTTTCTCTTTCTTTTTCTTTTCAACCTCTCCTGGGCCAAAATATCGGCCATTTCGGGTTATTCCCCTGACACTCACTATATTGGTGATTGTCTCGTCAATCTTGCTTTGCTTGCTTGTCTCGCATGTTGAAGGACCTTCCACCACTTCAACTCTTGCCTCTTAATCCCAGGGAACTGCATGAGTATCTTTGCAAGCAAGGGGTGTGGGTTTTTTACAGTCACCACAACCTTTTCTAACGCAAGTGGCTGGCTAAGCGGTGGAAGTCTAAGCACAAAGGGTTCTATAACATCGATCTCCTCATGAGGCATTGACCTTTTGGCTTGCACTATCCCTAGTGACATTAAACTTTGAACTCGAGCCTTGAAATCCCAACAATCTTTGATGTCGTGACCTACACAACCATGGTGGTATACGCATTTGTCCTCTTCATCATATTTTTCATATCTCACCATTCCTTTCACCGGTGCTAGTGTCTCATACCCGGTCTTTCGTAACCCCTACCATATCTCTATCATGGGTGTTCGGAGTTTCAAAACACTCTTGACAGGCCTTTCGTCTTCTCCTACTACACTCACTGAGTTGCCCCTGTTGTGATTTGGGAGCGGGTTGTTGACACATTTGGCCCTTTTTCTTCTTGGATATCCAATTTCCCATGAGCAATCAGCCTTCTAATGGTGGTCTTGAAAGCCTCACAATCCTCGATAGAGTGACCTACGGCTCCCATATGAAATTCACAAGTCGAATTTGGGTTATACCAAGCCGGAAATGGGGGTTCCATCGGCTTCACTGGAATTCCCGCAATCAGATGGGTGTCATACAAACGTTGGAATAGTTCTGCATTGGTGATGGATATCTTGGGAAATGGGGGTAAGTTGGATGTTCTATTTTGGCCTGAGTTTTGGTATAGGGGTCGGGTTTGGTGATAGGTTGGACGATTGTATTGGTAGTTTGGACGTGGCTGAGGATAGGCAGCAGGAATGTTGTTCATGGGAAATGATAGTGTGGGTGATGGGTTTGTGTTTGGGGTGATTTGGTATGATGGATAAGGCATTCTAGGACGTGGATGATTATATTGTGGATTTTGGTGGGAGTAATTTGATGTGGCTCGAACAAGGCTTACTTCTGGATCTTTTTTCTTTTGTAGGAAATTCTTCTTTGACTGTCTGGTCTCTGTCTGCTCTACTGGCAACTTTCCAGCTCTTGCCAACATCTCAATTCTCTCTCCAACAGCTATAAGGTCAGCAAAGTCTCTGTATGTAGCTCCTGCCATTGCTGCAACGTAAGGAGTCCCCAAGGTCCCCAAGAAATAAGAGCATGTTTCAGTCATGGTAAGCGGTGGCTGGACTTGTACAGCAAGGGCTCTCCCCCTCTGAGCGTACTGCTTAAAGGTCTCTTCACTCTTCTTTTGCAGTATTCCCAATTGCTCACGAGTCGGAGCCGTATCCAGGTTGAACCTGTATTGGCTCATGAAGGCATCAGCAAGATCCTTCCAACCATCAATTTTAGAATGGTCTAACTGGATGTACCATTCTAAAGCTGGTCCGGTCAAGCTTTCATGAAAAAAGTTGACGAGGAATTTTTCATCTTTAGACCATATCGACATTTTGGTGCAATAGGTCCTTAGGTGCAGCAAGGGGTTAGTGCTTCCATTGTATTTTGTGAAGTCTGGGACTTTGAAATCACAAGGAATTATCACCTCTGAGGTTGGGCAAAGTTCCTCTAATCCCAAAGATCCAAAATTCCTAGGCCCCTACATCGCATTAATCTTTTCCTCCATCTTTTCCATCCATTGCTCCCTAGCCTTGTCTTTCCGCACTGATGCGTGCCCCTCCTCTGTTTCGTACTCCACATGTGGCATTCCACCACCTCCACCTCTGTTATGCTGGTTTTCAACCCCATGGTGGCCCATAGCTTCATATCCCATTCCTATTGGGATGGTGAACGGCCCTAATGTTTAGTTGTGCATGTTTTCCGTGTTGACATGGTTATGGGCTCCTACTCCCATAGAAGTGAGCATTCCAAAGGTATTGACATTCGGGGTTCCCATGGTGGTCCTATTTGCTGTCAACATAGTGAATGCTTCTTTCATGGCCAATAACGCCTCTTCAATGCGAGTCTGAGCAGCGGCCATCTCATCCATTCTTTCTTTTACTGTGTCCATTTCTTGAGTCAAGTTCCTCCCCTGCAACTCATCATCACCCGACATTCTTGCTCGGCTCCTAGTGAAGTACACTCGAGTTTGATTGATATTTACTTTCCTGGAACGCGCAATGGTTGCCCAATCCCTGAGACATAAAAACAAAGCTTGTTTATTTATTTATTTAAACAAAATTAGATTACCCCTTATTATGGATTTGTTGAAGAATCGTGAAGGGTTGTTCTTGAAACCTGGAGCGAGTATCCTTGGTTCTACCTTCGAAAAATTAAGTGACAAGGTTTATGAATAAGAGACATGGAATCACGAAGGAGAAAAACATAGTAGACTTTCATTTCATGCATAAGTAGAACATAGTTCAAGTACAACTCAGATACATCAATTTTCCCTAATGCTTCTGATCAGTTTTTCAACCTCATCAACTAACTCTTTACAAACATCAATCAGATCAATTGCTTCGCACGGAGTAGTGAGGGGTTAACTGCTGCATCTGCACGGCGGACAAGTCTGGGGATCCTTTCAATTTCCCTCAACTTGCAAGCCCAATGGCTGAACTCCTGCCTGGCATGTGAATGGTTCTCTTCAGCGTTCCTTATTAGCCCCATATAGTGATTTCTTTCCGTTGCCCACCCTCTGATCTCTTCATTCTTCTCTGTGATGGTTGCCCGATACATTTTGATCACCTCCTTGACCTCATGCCTGTCATTCTTGATTCTTGCTTCATATTCAGCAATCATGTCCTTCATTTGCATGTCGAGGGTGTTTAGACGCTGCTGGGTTTCCACCTGACTTTCCTTAAGGTTCATGATTTCTCCTTTAAGTTGCCAGTTTTCTTCTAGCAAATCTTCCCTTTCTTTCAAGAGCATTTCTATCTCCCCATGCTTCTTCTCAAGATGCCCCTGATACCCTCTTATCGCTTCTTCAAAAGCTTGGTCATCAGTCCTTCTAGTTATTTCAAACTGGGTAGCTTGCTCCTCTAGCTAGCTTTTGAGGGTGTTATCTCATCTCCACATGAGTCTTTCTCAACTGCTCATTTTCTTGTATGATCCTATCTCGTTCCGCGTCTCGAAGCCTTAACTCCTCATTTGCAGACCTTAGACAATCCATGGTTCTATCCTTGGAATCTCTCTCAATTCTAGCTCTTTTGTTTGTTTGTTCCAATGATTGGGCTTTCTCTTTATGCTCCAGCTTTAAGGCTTCAAAGGTTGAATGAACCTCTCTTAATTTGACCTCCAGCGTGTTCTTCTCGGCTTCTACCTTTGCCAACTTCCCCTTTGGTTCTTTCATCTCTTCGCTTTCCTCCAGGACTGTGTCTGTTTCTGGTTGGTTGCTAGAATCCGGCTTGTGAAATGGCAGCTTGATTTGTTCCACTCTATCTCGCACCCACTGCTTATAACTGTCCTTAGCCCCGCAACTTCTGCGCCCTAACTCCTTTCCCTTACGGGTGACTTTTCCCCATGCTTGATAAATTCTATCGAGCATCATTTTATCTTTTAAGTCGGTCATAAAAAGAATTATCAAACCTTCAGTAGGTGGGCCCATCACCGGATAACACAATTGGCGTAATGCTAGACTTGGGTTGTAATTGATGCATCCCAAGGACCCTACTAATGGTACATTCGGGAATTCACCACATTGGCAGATCACCTCTTCTGTTCCCATCCACTGTGGATACCAGCGCACTGATTCCTCCTTGAGCGTCACAAAAACTTGCACCCATTCCTTAGCGTCACGATTCTTTAAACCCAACCTCCTCAGATCGACGATGGGACAATAGGATTCATAACCTCTTTGGAAAACATGTGTTGTCAACCACACATACAATATCGGTATGCAACATAAGATCTTTTTTCCTTTCTTCTGATGGCAGAAATTCATAGTGTAGTATACATCTGCAAGGATTGCGAATGTTGAGTTCTCCCCTCTGCACTTATGAGCCATAAACACGTCCATCGCAGCAGGGCCCACTAAGTCACCACCACTCGGGAACAGAACCAAGTCATAAATTGATAGAGCCACCACATCTGTGAGGGTGTCCCAGTCTTCGTTCGCAACCAAATTGCTCATCAGTTCTTCCAAGCGTACCCTCGAGATCCCCTCAGGAGTTTTCTCGTTTGGTTTCTTATTGTTCAACTGATTTGGGTCAACTCCCAATGCCTTAGCAACAGTCTCAACGAGGGGGTAATTTCCTCGGAAGTGGTATGGCTTCCCTTTATTCAAAGGTTGCCCCACAATTCGAGGAATTCTTCAAGAGTAGGGGCCAACTGGAAGTTAGAGAAAGTGAAACACCTCAGCGGGGGATCATAATATTGAGCCAGCGCGGAAATCGCCTCTACCTGAACATTCACACTTAGCAAGTCCAAAATCTTCCCATATTTTTCCTTAAATTTGGACCTCGTCTTATCAGGCAATATCTGGGCAAAAGCTTTCAAACTGTCCACTTTTGGCTCTTGAACCTTCAACTTAAAAGTCTTCCTTGTTGCTGGAACTCCTTTCTCAGTCGTGGATTCCATGTCTTTCTTCTTTTCTTCTTTTTTTTTCCTCAAAGATACTCGCTACCAGATTCAGAACTTTGATTCTCCAACAAATTTACCTGAAAAAGAAGGGATAATTGTAGGGAGGTGAGATCATAAAAAAAAATGAAATGGGGGTAAAAGGTAGAGTAGCTCCCTTTGTGACCTACACCGGTTCACCCATACTAACGGGCCTGAGTCTAATGGATTTAAGCTTTTTCTATAGTGTATACTCACAATAGGTGGTTGTTGTAACCTACAGGCATTTAGGTCTCTAGAGCCAAGTACTCTTTCGAGATGTTGACCACACCAGGATGTACATCCAAAATGTGGGCACCCACAAAAGAGTCGCACTCTAGATGAGGAATTCATAGTAGCCACACAGGAAGTGCATCCGAAATGGCTTCCACTACACAACTCTTACTAAATTAGGCTTTATTCAGGCCCGGGTATAGGGCCCCACTCAAAGTGTGTGTTCAAAGTGTAAGTGTGGTGTGTGAAGGGAGCATACAAACCTCAAACCCTAAAAACAAAAATTAAAAAAAAGCCCAAACCTGCAATGTAATCCATGAAACAAATGCAGAAAAATATAAAGTGTCTTCTAACCTAGGGTTCAATATTCACACAAATAATTAAGTAAAAATAAAACCATATATACAAACATGTGGAACATATACAAAAAATAAAATAAAAAAATAAAAAATAAAAAAATAGGGAAATAAAATAATACTTAATGAGAAAAATGAAATAAATATTTACAAATTAGATATCAATTAATATTAGCATTTAAATATATAAATAAGGAAGAAAAGAAATCAATTTGGGTATCAAATAAGTGCACCCACAAGAATAAACTTAATCATTAAATTAAACATATATACCAATAAAGGAAGCAGATTAATCAAATAAAAACAAATCAATCAAATAATAAAAAAAATCAATTACAAAAACGAAGCAAAGAGGAAAAAAATAAATAAAATAAAATAAAATAAAATAAAAATTAAAAAAATAGTAAAAAAGTGAAATAAACTAGATTTGCACAACCAATCAAAATGGGCTTGATTCTCAAATTCCCCAGTGGAGTCGTCATCTGTAACGATCCAAAGGTTTGGGAGCCGCCACCAATTTTAATATATTTAGAAAAAATTGGAAAAACCTCAAAAATAATGATCTTTGAAAACCATACTGAGTTCGGGAATCGATTGCGCATGGAGAAGGGTGGAGACTAAACCCCACAACACCCCCAACACGCCTGTCCTATGACAGTTACCCAAAATTAATTGTGCAAACTAATATAAATATTTGTTTCACCCCAAAATTAAATAAAATTAATACTAAGTGTAAAAATGAATATTAAAAAAAAACTAAATTAGAAAAATTTAAATTTGACTTGACGAGATTGACCCGCTCCTACGTATCCTCCGGTGCAATGAGGAACTCAAAAGTCACGTAGTTCTTCTAAAAAATATTTGTGTGTTGGTTTGATTTTAATTTTTTAAGGGTTTAAGATCACCAAGTTGTCGCAACTCAGGCGTCCCAAATCGAGGATTAACAAGATGTCATATCTCAGCTAATCCTATTTGTTCTAAAAAAATAATTTTCGTTTGATTTAATAAAATTAAGCTGAAAAGTAAGTTAAATAAAATGTATGATGAATTAAAAATTTAGTTGAGTAACATTGTCCTAATTTGACTACTAATAATAACAATGTAACTAATTATTATGAAAATAAAATAGATCAAATAAAATAAAACAAAATAAAAAACTAAATAGAATAAATGAAAAAAAAAGAAAAAAAAGAAAAAGAAAAATAAATAAATACTAAACACACACCCACACACACGTATCACACACACTCACACACTCACACGCTAAAACACTAAAACACACACACTACTTACACTATTTCACTAAACCTAAAAACACACACACACACTGCGTTCTGGCTGAGAAGAAGAAAAAAAAATGAAGGGAAGTGGCCATGGCGAGGAGGGAAAGGGAGTGAGGTGTGGCGGCGAGAGGAAAGAGGCGTCTGGCGTGGCGCCAGCTTCTAGCGCCATGACGCGATCGAGACATAGGGAGGAGAAAGGGGTCCGAGAGAGAGGGAAATCGCGGGAGAGAGAGAGGGACTAGGGGGAAGAGGGAGGTCACGAGTGAGGGAGAGGGAGAAGGGGTGGCCGAGAGGGAAGAGGAAGGTCATGAATGAGGGATAGGGAGAAGGAGTGGCCATGTGCTTGCCAGCCCCCTGTGCCATAGCGAGGTAAAGGGAAGGGAAGGGCAAAGGGGGGCACGAAGGAGAGGGAGAAGGTGAGAAGGAGGTCACGAGAGGGAGAGGGAAGGACGCAGAAAAAAAAAGGGTGACCCAGACCTTCTTCTTCTCTTCTCCTCTTTTCTTCTTCTTCTTCTTCTCTGTTTCTTTTTTTTTTTGTTATTCGTCTCTGTTTGTTTCAATTTGGTGAATTAGGGCTTCAATGTGGAGCCTCTAATTCTTTGACTGGTAGTAGAACTCTCAAGAAAAACGTCCAGAATTTTCTTCTGTTTTCCCCCACTTTTGTGATTCTGTTGTTGTTGTATTTATGGAGTTGAGGGGTCCTAAAGAGACAATGGTTGCTGACCCTGTATTGGCCATTTGTTGCAGGGATGGTTGGTGGTTGCAGAGGATGCAGGATAGTGCCTGCAAAGCTGTTTGGTCTTGACCAAAATGGGAAACAGGCTAAGAACATGGAGAAGGAAACCTTGGTTTCACCCTCAAAATGTCTCTGTTGGTGCTGTTGGTTGTTGTTGGTGTGGCAGGGCAGTGACATGCGCTGCCCCTCTCTGTGTTTTTCTATTTTTTCTCTTTTTTTTGTTTGTTTCTGTTTTGTTTTGTTATTTTGTAAATTTGGACCTATAATGGACTGTTATGGACTGTAATGGACTTATTGTATTTTTGCAATTTTTTTTGGACATGTAATGGACATTGTTAGTATATTTTGGGTTTGTATTTGTGATGGTAATTTGTACCTCTTTTTTTTAATCACAATTGGGCTGGAATTGACCCAAAAGAACTAACAGAAAAATAGGCCCAACAATGAGTTTAGACAATGGGTCAAATAAGACAAAAAGTGAGGCAAAATAAAGGCTAGAAATTCGATATTTGTAAAGAAAAATATTTTTGTGATTTTTCTTAAAAAAATAAAATATCCAGTCAAAATTGGGTGTTCACAACGGTTGTAATTATCCTCACTAGAATATTTCTTATTCCACCTGTTTACATTGATTAAATATTTTCTTGTTCTTTTCCAGAAATTGAATTGCATCGACATCCCGCATCTCCGGCGTGCGAATCAAAGCCTTCGCTACATTGACGTGGCATTTTTTACCCATTTTTACAAGCTTTTCGCAGCAGTGCTTGGACATGTTTTTGTCATGGACTAAATTGTTAAATACTTCTTCTCCACAATTAGAGCCTATTTTTTCCATGCACTTAGTCAAAAATTTGGCATTTTCAGGTCTGGTAATGATATGACACTTCTGAAAAATCTCATCGCTTTTGGTCACAACTTGGATCCAATCTGAATTTTTATACTCTAGCTTGGTTTCGAGAACAAACAATGTCAATTTGGTATGACAAGAATAGCCTGTTTGAAGAAGCTTATAACAACAACTAGTGGGAATTATGGTCATATTACAACCAAATAATTTCTCATACAATGGTTTTCCACAGGGTGCTCCGATATGCTTTGCACATTCACCCAAAAACTTTTTCTCAGGATCTGGGATTGTTGCTAATATTGTAGTAAAAAAGAAAGTCACAAAAATAAGATAGATGCTAAGTTTTTCCATGAGATATTAAAAAATATATTCTATTATAAATTTAAGTTAACTGGTTGGATAGAAATGTTCATCGAGACATGAGTTTAAATAGTGAACTATATCGAATTCGTTGTTGGGATTCCTGCAATTGCTGCTGCATTGATTATACATTTAATTTGAAACATAATATTCAACAATATGTTGCAATTTGCATCAGTTTCTTTGGGTGGTTCTAAAGTTGGGCATAGTATTGATGAATAGTTAGGTTAGAAACCAAACACATTGTTTATATAGGATTTTAATTATATAAGATTCAAAAAAGAATTTTTGGCACATTTAAGGGAAGGTAAAGAAAGCAAGAAGGTTAACGTAAAGATAGGTATATACAATGCAATTGCCGTATTAAACTTAACACTTGTATTTTAGCGACTCTTTAGCCCTGATATTTGGATATAAAATAAAAAACATGTTACTGTTTTAAAATAATAAATTAGTTAGTGATTTTGTTTTTGACTAAATAAATTAGTGAGTTAAAATTTAATATTAATAAATACTATTTGACAAAAAAAATTGTGAAATAAAATTTTTATTTTTGTTTTAAAATGACATGAAAACTTTTGCTGTGAGGAATAATTAGCCCAAACATAAGAAAACTAATTTATTTTGATATCAATAAAAAATAGTTCATATAACATAACTCAAAAATATTATTTTATGTTAGTTCTTCAAAAACATTAGTTCATTTCTAAACTAATTGTTTGTTAGAATTATCCCACGTAGTTTTTCAGTTAGACTCTAAAATATTATTGGATAATGTTATGTCTGGCAAACGAGCTATCTCTGAATTTGGTTGTCTTATTAAACAGTGTAGGGATATCCTTTCTTTTTTTTTTTCCAAACTTTAAGATAGAGTTTATTAGGAGACAAGCAAATGTGGCAGCTCATTCCCTGGCAAGGGCAGCCATATCCTGGACTAGTCCCCATGTTTTTGAGTCAGTACCTATTTGTATTGGTGACATTATTAATTTAGAAATGCAATGATTCTATTCCAGTCAAAAAAAACATAGAAAACAAAAAAGAAGGATGAAATAATGATTGATGAGATATATATGGATAATTAAAGGCCTACTCAAATTTCATTTAGAAGAGAAATCCCGTTAACATGAAACTATATAATGTTGGAACCTAAACGATTGAGAAGTTTAGACCCTCATTAATTTTGATGATAACAAAATATTCACAAGAGAACAATTTATATGTTCTAACAATTCTTGAAGTGTGCAGATACTAATATTACATATATTTCTAAGCCACTTAAACAAGAAGGAAGAAGCTCTCAAGAGAAGGATACACTTCATGTGTCAGCATCCGGCTCATCCTAGTAAACTGTCTTCGTGAGCGTCTGAAATTATCCTTTTGTGACACTAGTCTTATCCATTTGCTTTGAGCGTCCGATCTTCCATTCTAAGCGAGCGTCTGAACTTCATTTTATAGCACGCGTTGGTCACGTAATTGCTCTTACTCTCAGAAGGTCTGGAGCAGTTTGAATTTGATCTTATGCGCCAAAATTGTTGTACGAGGTATCAAAGGTGACACCTTTAGCTACAAGACAAAAATCGTACAAGCAATTGTGAAAAGCAAGGTAGTACAAAAACGGTAATATGTACTACTGAGATAATTCTCTAGAAAGGAAGATAGAGACAGCTTTTTGAAATCACCTCACTCAATGGAAAGGAGCCATTTTCTGTATGTGGTAATATCCTTTAGAACTCCTATAAATACCCCAAGGTATCCATTGAAGAAACTGCCGAATTTTGAAACTGCCGAAACTGAAGAAACTGCTGAAAACTCTACAAGAGAATATTGCTTCATTTACTGAGAACAAGCTCTGTTGCTATACACTAAAAAGAGTCAATACTCTGAAAGCACTGCTTCTGTGAGCAATCAAGTTTCGAGCCAAGTCTCTGGACTACAAGAACTGAACTCAGCGTCCGACACTTTCTTTTAGAAAGCATTTCTATATTGAGCTTAATTTTTATCCTCTCTGTGAGAGTTATTTATACTTGTATTCAATTTAACTTGTAAAAGTTGTTTTGGCCTAGTTAAGGTTGTTCCCTCAAAGGCTCGACTGTACTGAGTCGTTTAGAGAAGTTGAGAGTATTGTCAAGGTTGTGACAGTAGAATACTCTTGAGGAAATTGTAATCAGATTGATTATAGTGCAAAATCGTTGACGACCGAAGGGATTAGATGTAGCTACCAGTTTGGTAGTTACCTAGTATAAATCTTTGTGTCTCATGCATTACTGCTTTCTATTTATCTTTATCTTGATCTGATAAAAACAAGTTTTCACAACCGCTTCTCCGTCAGGTTTATTTTCAAAGATCCGCTTAACAAACTGTTTTGAAAAACACGTGCTCTAAGTGTTTTAAACTTAAAGTTTGCGAAAAGTTTTCAACACAATTCAACCCCTTCTTGTGTTCATGTTCGGTTGGTACGAGCTCGGCCTCTTGGTTGAGCATATGATGTTAAGAGTAAAAATCCTACTGTGAACATGTCTGCTGAATGTGGTCATATGAACCGTCCTCCTCTATTCAATGGAGAAAAATTTGATTACTGGAAAGATAAGATGAAAGCATTCCTTGAGGCACAAAATCTTGATTTATGGGATATAGTTGAAAGTGGATACATTTCTCCCGCTAATGCCCTAGGTGTTGCAATACCTAGGGAAAACTGGACTGATGATCAGAAAAAGAGATATCAAACCAATCAGAAGGCTAGATTTATTCTCATCTGTGCTATGACAGAAAGAGAATATGTTAAATGTGGCAAGTTTGATACTGCCAAAGAAATCTGGGATTCTCTTGTTTTGTCTTATGAGGGTTCTGCCCAAGTAAGAGAAACAAAGGCCAACATGATGGTTCGCCAGTATGAGCTATTCAAAATGGAAGATGGAGAAAACATTGAAACTATGTTTGGAAGGTTCCAAACACTTGTTCATGGGTTGCAGGCCCTTGGAAAAAGTTATACCACACCTGATCATGTGAGAAAGATCTTGAGAAGTTTGACTAAGCAGTGGAGACCCAAAGTCACTGCTATTCAAGAAGCAAAAGATCTAAATGTCCTTCGGCTTGAAGATCTTATGAGTTCTTTGAAAGCTCATGAACTTGAGCTAAATGAAGAAGAACCTACCAAGAAGAGTAAGTCTATTGCTTTAAGAGTTAATGAACATAAACCTAGTACTTCTAAAGCTTTTTAGGCTGAAGAAGAAGAATCAGATGATGAAGCTTCAGAAGGAGATTATGATGGATAAGATGATGAGCTAGCTTTCATATCTAAGAAGATCCAGAGAATGTGGAAGAAAAGAAACTTCAGAAGGAGGTTTCAGAAGAAAGATACAAAGGACAAGAAGGAAAGCAAAGACAAGGACAAAGCCCAAGTCATTTGCTATGAATGTAAGAAGCCTGGACATTTCAAGTCCGAGTGTCCTAATCTTAAGGAAAAGCCCACAAAGAAGCTCCTTCAAGAAAAAGAAGAAAGGTCTCATGGCAACATGGGAAGATCTTGACTTATCCTCCTCTGAGGAGGATAAAGAAGAACAAGCTCACATTGCCCTCATGGCAGACACTGATCTTGATTCAGAAGAAGAAGTTGAAGAGGTAATAATATATGACTCTTATTCTGAACTTCAACTTGCTTTTGATGATTTGTTAAAGGATTCTGCCACTCTTTCTATTGAGTATAAGAATTTGAAAAAGAAATTTTCAAAACTATCACAAGATTTTCATTCTTTACACAATGAAAACTCTGTACTCAATGAAGAGAACCAGAAGCTGAAAACTGAAAATCAGCGTCTGGTGGATAACCAGCGTCTGGAAGCCAACAAGCAACCAGAAGCTGAGAGCTCTCAAGTCAAAAGCTCTGTGGTTACAGGCAATCCTAACTGCAAATCAAATGACTATGAACATGCATTTCAAAAGTTTCTTGCAGAGAGTGTAACTCGAAGCAAGCAAGCTTCTATGATTTGGGGTGTCGATAAAGCGACAACTCATGGTCTTGGTTATATATCGGATGAACCTCTTTTAGAAAATGATTCAAAGATCGATAAATCCAATAATCATAGTCAATGTTTGTATTGTACTTCCTGCAATAAATCTGGTCATTTGAAAAGTGCATGTAATGTGTTTACAACTAAGAAGGACAAGCATCCTTCAAGAACTAACAAGAAAGGACCCAAAAAGATATGGGTACCTAAAGATAAAATAGTCTATGTTGCAGACTTGCTTAGCAACAAAGTCAACACACCTATCTTGGTACTTAGACAGTGGATGCTCGCGTCACATGACGGGAGAAAAGCATATGTTCCAAGAACTGAGACCTAGAGAAGCTGGATTCGTTGGTTTCGGAGGAAACCATAAAGGTAAAATAGTTGGAATTGGTCGCATAGGTAAAGGCTCTCTTCCTTCTATTGATAATGTTTTATATGTTGAAGGATGAAACATAATCTCGAGCATAAGTCAATTATGTGACAGTGGTTATAATGTTGTCTTTACAGAAAATGGATGTTTAGTAAAAGCAAAAATGATGGATCTATATTCTTTACAAAGAAAGAGGAAACAAAACATTCATAAAGTTGATCTTTACGAACTTGCAAAACAAGATGTCAAGTGTCTTATATGTCATTGAAGATGAGCAATGGATTTGGCACAAAAGATTGGGTCATGCAAATTTGAGGTTAATCTCAAAATTAAACAAGCACAATCTTGTTAGAGGCTTACCAAATCTTAAGTTCCAATCTGATGCCTTGTGTGAGGCTTGTCAAAGAGGAAAACAAGTTAAAACTTCTCTTCATTTAAAAAATGTTGTTTCAACCTCGAGACCACTTGAACTTTTACATCTTGATCTTTTTGGTCCCACAAGGACAGCCTCTTTAACTGGAAAGAAATATGGATTAGTCATTGTTGATGATTTTACTAGATGGACATGGGTTAAATTCCTTGCCCACAAGGATGAGTCTTTTAAGGTATTTACTGTTTTCTGCAAATCAGTTCAAAATGAAAAAGGCATCTGTATTTCTTCTACTAGAAGTGATCATGGGGGAGAATTTGAAAATGAAAACTTTCAAAAATTTTGTGAAGAAAATGGCATCTCCCACAATTTCTCCTCTTTAAGAACACCTCAACAAAATGGTGTTGTAGAAAGGAAAAATAGGTCCCTCCAGGAAATGGCCAGGACCATGATCAACGAAGCTGATATTGCGAAACATTTTTGGGCAGAAGCAGTAAACATAGCTTGTTATATTCAAAATAGAATTCTAATAAGACCTATTTTGAATAAGACTCCTTATGAATTGTGGAAAGGTAGAAAACCAAACATTTCTTACTTTCATCCTTTCGGTTGTAGTTGTTATATTTTGAATACTAAAGATCAGCTTGGTAAGTTTGATTCCAAGGCTGACAAAGGAATCTTTTTGGGATACTCTGAAAGATCTAAAGCTTTTAGAATATACAACAAAGAAACTTTGACAGTTGAAGAGTCCATTCATGTCAAGTTTGATGATAAGAAGCCTGACACTGCTATGTCAGAGCTAGATGAGTTATTTTCAGAATTAAACCTTGGTGACAAGTCAGACGATGAACATGCATCTTCATCATCCGGTGGTGACAAGACGAAGAATTCTACTCAAGCAGAAGCTGAAGCAAGAAAAAGCTGGAAGTACAAAACCAATCATCCAAAAGATCAAATCATAGGAGAACCTGGTGATAAAGTTCGGACCAGGTCCTCTTTCAAGGATCATGCTGATTTTGCACTTCTCTCTGAGATGGAACCTAAGACGATTGATCAAGCTTTGGAAGATGAAGGGTGGATTCTAGCAATGCAAGATGAGCTGAATCAGTTCCAAAGGAATGATGTATGGAAGCTAGTCACTCTACCAGAAGATAAGCAAGCTATTGGTACTAAATGGGTATTTAGAAATAAGCTTGATGAAGATGGTAAAGTTGTGAGAAATAAAGCAAGGTTAGTTGCTCAAGGTTACTCACAACAAGAAGGTATTGATTTCACTGAAACTTTTGCACCTGTTGCAAGACTAGAAGCTATTCGCATTTTACTTTCATCTGCAGCACATCATGAGATAACACTAAACCAAATGGATGTGAAAAGTGCTTTTCTAAATAGTTTTATAACTGAGAAAGTTTATGTTAAACAACCTCCTGGTTTTGAAGATATTGAGTTTCCAGAACATGTTTTTAAACTTAAAAAGGCTTTATATGGTCTTAAGCAAGCTCCCAGAGCATGGTATGATAGACTAAGTTCTTTTTTAATGAAAAATGGATTTACAAGAAGTTTAGTTGACACTACTCTTTTCAGAAAATCCTCTAACAAGCATTTCATACTTGTTCAAATCTATGTTGATGATATCATTTTTGGAGCCACTAACGAAAGCCTTTGCAAAGAATTTTCTAAGCTTATGCAGGCTGAATTTGAGATGAGCATGATGGGAGAATTAAAGTTTTTCCTTGGAATACAAATCAAGCAATGCAGTGATGGTATTTACATACATCAAAGCAAATATATCAAAGAATTATTAAAGAAATTCAAGATGCTGGATTGCAAGCCTATGTGTACACCTATGCATCCTACTTGTACTCTTAATAAAGATGAAATTGGTAAGAAGGTAGATCAGAAAATGTACAGAGGTATGATTGGATCTCTACTTTATCTTACGGCTTCAAGACCTGACATTATGTTCAGCCGTGCACTGTGTGCTAGATTTCAATCAGATCCTAGAGAATCACACCTAAGTGATGTTAAAAGAATATTCAGATATTTGCAAGGAACTACTAATCTTGGTTTGCTTTATAAGAAATCAAAAGATTACAAATTAGTATGTTTCTGTGATGCTAACTTTGCTGGAGACCGAATTGAAAGAAAGAGCACGAGTGGTAGCTGCTAATTCCTTGGAGCAAATCTTGTATCTTGGTCAAGCAAAAGACAAAACACTATTGCACTCTCAATAGCAGAAGCTGAATACATCTCAGCAGCAAGTTGCAGTTCTCAACTTCTGTGGATGAAGTATCAACTTGAAGACTACTTGATAAAAAAGAGTAACATTCATATCCTCTGTGATAATACATCTGCCATATGTCTTACTAAAAATCCTATATTGCATTCTAGAGCAAAACACATTGAGATTAAGCATCATTTTATAAGAGACTATGTTCAGAAGGGTATTCTAGAAATAAAATTTGTAGACACTGATCATCAATGGGCTGACATATTTACAAAACCCCTTGCTGAAGATAGATTCAATTTTATAAGAAGAAATTTAAACTTTCATCTTATAGAAGAATGATTAATCTTAGCGTCTGAAAATAAACAAAATCTCAGCATCTGATATGACATAAGCATGATGTGCATTAGCATCTTATTTGTCATATGCATCATAACTCATCATTCGGTGAATCGATTGCGTGCGTCCGAGCACATCCACACGTGTCAAACGTGTTAAGGACTCAAGCGTCTCATCATATCTACTGAGTCATGATTATTTACGTTTTCAATAAAATCTTTTACTTTTATTTTGGCGTCTGCATTTAATGAAAAGGCGAATCTTTATTTTCTTTTCTTTTTGATTTAATTTTTATGTGGAAATACGAAGCGATATTTTGAAAAGTAACTGTACCAATTACAAAACCTTCCCACTACTCCTTCTTTTTTGCTCCACAATCACTCTCTCTATTTTCAGTCTGAAAAACAGTTTTCCTTCTCTTCTCTTCGTGACTGTCCTAAAACCCTAAACCTCCATTTCTCTATCTCTCAACTGCAATCATGTCTGGTGTAACAACCTCTGAGTATACTGCCCTTTATGACACCATGGCTGAAGGAAAAGTTTTGCTGGAAAATCGGGTTGATTTAGTGAACTTCAAACTCTATGGCTTCGACTTCTACAGTGGTTTTAAGGCAATGGGTTGGGAACACTACTTCTTTTGGAAACAAGTTGAGGTTCTAGTTACTGCTATTAAGGAATTTTGGGGTAACGCTCGTTTACACCAAGGTGGTATTTTTTAAGGAACTGTGAGAGGTTACAAGTTCATTTTTATCGTTACCAACATCTCTGAAGTCACTGGTTGTCCCTGTGAAGGTATCGTTTACTACACAGATTGGGCTGATGCATTTCATGGCCTTGAGAAGGTCAATGAGGATTTGTTTTAGAACTATAAACAGTTGAAAGAATCTGGTGAAACTCCTACTGCAAAGAATTTGAAGAGTCATTACAGAGTTCTTCACAAGATAATCACCAAGAGCATCTGGTTGAAGGCTGGCTCTAGTGACATAGTGAACTATGAACAGAAGTTCATTATGAGGCACTACATGGCTGGTAACAAGGTAAACCCGCCAAGATTGATTTACAGCAACCTGATTAATGCACTGGTTAATTCGAGGAAAGGAGTTGCTGACAAGAAGAACACCTACAAGTGCATTCCTTATGGTGTTCTGCTCACTAAGATGATGACCAAGAATCTGGTTGTAAACAAGCTGACTGCTTTGCCAGATCAAGAAAAGGTGAAGTATTTTGGCACTGAAAATGTTGTGATTCCTGACACCTTCGGAGTTAACAGCTTGGTCAGAATGAAATTGATCACTGGTGAACAAATGAAGAAGGTGAAAAAGGACCAGGGAATAGAATCTGGTCCCTCTCTCAGCAAGAAGTCTACTTTTGACAAAACCACGGAATTTACATGGCGGTGTGAAAAGGACTTCGATTCTCCGAAGAGGAGACAAGAAGCAAGAAGCGAAGGTGGCTTGCACCTAAAGAAGGATGAATCGGAAGATGAGGACCGCGTTCCCATCACCGGTCGATTCCGATGAAAAGAAGCAAGCGGAAGGTGAGAAACAAGTTTCAACGTCCGGTGCACAAAAGAAGGCAATTCATCGTCCCGCCTCCAAATGCCGCCTCTAGACAGACAAGAGATTGGTCGAGCGATCTGAACTTGACCCTAAGGTACTAAATCCTCACGATGATTCTCATATCTGCTTTTGAAACTGATAATACCATTCTGCTCCACCTATATCTGCTGCACAACCATCAACCATTCAAACCTGTACGTAAAAACCGAAACACAACCACCTCTATAGCCCTCAAACAACCTACCCAAACAGACCAATACACTCACCATCTCCTCACCTCAAACCTCCACATATACCTCCCTCACTTCATACATTTCCAAACTTCATTCTCATCCTTTTAACCTCCTTTTCAAAGTCCCTCCATTTAATCCTTTCAAACCCTACATTCCTCCCAAGTACAATATCACAGTAGTAACACCAAAAACTACTGCCCTAATTCCTAAGAAACCTGTCCCTCTTGTCATTAGACCAAAATTTGTCAGATATGAGTCATATAACTCTATCTACAATCACCCATCTGTATGGCACTTGAAGACCTTCACTTCCGGAGTTTCAAGACTGGAGATACCTCCTCCAATGAATGCTGTCTTCAAGGATGGAAAAGACAATGTTGAGATGTCTTTCAAAGGAAGGCTGAGACCCAAACCAAACAGCAGGGCTATCCCCTTTTCTGTTGATATACCAAGGTTCCTACCCCAGAATGAACCTCTTACATTAGAGGAATGTGGTAGATGGATTACAGAAGCTGAAGCCTGTATGATGGCTCATTGCTATGAGCAGAAAAAGCTTGAACTCATTGGACACTATAGAGACCCATCATCTGTCTCTATAAAGATTGTTCCAGATAGGCAAAGGTGGTTATCTTGGTCTATTCCTGGAAAAAGAAAGGAAGCTGCACCTGGCAAAATGCCATTCAGTAAGATAGGGCCTCAGGAATATGAGAAAGCGCCCAGAGACTACAAGGTCAAGGAGTTTACCCAGCTTCCGATAAAGAAAATCTCTGAAGATCATGCCAGAAGATATTATCTAAGTGCTCTGAAGAAAGATCAATGGAGAACTGGATCCTCCAAGCTGCCGCAATGCAGAAGGCCACTATTCCAACAGTTGGCACAATCGCCAGTAATTCATCGACATCAATCTTAGAACAGTCTACTTGATGATATGTTCGGATGCTCGATGTCGTGCCTTTTGACTGCATGAACATATATGACCAATGGGCGCTTTGTGACCAAGCACTTCGACATTGGATTTAATTGGAGTCAATGGTCCGAGTCTTGGAAAGCCAAAGCTATGTTACCATACCTCGTCCCCTAGTGCTAGAAGAAGATGACAGGAAAATCTGCGAAGAATTTACCTGGCGAAAAATGAAGCACTCTCTTTCACTGTGAAGCCTTGAGTGTCTTTATCGTAAATATATGGGGAGAAGAAGTCGAAATAGGTTTGATGCTTTCACCGCCGATGTTGTTCTACACAAAGAAATCATCTTCATGAATATCTTGTATCCGTAAGATGTGAAGTATCAATGGGAAATTCAAACAAAGATCTCGAGCTCAAAACTTGGAAATTTCATCAAATGGTTTATACCAAATGATGCATTCTTTCTAAGAGCTCAAAGGAAGAAGGAATTGAGACTTAAGCTATCTAACTAGGTTCTAGCAGAGCATCAGAAGATGAAACCTGCACCTGTACCAGAAGTTGGATCTTCTACTTCTGCAGTTGAGATGGTCACTATTCCCAAAGCAGAATTTGAAGAGATGAAGGCAACCAACATGAAAGTCACTCAGCTAGAGACTGCTCTGAAATTACTTTATGAACGTCTCAACATCCCTCCACCACCTCTTCCAAACCCTTAAACTTTGTTTTGTTTTATATTTTTTTTGGTACTAAGTGATATTTCTTATTTTTGTTGATACACTTATATATATATATACACTATTTTTGCTCTAATTATCTGCCTTATATTCAAATTTTTCTAAGTCTTATTTTGACTATGATGTGTTTTTACACTCTTTTTGTCTAATGACAAAAGGGGGAGTAAAAGAAAGGTATGATGAACACGTGAAAATCTGACTAAATCACCGTCCGATGTTCACACTCCGATGAATACGCTGGAACTGAAGTATCATGCATAGCATTTCATACATAGCATTTGAGTGGTTATTCATTAATGCGCTAATATTCATTGTTCTAGTGCTCTTATAATGATAAATAAATTTGGTACTAGTGCTATTATAATGATCAATAGCATTTGGTACAATTTGATTAAATCAATCTTTTTGATCAGCATCCGATCTTACTCTGATACATCTACGTATTTTGCTTTGCGATCACTTAATTGAATTTGTTTATCAACTATCGCCTAAATACTAGAATTATCTTATATATCAAAATTGTTAAATTCAGGGGGAGACCCTTGATGTCATTTTAAAACTAAATTGTTCATCAACCTTAAATATTTGTCATCATCAAAAAGGGGGCGATTGTTGGAACCTAAACGATTGAGAAGTTTAGACCCTCATTAATTTTGATGATAACAAAATATTCAGAAGAGAACAATTTATATGTTCTAACAATTCTTGAAGTGTGCAGATACTAATATTACATATATTTCTAAGCCACTTAAACAAGAAGGAAGAAGCTCTCAAGAGAAGGATACACTTCATGTGTCAAAGATCCTCCATCCTAGTAAACTGTCTTTGTGAGCGTCTGAAATTATCCTTTTGTGACACTAGTCTTATCCATTTGCTTTGAGCGTCCGATCTTCCATTCTAAGCGAGCATCTGAACTTCATTTTATATCACGTGTTGGTCACGTAATTGCTCTTACTCTCAGAAGGTCCTGGAACGGATTTCGAATTTGATCTTATGCGCCAAAATTGTTGTACGAGGAATTAAAGGTGACACCTTTAGCTACAAGACAAAAATCGTACAAGCAATTGTGAAAAGCAAGGTAGTACGAAAACGGTAATATGTACTACTGAGATAATTCTCTGGAAAGGAAGATAGAGACAGCTTTTTGAAATCACCTCACTCAATGGAAAGGAGCCAGTTTTATCAGAATTGGTAATATCCTTTAGAACTCCTATAAATACCCCAAGGTATCCATTGAAGAAACTGCCGAATTTTGAAACTGTTGAAACTGAAGAAACTGCTGAAAACTCTACAAGAGAATATTGCTTCATTTACTGAGAACAAGCTCTGTTGCTATACACTAAAAAGAGTCAATACTCTGAAAGCACTGCTTCTGTGAGCAATCAAGTTTCGAGCCAAGTCTCTGGACTACAAGAACTAAACTCAGCGTCCGACACTTTCTTTTAGAAAGCATTTCTATATTGAGCTTAATTTTTATCCTCTATGTGAGAGTTATTTATACTTGTATTCAATTTAACTTGTAAAAGTTGTTTTGGCCTAGTTAAGGCTGTTCCCTCAAAGGCTCGACTGTACTGAGTTGTTTTGAGAAGTTGAGAGTATTGTCAAGGTTGTGACAGTAGAATACTCTTGAGGAAATTGTAATCAGATTGATTATAGTGGAAAATCCTTCAGGAACGAAGGGACTAGACGTAGCTACCAGTTTGGTAGTGAACTAGTATAAATCTTTGTGTCTCTTGCATTACTGCTTTCTATTTATCTTTATCTTGCTCTGATAAAAACAAGGTTTCACAAACTGCTTTTCAGCGTCCGGTTTATTTTCAGCATCCGTTTAACAAACTGTTTTGAAAAACCTGTGTTCTAAGTGTTTTAAACTTAAAGTTTGCGAAAAGTTTTCAACACAATTCAACCCCCCCTTCTTGTGTTCATGTTCATATAAATGAGTAGCCAATTTATCTGCACAATTACTCTCATCCCTATAAGTGTGACTCACTTTAAACTCCCTGGAGGAGGACAAAAGGCAACAGTTGTGCCATTTATTCCTAGAGAGATAAAATCTAGAGAAAGAAGGGGAACTGAGGAAGGTGTGTGAAGGAACGAGAATAAGAGGTGTTATTTATAGGGGTGGATCATGACTTGATCCCTAAGTTTACTTGGTTTGCAAGTTTACTTGCTTTCCAAGTTACTTGGCCTCCAAGTTTACTTAGCCTGCAAGTTTCTCAAAAACTACTACTTGCACCCCTTTTCCTTAAGTCGCAGAACCGCTCCTTGAGGCCTCACTCCTTTCCTTACCCTCGAGGATTTCCTACTAAGAGCTTTCTGATGCACAAGATCCTCACTCGAGGCAAGTGCAGAGCATACTTACTCTTTAGAGAAAGTTCCTAGAGAGGGAAGGAGAAGACGATTTGGTACGAGAAATAAAGGGAGGGTGAGCTCCTATTTATAGGTGAGTTTTGACCCATCTCGTTGCGATGGTACCCCTTCCTTTACACGTGTCCAAAAACCAAAGGTGATATTGTCAGGTACATGTCGCGTCGCGATGGGACCTAGTTATGCTACCGTCGCGTCACGATGAGGCTTATAGGAAAATATCTTATTTTCCTTCTTCTAGAAGCTTCTAGGGGGTTCCGCACGCTTTTGGGGGTGTTTTCGTCCTTTTATGGTTTCTATACCTTTTCTAAGTTTTATGGGCCCCACTTAAATCCATTTTATCCCAAATCAAAGTTTTTTAACTTCCTTTTATCACTTAATCACTTACCTAATTACGTTTCTAACATCAACTTGAGATTGCTAGAAATTTGGGATGTATTTAACATTCAAATAAAAGTCATACAAACTAGAGGAGAATCCATTCACATCCATTTTTTAGATTATATCAACATGCAAAATACTTATCTTGAATCAAAACCCCCAAATCCCAATCCACAAACATAGCCCATTTTCACCCTAAAATCTTCATGCAAACACAAATTCACATCATGAGACAGGTTTTAGGGGTAGTATACGTTACCTTAGAGTTTCTAGGAGAAGATGGTGAGAATCCCAAATCTCAAGCTTGTTTTTGAGCTCTTCCATGGATGTTTAACCTCAACCTTCTTCTCCATGCAAGGTCATCTCCTTCTTCTTTAACCATCATTGGAGGTAGTGTCTTCTTCTTCCCCCTCCTCCTTCTTCTTTCTCCCTTTCTCTCTTCTCTTTTGCCTTCTTTCTCTTCTTCCTTCTTCCTTCATCCTTTTTCTTCTTCTCTCACGGTCTCCTCGCTTCTCTCTCTTCCTTCTCTTTTATTTCTTTTCAAATAAACACACGCACTTAATCACTTACTAGGTGCACCCCCACCTAATATGGCTGCACCCCCTTTACTATCATGGGTTATACAATTAATGCACCCACTCAATTTCTACATACACCCATCTTTCTAGTTCCTTTTTTTTACTAATAAGTCTCTCTTATTAATTAAGTACATCAAAACACTTAACTTCACTTAACTTAAGGAAATTGGGGATGTTACACTATCGGGCACCATTTTCGTTAAACAAGGGATGGTTTGTGTAGCCCAAGTGACGAGGACTTCAGCTATGGTTTTGGTTTGTCGAAACATTACACGTGAGGTCGAAAATCGAGCTCAAAGATGCTACCATAGAGGTTTCTTGTAGATAGAGAAAGCTTCATTTTTGGGGAGAGAAAGCTTGCGGCGGAGAGATAGAAGGAGGGATGGGCGCGACAGTGGTTGGCCATGAACGGCGCCTGGAAGGCTTCCATGGTAAGTGGCTTGTGGTGGGAGAACAGGTAGTGAAAGAGAGGAGGGGGTTATGTTTTTGCTATAAAACGGTGCAGGCAAAGGAAGAAGAAGGGCAACGTGAGCCTGGGCCATGCAGTCTAGGGGGTATGCACAGAAGCTTTGTGTGGTGCAAGAAATAAAAATATGGGGTGCATTAGACATAAAGGGAGGTGCATGAACTAAAAAGCCCAAAACCCATATTTATACATTTTTAAACCGTTTTAATCCCACAAACTCATTTTAACACTTCTTGTATACAAAATAAAATCTCAAAAATAATAATATTTCAAATACTAATATTATATAAAAATAAAATAATTAAATAATATATTACCAATATTTTCTAAAAATACAAATAAATTTCAATACTTTCTAAAAATATAAATAAATATCAATTCAATATATTCCAATAATTCAAACACATATAAGGCACCAAAATCATCAAATTCACAAATCATAATGGTTTATAAAATAAACACATTTGAAAATATACAATATAAGAAAATATCGGGGTGTTACAGCACCAATCTCAACGTCAAAGGATGATGTGATGCCAAAATAAGAAAACTATAAAAGTTGGTAGTAAATAAAAATGGTGAAATAATCAGATTTAATTAGATTCAGGAAGTATTATTTAAAGTGACTATTTACTACCATAGAAAATTGTATCTATCTTTATATTTTGAAGATAGAAAATTGGTAGTAAAGTGACTACGTAGTAAATAGTCACTTTAAACAATACTTTCTGAATCTAATATTTTGAAGTAAATCGTCTAACATTCTTTGATACATAGTGCTAAAATTATTGTCAATATATTAATTAGTTTTTAAAAAGAAAATAAAAATATTCATTTCATTAAACTCAAAAAATCAAATAAATATAAAATGAGTACCAGAAAACTAGAACAAATGGAAGAACAAAATATATGGAAGATCAAGCCTTACTATTTTTGAAAATAAGAAATGATTATATTAGGCTGCTTGACTTTTCTAATTTATTAGCCTCTAAATTTTTCGATCACTCTTTTCCACTACTAGAAAATGCGGTATTTCCTGCGGATTTTCCTATAGATTTTACCTAAAAATTCCCAAAAAACAAGTTTTCTGCGGATTTTCCTATGGATTTATGTTCCCATGTAATACCTTCGTGGGTAATTTTTACCTACGAATTTTAAATTCCGCAGGAAATTTTCGTAGGAAAATCCACAGGTAATTTTTGCATGAAAATCCGCAGGAAACTTTCGCAGGTAAATTCGCAGGAAACTTTCGTAGCAAATTCCGTAGGAAACTCTTGCAAGTAAATACAAAAACATTTTAAAAAAATACTTATTTTTAATATTAATACTATGTAATTATTATATGAATATGAATATTTTTATTTAGTTTATAAAATATTACTAAAATTATAGATTATGATATTATTATATATGTTAAAATTACACACACACACACACACACGCTTCTAATGAAACATATAATAATACATATTAATACCCAAAAAAAAAAAAATACATATTATTCAATATTGACTTTGCCCATTCATATTGATTACAAATACTAAATTCAAAACTTGTATCTTACATAAACCAAAATGACGAAAGAAGAACTCAATAAAGGCCGCATAAAGACCAGAGTCAGCAACTTAAAATGATCTTAATATGACCTTATAACAAGAATAAATGAATAAACTTCCACATTAGAGTTGTTCTGGCTTTTCCCAATAAATTTTGAAGCCCTTCCCACCTATAAAATAAAGAAAGATTGAGAAGATTTATACACAAATTAGAAGGAGCTCCCTTTAGCATAAGAGAACCCCACTCCAAATGGTGTCTCCAAATACAGCATGTTTGCCTCTGCAACAGAAGCAACTCAATCAGTAGAAGAATGAATGCATGTCGTTCCAACTATGCTCATTTTTAATTAGAAACTCCCCATTTGATCTAAAGGGTCCATTCTCAGAGAATGCACCTACTCCTAGAGAAGAACAACCAGGTCCTGAAGAAAACAGGAATTAGCTTATACATTTAAAGGCTTATTTAATCCAAAGTCTTGAATGTTTTTAATTTGGAAGTTTGAAGCACTATTTAAATATAGGTGAAGCAAGTGAGAGATTGCAGACCTCCATTAAGACAGAGAACAAGAGACTATTAAACATTGCCATGAATCCGGGAGAGCAATGGGGGAACTCCTGCATAATCAAACAAATATAGAAGGCATTAGTAAACTCATCTGCAATTAAACATTTAAGAAAAACATTTGTGAAACAATATAAATAGCCACTACATAACATAGGACATTCAGTATTGCTAAAAACAAAATAAAACTGTGAAAACTATACCTACGGCAAGGACAGGTCGCTTCTTCATCTTTAAGGCTTGCCTTCGAAGAAGTAATCTGTCTTTTTTTGGAAAGATATGCAGATCTAGAAGGCAACTCATTTGAACTCCCATTTATCACTAGAGCTAATGGTTCAGAATTACTTTTGGAGCTGATGGGAATGATAAAAGCATACCTCTCCAATATCAATTATCTTTGCTTTCCAAATTGTTCTCCTAAATAAAGAGAATAAGAAAGAATACAACAAAATGAAAGTAACTCATCAGTTCAAAAGAGCTCTCCAATTCCACAACATATATACTGATAGATTCCTCAAATAATATCATGGGAAAAGCACCAAGGAGAAACTATAAAAACACCCGTGTCCCATAACAGCTCAATGGAATTGAAGTATAATTATAAATAGAAATATTTTACATCAAAGAATACACCTTACCAAACATCAGTCCTTTCCATAAAGTTCTACTCTCCTTGCTTGTGCCATGGCCTCTAAAAGTAATAAGAAAGAAATTCTTGAAATTCAAGGAGCTTGAACTATGTTATTTCACTTCAAATTCTTCAAAGTAATAATAAAAGAGCCATGATTATAAAACATGTTTCATCTTTTAATTACCCAATTACTGTGTTATTTCACTCAGATATTAGAGTTGTAAGGTACTACGGTTTATATTAAGAAAAAAATGGCAATATAATAGTTGAAGGGGAAAAAAATTCAAGCTCATGAACTACATACCCTATGCCTTCAGCACTGCTTCCTTCAACATTTGGATTAAAATTTTGAACAATATCCTGTAAAACAACAAAATCAAAGGTGTCCATGCAAAGAAATCATATTGAACTAGTCAACTGTTTCACATTTTCTTGACTTACTCTTAGTCCCCCAATTTCATGAATCAGCGGTATAGTTCCATATCTCATTGCATACATCTACCAGTTCTTCAGGTACCTTATAGACTCAAATAGCATTAATTTAAATGAAGTCAAAATACATATAAGCACAATTGAGAATCAGGAAATATTAGGCTCGATTTCAATATCATATAGAATACATTCAGATTTGAACTGGAGATTATTACAAAAAATATAACAGAAAACCATTGCAGTTAATCGAATGATGAAACCACACTTCTCTTGAAAGTATTTGTATCCATAATTATCAGAGATTTGAAAAATAAAAATAGAAAAAAATTGAATAGATGGCATATAATTCAAACAAAGAACCAGATGTCATCAGAATTACATTGCAAATCTGCAAATCACTCATAAAATGGAAAATTAAATGCAAATATTCCTATAGGAGTATACCTAGATCCGTAAATCACTCAAGCAATACAGAACAAATGCAAAGTCGATGCGAGAGGGAGAGAATCCACGCCGTGAATCGGTAAATATTAAGCATATAAACCTAAATCCGAAAAATGAAGAAATTAGATGAAATGAGGAACGAAAGCACCAGATCTGTTGAGATTGATTTTACCAAAAAGCCATGCTCGAGGCAATAAAGCTCCCAACAAGTGCTTCCGTCCGACTTGACCGATGTGGATCGAAATGCATTCTTTCATTTTTGCAGCCGAAGAAGATGAAGATCGAAATGGAACCGCAGAAGAAGAAGAGCAAGGAAACTATAGATGGAGAAGAGTTCTGATGCCATGGTTCACCACCGATTTTGCGAGGTTGATCGTGACAAACTAGTATTATTAGCACTGGACGAAAATCATGACCGTGGTTTTGATTTTGGGGCTTGAAGCTGCGCTGTCAGTGCGAGCAGGGAGATGCGTGAGGAATAGGAAAAAGAAAAAACCAGTGTGCGCAAGCGGATTTTTTTATTTTAATTGATTTTACAAATTTTTTTATTAAAAACAAAATCCGCAACTAAAGTCTCAGGAAATAGGTTTGCAGGAGAATCGGCGGGAAACTTACCTGCAGAAATTCATGCAGATCTCTACACTAGTGTAATTAGCTGTTGATTTTTCTGAAATTTTTTCTATGGATTTAAATACCTAAGAAAATTCGCAGGAAGCATCAAAACATTTTCTACAGATTTAGATCCCAAAAAAATGGGCAGGAAATACTAATTTTTTTTGCAAATTTTCTTGCGAATTTAAATCTCCAATAAAAAAAATCATATATTAGACCAAATCGCAAGAAAATTTGCAGGAAATTCCTACGAAAAAAGTTCATAGGAAAATCTGCAAGTAATTAACAAATTTCTAATAGTGTCCTTTGTTTCTTTGTAGGAGAAAATAAAATTATTGCCACGAAAAGTATAAATGAAGATAGGGTGGCATCACGCTCACTATGAACAACAACTAATTCAAAACTTTCCAAAAGCAACCAATTTTTCTTCTCTTTGGGAGAATACATTGTAGTTTTTTTTTTTTTCATTTATTCCGTCGCAAAAACGGTGAATTGTGCCCATTATTCCTTTTTTCCCCTGAAACTAATAGAAAAATAGTTAACACATATATTTGATAAGTCAAACCAGGTTTTAATGTTTTATATCAATTTTGATTTTGATATCCACTATATTATAATTGCTTAATGGCTTTATCAATGATTTTGTTGCATGCTTTAAAGTGTATCAAAGATCTTTACTTTCCACACATCACTTAGCTAAATGAAAACCAACACTCATTTGCGAAGTGAAAACCTTAGTGTATAACATCAATTACAACACTTAGAACAAGACAACAATGACTAGAAGGTTTGCATATGCAAATGAAGCAACTAGAAAAATGTAATAAGTATGCGTTTTTTGTATATTATAATTGCTTATTGGCTTTATCAATGATTTTGTTGCATGCTTTAAAGTGTATCAAAGATCTTTACTTTCCACACATCACTTAGCTAAATGAAAACCAACACTCATTTGCGAAGTGAAAACCTTAGTGTATAACATCAATTACAACACTTAGAACAAGACAACAATGACTAGAAGGTTTGCATATGCAAATGAAGCAATTAGAAAAATGTAATAAGTATGCGTTTTTTGTGACACCCATTACCCCATCGTACGAAAAAAATGCATATAAGAGCATACGAGAGGTAATAAAAATACTAAGTTTATGAAAACTATTAACGAAATAGTGGTTCACATCAAATCATAATAAAACACGTTTTCGGAATAAATAATTTAAAACGGAAAAATACTTTGTGGAAATAAAACCATAATCCTCGATGTCACATGTCTTAGAGCTTGACCCTCAATTTACATCGGAATGATAAATGTAACACCTGAGGACGAGATCGACCTCGTATTAGGACATCGTATCGAGACCTCGTACCAAGACCTCGTGACGAGATCCCGTGCCAAGATCGCGTGCCAAGGTCATATGTCGAGCTGATGAGGTCGCGTATCGAGCTGAGGAGGTCGCATGTCGAACTGAGGAGGCCGCGTGCACGAACTCGTGCTAGAGCCTTGTGCGCTTGCACAAGCACCCTGGTCGACATCGTGTCGAGATGATAACACTCGTATTTTTACGAATATTATGTAGTGTTAATTAGTATATTTTGTTGTGATTATGAGAGAGGACAGATTAGATGGGTTAGACTTGTTGTTTGGATTAATATCTTACTTTAAAATCCAGGTGTCGCTTATTTGTGGTTTTATGAAAGATAAATTCATTTAAAATGGTTTTCTTGTAATTAATTAATTATTGTTTAAGAGATATTTAAGGGAGATAAGACCAAACTGTTTCCACCAAATTGTACATAAATCCCACGATCACCCCCCTCAAATCCTCACTTTCTATTTCCTTCTTTCTTCTTCTCCCAGTTTCCTCCTCTTCTCCAAACTTCCATTGAAGAAACTTGAGTTTCAAAGAGTTTTTGAACAGACCTTCCTCATCAACCTTGTTCCTTATCATCTCCTCGACCTATATCACCATCTCGACCATCTGTAGAGGTATGAAAAATAGAATTTTAGTTCTATTCATGTTACTGTTAGCGCCACTTCTTCTCTCTATTTTAGATAGTTTTTATGCTTTCAACTCATATCATATTGATAGGTTTTCTTCTTCATGACATTACCTACCTTTCTAACCATTTATTTGAGCTTGAAAAACAAATTGTTTCCTCTGTTTTCTGCAAGTAAGTAGCGCCCAAAACCCTCCCTACTTGGCTTGTGTTGATTTCTTTTGAGTTTTAAATTTTAACATAAGTGGTTATGGTCTTATTTTAATTGCTGGACCATGACGAAAATATTTTTAAGAAATATAAACTTAGATTTTGATTAAGTTGTGCTTAAGGTATTACTTGATTTTAAGCTTTAATTAGTACTTAGGAAAAATGGCTTTGTCTGGTGATGTATGAAAAAAAAAGTTTTTAACAAAATTTTAGAGAAAAGGAGTTATTTTGTAATGTTTGAATTCTGGTTGTATTTGTTTAAGTTCTTAAGTTTTAATGCTTACTTGGGTTGTGGTTAAGATTGGGATAATGAGAGCTAAGTGTTATTAGAACCCATAGATAGAACTAAGTTGTGCTCGTATTAGGCAGTGTGATTTCCGAGATCGTGCGGCAAGGAAATCAGGGTGTACGAGATCACGAAACCGAGGTCGACTAAGAGCCGTACGTGTCGAGATCGAGTGAGAGGAGTCGTAGTCGAGCTCGTTTGAAGACAGCCGTGTTGAGGTCGTTGTCGAGCAGTGCTAGCTTGGAGTTCGGTAAGGGCAACTCTTAGACATTATTAAGGCTTTATTTTATATGTTTATGCGTAAGGGCACTTCCAAACATTCTAGGACTCTGTTTTTATGTTATTGTGTAAGGATTGTTTTATTGCTTAAATGATTGAATTGCGTTTTCTTCATGTTAAGCATGCTCTTTATTTGATATGTGATCAAGTAATTTTATGTGTGACTCCTTGACTGTGGCGAGCTAATCATCGAGTGAGAGAGCTAGGCGAGTCGTATGACGTTTTTGAGCCGTGACCCGGATAACTAAGGGTGTTAGGTCCCATTTTGTTTATCGGAGATTGACTAGGCGTCGCATTATCAGTTTGGGGTTGGACCTGCTGATTAATGTATGGTATCGGTTTGGGGTTGGACCAGCCGTTTACCTATTGGCGTCGATTTGGGGATGGACCAGTGGCGATATTAGAATAAGAGTCGAGTCTAGAGTGAGATGGTCGAGTCACGTTTGGTGAATGTTATACTTTGTTGTTTACTTATTTCCTTATGCCTGGATTATCTTGAATTGCTGAGAAGTTGACCTTTTCCCGTGGTACCTTCAATCCATGATGGTTACCCAGCGATGTCGAGGTGCAGGAACTTCGACAATGAGATGATGGCGAGGAGGAGCTCGACGTGGATCAGGGCGACGACCTCTATTTGTCGTGATTGGCTTTGTTTATGTTATGTTTGTTGGGGTAGCTGTAATATGACTTTTGTGTACAGTGGCTGTGACCAGGTTGGGACGGGGGATGTTTTGTCATTTTGTGCCTGTGGTAGATCGGTGGTTTTACTTTTGGAGCGACCCTGCGTGGGTGTCTGCCGGAAGTACCCCAGGTATGATTGCTCTTTTGAAGTCGCCATCCCTTAGGTGTATTTTCTTTGTACATTATTACTGTCTTTTTGTATGCACTTTTTATATCTTGTATATATAAGTATGTACTTGATACCTGCGTGCTGTTATTTAGGACTTAAGTCTTGTGTCTTAGTTGCACCATGTTTCGAAAAGCTGTAATTACTCTGATGTGCACGAGCGGGTCTTATAAAAAAATATAAATATATAGACCGTACTTTTCTAAAGGGCACAAGAGTATCATTTTAAATCACATCGCATACAGGGTATCTTGAGCTCGATGTGTTGAGCTCGGTAACTCGAGCTCGGTATGTTGAGCTCGGTAGCGGTCCGGAAACGGGTCGTTACAATGTTGGTATCGAGCGCTTGATTCTGACTGAACTGTGCATAGGAAATTTGGACTGGTCACTGTGTCGGGATATATATATATGTGTTGGGTACCTAATTGCACTATGTTGATTGTTGTTTGATTAAGTGAAGCACTTATTGCTTCAAAAAAAATTGTTTGAACTGTTTCTTGATTGAAGCAGTGTGTTTTAACACATCCTTGTTGTGAGATTCTGACAGGGTTTTGAACTTTGTGGAATCTAATGCCACCTCGTAGGATACGACGGCTGTACACGAGAACGTCGACATGGAACGAGCGATTCAAGCTATGACCGAGATGGTCTGCGGCCATGGCTCAAAGAATCACTTTGCAACTCAACAGGCTAACGCGATGGCTCAACAGACGGCAGCGTTGACCCAGCAGAACTTGCAGCAACAGCAACGAGCAGAGCGAAATGCTGAAGCTAGAGGATTGGCAGACTTTAGGAAGCATGATCCACCGAAGTTCTACGGTGAGCCAAATCCAGATAAAGCTGATCTTTGGATGCAAGAGATCGAGAAGATCTTCGAGGCACTCCATTGTCCGAATAACGTAAAGGTAGACTACGCCACCTATCTGCTACTGGGAGATGCAGAATATTGGTGGAGAGGAGTGAAGCAAACATTTATAGCAGAACGTCGTGAGATGACATGGGAGCTTTTCCGTGAAAGGTTCTTGGACAAATACTTCCCAGATACTGCACGAGCTGAGAAGGAGCAAGAGTTTCTTCAACTACAACAAGGCAGCTCGACAGTGTCCGAGTATGCAGCCAAGTTCGTCACTGGCAAGGTACTTCAGTCCATTTAGTGACCGAGCTGACCAAAGATGGTTAAGTGAGAGGTTCCAACGAGGTCTGAGATTTGATATCCAGAAGTCAGTGGTATCATTGAGGATTCGAAACCTCCAAGAGCTGATAGATCGCTGTGTCGAGATAGAAGGAGTAAGAAGCCACAAGAAGAAGACTGGCCCAGGTGGACCAATGAGACCTCAGGGCCTGGGACAGAGACTTGCACAGAAAGGAAAGCAACTTAAGAAGCCTTACAGCCGACCTCAGGGGAACAACAACAATAGAGGACAGTATCGTCCGATGACCTAGGGAGCGAGGAGTGGAAGTCAGACCGGTGTCAAGGTGACTTGTTTTCGTTGTGGAAAGACGGGACATTATGCGAATAACTGTACTCAGAAGGAGGATGTGTGCTACAACTGTAGGAAGCCAGGGCATTTTGCCAAGGATTGTCCCACACCTAAAGCTGAACCGGCAATGCATGCGGCGAAGGCAAAAGAGAAGCGTTAGGTAGCTAAAGGCAGAGTCTTCTGCATGAGCGGCGAGGAAGCAGAGCAAGCTGATGATCTTATCCAAGGAGAATGTGAGATAGAGGGTAAACCCTTATCCGTTCTCTTTGATTCGGGTGCAACCCATTCCTTTATTTCTTCTGATTGTGTGAACCATTTGAATCTGACTATGACCGCTACTGCTCAAATTGGTAGTTACGACCCACCGCTAAAACCTTAGTTACCAACACCGCATGTCTTAATTGTGTATTGGTTATTGAGTAGAAAGTTTGTGGTCAATTTGGTTTGTTTGCCTCTTAAGGGCTTAGATGTCATCCTCGGGATGGATTGGTTGTCATACCACCATGTCCTCTTGGACTGTGCCGTAAAACTGTAATTTTTCCAGACCTTGGAGTTTCCAATTATCTTTCTACTGAACGTATTGGAGTTTCTTTGAAAGAAGGAACTAGGGAATACATGTATCCGCTAGTTCGAAGTTTCCCGGCCAGATCGAAGTGAAGAATGTATCGATGGTGTGTGACTTTGAGGACGTTTTCAAGACGTGCCAGGGTTACCACCGGCGCAGAGGTCGAGTTCTCCATCGACCGATTCCAGGGACAGGACCTATTTCAATAGCGCCCTACAGGATGTCTCCTGCCGAGATGAAGGAACTAAAGTCCCAGATTGAGCATTTGGAGTCAAAGCAATTCATACGACCGAGCGTGTCACCGTGGGGAGCTCCAGTGTTGTTGGTCAAGAAGAAGGATGGACGATCCAGACTGTGCGTAGACTATCGTCAACTCAACAAGGCTACTGTGAAGAACCGGTATCCGTTACCACGTATTGACGACTTGATGGATCAACTTCGTGGAGCGGCGATGTTTTCAAAGATAGACTTGAAGTCGGGCTACCATCAGATTCACGTGAAGGCGGAAGATGTCTCCAAAACAGCGTTCAGGATTAGGTATGGGCATTATGAGTACTTAGTGATGCCGTTTGGAGTGACAAATGCGCCAGCTGTGTTTATGGACTATATGAATAGGATTTTCCATTCGTTTTTGGATCAGTTCGTTGTAGTGTTCATCGACGACATATTGATCTATTCGAAGAACCGAGAAGAGCACGAAGAACACTTACGTCGAGTACTACAGATATTGCGCGAGAAGCAACTTTATGCGAACTCATCCAAGTGTGAATTTTGGCTTGAAGAGGTGAATTTTCTTGGACACGTGATTTCCAAAGAAGGGATAGCTGTGGATCGAACTAAGATTGAAATTTGTGTTAGCGTGGGAACAGTAGAAGGCGATTCTGAGATCGAAGTTTTGTTGGCTTGGCAGGCTATTATCGAAGATTCATTGAAGGTTTTTCGAAGATTGTCGCGCCTCTTACACGACTTACGAGGAAAGATCAACCTTTTGCCTGGACCGAGGAGTGTGAATCCAGTTTTCAAAGACTGAAGGAGCTTTTGACAACAGCGCCTGTGTTGATTTTGCCTCAACCCAAAGAGCCTTACGAGGTGTATTGTGATGCGTCACACCAGGGTTTGGGATGCGTGCTAATGCAACATCGGAAAGTGGTAGCTTATGCTTCAAGACAGCTTAAGATCCACGCTACCCTACTCACGATTTGGAGCTGGCAGCGGTGGTTTTCGCGCTGAAGATATGGAGGCACTATCTTTATGGGAGCACTCTTCGCTTTTGGCCGATCACAAGAGCTTGAAGTACTGTCGATCGAAGGAGCTCAACATGCGTCGGCAAGATGGACGAAATTTCTCAAGGACTACGACTTTACGTTGGAATACCATCCCGGTAAGGCTAATGTAGTAGCAGATGCATTGAGCAGAAAGAGCGTTTTAGCCTCAGCAATGATGATCAAGGAGTTGGAGATGCTCGAGAAGTTCCGAGACTTGAGGTTGAATGTGGAAGTTTCACCAGCGAAGGCGAGATTTGGTATGCTTACCATTTCTAACAGATTGTTGGGCGAGATCCGAGACCAAAGAGTTCATGACGAGCTCCTGCAAGAAAAGGTCCAGTTGATAGCGCAAGGGAAAGCGACAGAATTCCAAGTCGGAACGGACAACATTTTAAGGTGCAATGGCCGAGTGTGTGTACCTAATGTGGCGGAGCTGAGAAAGTTAATACTTGACGAAGCGCATAAGAGCAATTTTAGTATTCACCCAGGAGTTACGAAGATGTATCAAGACTTAAAGAAGCATTTTTGGTGGTCCGGAATGAAGAAGCAAGTGGCTGAGTACGTAGCTTCGTGTTTAACGTGTCAGAAAGCGAAGGTGGAGCACCAACGACCTGCGGGAATGCTACAATCGCTAACGCATCAAAGATGGAAGTGGGATAGTCTTTGCGTGGATTTCGTTGTAGGTTTGGCGAAGACGCAGAAGAAGAATGATTCGATTTGGGTGATCGTCGACCGATTGACCAAATCTGCTCATTCTTGCCGGTGGGTCGACATACAACGTGGAAAAGTCGACCGAGATCTACGTCGCGGAGATAGTACGACTACATGGTATACCCTCTTCGATCGTGTCGGACCGAGATCAAGTTCACGTCTCATTTTTGGAGGGAATTGCAAGAAGCGATGGGAGGCAGAGCTCAAGCTTAGCTTCGGCATATCATCCCGCATCGACGGTGTGGCGAGAGAAACGATCCAATCGCTTGAAGATTTGTTGCGAGCGTGTACCTTAGATCACCGAGGAAGTTGGGACGACGTCTTACCATTGGTGGAGTTCACCTATAATAACAGTTTCCATGCAAGTATTGGAATGGCACCTTTTGAAGCACTGTATGGACGGAAGTGTCAGACGCCTCTTTGTTGGTACCAGGATGGCGAGAGTTCTGTTGTGGGACCAGATATGATCCAGCAGACTACGGAGAAGATCCGTTTAATCAGAGACAGGATGCGAACGTCTCAAAGTCGACAGAAGAGTTATGGAGACCAAAGACGTCGACCACTTGAGTTCGAGGAAGGAGAGCATGTATTTCTTAGAATTACCCCCACTACTGGAGTTGGTCGAGCGATCAAATCCAAGAAACTTACCCCTAAATTTATTGGACCTTATCAGATTCTTCGTCGTATTGGTCCAGTGGCATATCAGATTGCCTTGCCACCCTTCTTGTCGAACATACATGATGTCTTCCACGTCTCACAGTTACGAAAATATATTTCCGACCCTTCTCATGTCATCGAGCGGATGTGATCCAAGCGAGGGACGACTTATCCTTCAAGCATCACGGCAAGGATCGTTGACCGGAAAGCCAAGCGATTCCGGAACAAAGAGATTCAACTTGTCAAAGTTGTGTGGGATCAGAAGACTGGAGATGCGACTTGGGAGCTGGAAGAGAAGATGAAGACTCAGTACCCTGAACTTTTTCATGGTAAGTAACTTATTTGCAATTTCGAGGACGAAATTTTTTTTAGAGGGAGAGATTGTAACACCTGAGGACGAGATCGACCTCGTATTAGGACATCGTATCGAGACCTCGTACCAAGACCTCGTGACGAGATCCCGTGCCAAGATCGCGTGCCAAGGTCATATGTCGAGCTGATGAGGTCGCGTACCGAGCTGAGGAGGTCGCATGTCGAACTGAGGAGGCCGCGTGCACGAACTCGTGTTAGAGCCTTGTGCGCTTGCACAAGCACCCTGGTCGACATCGTGTCGAGATGATAACACTCGTATTTTTACGAATATTATGTAATGTTAATTAGTATATTTTGTTGTGATTATGAGAGAGGACAAATTAGATGGGTTAGACTTGTTGTTTGGATTAATATCTTACTTTAAAATCCAGGTGTCGCTTATTTGTGGTTTTATGAAAGATAAATTCATTTAAAATGGTTTTCTTGTAATTAATTAATTATTGTTTAAGAGATATTTAAGGGAGATAAGACCAAACTGTTTCCACCAAATCACATAACTATCACGATCAGCCGCCTCAAATCCTCACTTTCTATTTCCTTCTTTCTTCTTCTCCCAGTTTCCTCCTCTTCTCCAAACTTCCATTGAAGAAACTTGAGTTTCAAAGAGTTTTTGAACAGACCTTCCTCATCAACCTTGTTCCTAATCATCTCCTCGACCTATATCACCATCTCGACCATCTGTAGAGGTATGAAAAATAGAATTTTAGTTCTCTTCATGTTACTGTTAGCGCCACTTCTTCTCTCTATTTTAGCTAGTTTTTATGCTTTCAACTCATATCATATTGATAGGTTTTCTTCTTCATGACATTACCTACCTTTCTAACCATTTATTTGAGCTTGAAAAACAAATTGTTTCCTCTGTTTTCTGCAAGTAAGTAGCGCCCAAAACCCTCCCTACTTGGCTTGTGTTGATTTCTTTTGAGTTTTAATTTTTCACATATGTGGTTAAGGTCTTATTTTAGTTGTTGGACCATGCCGAAAATATTTTTAAGAAGTATAAACTTAGATTTTGATTAAGTTGTGCTTAAGGAATTACTTGATTTTAAGCTTTAATTAGTACGTAGGAAAAATGGCTTTGTCTGGTGATGTATGAAAAAGTTTTTAACAAAATTTTAGAGAAAAGGAGTTATTTTGTAATGTTTGAATTCAGTTGTATTTGTTTAAATTCTTAAGTTTTAATGCTTACTTGGGTTGCGGTTAAGATTGGGATAATGAGAGCTAAGTGGTGTTAGAACCCATAGGTAGAACTAAGTTGTGCTCAGATATTAAGCGGTGTGATTTCCGAGATCGTGCGGCAAGGAAATCAGGGTGTACGAGATCACGAAACCGAGGTCGACTAAGAGCCGTACGTGTCGAGACCGAGTGAGAGGAGTCGTTGTCGAGCTCGTTTGAAGACAGCCGTGTTGAGGTCGTTGTCGAGCAGCGTTAGCTTGGAGTTCGGTAAGGGCAACTCTTAGACATTATTAAGGCTTTATTTTATATGTTTATGCGTAAGGATTGTTTTATTGCTTAAATGATTGAATTGCGTTTTCTTCATGTTAAGCATGCTCTTTATTTGATATGTGATCAAGTAATTTTATGTGTGACTCCTTGACTGCGGCGAGCTAATCATCGAGTGAGAGAGCTAGGCGAGTCGTATGACGTTTTTGAGCCGTGACCCGGATAACTAAGGGTGCTAGGTCCCCTTTTGTTTACCGGAGATTGACTAGGCGTCGCATTATCAGTTTGGGGTTGGACCTGCTGATTAATGTATGGTATCGGTTTGGGGTTGGACCAGCCGTTTACCTATTGCGTCAGTTTGGGGATGGACCAGCTGGCGATATTCCGGAATAAGAGTCGAGTCTAGAGTGAGATGGTCGAGTCACGTTTGGTGAATGTTATACTTTGTTGTTTACTTATTTCCTTATGCCTGGATTATCTTGAATTGCTGAGAAGTTGACCTTTTCCCGTGGTACCTTCAATCCATGATGGTTACCCAGGCGATGTCGAGGGTGCAGGGAACTCGACAGTAGATGATGGCGAGGAGGAGCTCGACGAGGATCAGGGCGACGACCTCTATTTGTCGTGATTGGCTTTGTTTATGTTATGTTTGTTGGGGTAGCTGTAATATGACTTTTGTGTACAGTGGCTGTGACCAGTTTGGGACGGGTGATGTTTTGTCATTTTAAGCACAGGGTAGACTGGTGGTTTTACTTTTGGAGCAGCCCCCTGCATGGGTGTCTGCCGGAAGTACCCCCAGGGTATGATTGCTCTTTTGAAGTCGTCATATCTTAGGTGTATTTTCTTTGTACATTATTACTGTCTTTTTGTATGCACTTTTTATATCTTGTATATATAAGTATGTACTTGATACCTGTGTGCTGTTATTTAGGACTTAAGTCTTGTGTCTTAGTTGCACCATGTTTCGAAAAGCTGTAATTACTCTGATGTGCACGAGCGGGTCTTATAAAAAAATATAAATATATAGACCGTACTTTTCTAAAGGGCACAAGAGTATCATTTTAAAACACATCGCATACAGGGTATCTTGAGCTCGGTAACTCGAGCTCGGTAACTCGAGCTCGGTATGTTGAGCTCGGTAGCGGTCCGGAAACGGGTCGTTACAATAAACATCATAAAGAATAAATAAATCCTAAGCTAAGCAGCAAATAGTCCACTCCTCAACATCCACGCCCACATTGTCAACAGCAATCTCACCATCTACCTGTACACGAGGTGTACAAGTAGCCACAAAACACAAAGGGGTGAGGAATCATACTCGATGACATGCTTCGTTAACAAACAATCAAACATCACAATAACAAACAAAGTCTTGTTGGTCGACGCCAATTGGTCGGCAATCCTACATTGGCAACTAACTAATGCGAACTTAACAACTACTCCATCGAAGTCTTCAAGATCCTTTTCCTCTCAAGGTGAGCCAACGAGAGTGCTCACAACATCCAGAGATACAGACTGAGTCTAGTCAGGGTGATGTAGTGTATGAATGGGACACCACAGCAATGTGTCACCTTTACGTAAGACCCCCTACTGGAAACTACCCGTAAGGCCGAGCAGAGCTCCTTATGGTCGTCTCCAAACTGTTCCCTATTAAATCGTTTGCTCACCACCCAAGCGACACCACATCCTCAATGCGCGACAACCAGCCTAAGTTTCCATCAGCATGCGTAACTCAAATCTAGAGTCACTATCCAAACACGTTCTTGTGATCCACGGTACTAGGGTCCACTGTGTCAACAAACTCGTCGACGAGTTTCCCAAAAAGAAAATACTCAACAAATTCGTCGAGTATACAATCGAAGTCGTCATCATACATTGGTCACAAACCCGTGACCAATAACCAGCAATGAAGGTAAAAGTCCTTACCCTCTCAACATAATCCACACATTGGTCGCAATCCGTGACCAATAATCAAATAGTGAGGATAATAAGTCATTATCCTATAAAAACAAATCATACATCAAGCATATAGCAAGCCTAGGTGGCTACTACTCTTAACCAACCCTTATAAGTCATTTAAATTCATTATTAAATAATTATCAGGGGTATGAATCGATTCATAGCCCTTGTGAATCACTTTGAGGTCAAAAACCTATTCTGTGAATCTAAGCGTGCAGTCATGATTTGTGACTTCAATTCATCAGTTCTGTAAATAGCAGGTGTGAATCGATTCATGCAGGTGTGAATCGATTCACAGGACCTGCAGAAGTGCAGTAAAGTTGTTTTCTGCACTTTCGCGAGTTGGAGACCTCTCTTAAGTGGTCCCACATCCAGTCCAACATTTGGGGCAACTACTAAATTGTCCCTAATGTCTCTAATCACGGATTTTACATCCAAATCTTAATTAAATTATTATTCTTTAGTTCTTATCATGAAATCTATAATGTCTTTATCTTTCTTTTGTTTCATAAATCCATAACTCATTCATTTAAACCAATTTTAATCATCACCATTTACAACCCCGAATTACCACCCCTATTCCATCCAAGATTACTCATCTAATTCATTAGTTCTATTTATTCTTCTTACAAAATTTTACACACATAATCCCCTCTTAAATTAACTCTAATTCAAATAATGGATACTAATCACATCCCAATTTAGTACTAACATCTCCAAACTAAATTAAAGCATGGAATCACATAATCATGCTCTAAAACAGTAACTACTATTTATGAATCATGCTAACATATATTTCGAATAATATCAACTCTTCATAGATCATGCTTCAAATCATCAATTCATATTAAACACCATCAAAGCAACACTAATCAAGCATCGAGTTACTTAGTTATATTAAATAACAAAACTTAGGGCTCCTTGCTCATACAGGGGCCTTATAATCAATCAAAATAGAAACTAATTCAAGCAAAATCATTGCTCTTGCAGTGAGTAACAACAATTAACTTGCCCTACAAGGCATAGGGATCATGGGACATCCCTAACATGCTATTTGAAACCTTAGGCCTCTTTTCATAGGATCATTCAGCCTCCATACTTAAGAGTGATTCGCAGTCACTAACAAGGCCTATAGAGCTTCGAACTCGATTCCTTTCATAGTTCCTATCATAACAAAGATCAAAGAATTCAAATCTAAAGTTAGAATTTGAATTTAAAGAGAATTTAAAAGTAAGGATTTGAAAGGGTTGGAGGTACCAACGAATTTCCCTTTCTTAGAGTAAGAAGGAATGAGAAGAAGAAGAGGAGGCTAATTCTCTAGTTGTAGCCTTGAAGACGGTGTCCAATTTGGTGGAGAAACAAGAGAGAATGACTTAAAACGGTGACAACGGCAACAGAAGAGATCTAGGAGTTCTAGGGCTTATTATAGCTCTTAAGTAGGGTTTAAAAATAAGGTTTAAAGTCCTTTTAGGTTTAGAATTAGGTCTAGGTCATGATCAGTAAGCCTTATCATGTATAAAAGCGAAACCAGCTGAAGCGGAGCGAACCCCTAATTTAAAAAATGTTGTCAACTGCTGTGAATTGATTCATCCGCAAGTGTGAAACGATTCACAGACTCAAAATTGCCTTAAAAGTGAAATTTCCCAATTCTAAAGCTATATAGTCACTTCTAAGGGTCTCCCTTCTTAATTAAACTTTAAAGTACTTATGAAAACACACAATTAATACAAAATAATCCTATATCCTTCAATACTTAAAGACCATAGAAATTCGGGGTATTACAATTCCACCTCCTTATAAAAACTTTGTCCTCAAAATTTCTACTAACCTGGGGTAAATAGTTGCGGATACAACTCCCTCATCTTGCTTTTCAGCTCCCACATAGGGCATTCTTCTGTTGCTCCGCTCCAAATGACTTTCACTATTAGAATCTCCTTTCCTCGTAGCTACTTCACCTTTCAGTCTTCAATAAGCTTTGATAGCACTTTAAAGTCCTTCAACGGTACTGTATCGGGTTCTATCACATGCCTAAGGTCATGAATGTACTTCCGAAGTTGATACACGTGGAATACATTGTGAAGGTTTTCCAGAAATGACGGCAATGCAACTTGATACGTCACTTCGCCGATCCTCTTTAGAATCTGGTAAGGACCAATGAATCTAGGTGTCAGCTTCCTAGCCTTCATCACTCTGCCAACTCCTTTAGTAGGCGTTTGTCTCAAATTAGAGTTATTTATGCATGAATTACTATCAATATTCTATTTATATATCTTTGAAAGTTACTCGGAAAAACCAAACAGGATTTAGAAGTGCCTATCCGTTTTTTTCAAAGTTGCTATCCTAACAACTTGTTTTAGTTAAATAAAATTTTAAAAATTATTCCTGATAATCAGACAGGAAGATCCAAAATGGTTATCCTTAATAACTCAATTTTAATTTTAAAATATAAGTGTTAGTAATGACAAAACAGGAAGTAGATCCAAAGTATTTCACTATTTACAATTTTAGAAAAAATATTTTACTTTGATTAAAAATATTTAACTTTGATTTTAAAAATATCTCAGCTTTTTATTTACATAATCCATTATTTAAAATGGTATTTGATTTTCTATTTACTTAAAAGAAAATAATCTTGGTTGAAATAAAAAAACGATTTTGTTTTCTATGATTTTTACTATAAAATGGAATCAACGCATGACTTATTATTTTTAAAATTCAAAACAATTTTCATTTTTTTGTTGAACTAAACTATAAAAATATAAAATGTAAATATGCTCATGAAAAAGATAATCACACACTAGTTTCCCAAAAAAAGATAATCACATACCAGATGGACATAACCACAAATGCGATATTACACGTAAATTGCAAAACGATAAAACTTTATATTTTTACGAACAAAAGATATTGCAAATCATGTTACAGTACCCATATTTGAATATAAACATGAAAAATGAATTTCCCTATTAATAACCATCGCAATCCATTACTCATCATGTAGAGACTTGCGCCACTTAATCGAACATTTATTCACTCAAGGACAAAGCTTTGTCTCTTCATCACTTGTGAACAAAAAAAACAGCAAAATGATGTGTATTATATGTCACACAAAAATATACACTATCGCAGTATAACTATCAACTAATTTGAATATCCAAAATAAAGAAAATAAAATAAAGAATAAATAGAATAAAAAATAAAAAAGGTAAATGATAACTTATGGAACAATACATCACAGACTACACAAATACAATAAGAAATATTAATTATAATATTTCATCTCTTCTGGTTTTGGAGAGTTTATCCCTAAGACCGAGATAGAACAATACCAAAAAGAAAACAAACCTTAAATTTGGGTGGTTTGTCATGCCCATGTCTTGGTATTGTATTTGGGTCAAGCCTCATGTTTCTTCACCATTCTTTTTCATCTTAAGCAAGAAAACAAAGTGATTTGTTGCAAACTCACCATAAATGGGCTCTGTGTATTTCTTTCTCTATTTACATGTTTCAATGTGGGGAAATTAGCAGGAGAGGTCAGTATTCTAGTTGGCAAGTGATGGAAGAGATGATCATGGGTGGGTTCGATGGAAGTTTGCCACTGGTGAGAAGGTGGTTTGAGGGAGATAGCCTAACAGTTTTTTTGTGTGCTGATTCCCCTTTTAGTTTAGATCTTCATGTTTCCCTTTTTACTTAAAATCTCTTTTTTTTTTTAATTTGCATACTCTCCTTTCTTCAACTTCTTTGAAATTGATGATAGTATTTTGCTCCTTCTCTTATGCATTATCTTCCTTTTATAACTGAATATTCCAATGCCTTTTTCTTTTCCCATTTCATCAGTTACATTTTGTTTATGAGAGTAATGGATTATAATAATTTACTTTATATATGGTCAAAATAATTAAATAGAGAAAACCATTATAGAAGATGAAACAAATTCAACTATCAATATATTTTTATTTTACCATTTATTATGTATCTATATTTTTCTGTAGAAATTGGTGTAACTAATATCTTCAGCCAACACTTGGACTTCAGTAGGGTTTAAATATTTTTTTGACTTATGAATTTGAAATAAAAAAATAAAAAGTAAAAATGTTTAAAAATGTTTTTTGATATAGCATATAATATAAACATACATTTTGTAAAAAAAAATAAAATTTTTTTGATGCAATAAAAAAATTTAAAAAAGCATTAAGTTTATATAATAATATAAATAAATTAGCTTTATCATATAAATGTGTTTTTACACAATCATTTATAGTATTTTTTTCACTTTAAAACCATTAATTCATAAATTAATTGAAACACTTATTACATAAATTAGTTAAAATAATTTAATGCAATAAAAACCAACTGAAGGTATTAATTAAAAATAAGCCTATTTATTTTATTCTAAAATTGTTAATTAAATTGTAAGATTACCAATTAACCCATAAATGGACAAAGAAAATTATCAATATTACCCCTAGACAATATTCTTATATATATATATATATATATATATATAAGCATATTTGACCTGTGCAATGCACAATGTGAAATTTGGGGTTGTCAATCCACATTTGGTGCACGAAATAGTTAAAAATATTTTCAAGAAAAAGTGGAAAAATACATGTGTGTGTCAAAAGACAGAAATATATTTTGATAGTTAAACCTATTCTTTGGAAAAATCAAACTATATTAGATAATAAGAATAAGAATTAAAATTAAAAAATTCTATAAACAATATATCTATAATATGATGATGTGTACTCCGCATGGTACATATTAAAATTAAAATAAATAAAAAATGTATGCAAACAAATACACATTAATGCTTAATTTTTACTTACATGTTCATCAATAGTATTTTTTGGTACTCTAGCCACTGTTTATTAGTTGGGAAGTTGTAAAAAAATTTAAAATCCAAATCCAAATTCAAAAATATAGAAAAAAAAGTAAAAAATTATTCAAAATAATTGATGTACTGAATTAATTTATAGCTATTAATCTGTAGCTATTAATTTATAAAATAATCATAATTTATTCTTTTCTAATTAATAAAATCAAAAGATCAAATTTTAAATAGTTTTGTATCTTATAATTTGATGTACTGAATTTATATTTGATAATTGATGTACTGAATTTACATTTTGTCGTTTAAAATTAATATTAATCTATCATTATTTGTTTTTTTTAATTCTCATTTCATAACTATTTAATTCAAATATGAGTATTTTCTTAAAATTATAGATGTTTAAATTTATGATTTAATTTGTTTAAAAATTTCTTATCCAATGATGTATCTTACGAAAAAATATTCTTAATTCAATAGTTGCTTGACTTTTAATCTTTTTTCAACAAACTAATTATTTATTTATTAATAAATATAATTTTTATACGTTTATCTTTAAAAATATTATTATGTGGTATAACTCAAAGAAATAAGTCAACTAATCACCAAAACCATGTATTTCCAATATACTTCCGTTTATATGTAACAGAAAAAAATAATTTTCAAAAAATGCTTTCTAACTTATATCTTACAAATATAATTACTTCTAAGAAATGATCAAACAATATATCTATCATATTTATATTTCAACAAAATAATTTTATACCAATATTTATTATCAATTAGTGACACGCCTCAAAAATACAATTTTTTACATAAAAAACCCACTTCCATTCGACAAAATATCTTTTTAAATTCCTTTAACTTATATTAGTATCTTCAACCACATCTCAAAAAAAGAACAAAAACTCGTGCATCGCACGGGTCACGTTCTAGTATATGTATATATATATATATTAGTGTTTTGGTATTTGGTGTTGGCATTTTAGCCATTTGCCAAATTTGGTGTTTTGGTATTCCGATGTTGTATTTTGGTGGCCAAATTGTGTGTTTTTCTATTCTGCTGGTTTTATGCAGGGACAAACAGAACAAACAACATGTATATTTAGAAAAAGATATATTTTTTACATTGGTTAAGACAAAAAGTCGATATTATGAAAAGTATGGTCAAAACCGATGTAACATAGTGACATTTTAAACTGGTTTTCACTATAACCAATGTTAAAAGTAACTTTATACATCAGATTTGCCTAGTTTGATGATCACTTTTTCCATAAGGTCTGTCATAACTTATGCTAAAAGTAATTTTTGCATCGGTTCAATATCCGATATAAAAATTGTCCACATTCTATAAAAATTGATTCTAAGTCGCCCAATTGATGTAAAAAGTCAAAACTGCACTCGTAACATTTATCATATTGTATCCAATGTCACCAAAATTAAAAAACCATGTTTATTTTTAATTTTTTGTTGTTTATTCGTTAAAGTTAGAAAAAAGAGAAAATTACAAATAGCCGGTGTGCTAGTTTTCAAAATGGTGAAGAAGAGATGCATTTAGAATAAGAAAGACTCCAGGTGAGAGAGAAAAATAATAAAACAGTAAATTGTTCAAACTTTTCTGATTTTCTTTCTTATTCATTGAGATGTTTATAGGCTTATTTTCTAATTTCATGGATCCATTGACAAGTGTCTAGTGTTCCTTACATGTAGGTAATTGATGGAATTGCAGAAAATACAAAATGGAATATTCATAAGGACTTTCTAACAGAATTGGTGATGTGTTGCTGGTGTGATATAGCTGAGCCATCCTGGCAGTTACGGTGATATTTTACTGAATAAGTGAAGAGAAGAGTTACCGATAATTATCCATCCACTTCGACACTTTCTTGATATGATTGGATCTCTCCTTGGGTTGGTGTGACTTAAGGTTTTTACTTTCCACCCCTGATTTGCTATGAAACCCCCACCCCAGAGTATTTTTTTGCCAGTTTTACCCCTATCCAGAAGCGCCCTTCTGAACGAGGTTTAACCGAATGCACGCATTTGGACGAGTTTAAAATAGAATTCAAAAGAACAAAACCCCTCCCCTTCTTCTTCATTTTCTCCCCCACAGAACCTTCCACACACACCAAAAATCCCAACTTTATCAACCCCAAAAGTATATTCTTGACCTACTTTTGTGTTTTTTTTAAATTTTGTTTAGGGTTTAGGGTCATAGGTTGATTAGCTTTGAATGCTATGATAGTCTGGATGCACGCTTCTGGAGCACAGTAAAACTATGCCGCCTACTGCCTCTAACCGCAGAAGCAGCAGCACAAGCACGAGCAGAGGCACAAGCACAGGCTCTGTAACATCCTCAATTTTCTAACCTTGCTTAACGTGTGATTAAGTGTACTTGTGTACCCTAGGTGGGTTGTTGTGTGTGTTTGACTGTGTGTGACACCCTCTACCCCGTCATGGCATTTTAGCAATGTAAGAAGGAAAGAACAAGAAATAAAATTTTGATCCAAGTAAAAGCTTTTCATTTCAAATAAGGTAGGGCTGTCACCCTCAACTTGCGGAAATCAAACATAATACAAGAGGGAAAACATCAAAAGGAGATAAACCCAAGGTTCCCCGATGTCACATTAATTCAGAGCTTCTCCCTAATTAATACAACAAAAAAAATACAATAACTTGTTCAAAACAAAAATAAGTCTTCTATCTATTCCAACGAGCCATCACGATAACCCATCGGCATTAACACCCTCAACACCTGCAGTCTCATCATCTATACATACCCAATGGGATATGCATAGCCACAAAAGGGGTTAGTCATCATAACCTCAAATAGTACATACAGTGAAGGAAATCAATGAACAATGCGCAATATAACAACAATTCCAATGACCACATCTAATCACCAGTACTACAACATCAACCACGACATAAAGATGTTACCACAACAATTAAATATCACATGCCACAGCATCAACCACAACATTAAAGTACACCACCAAAAACTAAACAACCAGGCATGTTATCATGTAAAATGATATATTTCTAGAACCATAACTATATGCATGTGGATCCATTTATAACGAGGCCGGGATACCTTACCCGTTTCGGAATACCATGTCTGTAATGCCCCAATAACGACAGGACCGGGATACCACGCCCGTCACGGGATACCTTGCCCGATTCGCCCCATTAACAGTAGGACCGGGAAACCTCGCCCGTCACGGGATACCTTGCCCGATACGCCCTACTAACAACAACAACAACAATGCCGACACCATGATGCATGAACATAACCAAATGTGGTGTCTAACAACAACAACTTCTATCGCAATATCCTCGATAGAACAACAACAACAACTTCAAGATACGGGTCAATACATCAACGAGTGCCTTCAATCAACAAGAGAATAAATCAACACCCTTAGCCAATTTAGTTTAAGCACATAACACTTAAATAAATCATCAATTTAAACGATTAGTCAATTCGGCAAGAACGGGAATTAGGCGTCTTAGACAATTCTTAGGCATTCTACATAGGTCTTACAACACTGTATAAAGAACAGGAATCTAGGGAAAAGCGACAACACAACTCACACATAGGTCGCCATCAAGGCGCGCTGGCTGGCAGAGTGGGCGCTGGCGCCACCTGCTGTCTTACAAATAGTAAAATGGTAGTCCCCACTGCTTAGGGACCAAACGCCGCACCATTATGTCCCATAATACGTAATTAAGCATAATCTAGAGTCCTTTGATCCATACTTAGTCCCTACAAATTTATAAAATTCGAAGGTGGTTCTTTAACTATTTAAGTTCCACACCTAATAATTTTCGAGAAAATTCTGCATAATCTACTTAGCCATTACTATTAGTACTCAAACGTCATCTTGACACCACGAAAATTCATTATCAAAACATAACCAACTCATGTATCAATTATTCTAGATGATTAATCCTAACTTAGTCGATTTTAACTCCATTTTTAGCCTCATAAGAATTCTGTTTTTAAAGTATAACATTACCTTCTAATTCCCTACAACAACAACTAGTTGAGTTAGGCAATTCATTAACTTGCACATGATATCAGTGTCAATACCAAGGCACAACAACACAAATCATATAGTATATCTTCAAAGTTTGTAGGATTCATGCCATAGCAATTTGCAACAACAACCAAAAACTCATAAATCCATGAACATCAAAGAGGTCATCAGAGTAACAATCATATAAACAGTCAAGGCTCAATCACCACACCAAAACCATCTATCAAATGAATTTATCACATTACATTGCGGTAGGTATCACAAATCGAAGATTATTATCCAAGGGTTCAAGTATTTTCCTATCACGGTGGTGATAGTACTCATTTACTGTTACCGCGCGAGGCGTAGGGGTCTTGGGACACCCCTATTGCTCACTCAAGTTCCATACACTCACTAGATGAGAAACACCTACCCCTTACCTTAAGAGAATTTCGTGCTCCTAGAGTAGGTTGAGAGAACTCCAAGATTCTTCCTTAGCGACTTTCTTAATCAAAAACACAAGAGCAAAGGATATAAGAATGATAAACCAGAATTTTGGAACCCTAACGATGATTAAGAACTTATCCTCGGTCAAGAAGGCTTACCTTAAACTAATCTCCTCAATGGACATAAGAGAAATAGCGGTGATACTAGTCTTCAATTCGAGTTTCTATGCACAAGCTCTATCCAAGAACACCCTAGAGCAGAAAAAGCAAAGAGAAGAAGAAGAAAGTGGTTTTTCTGGTGAGACACTTTGTGGGCAGTTTAGAGAACGTGGTTAGAGTAAAAACTGAGGCTTAGTTGGTGGTTCATAACCCTAACATGTAATCTTAGTGAATTGGGTCGAGTTTGGGTCCAATGGGTCAGATTCCACGTGCCAAAACGCGTCAAAACATAAAAAAATCGTGTGACAGCATGGTGCCAGTAGGCGCCTGGCGCCTGGAATGGGCGCCTGGCGCAGGCTCTAGGTGATCCCGGGCGCCTGCGCTTGAGTCTGGGCGCTCTGCGCCACTGTTTCACTGTTTTAGCCGTATCTGGAGCTACAAATGTCTGATTGAGGCGTTCTTGGTGTCATTGGAAAGCTAAGAGAATTTCCTAAAATTTGCTCTCTAATAGGCTTACCCAAATTCGGACTCTAACAGGATCAAACATGCAGTTGAAATATACTATAATATTCCTAGGTGTTACGCTTGCGTTGTATTGACTCCAAAGAGCATATCTAGAGTTGTAGGTATCGAAATCGAGTCGAACTAAGGCCAACTAAAAGATAAAAGATAACGCTACAACTTTATTGAAGGGACTTAAATCCAATTGAGTTGTTAAGAGGTTCGAAAATGGGGAATACGGTGACTGAAATAACTAAACATAGGAATAAAGGTACATCTAGATACTCAATCAATTTGAAGGAATGGTAAAACATATGAAACCCATCCCAAGCAACTATAAGCATGTTCTAATACCCTAAGACATATCCTAATCTTGAAGGATGAAAAAAAATCTGGGCTGTTACAATTCTACCCCCTTAAAAGAATTTCGTCCTCGAAATTCTGACAAATGTTAAGAACCTAATCTCCTATCCTAGCTTCTTCAAGGTTATTAAGGCAACTTCCCTATTAGTCCTTCCGAACGTCTCTAGGGTTATCATGGTAAGGTAACTAACCCCTACTTGTAAGTATATCCATCTAACTATGATAGTCTACACCACTAATCTTATTTATCCATGTCAATCACCTTTGCTTCGGTCACTGGCGATAAGTTATTGGGTGGCCATCCCTCCTACTTGTCTAGCCGAGTAACCAGAGCAACAACAATCAGACATGCCATTTACTAGCACTTCTATAAGGATCTATGATAGGGGCTTGAGCGTAAAAATGTTGGTACCTCACAGTTACCCTCAAGCTCTATTAAAGTTCCTCCCTATTTGTTATTACCGCTGCGCTACTCTGATAATCTACCTTGTATCTAACAGTACTACCCATATCAACCACCCACTATCTACTATCATAGTACATCCCCGAAGCTAACTCTCGTGGCCTGTCGCCTAATCTAAAATGGGGGATCTAACGCATCTAACGTAACAATCTAGTTCATACTCAGTGTTAATAGTCAACTATGGTTTACCCCACACTTCTACCTATCACAACCCAAGAACAAACGTTCAAAGCAAATGGGGCAAGAAACAATTGGGCAACTGGAAATCCTCTCAATGCGAAATATACCTTGAATGAGGCTCTCTAACTCAGCTGTTTCTACTCCTGCGAGGGTGACGACTCGGCCAGTGGACTTTATCTTGTTAGCTTAGGGCATCTGAAGCGTACTCCCACTAGCTGGTTCAGGCTTAACTCCCTTACAGTCTCTGCAAATATGGCCCGGCTTATGGCACTTGCAACCTATGACTTTAGTTTCCTGGCACTCACTAATGTAGTGACCCTTGCTACCCTTCAGACTAGAAAACACTTCTCCAAAGAAAATCTCCCATTGAACAGCTTCCAGCTGATAGCAACTTTAGCTTTTCCAAGCGTTAGCAAGTGTCATCCCACCAATGTTCAGCTTCGTCGGTCAATTTGAATGTAGCGAATGCCACCTTCGGAGCATCCGTGCAAGTCATCCCTCAGAACAATTTTCTCCATCCCACAAATCCAATGTGGTGCTCATCCCGGGTCGAACGTCCCTTCACATCAATCAAGCTTCCAACAACGTCGAGGACAACATGGTTACTCTCGTTCTTCATCCCTTCTCACTTAGGCAGTCAAGAAATGAATCAGTCACTAAGTAAAGTCCTAAAATCTCATACCATCATCTATTCTAACATAGATAATCATACAAGAGTACACAGAGATTACATGATAGACACATACCACGGCCTGAAGAACAAGCCGAGCTCTGATACCACTAAATGTGACATCCTTTACCCCGTCATGGCATTTTAGCAATGTAAGAAGGAAAGAACAAGAAATAAAATTTTGATCCAAGTAAAAGCTTTTCATTTCAAATAAGGTAGGCCTGTCACTCTCAACTTGCGGAAATCAAACATAATACAAGAGGGAAAACATCAAAAGGAGATAAACCCAAGGTTCCCCGATGTCACATTAATTTAGAGCTTCTCCCTAATTAATACAACAAAAAAAAATACAATAACTTGTTCAAAACAAAAATAAGTCTTCTATCTATTCCAACGAGCCATCACGATAACCCATCGGCATTAACACCCTCAACACCTGCAGTCTCATCATCTATACATACCCAATGGGATATGCATAGCCACAAAAGGGGTTAGTCATCATAACCTCAAATAGTACATACAATGAAGGAAATCAATGAACAATGCGCAATATAACAACAATTCCAATGACCACATCTAATCACCAGTACTACAACATCAACCACGACATAAAGATGTTACCACAACAATTAAATATCACATGCCACAGCATCAACCACAACATTAAAGTACACCACCAAAAACTAAACAACCAGGCATGTTATCATGTAAAATGATATATTTCTAGGACCATAACTATATGCATGTGGATCCATTTATAACGAGTTCGGGATACCTTGCCCGTTTCGGAATACCATGTCCGTAATGCCCCAATAACGACATGACCGGGATACCACGTCCGTCACGGGATACCTTGCCCGATTCGCCCCATTAACAGTAGGACCGGGAAACCTCGCCTGTCACGGGATACCTTGCCCGATACGCCCTACTAACAACAACAACAACAATGCCGACACCATGATGCATGAACATAACCAAATGCGGTGTCTAACAACAACAACTTCTATCGCAATATCCTCGATAGGACAACAACAACAACTTCAAGACACGAGTCAATACATCAACGAGTGCCTTCAATCAACAAGAGAATAAATCAACACCCTTAGCCAATTTAGTTTAAGCACATAACACTTAAATAAATCATCAATTTAAACGATTAGTCAATTCGGCAAGAACGGGAATTAGGCGTCTTAGACAATTCTTAGGCATTCTACATAGGTCTTACAACACTGTATAAAGAACAGGAATCTAGGGAAAAGCGACAACACAACTCACACACAGGCTGCCACTGGGCGCCTGGCGCTGGCAGAGTGGGCGCCCGACGCCCTGCCACTGTCTTACAAATAGTAAAATGGTAGTCCCCACTCGTTCGGGGACCAAACACCGCACCATTATGTCCCATAATACATAATTAAGCATAATCTAGAGTCCTTTGATCCATACTTAGTCCCTACAAATTTATAAAATTCGAAAGGTGGTTCTTTAACTATTTAAGTTCAACACCTAATAATTTTCGACAGAAAATTCTGCATAATCTACTTAGCCATTACTATTAGTACTCAAACGTCATCTTGACACCACGAAATTCATTATCAAAACATAACCAACTCATGTATCAATTATTCTAGATGATTAATCCTAACTTAGTCGATTTTAACTCCATTTTTAGCCTCATAAGAATTCTGTTTTTAAAGTATAACATTACCTTCTAATTCCCTACAACAACAACTAGTTGAGTTAGGCAATTCATTAACTTGCACATGATATCAGTGTCAATACCAAGGCACAACAACACAAATCATATAGTATATCTTCAAAGTTTGTAGGATTCATGCCATAGCAATTTGCAACAACAACCAAAAACTCATAAATCCATGAACATCAAAGAGGTCATCAAGAGTAACAATCATATAAACAGTCAAGGCTCAATCACCACACCAAAACCATCTATCAAATGAATTTATCACATTACATTGCAGTAGGTATCACAAATCGAAGATTATTATCCAAGGGTTCAAGTATTTTCCTATCACGGTGGTGATAGTACTCATTTACTGTTACCGCGCGAGGCGTAGGGGTCTTGGGACACCCCTATTGCTCACTCAAGTTCCATACACTCACTAGATGAGAAACAACTACCCCTTACCTTAAGAGAATTTTGTGCTCCTAGAGTAGGTTGAGAGTACTCCAAGATTCTTCCTTAGCGACTTTCTTAATAAAAAACACAAGAGCAAATGATATAAGAATGATAAACCAGAATTTTGGAACCCTAATGATGATTAAGAACTTATCCTCGGTCAAGAAGGCTTACCTTAAACTAATCTCCTCAATGGACATAAGAGAATGACAGTGATACTAGTCTTCAATTCGAGTTTCTATGCACAAGCTCTATCCAAGAACACCCTAGAGCAGAAAAAGCAAAGAGAAGAAGAAGAAAGTGGTTTTTCTGGTGAGACACTTTATGGGAAGTTTAGAGAACGTGGTTAGAGTAAAAACTGAGGCTTAGTTGGTGGTTTATAACCCTAACATGTAATCTTAGTGAATTGGGTCGAGTTTGGGTCCAATGGGTCAGATTCCACGTGCCAAAACGTGTCAAAACATAAAAATCGTGGTGACAAAGATGGTGCCGATGGCGCTGGCGCCTGGAATGGGCGCCTGGCGCAGGCTCTCGGTGATCCCGGGCGCCTGCGCTTGAGTCTGGGCGCTCTGCGCCACTATTTCACTTTTTTGGCCGTATCTGGAGCTACAGATGTCTGATTGAGGCGTTCTTGGTGTCGTTGGAAAGCTAAGAGAATTTCCTACAATTTTCTCTCTAATAGGCTTACCCAAATTCGGAATCTAACAGGATCAAACATGCAGTTGAAATATACTATAATATTCCTAGGTGTTACGCTTGCGTTGTATTGACTCCAGAGAGCATATCTAGAGTTGTAGGTATCGAAATCGAGTCGAACTAAGGCCAACTAAAACATAAAAGATAACGCTACAACTTTATTGAAGGGACTTAAATCCAATTGAGTTGTTAAGAGGTTCGAAAATGGGGAATACGGTGACTGAAATAACTAAACATAGGAATAAAGGTACATCTAGATACTCAATCGGCTAAAGGAATGGTAAAACATATGAAACCCATCCCAAGCAGCTATATGCATGGTCTAATACCCTAAGACATATCCTAATCTTGAAGGATGAAAAAAAATCTGGGCTGTTACACTGTGTACTTGATTTTTCGGTTGTGTATTCGTTTTCTATGTAATCATGTGCTTGCAAGCGAGTAAGTGTTGAGGTTAGGTAGGTTGTAGGAGGTTGGAGTAGTGTTTAATAGGGTTTTGATATGTGTCATAGAAGCTACGTAAAGTTTGAGAACGATCGGAGTCGGGATTATGGTTTTGTGTGCTCGTATCCTTAAGCAAGTGTGAGTGTTCAATCGAGTAAATGAGACTTTGAATCTTAGGTCTTTGGTCCATTAGATGCCCTTTTATGTTTAGAATCATGTTTAAGTGTTAGGGTATCGAGTTCTGGATCGTACGGACGTCGAAATCGAAGAAATCGCGTGAGAACGGATAAGACTATGCAAAAGCATGTGAAGCCCGCTTGGAACGCGCGTGGCGCATGCATGGTAGGCCTGAGTGGCACCCTTAAGTGTGTTGGACCATGTTACACCAGCATTTCCTGATCCTTTTGTGCCATGTGGAGCATTGTGATTGGGACGTTTGATGATATGGACACGTGGCGAACATGCAAGGGGAGACTTCAACGTGAAGAAAGCCATGCGGACGAGCATGGGACGCGTGCGAGGTGCGCAGGCTGCAGTAGGCGCGCGCGACGTCGGCCCTGCAACCCCATTTTTCCTATATAAACCCATTTTCACCCTTTAATCAGGTTTTTACCTGTCCTCTTCATTTTCACGACCTGAACTGATGTAACAACCAGAAAACCTCCATTTTTTAATACTCAAGCTTTGGAGATCCTATCCAAGTGATCTCAAACACCGATTCATCAATCCGACGGTACCGACTTGTCTATTTCCGTTCGGGATTTCTAGGGCCCTCTGGTGTTGGTTACTGATTTCAGTTTGCAATTTTAGGTTCTCCAATAATGTTTTAGTTTCTGGCCCTAATTAGACTGTGCTTTGGACCCGATTTGACCGAACGGGTACCAAATGAAATAGGGTTTTGTCGAAACTCTTGGAGGAGGTTCCTTGGGCAACGAGACAAAGGCAAGAACCTCTGTTCTCCATGTGTTGGCCACTGATTTTTGTGACTCCTTAGTGCTTTGATTGTCCCTAATTAACTGTTCTTCGTATTTTAGGGTTTTGGTGCTAGTACGGGTACCGATCGTCTTTGAAACTTCGTCTGGAGTTGCGTTTAGGTAAGTTGAACACCCTGGACCCCTTTGGTCAGTATCTGGCCATGAACTTCTTAATGTTTTAATAATTCCATAGTTTGCCCTAATTCAAATCCGATTGCGTTTTTGTGTTTCTGGTAAATTATGGGTCGTTCTGGCGTGTTTGGTGGAATTTTTGGGTAACCCCTGGCCTGTCGATTGATGTTTGCCGAACCTAAACTTCAGTGTTAAGGGGTTTGTTTTATTGTTCGTGAGTTCGTGGGTGTAGTGGTACGTGTAGTAATCCCAGTTACTCCGAATTCCAGGCGGGAGAAAGAATGCACTTTCATTGGGTTTTGTTTAGTAGAAATGATTGTTTGGCATGTGTAGGGTGACTTAAGCCCTACTAGGGGTTGATGTCAGTAACACCTAAGGATAGGGGTTACCGTCTACGTCATCTAAGGATATGTGTCGTAGACCCATCAATCAACATAGGTTTTATTTATTATTAAATATGATTGCCTGATAATATGCTTAATTGGTAAGTGTGTTGTATATATTATATGTGGATAGTAACATGCTAAGGGTAACATGTGTTAAATACATTACGTGTGGATTTGTGTTATATATTGCCTTAGCATGCTAAAATGATTAAGTGTAATTCTTGATATGACCTAATATGGTGAAAGGGATATTTTAGGGAATGTGTGTATAACATGTTGTGAGGCATATGATGATGAGGTGTTGGATGCATGAGCCTGATACACTAGTGACCACTCCTGTAACACGCGTATTTTTACGATACGTTAGTTAACGTTATTTAGTGTATTTCTGTCGTAATTACGCTATAATAAAGCAATTTCTTGTTCTCTAAGAAAGTGTATGAATTAAATCAAGATCAAAATTAATTTGAGAGTTAATATTTTATATTAATCCACGGTTTGAAAATCGTCGAAAAATTCTAACGAAGTTTCGACGCGTTTCGAATCGCCGGGCGGTTTCACCGCAGATAAAATTATAAATGAACTCCGATTTCGATGAAAATCGAATCGTAACTTATTGAGACCATTTTTGAATATTTGACATGATTTTTATTATTTATAATTAAATATTTTCACGCGATGAATTAATTTCTCGTTAAATTGATTTTCGCGAGTTTATCGGTAACGCGGTATTTCGTCGCCGTGTTTTAAACAACCCCTAGACTCTAGAATTAGTGGGTAACCATGAGAGATGTGAGATTAGGTGGGTAAGACTAGATGATATGGTTAGGTGATAGGTGTCATATTATGTGTGATTTATTTCAAAAAAAAAAATTAAATTACTTTTACCTAGTGTAAATTATTATTATTATTAATGAGTCATGTCTTTTTAAGTGAATAAGGTGAACAACCCCCCCCCCCCCCATTTTCAGCCTCAAAGCCAAAACCCCCTCCCCCACTTTCTCCTCTCATCTTCTTCATCTCCTTCTTGAGAAAGCAAGCTTCTATGGTGATGCACCTTCCTCATCTTGAGTTCTAAGCTTCCAACATTCATCAAACTTGTTCAAGAGCTTCATCTACATCTAGTTCTTCATTCTCATCATCATCCAAGTAAGAAAAACAGAAAATTTTCCTCCTTGTTGCTGCTGAAAATCGTGATGTTCACCCCCCATTTTCTACTTTGATTTTGCTTCCAAATCTTGCCATATTGCTAGGTTATGTTCTCTACTATATTACCTATGTTTCTAACCATTCAAATGAGCTTGAAATCAGAATTTTTCCAACCCCTTTTGAGCCCTAAAATCAGCGCCAACAGCCCCCCTTTTTGTGTTTATTTAATTTGTGTTTTAGTTAAATTAATTGATGATTGTGTGGTTGTTTGATGTTATTGATGATGAATATGAGGAGATGAACACATTTAATCTCTCTTTGGTACATAAGGGTGAAAACCCTAGGTATAAGGAAGAGGGTTATGTTGTGATCCTTTTCAAATCTTGTAATTAATGGTTTATAGGTGTTATTGGTTTGGGTGTGTTAATGTTTTAAGTTGTAGTTTAAATTAAATAGTTGTAACATGGTAGTTTAGTTATATTTTTAATTCTTGAACCATGTTAATTTGTAGCTATGATGCTTGGTTATGTAATGGATGGTTTATCAAGGGTTTAGAAGTATTTTTAAGGTTGATAGAAATTATTTGCATGAATTAGTATGAAAACTAGCTTATGGTTTATGAAAACTTGGGTTATGGAGGACTAGACATGGTTATTGATTTTGATGAAATGACTTTTATATTGATAAAAAAATGAGTTAGCCTTGAGTCTTTAAATTTTTGGAAAAGAAATTTTAGAAAAAAACCTTTGTTTTGATTAGCTTTTAGTTCATGACTTAACTATGTAAGATTTTGGGTGATTGCCTTGTTGTTTTGAAAATGCTTTGAAAACTAATTATGGAAACTTAGTTAACTTGGAGTTGTGATTTGTGATTGATGGGGTGTAGTAGAAATTCTAGGAGTATGAATGTTTGTAACATGTTTAAGATGATTTTAAAGTTGTTGAAATAGATATGCATGGATTTGCTCAAGAGTTAGTTTATGTTTTGAGTAAAATTTGGTTCCTTAAGGACTAGAATAACATGTAGGAATGGATCATTTGATTCTTGTAATTATTGACATGATGATGTCATGGTTTAATTGTTAAAGAATTTTTAGAATTTGACAAATTGATTGAATTCTTGTTTTTGGAACTAATTTTTAGTAAGTGGCCTATAAAGCTTTATGAACTAGTTTTGAAAATAAATTGTTTTAAAAGAAAAGGCTAAGGAAATGGTATTTCATTGTTGTAGTAGTTGTTTTAGAAACAAGCTTTGAAAGAGCATGAGTATGTTTTAAATATGGGTTGTCGTCTTAATATTTGTAACATGTTGAAGTGAATAATTGATTATGTGTTATGTTTAGAAACTTTAAGAAAAAGGTTTCTTTAAAGAGTTAACATTTTTTTCAGTAAAAGTGTTACGTAGTAGTTGATTTTTCAAGAAAAATGGTTTTTGATTCAAATTTCTAAATTGTCTACTAGTAGTTAGAAATAAATTGTTGTGGATGCTTGGTTAGAACAAGGGTTAAGTTTGAGTGCCTTAGATTGTAGGACTAAGTTTTTAGAATCTCGCTAAGTTGTTCTATGTGTTAGGCTCGAGTAACCCGAGATAGTGCGGTGCGGAGATCGAGAAGCACGTGGACACGTAGCCTGCAGTTCGGTAAGGGCGCTTCATATTTATAATTATTGTTATACGTCCTTGTGTAAGGGACAAATTTTGACGTGAATTTAATTTCAAGCATTTACGCGAAGAAGTCTGAGAACCTAAGGGTTCGAAGTGAGGGTCTTGTACCCCTTCGCTTTATTTTTATATGTTGATTATTTAGTGGGCCTGTCTGCAAGTGGTTGGTAGCTGTCCCCAACCCCCCACACTTGTTTGTACCTCTCTGTCAATTCCATCGAATAGTAGAGGGATGGATTCATATTGATTGTTGATTGTTGTTGCTCAGTACGATTATTTGAGATGAGATGCTTATGTTATTTAGATCTGATGAATTGAGTTATATTGTTATGTTGCTTATGCTGTTGAACTGAATTATATTATTATGAGCTATGTGAATTACTCCTTGAATTATCGTGTGCGGTGAATTGTTCGTTGAAGTGTGAGAGCTTAGTCGTGTCGTTTGGAGTTGTCGCGTTTTGTGGTAACTCTGATCTGGATAGTGCCGGAATGGGGATTCAGTATCGTTGTTAGCCTGTAGTGGGACGATCCCGGACCTGAATAGTGCCGGAATGGAGATTCAGTGTCATCAGAGTTTTAGACCTGAATAGTGCCGGAATGGAGATTCAGTGTCGTCTGAGTGTTTCTCGATCTGAATAGTGCCGGAATGGAGATTCAGTGTCGTCGGGACGATTCTCGATCTGAATAGTGCCGGAATGGAGATTCAGCATCGTTGATAGTGTTGAGAGAATGAGTTTTGATTTGGGTCTTGAGTCGCGCTTGTGAGTTGTATACACTGTTGTTTGCCTACTGCTTTATGCTTTGGTTTATTGTGATTATTTGAGAAGTTGACCCTTTTCCGTGGTGCCTTCAACCCATGATGGTTACCCAGGTGATGGAGAAGAGTATTCTGATACCCGAGATGCAGACCTCATCGGAGATTATCTTCGATTTTCCCGACATTGAGCTACCTACGGCTATGGAGTTTGATCTTATCACCGGCCGTGTGGTCTACACGGGGGGTGTTGTGCAGACCTTTAGAGAGGATGGTTTGGTTGTGAGGCGGAGGAGGATCCCTCAGAGGATCGGGACAGTGCTTTGTAGTTGTTGTGTTCTCTGATTGCTGTCGTGTTTCTTTTTGTGGATGACTGTAGTATGTATATGCATCTTTTTGTGTACAGTGAGTTGGTGACCAGTTGGGCCGGGTGATGTTCTATTGTCACAGGGTAGACTGGTGGTTTCACTTTTGGAGCAGCCCCCTGCGTGGGTGTCTGCCGGGAGTACCCCCAGGGTATGATTTCTCTCTCGAGGGTCTTCATACCATAGGTGTATTTCTTTGCACATTTTCTACTCTGTTATTTTGCACATACAGTATATGTATATAGCTTATGCATTTATGCATGTCTGCTTTATCAGCATTTGAGTCTTGTGTCCTAGTTACACCATGTTTCGAAACGCTGTAATGTACTCTGTGTGTGCTTGAAGAGCACTATTGTTTTAAAAAAAAAATATATACCGCATTTTTCTAAAGGGCACAAGAGTACCGTTTTTAAAACAAGTCACATATAGGTTTCTTTTGGTTTCGTAGCGATCTGGAAACGGGTCGTTACAACTCCATTCTTAATGGGAATGTGAAGTGGAGATGATCCTTAATGGGAAAAGGGGATACCTCGTTCAGCAGGTTAGATCCACTCCGTCTCTATCGGGAATGGAGGAACAGATATCCCTATCGGGAAAGGAGGAGGAGGGTCCCTATCGGGAAAGGGGGATACCTTGTGGACTAGGCTAGTGTCGCGCTGTCTCTATTGGAAAAGGGAGGCAGGAGTCCCTATCAAGAAAAGGGGACGACAATCCAAACAAAAAAGGGGGTTCGCCAATGTATTCTTATCGGAAATGGGGAGTACAACGACGATAATGAGAAAATATGCACAAACTCATAGAGAGACATGGAGAATATCCTCTGATGCCTCTACAACCAATGCCAGTGCCTCCTACCAGTCATCAGAGTAAGTCCAGTCACAGGGGGAGATAGAGCTGTAGGGGTGGAGCGACAGCTGGGCCATCCCGTCATATGACTGCTCATGACTATCGACGACTGTTTCTGAGGCGAACAGGATCTCATAGTGGGGGCTCTCAGTATCCCCCTCATTGAGGTGTTTGGTTATGTTGGCCAGGAGTCTTCTGCGATGTTTTATGTCCTTTTGTTTTGTTTAGATGAGGCGCAGGTTAGCCTCATATGTTTTATATTTTGGATGACTGTATCAACACTGTATACACTATGCACACTTTCACACTCTGATGGTATGTTATTTATATATATATGCGTGTATGACACTTAGTTTATTTCCCTGTGACACGTCGTCATCTTTTTTATGTTTTAGTTTTAATTCCTTCATATTTTCACGTAAGCCTATTCACGTTAATTAAGCGAGTTAGGTTAATTATGTATAGTAAAGCATGAATAGGACAACGGGGTGTTACAGGCTCAGCCAGAGGATCAGGCCCAGCAACTAAAGGAATAGGCCTTGCACCAGGCCAAGCCAGAGCCCGAGACTGAGGTACCACCACCTACATCATTTCTGAGTGGCCCTGAGGACATGTCACTTCTGGCATCCTTTATGGACCACGTGGCACCTCAGATATGGATTGGAAAGGTAAACTTCAATTTATCCACAATTTATATGAATCTAAGTTTATGCAAACTTACTTTAATTTAATTTTATGTACAACTTTGTGTTTTATAGGGTCGAGATGCACCGAAGTGCATCAGCCACGACTAGAAGATACCGATGCTTCCTGGTGATGAGGAAGGTAGTTAGGCATGGGTGCTTGAGGGGATCGTGGAGTCTGGGCTGGAGCCCCTGATACGTACGAGCTTCGGCCTCTTCAGCCATAGTCTCCTGAGTGCCTTTTCAGAGTGGTGGCATAAGGAGACCTCCAGCTTCCACCTACCTTTGGGTGAGATGATAGTCACCCAGGATGATGTTTCTTACTCGCTGCATTTTCCCATCACCGGACGCCTGTTGGACCACACTTAGAAGGCCTGAGGGTGTTGAGATCCTGGAAAAGCTCGTTGGCGACACCCATGAGGCTGTCCGGATGGGGTACGAGGATACGAAAGGCAAACATGTCCGATTTAGCTGGTGTTGCAGCTCAGGCAAGTGCACCTGATCGTAACTCGTCATAATAGTGGAGTATAATTAGGACTTCAAATGTCGAACCCATAGGGAATGAGCGAGTACCAATGACTAATATGATTCTATTCTATTAGGCTAGCAAAAGTTGTAATTATGAAAGTAGAGAAAGTTGTCACGTATCAAAGCAATAAACAAACTAAATTCAAGAACGGATTAACTATGTTAAGGGAGGTCTAGGGGAACTGGGTTCACTAATACTCTACTCTTGAGTTCACTAAATAATTACTATGAGTTGTCTATTAAGAAAGAGAGCTAATCACCCACTCTAAATTACTAAGAGCTACCTAGCGGTAATAGCCTTCCTCCTAACTAATTACTCTGTTTGGTCCTAGAAGGTAATTAAAGGAAAGAGCATTAAGCATAGGTGGGTTTGTTAATCTAATAACTGATTAGAAACAAGCAATAACCTATCTGACGTATAAAGCGAGCTCTTTTATTCCTATGGTTCCATTAACTAATCATGATCCTGTTACCACAATTAAGTTAACTAATTAAAGGTTGATCAGGCCTTATAGGATTAAGCACAATAGGCATAAAATAATCAAACATTCAATAGAAACTTATATAACTAAATAGATAAATTATCAAGAGTATTGTAAAGGATCCCCCATCACCCCTAGTGATGGGTTTAGCTACTCATTATCAATGATAATAACATAAACATAATCATAAAACCAGAATAATCCATAACAAGAGAATAAATCTAATCCGGGACACCCTTTCGGTATGACGACGGTCTTTAAGCACGTTCTTCGCGTCTTCACGAGCTCCGTTTGCAATTCGGGATGGTACCAAGCCCTAAGGAAACACACAAATCAATGGGAAAGGCGAGGGATTGATATGAACTCTCAAAAAGGGGGCTCTTGACTTAGAAATTCATTAAAAGGTGTGTGTAAAAGGTCAAGAGCCCCTATTTATAATGTTGGCTGGGAATTAGGTCATCTGGCTTTCAAATCTGCACATTCTGAGATGGGGTACGATCGTACCGCATATATACATAGCCATACCGAGCTTTCCTTGTGACGTTGGCTCTTACCCATATGTGCTGCATCCCTAACATCATTTGTGTATGGTCGTACTGCCTTTGGCATGGTTGGACTGAACTTTTTCATCGGTGGCAGGTGGTACAGACCAAGGGAGTGTGCCCTTACTGAGATTTTGATCTAGCTACGGCCGTATTGAGGATAGGTCAGGCCGCACCGCTTGTCCAGTTGTGCTAAAACTTTCCAAAACTTGCCAGTTTTTTGTCCTTTTCCGCATCTTTCGCTCCAAGTGGTGTCTTTGTGATAATTCTAGAAAATCTAACATAAATAAATATTTTTGTGCTTTAAATAGTGCAAAATGATGTATTTAGATACTAAAAATTTCCTATAAAAGTAGACAAATTGGTGTGTTAACACATCCCCACACTTGAGCTTTGTTTGCCCTTAAGCAAACTACTTAGGTAACTATAGTAAGAAAAACTACTTTCACTGGATAGGGGCAAAAATATAAGTATGACAACAACATGATATCACAAAACATGCCAATAAATAGAATGCCCAATTAGAGGTGTATGTTCAAATAAGCCAACAATCTGTGATTTTCAAGTCACACTCTCACCAATCTCAAAGTGTTTATAGGCATAGTCATTAACGCTCAGATTTTTTAAATGAAGTGACATTACCATAGGCTTGTACATTGACCAAAACTATACTATTAGAATCTATATGACATGCAAAAGAGGAATAAGGGTCTTTCATTGGTTGTAATAGGGCTAAAGTAATAATGTTTGGTGTGATAAAAGAAAAAAAGGTCATGCAAAGGGTCAAAAACAAATCAACCAAAACAAACAACCCATTTCTTTTTCACTTTTAAAGAGCAGGCAAGAATATCAATTTTTCAATCAATATTTTTTTGCAATTTATTAAGGCATGAGCAACAATTTTTTTTTTCAATGCTCCTTCTTTTCTTTTCCTTTCCTCCCTTCATGTATTTATGCAGCAATCAATTATTTTTTTAAAAACTAAGAGGGGAAATAATTGATAAGCCTTCTTTTTTTTAACAAATAAAAGGGATTCATAACATTATTTTTTTTTTTGATTTTGCCAGTAATTGCTCTCAGAAAATTTTCTAAGGTTGCCTTCGCAGAAAATAATCCATTGCAACAAGAAGGGTACTAAAGAAATTAAATAAAGTACTTTTAGGCACAAATTTGGGAAACTAGTGATATAATGTATTCAAAATAGTAGTGGCCTGAAGAATTCCTAAAATTTTCCCTTTCCAAACTCACATGAAAATAAACTCGTATTCGCTTCGTAATGGTCTCAGCACAAGTTCTAGAATGCACATTCATAGAAAAATATCACTCAAACAAGGAAAAGAGACAAAGGCATGATATGGCCTCTTATTTCAGGCTCAAAAACTCACATAAAATAGCTTACATAGAAAGTCAGAACTCACAGAACTTCAATGCTAATTTTTAGCAAATTCTAATACTAGCAAAGAATTGACTCAATCACATGTTATCAGGAAGAATTTTTTTTTTGAAGCCCCTAAATCAGCAAAAATTTAAGTTCTTCTATAATTATAAGCAATTATAAGCATAGCCAAGTAATAAGCATAATATAAAATTCTCTCCCCACACTTATTTCTAGCAGTGTCTCCATTGCGACTAAGTTGAAGCAAGCACAAAAAGATAAAATAAAAGAAAATAAGTGCTATAATAAAAGAATGTGGAAAGATACTCCCCTCTGAAAAATATCACGAGCAAAAATGGATGGGGATATGGGCAAAACATCTTGTTTCCTTGACGACGCAATACTGATGGAGCTAGTAAGCGGTGGTAAAACTGTGCAACACAAGCTTAAAAATTTAGAAACAAAATAAAAAGAAATAATAATAAAATAAAATAGCAAAATAAAATTAAAAGCAATAAAAATAAAGTGTATCCTGCAAGTATGCCAAAATATATTCATCTCTTTTTAATACAAAAGCAGAGCCTAAGTACTAAAAGAGGAAAATAAAATAAAGTCCAGCATCACTCAGCAGGAGGGAAAGATTGGAGGTGCTATAGGTGCTCCAAAATAAGTGACAACTGCTGGTCCACATGAGTCCTATGCTCCATAAAGCTAGACTACATCTCATCGAGACGCATCATGACATCCTCGTAGGAGTGGCCCTGTGCTGCTGGCTGAGTCTGTGGATGTGGTGGTGGTGGTGGTGGTGGATGCTCCTCTCCTAAAGGCACAAAGTCTGCAGCCTCGTCCTGCTGCTGCTCCTGCTGCTCCTCCAGTCTGACGACCTCATAGTCCTTATGCCCCAATCTCCGCAGAACACCAATGTTGGTGAGGGCCTGAAGTCCAATGGGCTCCATCTCGATGGTCGTGGCTCCTGCTCTGGTGCAAACTCCAAGGTGAGCTGCCAGACGAGATATAAAGGAACCCAAGACAATGTGCCCGATGTTCTGAGTCTGAAGATGAATGCCCAACTGGGTGCACGTCCGTAAGAAAAACATCCCAGCGTCGCAATGGCGTCCCTAGGTTAGCAGAAAAAGATCTGGTCTCGTGACCGTGCCGTCGCTCAAAGCTCTCCTGTTTATGAAACGGGCAATCCATCTGTGCACTGTCCGCACAACTGGGTCGTTGATCTTGCTGGCCTTGGCGCGGCTGGGAATGTAGTGGGCATCCCCTGTGAGAGCTCTCCAACTCTCTGAATCTTGCCATCCTTTTGGGATCTCCAGAAATGCCTCCAAGTAGCCCGGCGTCTGCACTGACTCCGCCGTCTCAAATCCTAGCCCGATGTTGAAATCGGCTAGGGTCATCATGTGGTGGGCTCCACGTATCCAAAAAGTGAACACCAACTCCTACTCTGGCTCATCCTCCCAATCTGGGTGCTGGGGCGCCCTGTCCCTCATGTGGTTGCCACAGGTGGCTAGAAAATCCAAGTCAGCCTCCACATAGAATGGCTGTCTAACTGAGGCTGCCTGGAGCCACCCAATATGCTACAGCAGAGTCTCCAACTCCCCTCGCAGGCCATCTTGCTGGAGGTTATCAAATTCTAAGTATCTCTGAGTGTGGGTGTGGAAGTCCCGCAGTAACTTGTATCTCTTTCTGAACTGCTGGGGAATATAGTTAGGCATGGCCCTAGAGGCACGTGCTACTGCAGAAGAAGAGTCTTCGGTTCGATGACGTTTAGGCATTTTCCTGCAAAATAAATAGAAAAAATTAATTTTTAAGTAGAAACTGTGTTAGGTACGGTCGTGCTTCGTGAGGTACGACCGTACTGTGTCTCTATGTACGCCCTAATCTGAAGGTAAATACGGCCTGACTTAATGCATATGTACGGCTATACAGTGCCATAGGTACGCCCATTCCTATGGTCAATTTAAACCCTAAAGCCGCTAGTACGGCCTTCAGTACGGCCAGTTCTTGGTAGGTACGGTCGTACTGCGCTACGATTTTGTGAAAAATCTACCATATGATCATATTTTCTCAATTTTAAGGCTAGATTTTAAGTCTCTAATCATTCCTGGGGTCTCTAAGCAAGCAAAACCAAGCCAAAACTACTCCTAATTAACTAAAGTTAGATTTAAACAAAAATAAAAACCTAAACAAACTAAAAACTTAAAATAACCAGTAAAACAGACAATCCATCCACAAATTGAGCTTAGAATCAGTACCTGGAGATCTTGTGGAGAGAAATGCAAAGAGATTGAGAGAAGAGAGTGCTCGAATGGAGAGGTTTTTGGGTGTATGAGGGTATGGTACGCCCTTACCTCTCACTGTTTACCTTATCTTCTGCATTTGGATACGGGGTACGACCGTACCTGGTTTTATGTGAGGCCATACTTGTTTGTTCTCCGCGTTTTCAGAATGAAGCCGTGTGGTACGGCCGTGCCTGATGTAAGATACGCCCGTACCTACTGGTTTTCTAGAAAGTTTTTGATTTTTCAGGATATATAATATTTTTGTATTTTTAATAATCATAAGAATAAAATAAAAATAAAAATAAAAATAATGAACAAAACAAACAGATAAGAGAAAAATGTTAGTAAATACAGGTTGCCATTTGGTAAGTGCTTGTTTAATGTCCCGAGCCTAACGGTTCGGAGGACTTAAAATTAGTCCTTAGCGGGCAATGGCCCGTCTTTGATATTACCTTTTGTCTTCTCACTATTGGGAAAAACTACTGTGTAATTACATTTTTAAGAGTGGTCCATCTAAGCAAGACCTGAGCACTTTTTTGGTGGGTTCATTGTGCACCCACAGTCTTCACAGATGTAGGTTGGCTCCTTTAGGATAGGTGAAAATGTCCTAATAAATTTTTTTACTAAGTCATTCCATGTCTCTATTTTTTCAATTGGTAGGAGATATAGCCACAGCTTGACTTCGTAATCCAGTGAAATTGGAAAAATCATCAGTTAAGCTTCATCTGGAGATAAGTTATCATATTTTGCTTTTCTCATCTTCTTGCATAATTGTCTTGTGTGCTCAATAGGATCTTGTCATGTTGTTCCCTTGAACTGTATTGTGACACCTCTAAAATGATGGATGGGTCTAATTCAAAACCAGTAAATTTTTCTTGAGTGTCATCCTTTAATTCTTGAAATCCTTGGATATGGTCAACTTTTTCTTCTGGTGTAACATAAAAAGTTCTTACAAACTCTTCCATTAATTCCTCCCAACTTGAAAAGTGAAACTTGGGGTATATGGAGAACCATTGCTTAGCTAATCCTCCAAGAGAAAGGGGGAATAACTTAAGTCTTAGTCTACCTGCTGTGATTCCTGTAAAATCATTAGTTTTAACCAAGTTATAAAAATTCAATATATGAGGAATAGGATCCTTTACATGCAGTCCTTTAAATTTAGGCAAACAAAGTGCCTCCAATATCAAGGAAGGGGTTATGTCTTTGTCCTGCTCCAAAGAATTGCTATCTTGTTCTTCAACTTGCTCTTCTTTTTCTTTTTCTTTTTTAACTTCCACACCCTGCAAGAAACAACAAGTAGCACTATAGGAAGAATTTTTATTAGAATTATAAATATTAAAAGTTTCTTCTTCATCCTCAATTCTCAGAGTCATGGTTCCCTTTCTCACTTGAATGGTAGCATCTCCAGTTGCCAAAAATAGTCTTCCTAAAATAATGGGAACATCTGTGTTTTCCTACATATCTAGAACCACAAAGTCAACTGGGAAAATAAATTTCCCCATCTTAACCAGCATATCTATTATACCTCTTGGGTAAACAAAAGTTCTGTTAGCTAACTGCAAACACATGTTAGTAGGTTGTGGTTCCTGCAAATTTAATTTTCTCCAAACAGACAGAGGCATTAAGTTAATACTTGAACCTAAATCATATAGTGCCTTAAAAGTATTGTTACCAATTGAGCAAGAAACAGTAAAGGTTCCTGGATTTTTAAGCTTAGGTGGTAACTTATTTAATAACATGGCAGAGCAATCTTCATTTAATTTAACAGTCTCATCTTATAATTTATTTTTATTAAAAATTATTTCTTTTAAGAACTTAACATATTTAGGCACTTCAGAGATAATTTTAGCAAAGGAAATATTGACATGCAATTTTCTAAGTTTTTCTAATATTCTCTATGCTTGTCTATCCTTACAAAAAAATTTAGAACCTTGGGAAGAGTTACTTACCTGCTGAGACTCAGTTTGAGCCTTCTCCTCTTTTGGTTCCTCCTTTGCCATGAAGACAGCATTGTACTTCTCATTTGGATTTAGTTTCACTTGACTTGGAAGTGCTCCTTTTTCTTTTTGAGCCACTGCATTCAACACTGTTGCCATTTGTTTTCTTAATGCTTTCTGTCCCTCTGCATTAGCAGTAACTAGCCTTTCTAGGATGTTGTATTTTTCGTTCATTTGTCCCATAAAATTATTGATCTCATTTTCTCCAGGACTTCTATCATTCTGAGCACGATTTTGAAAATGTGGAGGTTTATAAGTATTCTGATTTTGACCTTGTGATCTCTGTTGACCTCCCCATGAGAAATTAATCCGGGATTGTAAGTGCTTGAGTATGGGTCACTCTGTTGTTTATTTCCAACAAAATTCACCTCCTCAGTGCAGTCCTTAGAGTCATGACTTGTTACTCTACAGAAATTGCAAGATGCCTTAATTTCCTTGGTTTCTATAAAGTCTTTCTTCAGTCTTCTCCATGAAACTGGCTAAAACTCCCATACACGGATGTCCGTGCCTTTGCATAAATTTCAATATAGCCTCTTGCATCCCCGTCTTTGGGTCAAAATCTTTCTGTCCAATAGCATTGACTTCTTCTAATTGGCCTTCAATTACCATGCATCCCCAATCATTATTAGCATTAGATTGGGTTTGCGCTGCCATTAAAGTCTCTATTTTCTTAGTCATTGCCTCCAATTTTGCTTTAAGAGCGGTGTTGGCTTCCACTTTATAAATTCCTGCTTGATGATTCTTTCTTCTGGTTTGTCTATCACTTGCCGACCACTGAGCAATGTTCTGAGCCATTTCAGTAATAATTTCATAGGCCTCAGTGGGTGTCTTCTTTCCGAAAGATCCTTCACAAGCAGCATCAACAGCTCCTCTAGTTTGCATAGTAAACCATTATATAAAATCCGAACTAGCCGCCACTTGGTGAAATCAAGAACGGATTAACTATGTTTTGGGAGGTCTAGGGGAACTGGATTCACCAATACTTTACTCTTGAGTTCACTGAATAATTACTATGAGTTATCTATTAAGAAAGAGAGCTAATCACTCACTCTAAATTACTACGAGCTACTTAGCGTGTAATAGCCTTCCTTCTAACTAATTAATCCGTTTGATCCTAGAAGGTAATTAAAGGAAAGAGCATTAAGCACAGGTGGGTTTGTTAATCTAATAACCGATTAGAAACAAGCAATAACCTATCTGACTTATAAAGCGAGTTCTTTTATTCCTACAGTTCCATTAACTAATCATGATCCTGTTACCACAATTAATCTAATTAATTAAAATTTAATCAGGCCTTATAGGATTAAGCACAATAGGCATAAAACAATTAAACATTCAACAGAAACTCATATAATTAAATAGATAAATTATCAAGAGTATTGTAAAGGATCCCCCATCACCCTTAGTGATGGGTTTAGCTACTTATTATCAATGATAATAACATAAACATAATCATAAAACCAAAATAATCCATAACAAGAGAATAAATCTAAACCAGGACACCCTTTTAGTATAATGACGGTCCTTAAGCACGTTCTTTGCGTCCTCACGAGCTCTGGTAGCAATTCGGGATGGCACCAAGTGCCATGGAAACACACAAATCAATGGGAAAGGCGAGGGATTGATATGAACTCTCAAAAAGGGGGCTCTTGACTTGGGAATTCGTCAAAAGGTTTATGTAAAAGGTTAAGAGCCCTTCTTTATAATGTTGGCTGCGAACTAGGTCATATAGCTTTCAAATCTGCACATTCTAAGACAGGGTAGGCAGTACCGAGCTTTCCTTGTCACATTGGCTCGTAGCATGCTGCATCCCTGACATCATTTGTGTACGGTCGTACTGCCTTTGGCACGGCCGTACTGGACTTTTTCATCGGCGCCAGGTGGTACAGACCAAGGGGGTATGTCCCTACTGTGATTCTGATCTACGTACGGCCGTACTGAGGATAGGTCAGGCTGTACTGCTTGTCCAGTAGTGCTGAAACTCTCCAAAACTTGCCAGTTTTTTTTTTCCTTTTTTGCATCTTTCGCTCCAAGTGGTGTCTTTGTGATAATTCTGCAAAGTAGAACATAAATAAGAATCTTTGTGCTTTAAATAGTGCAAAGTGATGTATTTAGATACTAAAAATGCCGTATAAAAGTAGCAAATTAGTGTGTTAACAGCTGGCTCCAGGACCAGTTCATTGATTTGGTGAACAAGGCGAATGAGATAGCTGACGACGACCCCACAAGGGATGTGTATTGAGCATATGCTATTAGGGCGTACCTGCTGCTTTTGGTGGGCACCACTATATTAACTGATAAGATTGCCACCCACGTCGATATCATATATCAGCGGTACTTTACCGATCTTGCGGAGACCATATAGTATGATTAGGGTACTGCTGCCTTTGCATTATTGCACGGTCAACTAAGCATCGCAAGTATGGAAAAGACGAAGCAGATGGTAGGATACATGACCCTCCTACAGGTAACCTTTAAAATAAATTTAGTTTTTAAACTTTATAATGTTATTAGTTATTTATAAAACTAAGACTTTTATTTTTTATTACAGACATGGATCTTGGAGTGCTTCCCCATTCTCACTACATTCGTTGAAATCATTGACAAATGCACCGAACCTGATGCATTAACCACTTCTGATGACCACACAATCACCAGCTTGACACAATCATGATGTATTTGTAATGTTTTCTAAGGCGGCTGTATTTTTAATGTGTTGTTTTTTATTAAGAGTGTTTTAATGGTGAAAGTTCTTCATTTATTTTGTGTTCACTATGATAACAACATGTAATGTGCGCACCTTTTACCCCGCATGTAAATATTAAAGAATAAAATACATGAAGCGACAAGCAATAAATATGAAGTAATAATTTTTTTGTTCAAAACAAAGGTAGAGTCATCACACTCAACACTTAACATTGCGGAATAAATTCAAATGAATACAATGACGGTTCAAAAGAAACAAATAATAGCAAGCTCCCCGATGTCACAACTATTTAGAGCTGACCCCCTAAATAACTACATTGAAAACAACATCCAACTAAACAACTCCTAACAACAAAAAGGGAAATCCTAAACTACGTGGTGATCGCATCCATGAATCACTCCTCAGCTGTCATAACCTGCAAGCTCATCGTCTAAATATACACAATGGTGTATGAGTAGCCACAACAAATGGGTTAGAAATCACATACAATAATAGCACTAAACAACAAAGGAAATAACATAAGCAATGTGCATAACAACAACATCATGTATCAATCATAATATCAACATCATATGCAATTGACTGACACCTACTTCGGAATGCATGCAGATCTAACTAAACTCAGGCAAGTGAGTGAGGGTGCCTTCGTTACTCTTGATTACGAACAGCATCTAGTCAAGGTGAGTTGGTTTATAATTGGGACGCCCTAGCGGTGCCCCGCCTTTACGTAAGATCCCTACCCTGATCGACCCTCAAGGTTGGGTACCTTGCCTATCATGGTCATCACTATTACGCATCCATTTTGCTCGCCACCAACAACAACAACGCGACACCTCATGATGCATGAACACAAAAGCAAACAAAGTGTCTATCAACAACACCAACTAACTTAGCAGTTGGTCGACAATAACAACATCGAGAAGTACGTCCACAAGTTTCCCCCAAACTTGGAACAAGTCCAAGTAATAATCCTACCTCACAACACCAAGTTCTAGCTAACCTTTCTGATCTCTTAATCCTTTTTCTCAAGTAATCAATTCCAATTAAATTCTTCAAAGCAAGATCATCCCGTAAGATACCTTATTGAACCTCAAAAACCTTTAAAATACACGATAGGACACTGCCTTAAGTCGGGATGAACAAAAACGCACGAGAACACAACGCCAACAGGCAGCCTAGTGGTGGCACCTCACCTTTGTCTCCTAATCTTTTGTCAAATTTTTCAATGTGGTCCTCACACATTTGGGGACGACTGGATGTACCGTACTACTCCTAAATAATTATAGGACACTATTCCAAAAGGCTTTAGTCATTATCTAACCTATCTTGAATTTAAAAAATCGATTAGTGAAACTTTGGGATTTTCTGTTAGCCACTTTTCTGTTGGTTTTTTTGCATAAAATTTTTCTAAGTTATCTAACTCCACTTCATCCTAATCCTACACACTTAAACCATTGCCATATGAAAACCATCATCATTCCTAGATTCTAAGATCCATTAAGTCCATAACAACCATTACTACTATTACTCATACTCTAATTTTCTACATAATCATATAATCACCTAGTGGAGAATTCAAGTACAACATACTCATACACTAAGACCTTCTAGCACTCCAATGACACCAAGTTCAAAATAACATTTAAAAGGAAAGTAACATAATCATCCAAACAACCATTCCATTCACATATATAGCAACACAGAAGCCAAGACAATCAATCTATCACATGATTCGTAACATGACACATTATATATATATATATATATATATATATATATAGACACACACACACACACACATCAACTCATTAACACAACACAAGGATTCCACTTAGCATTTTTGTAACGACCCGTTTTCGGAGCGCTACTAAACTAATATTCTTATCAAAACCTGACATATTTCTGAAAGGTGAAATACTCTGCTTACAGGGTTTTCTGAAAGTGTGGTTCTATTTATTTTCTTTCCTCTTTATATAAAAACTTCTTTTAAAAGAACGGTCAGAGTATCACAGCGATTTCAAAAACATGATGGAAAATAAATAAATAAAACATCAAAATAAAACCACAGGAATCGCACTCATAATTTATTAAGTATTACACATATGACACTCCAATTTTTTTGTAAACTGAAAATACATTTATTACAACTTTGAAATGAACTATAAATATCCTATAGCTGGTCGTCACGCTACATCCCTTACTAAACTCCTAGTAAGTTACCACAAATACCCTGATAGATAACTGGGTAAGACTACCCTCAGCAATCCTTGTCCGCAACCTCGAACGCTCGTGCAGTCTTCATGATCTGGGTTACAATCATTGATTGAAAGAACCACGGGCAAGGGTCAGCTTCTCAAAATAAAGAGACATATGCACATGTGACAACATATTCGACACCAAGGCATATAACAACACAACATAAAGCAAGAGACAACAAGATGCACAAATGCCCATAATGCAACTCTCAACACACTATCTCAAGACACTTTCGACAATTTTCTGGAAGTAACGCCGAACAAGCTGCTGAAATCCATCCATAGACTTTGGGCTCCACGACCACCCTAGGATATTCAGATCAAGTTCCTTGACGCTACGACGTCTAGCTAAGCTACCGAAAAACCAGTGGGAGCTTTTTAGGGGATCCTAGGACCCTAGGTTAATCGGATCGAAGCTCAAAAACGTCACGACTAAACTTTTGCCCTCCAATGAATAAAGCGCCGCATACGATAATTCCAAAAGCAATTCGAATAAGTATTCAACCGCATATCAAATAAATATTCACGCCAAGCTTAATACAATGCAACACAGTTCAACAGTATAAGCAATCCATCACAATCAATCATATCTCCTCAAGCAACGACATTGACAACTCAGTTCATCCCTCTGTAACTTAGTGGGGTTGGCAGAGAGGTAATCATACAAGTGTGGGGGTTGGGGACATCTGCCAACCACTTGCAGACAAGCCCACTAGATAATAACATAAGCTTAAATACTAAAACAAAGGGGTACGAGACCCTCACTTTCAACCCTGAGGCTCTCAGACTTCTTCGATATGCAAAACAAAATTTAAATCTTATTCATATTTAAAAGTTGCCCTTACACATACTATACATACGTAAACACCGAGAATGTGAAGTGCCCTTACCGAAAGTCCGCAACCCACGTGTTAAACATGTCGCAATCCTAATCCGCACGAACCATCCTCAAAGGTCCTAGCAACACATTAAACCTTAGTACAAACCTAGCATAGACTCATTTCTAATTCCTTAAGCTCTCAAAACCCAAACCTCTTAACTAACCAATTAATTTCATTTAGAACTCAATTCGAAATACTAAACATATGCTTGAAATGCTTGTTTCAAAGAATAACTTCCACTTGAAATAATTCACTACAATTAAAAGAGTAACCTTTCAAAACCAATAACCATTTTCTTGAGACTTAAGACAAGGAACATCATCAATTTACTACTTCTTTTCTAACATTTTAGCAAGGCTCCACTTGGTTTTTCTCGGGTCTCAAGGAACCCAATTACCATATGTGTTTCATTGCCTCAAGATTCCAAAAATGTTTTCAAGTCTCTCAAGAACAAGGTTTTCCAATAAAACTTTACTCAATCAAATTTTCAACTCAAAACTAGTAACTAAAATAGTAACAACATCATCTAATAAGCATGAAACAACAACTAATTGCATTGATTCACCTCAAGATCACACAACCCCTCTTTCCCTTAGGTTAGGGTTTTCAAGAATTTGGGGATTTAAGTGCTCATTTCTCTCATTGATCACAATCATGTAATATAGGAAGCTTAAAACAAGAATTAAACAAGATAGAACAAGAAAACTACCTCCTACACACACAACTACACCCCACGGCTTTTAGGGCTGAATAAGGGGAGGAGAAATTGGCTTTCATACTCACTTACTTGCTCAAGATTTTGAGGCTATTTGGAAGTAGAAAATGGAAGTGAATGATGGTGTATAGAGAGGAGGGAGCCCACGGCTCAAAAAAGCAAATGAGAAGGAAAATGGAACTTGCTCGTCTCTTTTTCTTTCACCTTGCTAACTCATAAAACCTAGGATAAAATGAGCAATGGAAGGGTAAGAAAATAGGGGAGGCTTGGGCTGCACCCAAGAAATGAGGAAAGAAAAGAAATTGAAAAAAAAAAAAATAGAAGTGAGTGTGAGGGAGGAGGATCACGCTACTGCTCAAAATGAGAAAGGAAGAGGAGAATGAAATGGGTTTTATGGGAAGGAGAGGGAGGTCACGCAGTGGAGCAAGAATGGGGAAGCATTTAGTTGCTCTCCTTTTTCCATCCTTAGACAACTAGAAGAAAATAGAAATGAAGGAATGGAAGACGAGGGGGTCACACTGGAAAAGAATAGGGAAGAAGGGGACTGAAGAGTTGTCTTGAAACCCCAAAACACCAACACTTGGTAATTATGATAGAAAATGAAAAACAAATGAGTGAATAAAAAAAAACCTTGGGGATGGCTTCGGCCAGCTTAAGGACAAAAGAGGAGTAAAATAATAATAATAATAATAATAATAATTGAATCAAATAAAAATACTTGGCTCACGTTGACTTAGAGAAGATATTTATCTAGTTACCACAACAACTTAACATCTGACATTAAAGTAAGATTCTAATCCCATCAATTAATCTAACCCTTGTAATCTCACTTTTCTCATGATTACCCTGTAATCCTAGAGTCTAACGGTACTAAAACACGGCGTCGAGTAACCGCGTTACCGATTAATTCGCAAAAATTAATTTACCGAGAAATTAATTCATCGCGTGATAAAATATTATCATAAATACTAAAAACAATTTAAAACAGTCAAAAATAATCACAACAAGTTACGATTCGATTTTCATTAATGTCAGAGTTCGCTTTAAATTTTATCTGCGGCAAAACTACCCGGTGATTCGAAACGCGACGAAACTTCGTTAGAATATTTCGACGATATTCGAACCATGAATTAACATAAAATATTAATTTTTAAATTTAATTTTATCTTGATTTAATTCAATCAATTTCTTAGTCAACAAAAATACGCATTACCGCGTCACATAGAAAACTTATATGAGGTTTTTAATTGATGAATTCACATTAAAGTAGCATACGTTTACGCTGTCAATTAATTTGAATCGACATCATGAATAATAATTATTTATAATAAATAAATTATCTAAATAAGTCAAAATAATTCCACGTACTCTTAGTAAATCATTGAGGTGATCAATCTCTATGACTTATCTTCAAGTATTCAGGATTTTATCTCTAAAATTATTTTTCTTAAAAAAATGGGATGTTACAATACCACCCCCTTAAAATAGTTTCGTCCTCGAAACTACACGGATTAGTAAAATACGAAAAATTACTTTACTCAAATCCATAAAATAATTTGCACACATAAGCATTCTCAATACTTATTGTTATACGTTGTAACATAATATTTATAGCTATATAGTATAGCATGCAATGATAACAATCACAGAGCATATACGTATAGCACAACGTAAAGTAAACGTAGTTAGTGGACGAAGAATTTCTTACGACCGACTGATGCTTCATTCCCGATCACGACATCTGCTCATCCATGATTACGATCACACTCACGAACACGAACACAGATACGAGCACGAGCTCGACTACAGTTACGCGTCATTACTACGAAAATAATACTAACCTATTCACGTGCAACCATGGTTTACACATATCAGAAATACCAAAATTCAATTAAAATTTCTAAAAATATTAAAATTTTTCCCAATCAATCACCTTTCTAAAGCAAAACCCAAAATGAAAATAAAATTAAAGAAACCCAACTTTTTTTTTAGGACTCAACCATTCTCATGGACACTAAGGTTCCCTTGAGATTAGGTTCTCATTGTCTCAAAATCATCAAACACACTTTAGTTCAAAGATTAAAACCAAATTAATAACTCACTTATCTTTAAAATCCTTTTTAAATCAAAGCTTTTCCTAAAGAGGATTTCACACACCAATAACTAAGTACTCAAAACTCGAAATCATTTTTCTCTTCTCAAACCACTATAAAAATTACACACTTGCCCAAGAATTTAATAACTAATCTTTTAGCTTTAAAACACTAGAAAATCATTTTCCCTTCGGAACCAAGCAATTATGAAACTTTTAAAATAACTAATTAACAAGCTCTAGCAGATCAAGCAAACAACCCTCACGGGTTTAATAAAGCTAGTACACAAATAAATATTTTACACCCAAATTTTCAAATCTTTTCTTAGCAACAACACCCCCACAAAAATCTTTTTCAGGGCTCCACCTTGGTTTAGGAATAAAAGGATTTCCTTCGACCCTAGTGTTTCATAGTCTTAATATATTAAAATAACACTTTACAAAATTTAACCCAATCAAAATTTTCAAAGATTCCTAAACTATGACACCAATTAAACTATGAAGAGACAAGTTTGAAATCACAAAAATTTCTTCTTTTCTCCTTTTGAAGCTCACGGCTTCAACAACAAAATTTAGGGAAAAATATTTAATTTTCTTTCAATAAAACTTTAATAACAAATACTAAAACTTACTTCTAAAACTCCAAGAAATCAAACAAGGATTTTAGAAATAAAGTTTTCTAAAACTCTTTTTCAGTTGTCTCAAGGAAGACAAAACTACATATTTTTCTTTTCAAGACATAAAACAATCAACTAGTCACACGTAAGTTTTGAACAAAATGACTAATAATAAAGCCTTGAAATCATCTTTCACAACAAGAAACTTAAACTTTTTCAACAAAAGAAAACAAAACCTTCCTAACTTTACTACTAAGTCATAATTTTAACAATTCATCTAAAAATTCAAAACCATCCTCAACAAGATCACTACTAACAAACAATACAGGGATTGAAAATACGAATTAAAATACTCACCTAAAATCTTCCAGGGACCCACAGTCTGAAAACAGGAAGAGACTGGAGGATTGCTATGATCACCAACCATAAAGTCGCCCACAACATCACCCAAGTGCAGAGGATATAAACACCAGTCCCCGCTCGACACCTCTCAAAGTTTCGGTAGAACCAAGGAATGAAAGGAAACAAATTTCAAATTTCTCACACACTTCAAGAGCCACACAGTCTAGCACTACTTAAGGGAATGATCGGACAGCATAGGGATCTCTTAAAAGAATTTGTCCAAAGCGCATATGAGGAAAAGAAGGAAAGAATCAAGGGTTGTCACTTTCTCTCCAAATTTTGCAAGGTCTCTCCCAATTCTCACCACTACACGGCTTATCTAGGGGAAGAATCGGGCAGGAATGAGAATCCCTGGAGTAAGAAGGGCACACGGCGCATAAGGAAAGAAAAAAAGAAAGAGAACTAGGTTCTTCACCCCACCACTAAAGCTAATAACGCAACTGACTATTCCCTCTTATAAGTGAGTAGTCGGCCAAGTAAGTACAAGAAAAGATGAAGATAAATTATTCCACTCTACTTGGCACTCCTTTTTAAAGGAAATTTTCGTGATCTAAAATTCAGGATAAGGTCTGGTAAAAAGAATTTTGGGTACTACCCACTGTTAGCTAGGCAACTTGTCACGTAATAAAACTATTTCCTGTAACTCTCACTACCCTTCTAACTTCCATTTAACTGGGTTAAATGGGTCTCACGTAAATTAAATTGTCACGAGACATTCAATTAACGCTTGCTAGAAAATAATCGCGTTTAATATTTTCGTTGGAAAATATGAATACGCTCACAATGATAAGCAAACACACAACCAATAACATATATTCACAATAGTATAAAAAATAAACCACTATGAAAACACAGATGTTAGTGGCAAACATGTCACACTCACAAAAGCATAATTTTTTTTTAATAATACATACCAAAATACTTCAAACATCAACCATTTACGTGATCTATATCTTGGATCACTAATACGTCAAGGATCATATTAACAATAACAATAGTAATAATAACAGTGTCTCTTACAAACAATCCCGGAATCTCATCTCTTATTCCTCGAGATACTTAAGAGTTCTATGGTGGCAAATGTCAACCAATCCTTTGGTCTCTACAGTTTGCTCCTCTCCTTGCTGTCCTAATAGGTTACCTTGATTCGTCGTAGTAGTCGGTTATTCGAAACGCGACGAAACTTCGTTAAAATATTTTGACGATATTCGAACCATGAATTAACATAAAATATTAATTTTTAAATTTAATTTTATCTTGATTTAATTCAATCAATTTCTTAGTCAACAAAAATACGCATTACCGCGTCACATAGAAAACTTATATAAGGTTTTTAATTGATGAATTCACATTAAAACAGCATACGTCTACGCTGTCAATTAATTTGAATCGACATCATGAATAATAATTATTTATAATAAATAAATTATCTAAATAAGTCAAAATAATTTCACGTACTCTCAGTAAATCATTGAGGTGATCAATCTCTATGACTTATCTTCAAGTATTCAAGATTTTATCTCTAAAATTATTTTTCTTAAAAAAATGGGATGTTACAATACTACCCCCTTAAAATAGTTTCGTCCTCGAAACTACACGGATAGTAAAATACGAAAAATTACTTTACTCAAATCCATAAAATAATATACACACATAAGCATTCTCAATACTTATTGTTATACGTTGTAACATAATATTTATAGCTATATAGTATAGCATGCAATAATAACAATCACAGAGCATATACGTATAGCACACCGTAAAGAAAACGTAGTTAGTGGACGAAGAATTTCTTACGACCGACTGATGCTTCATTCCCGATCACGACATCTGCTCATCCACGATTACGATCACGCTTACGAACACGAACACAGATACGAGCACGAGCTCGACTACAGTTACGCGTCATTACTACGAAAATAATACTAACCTATTCACGTGCAACCATGGTTTACACATATCAAAAATACCAAAATTCACTTAAAATTTCTAAAAAGATTAAAATTTTTCCCAATCAATCACCTTTTTAAAGCAAAACCCAAAATGAAAATAAAATTAAAGAAACCTAGCTTTTTTTTTAGGACTCAACCATTCTCATGGACACTAAGGTTCCCTTGAGATTAGGTTCTCATTGTCTCAAAATCATCAAACACACTTTAGTTCAAAGATTAAAACCAAATTAATAACTCACTTATCTTTAAAATCCTTTTTAAATCAAAGCTTTTCCTAAAGAGGATTTCACACACCAATAACTAAGTACTCAAAACTCGAAATCATTTTTCTCTTCTCAAACCACTATAAAAATTACACACTTGCCCAAGAATTTAATAACTAATCTTTTAGCTTTAAAACACTAGAAAATCATTTTCCCTTCGGAACCAAGCAATTATGAAACTTTTAAAATAACTAATTAACAAGCTCTAGCAGATCAAGCAAACAACCCTCACGGGTTTAATAAAGCTAGTACACAAATAAATATTTTACACCCAAATTTTCAAATCTTTTCTTAGCAACAACACCCCCACAAAAATCTTTTTCAGGGCTCCACCTTGGTTTAGGAATAAAAGGATTTCCTTCGACCCTAGTGTTTCATAGTCTTAATATATTAAAATAACACTTTACAAAATTTAACCCAATCAAAATTTTCAAAGATTCCTAAACTATGACACCAATTAAACTATGAAGAGACAAGTTTGAAATCACAAAAATTTCTTCTTTTCTCCTTTTGAAGCTCACGGCTTCAACAACAAAATTTAGGGAAAAATATTTAATTTTCTTTCAATAAAACTTTAATAACAAATACTAAAACTTACTTCTAAAACTCTAAGAAATCAAACAAGGATTTTAGAAATAAAGTTTTCTAAAACTCTTTTTCAGTTGTCTCAAGGAAGACAAAACTACATATTTTTCTTTTCAAGACATAAAACAATCAACTAGTCACACGTAAGTTTTGAACAAAATGACTAATAATAAAGCCTTGAAATCATCTTTCACAACAAGAAACTTAAACTTTTTCAACAAAAGAAAACAAAACCTTCCTAACTTTACTACTAAGTCATAATTTTAACAATTCATCTAAAAATTCAAAACCATCCTCAACAAGATCACTACTAACAAACAATACAGGGATTGAAAATACGAATTAAAATACTCACCTAAAATCTTCCAGGGACCCACAGTCTGAAAACAGGAAGAGACTGGAGGATTGCTATGATCACCAACCATAAAGTCGCCCACAACATCACCCAAGGGTACAGAGGATATAAAGAACAGTCCCCGCTCGACATCTCTCAAAGTTTCGGTAGAACCAAGGAATGAAAGGAAACAAATTTCAAATTTCTCACACACTTCAAGAGCCACACAGTCTAGCACTACTTAAGGGAATGATCGGACAGCATAGGGATCTCTTAAAAGAATTTGTCCAAAGCGCATATGAGGAAAAGAAGGAAAGAATCAAGGGTTGTCACTTTCTCTCCAAATTTTGCAAGGTCTCTCCCAATTCTCACCACTACACGGCTTATCTAGGGGAAGAATCGGACAGGAATGAGAATCCCTGGAGTAAGAAGGGCACACGGCGCATAAGGAAAGAAAAAAAGAAAGAGAACTAGGTTCTTCACCCCACCACTAAAGCTAATAACGCAACTGACTATTCCCTCTTATAAGTGAGTGGTCGGCCAAGTAAGTACAAGAAAAGATGAAGATAAATTATTCCACTCTACTTGGCACTCCTTTTTAAAGGAAATTTTCGTGATCTAAAATTCAGGATAAGGTCTGGTAAAAAGAATTTTGGGTACTACCCACTGTTAGCTAGGCAACTTGTCACGTAATAAAACTATTTCCTGTAACTCTCACTACCCTTCTAACTTCCATTTAACTGGGTTAAATGGGTCTCACGTAAATTAAATTGTCACGAGACATTCAATTAACGCTTGCTAGAAAATAATCGCGTTTAATATTTTCGTTGGAAAATATGAATACGCTCACAATGATAAGCAAACACACAACCAATAACATATATTCACAATAGTATAAAAAATAAACCACTATGAAAACACAGATGTTAGTGACAAACATGTCACACTCACAAAAGCATAATTTTTTTTTAATAATACATACCAAAATACTTCAAACATCAACCATTTACGTGATATATATCTAGGATCACTAATACGTCAAGGATTATATTAACAATAACAATAGTAATAATAACAGTGTCTCTTACAAACAATCCTGGAATCTCATCTCTTATTTCTCGAGAGACTTAAGAGTTCTATGGTGGCAAATGTCAACCAATCCTTTGGTCTCTGCAGTTTGCTCCTCTCCTTGCTGTCCTAATAGGTTACCTTGATTCGTCGTAGTAGTCTATTGAGCTATAGTAACTATTATATCGCCTTAGGTTGGGCTATCTGAACTTCGTACTCCATTTCTCGAACCATCAGCTTCGGTAAGAAGTATCGTTCGTCCCGGAAGTATTGGATTCCCACAAGGTTTCACAGCCGAGTCAGAACCCCACAACACTTTTGTATGTCTCGACACACATTGTTTTCAATCAAGAAACAATTTCAAACAATTACAAGTATAGTTACTCCACTTGAGAAACAAACACACAAATATAGTTTGACTCATAACAAAATACGTCTTAACTCCCAACAGTCTAGTTTCTATCATCCCGACACCTGACCAGCTATAGTTACCCAACTCACAGTCCGGTTAGAACCGAACCGCTCTGATATCACTATTGTAACGACCCGTTTTTGGAGCGCTACTAAACTAATATTCTTATCAAAACTGACATATTTCTAAAAGGTGAAATACTCTACTTGCAGGGTTTTCCGAAAGTGTGGTTCTATTTTTTTTCTTTCCTCTTTCAATAAAAGCTTCTTTTAAAAGAACGGTAAGAGTATCACAGCGATTTCAGAAACATGATGGAAAATAAATAAATAAAACATCAAAATAAAACCACAGGAATCGCACTCGTAATTTATTAAGTATTACACATATGACACTCCAATTTTTTTGCAAACTGAAAATACATTTATTACAACTTTGAAATGAACTACAAATATCCTATAGCTGGTCGTCACGCTACATCCCTTACTAAACTCCTAGTAAGTTACCACAAATACCCTGACAGATAACCGGATAAGACTACCCTCAGCTATCCTTGTCTGCAACCTCGAACGCTCGTGCAGTCTTCATGATCTGGGTTACAATCATTGATTGAAAGAACCACGGGCAAGGGTCAACTTCTCAAAATAAAGAGATAGATGCACATACGACAACATATTCGACAACAAGGCATATACCAACACAACAAAAAGCAAGAGACAACAAGATGCACAAATGCCCATAATGCAACTCTCGACACACTCTCTCAAGACACTTTCAACAATTTTTAGGAAGTAACGCCGAACAAGCTGCTGAAATCCAGCCATAGGCTTTGGGCTCCACGACCACTCTAGGATATTCAGATCAAGTTCCTTGACGCTACGACGTCTAGCTAAGCTGCCGAAAAACCAGCCGGAGCTTTTTAGGGGATCCTAGCACCCTAGGTTAATCGGATCGAAGCTCAAAAACTTCGCGACTAAACTTTCGCCCTCCAATGAATAAAGCGCTGCATACGATAATTCGAGAAGCAATTCGTAAAAGTATTCAACCGCATATCAAATAAATATTCACGCCAAGCTTAATACAATGCAACACAGTTCAACAGTATAAGCAATCCATCACAATCAATCATATCTCATCAAGCAACGACATTGAGAACTTAGTTCATCCCTCTGCAACTCAGTGGGGTTGGCAGAGAGGTAATCGTACGAGCATGGTGCTTTTTCCCCTCTGTTAGGGCCTGGCCATGTGTAATGTACTGTTTTACTAATTCCTGGGTGATCCTACCTGGTTTAGGTGGCTTGCCCCCTGCCTATGTCTTTCCTCTGGTTGGGGTTTTCCCAATCTGTCAAAGACAGAATCCCTGGCAGCCTGAGGTTTCAGTCGATCAATATGGGTTGAATCGGCTGACCCCTTTTTTGGCCTCCAGACTTGTTGTATAGATATCCTGTGCTTGTGGCTGGGCCCTTCGTCATTGAATCCTGAGAATGAGACCATGCTTATCCCAAGGGCAGGGAATGGATCAGTATCCACTGTCATTTCAGCAATTCCTTTGTCATGACTTGAACCTCCCCTCTTTTATCCCCTTCTGAATTGCCTTCCTGAAAACCATGCAATTTAGAGTCGCATGATTATAAGAGTTGTGCCACTTGCAGTATTTCTTATCTTTTAACTCCTCAGCAGGTGGGATCTTGTGCCCATCCAGCAGCTGAATCTGCCTATCTTTAAGCAAGTAGTCAAAAATCTGGTCTGCTTGGAGATATCAAAGGAGTATTCTGTCTTGCCGTTTCCTGAACTTGGCTCCTTTCCTTTGGCAGCTCTTAGGGCAGGGCAGGTATAACCTTTACCCTTTACTATTTCAGCTGCCATGATGTCTGCCGTGGATTCGGCTGAATCATCATCGGAGTCTTCAGCTTCTACAATGGACACCAACTGAGGACCTCTCCCTCTACTGGCTCGCCTCTTTTCTTTCTCCTGGATAAACTGCTCAATGCGTATAACCCTTGAGACCAACTGGTTTAGGTCAGTGCAAGCTTGGCCTACTAGTTTTTCCTTGAGTTGAGGATGCATGCTGCTAATGGCCATGGCTGCATATTCTGTCTCAGGGAATTACACTGAATATTTCCCAGCCATTTTCCTGAACCTTTCGACAAAATCAGCAGCCGATTCATCTACCTATTGTCTCAGATTCATGAGGTCAGCCGCAGTGACTTCGGGTTGGGGCCAGTAGAATCTGTCATGAAAGCACCTCTCCATATCTGACCATGTTTGTATGGAATTAGGTGGTAAAGAGGAACACCATGTAAATCTTTGTCATTAAGTGCCAAGGGGAACAGCTGCAACTTGTGATATTCATTCTGGTTCCCTTCACCACATTGGGCAGTAAACCTGCCCACATGCTCCATAGTCGATTTGCCATCTTCTCCGGAGAAAGTAGCGAAATTCGGAGTCTTATACCCTCTGGGCAGAGGTACCAATCTATCTACCCATTCAGGGTATGGTTTCCTATAGATTGGACGATCCAAAGGCTTCAGCTGCACACCAAAGTATTTCTCGATGGTGTCTGCAATGATGGCTGGGTCTAGCAGCTGTGAACCCCCTGGCCTCACTTCTCCCAAGTTAGGAGCAGCCGTTTGTGGTTGCTGTCTCCAAGTTGGGGGATGTGCCTGGGATACTTGTTCTGGAGGATTAGGGCAGCTTGGTTGATTAAACGATGGAGGTGGGTAAACCCCCCATGGCTGCTCCATGTTCCCTTCACCAGGTGCCCTATATTGAGTTCCAGGAACGCCTGTGTTAAATGGTAGAGGTGGGATCTGCCCCCATGACTGCTCCGCCATCAAACCAGGTGCCCTTGGAGGAGTTGACCCCATTTGAGCGCCTGCAGACCCTTCAGGATAGGATGGATAGAATGGAAGGTTAGCCGATACAGGTGGAACATTGTTCCATGACTGCTGACCTGCATATCCCCCAGGTGGTCTTGTACCACCCATTCCTGGGCCAAGAGTTTGCCCCCCAGTGTACTGTGGGTTAGTCGCCTGCACAGCAGGACCATAATGCTGAGCACATGGCATAGCTTGCGGCATACCAATTGGTCCCACTGCATCCGGTGGCCTCCTAGCCATCTGCACATGTCCAAAATGAAGATTAGCCTGGTTAGTCATGTCATTCGCCACCTGTTGACCTCCAGTGTTCAATGTGGCAAAAGCACCATGCTGGGAATTACTTGGATTAAAAGGTACCTGTACTATATTCGGCTGAACCTGAGTAGGTCCTGCCTGAATGTAGGTAAATTTGAACTTTGTGCATCTGCACGAGTCATGTTAATTTGAACTGAATTAGTCTGCTGGTGCACTCAATTTGGATGACGAGTCTTGCCTGGGTAGGGTACCCCACTTGCGTTGGGATAGTAGAATTGATAGAGCTTTCACTTGGGTGAGCCCTCTTAGCCTCTATCTCCTGGCTTCTTGCGCCGTTATGTACCATGGGTTTTACAATATCGGCCAATTGTTGTGACACTTGGTACATGATATCATTGATTCCCAAATCGAGTTGTTGGCGTATTATGAAGCGGTCATCACCAGGGTCTCATTGGGCTCGTTGGGTTGAGTTTCACTCCTATCTCCACTTGTATTTGCTCTCTTTGGTGGAACATGGCTCCCATGGGATGGGCTTCCTTCAATCGGTTTCTGGGATTGCTTTTTGCAGTCATATTGCTCAAACTTTTGCCGAACGCATAAGTGCATACGCCAATGGTAATCGACTGGGGATTCGAACGTGTTGATTCGTTCACCTTTGGTCCCACCAGGCGTGCCAATTTTGTTGTCTGGAATGCCAATTAGCCGCAGATCGGCTAAATTCCAAAACAGTGATTCCCTTTTCTTCAAGCGATTACGCCAAGGAAGGAACTCTGTTCCTTAGCTATGGGTTCCTTAACTCACTCCAGAGGTTTAAGTCGATGAACTAAGATAAAAATTGGGACATAAAGGTAAACATAAATGCGACTGAATAAAAGCTTGAGCGAAAAATAAGTTGTTTGATTGATTGTGTGTCCTTTAAACATGTATACAACTTGGGTATTTATAATAACAGCTAAGAACTACCCCTATCTGCCACGTTTGGTTGGCTAACAACGATATATTCCTAGTTGGCGGTTACTCGGCTGAGTGGTGCCATGCTCCACTAACCACGATCCTAAAAACTAGGCGCACTAGTACATTATGGCTGCGCCACTTCAACCAACGGTCCTCTCCATGTAAACCTCTCCTCAGATTTCTTCGCCCAGCGCCTAAAACTGTGGAGAACAATTTTGACCGGTTTTACCTTAGATATTTAATTAATTCAAAATTATTTCCACGTCATTCGGCTCGTGGAGCAAGAATCTGATCCAATAGGTGACTTCATGCTAACCCAATGGACCCAAATATCTTCCTTGAAGCCCAGTAAACCCAAGGCCCATTTTTCACTTCTGATTTCCTGCCTGCAGCTCTGTCAGCTGCAAGATCGACTATCATGCAGTTCGGTTGACGCCCAATCGGCTATTTGATCCATTCGGCTGTGGCTGGCTTTGGCTAATTTTAAGGAATATTTTTAGGTGTAAACAATATCGCACAAGAACGTGAGTTTAAATCTTGCTCTTGATATGAGGACATCGTTGGTAGCAGTGCAATAGATCCACCTTCATAGGGTTGGGGGGAATTTCCCCCATGACATAATTAGTGTTTTATTCGAATATGCTTAATAATTATTAATTTGCCTCCATAAGACACATTTTTTTAAAATAAATGAAGAAAGGTATAAGAGATAAAAGAGAGAATGAATAGGTACTAATTTTATATCTTTATTCTTCTAATTTTCCCCTGCTCCTCTAACATAACTAAACTCACACAGTGATAAAACACATTAAATTTCCAAAATGAAACACCGTCCCAGATAGAGAGAGAGAGAGAGAGAGATTCAAAGAGCAGATAGAGACAATTTTCTTGATATTTTTTATCAAAACCATTAGACTAAGTTACAAAAATTGAGACCAGTGAAGAGCATATGAGAGATGAATGGTTAAATGATTGTCTTTTTAAGAAAAATGTTTAAATGATTGTATGTTTACATACATAGAGATATATTTTTTTTACAGTATTGACAATGAAAAAATCATATAACATTTTTCAAAATATGAAAATGTGTAAAAGACAATTGTAATTTGTAGAAGATTGAATATTATCATAAGATTAAAGATTTTGTAAAAAGTTATAATATTTTTATTCTATGAAAATATTATAGACTATTTCTTGTCCTACAAAATAAAATTTCTTAATCCGCCACTAGTTGCTGGTTAATATATAAATATTGCTATAATTATTCTTTGGGCTTAAAGGTTTTGTCTAATCTTAGTGAGTCGCATAAAATTTTTTAGGCTAAATTACAAAATTGGTTCTCTAAGTTTATTTTAGGTTTCAATTTGGTCCTCTACGTTTTATTTTAGTTTTCAATTTAGTCTTTTCCGTCACTAAAAGTCAATTGTCCGTAGCTAGAAGCCCATTTTCCAAAATGTTATTTGGCTTTTAGCTACAGACAATTGGCTTTTAGTGACGGAAAGGACCAACCTGTTATAACTTTTAAAACGTAAGGGACCAAAATGAAACAAATAAAACATAAAGGACCAAATTAAAACCTAAAATAAATATAGAGAACTAATTTTATAATTTAGCCAAATTTTTATATACATTAAGATAAAAAAATTTATAAAATTTTTTAGTGAGTCCCATAAAATTTTTTCATTGTCCCCATGCGCTTGCCGGAGTGGCAAAGCAGCTGGGACAATGAAGTCGGTGGCGTGCGGTTTGATCCGCAATACGCCCAACTTTCCCCCTACCCCTATATGCCCTGTAGTATGGCCCTTGTAAACCCAAAAACAAAAAAAACAGAAAAAGAAATACGCAACGAAGCAACAAGTTTATCCCACGAATTCTTTAAAAATTTACCCGTCGTATACGCATATTCAAATTGAGTCTTGCAACTTATAAAAATAATAATGGAGAATTTGAAATAAGGTCAACGAGTGGGCTCCAGGCAGCGTGCACGCGTGGGAAGACATTACGGTCCCAATTGGATCCCGTCGTAGCTGTAAGTAAGCTGTGTTTTCATGAAAATCAGAGCCCTGAAAGGGACATATTTTGCCAATATTCTGCCGCCTTAATCATTTGCCCACCGCTACCTAACATCTCCGGCTCTTCTCTAATCACAACTTTTTAAACGGATTTTTCTGTGATAATTTTTACGTACATATTGGCTTGGTCCGGTAAAGCCAAAAACAATAATATCTCCGGAATGAATTATAATCGCATAAAGTATAATTTGGTTTATTAAATAACTAATATATTTAGTATATATATATATTAGTCTAGAATATAGGCTAAATATATTAGTTATTCAGTAAACTAAATTTAGCTCAATGTGCTTATAATTCATTCTAAAAGGAGTATATTATACTCTTTATTAGAGTAGTTTATAAGCTTGTTTAATCGAATAAAATATGTTTAGTAAGTAAGCTTATCACAATAGCTTTTAAATTTTTTTGAGTTGCTACTTGAAGTATTATCTTAGTTTATAGCTTTTTATCTTTTCTCCCATTTTTATCATCATTATTTTATTTTTTAACATTTTTTAAATTTAAAATAAAGATAAAATCCTAGTAAAAAAATAAATAAAGATAAAATTTTATTACCTTTGGTCTCATATATAAGAGAAAAAAAGCAATAAAATTAAAACTAATGAAGTTCATTTAATGTTATAATTTTGAAAGGTTGTTCCAAATATAACTTTCACATTAAATGTTTTACACCCACTCATATAGGGAAAAGATGAAATTATAGTAAAATGAAATAAGGGTATAAAAGTCACTTTAGTAGTTAATATATTTTAAAACTTGTGACATTTTCTTATAATTAGGACCAAAATTTTATTGGAACTTTTTCTTATATATGGGACCAGAGATAGTATCATTTTTCGTCATTTTATATTTACCAGTTAGTTAAACAGTTAATTTTACCAAACACTTCAATTTTTAATTAACTAGCTTTTCAACTATAAGCTATAAGCTATCAGCTATAAGCTAACTTATAGTTTATTTTTACCAAACCGAGTCATAGTGTAAAAATATTCTATACAGTTGTCTAATAATATCTTGCTAGTTCATTTAATGAATTTAAAAACACATGACTTGTTTTACTCATTAAAAAATGTAACAACATTTTATTAAATGTATGTGCAAAACATTTTTATACTAATAGCGCATACAAATTAAATTCTTTTTGATAACTTATTATGTAAATACAAATAGTTAAAATTGATGTGAACTGATATATTATTTTGACCAAAAATTTATTTTTATATAATTTCTGGTGAATTTAATATTGCAAAACTGGTTTCGTTTAGGGAATATAAAAAAAAGGTTTGGTTAAAGTTAATTTTGAGAGTCATTTATGTTTATATGTTACAAAATTAGTATAAATTTTGTCTATAAAAAAAATTTAGTGAAACTGGATTTAAAAGCAAAATCAATTCTAATATAGCACAAAATATAAACATGCCAAATCACGTCTAATGACAACATATCACTTTCCAAATCCTATTGAGCATTGTTTCGAATTATTTTATGAAAAAAAAATCACATTTTTAAAGAAATAATCACATTTTTTAATTTTTTTATCTCTTTGTTTCAGCTTTTAGATATAATCAGAATCTAAAAATAATCTAAAATCTGATTATAATGAAAAGCTATTTAAAGTAACTCCTGGAAAATAATATGATTTTAAAGTGTGTGAAAATGAGAGAGAATATTAAAAAAGTGATTTTTATTATTATAAACAAACACAAATTAGCTTCTGTTTTACTTAAAAATCTCTAAAAAAATATAATCTCTAAATTATTTTATAGGAGAATCACTTGCACCTAATATTGGAGATAAAATTTATCTTAATTTATAGCAACCAAATTAATATTTAAATTTTTCAGTAAAACCTCGTTTCAAAAGTATAATATCAATTTCAATACTCTTGCCAAAGATCCAATCACTAGTGTAAAAACCACCTTTAATTGCAGTTTTTTTGGACTTTTAACGTCGGTTTTCAATCCGGCGTCTTTTCTTTCGACGTTGTAAGTGTAAATATTTAACGCCGGTTTATAAACCGCGGTTAAAAGTAAGTTTTAATCGCGGTTTTTAGTAAAACCGGGGTTAAATCATGATGTAAAGGACACAAAATTTTGAAAAAAAAAAAGTTTTAACCGCGGTTTAAAATAAAACCGGTGCTAGATCCTACAGTAATGGGACAAAAAATTTTGGAAAAAAAGTTTTAACCGCGGTATTTTAGGAAAACTGGCGCCGTATGTAACATTTAACCGCGGTTTTCTGAAAACCGGCGCCGTATGTCACCTTTAACCGCGGTTTTCAGAAAACCGGCGCCGTATGTCACCTTTAACCGCAATTTTAAGGAAAACCGGCGCCATATATCACTTTTAACCGCGGTTTTAAGGAAAACCGACGCCATAAATGTATCAATTTTTTTTAATACTAGATTTTTGAAATTTTCATTTCCAGAACTGCCAACAGAATTGCTAATACATACAACAAACCACTGCATACAAATCCAGTTATGCAACAATCATCATGAACTCCAAAACTCACACAAGAAGAAAACACATCCTAATTCACTCAACAAAATAATGGTTACAACTTCAATTATACTCTATCGTCAAAAAATCAAAACTTCAATTATCCTCTAATTAACATTTAGACAACTCCTAAATGCTACGAATTATTAGTTACACAATTCTGTTATCCCTTTTTTTCTTCTCTTCAAACCTTCTCATTTTTGTTGTGTTGCTTTTCTTGCTCGGCGTCTTGGTTGTTCTAGGTTTAGATTTTGCTCTTCAATTTTAGTCACAAAAAAACGTGCTCATGTTTTCCGAATGTCGACAATTTCTTCATAATTGTATGAGTTTGTGCCACGACCATCAAATAACTACAAGTTCAATTCAAAACATATGTAATTAACTAACTACAAATAGTGTAAGGTATCAAAAAGATCAAATAACAAGTTATGAAATATTTTATTACCAAATCCCATCCAGAGGTAATCCTCATCGTGACAATGGATAACATGGTTTTCATGACATAATAACCACACGCCCATGAGTTGTCTTGGCAAGGCCCCTACAAATGACAATATAAATTAGTACAAATTATATATACACATAACTAATACGGCTTTCAATATGTAAATATCATATAAAGACAAACTACTTACCGCGAGTATGTTCCAATTAGGCCTCTTTCCTTTTTCCAGACCTTTCTTACTATTATAGTCCATCATAGCTCTGATAAAATAATATAAGTTATAGATATAAGATAAATACATATATGACATCACAAGTATGACAAGTAAAGTAAAAGTTTACCCCTCAAGTACACGCTTAATCTGTAGGTTTGGCCTTTGATGAAGTGAGCATATCCAGACTATGAGATTATGCTTAGGACAAACGACAATCAACTGCCAATGATTACTAAGTAACAACAATAAAGGTATATTAGAAACACAGAGAGAAAAAGTATGCTATGAATAAAAATGTACTCACCTGTGCCAGTACGGTCCTAAGAAAACATCTTTGTCCTGCTGAATTAGCTTATCCACTATGTAAGCTTGAACAGATTCATTAGACTCTTTTGGGTTGGGCTTGACAACCATCAACGTTGGATCCAAGAATCCATATACATCACTGTTGTTATTCTGAATACAGATAAGATGCAGATACCTAGGAGTTAAAACAAAATAATGTTAATTATATATAATTGATACAAAGGAGATAAAAATATACAAATATGTTAATTAATACTTACGTGCACCATAATTGCAAGTGTTGATTGGCAAGCCAGAACTCATCACCGAGCGACAGGTCCGTTAAGTCCTTCGTAAAAATGTAAAAAATTGGAAGATTGTCGTGCTCCAAGGTAATCCCAACTTGTCCATCGGGAAGATCAAAAGCCATGTGACCAATGCATTTTAAAATATCGTCTTTAGGATCCTCCTCATTTTACGTGAACAACTATCCTTGGTCTTTGACATGCACAGTGGCTTTAGGAGAAGACATTTTCTGCTGTCTTAGTTGGGCTTCCACATCTGACTTGAGCTGAGATTTGTAAGCTTCAAACTTAGCTTCAAACATTTGACTAACCTCTGTATGATCGATGTCTCATGGCATCCATGTCGATTTGCTTTGGTATTGCGTGAAGTTCCTCAAGTATTTCTTGAAGCCCACACCTCGACCAGCAGTGCGGACACGACCATAGTGCTCGGGTGTTCCAAGGGCAGTAGTCAAGATATCTTGACGTCCAGTTGGAATAAAAGTATCATGAGATTCATCTTCAACCAATGACTCCTATAACCAAATTCAATCACAGAGGTCTTTGACCAGTCGACCTAAATTGGTTACAAATCACATAATATTAAATAAGGCAGATACACTTACAATTTTAGAAACAGCGAGGCCACGACATCGGATGTATAGGATCTGATGGTTTTGTTCGAGCCATAGTCCATAGCTCATACCGGTTTGGTTTTGGAGGGGATTCTAAGGCTTCATCTCCAGCCTCTTCCTGCAAGGCTTTCCTTTTGTGTGTCATTACATTCTTTTCAAGTTTATCATAACCCCCACGAGACAATAAGTGGGGTAGATATTCTTTGCAAAGATTTGTCCTTCCCTTTTCTTTTTTCTCGTTACACATAACGTAACACACCACAAATTAAAATAAGTAAAAATTATATTAAGCAAGTTAAAAATATAATTCAAACTAACTAAACGCTTCTTCCTTGTTGCTAACAAACTCATCCCATATGTCCTCACGAAGGAAATTATACTTCTGACAAGGATTTGTGCAACCAGTTTTGTCTCCATTCCCAAATACAAATGTCCTGGAGAGTTTAGACTTAAAATCCTTCCAACACTCACCCGCATAGGACAACCATCGGTCCCTAAACTTTTTATCATGGGGAACATCAAAAATATCCTACAATACACAACAAAATGGTGGTGTTAGTAAATACATACACACAAAGATCAATAAAGTTAAATACAAATATGCATACAACTAGAGATAAAGGTCAATACCACGACATCTTGCCATATCATATCTTTAGTTTTTTCAGGGACATCTCTCCATTTAGGTATCAGAATGGAGGCCTTGCTAGTGCAAGGTACGCTAAATAAGTGCAAAAGAGTTGCATTATCACCATCAGGTCGCCCAGTATCTGGATCAAATTCAATAGAAAACTTCTGACCAGGAAGAAGTGTATTTTTCAATTGTGATGTAGTGGTAACACCTCTAGTCCTTTTTTTGGAGGACTCTGATGTGGATGGATCAGCCATATATGATGCCTGTTTAAACAAACAAACAAATATAAGAAACAATGTGAGATAATCTAACAAATATGTATCAATATATATAATTATAATGGATAATCTATTGATACTAATTGTGGATATATAATCTAACAAACATGTATTCACCTATAAAATTCTTTAGTAGTCAAGTTTTAATGTCCTCCAATATCCCTTCTTGATGATCATCACGAGTGGCATATACATCGTCTACTTCATTTTCATCAATGAAGATGGGTCTTTGTGTTGAGAAAGAAAGGGTGTCATTAATATCTAGTGTTGAATCTTGATTTTCATCACTCTCATGCATACTTCTTCTTTGGAGAACCACAGACCACCTTTTGTTAGAGGGATCCTTGACATAAAACACTTGTTTGGCGTGAATTGCCATGATGAAAGGTTCATCCTTATAACCTATCTTGTCAAGATCCACCATTGTAAATCCTAACTCATCGGTTTGTACGCCACCATTACTGTTAACCCACTTACATTTAAAAACAGACACTTTGAATTTATTATAATCGATCTCCCAAATCTCTTCAATGACCCCAAAATAAGCTATCGATGCCAGAACGGGGTTTTTATCCTTTGAACTAGAGAAATGCATAGAAGAAGCCATAACCATAACCCCACTATTTTGTACGGTACTCTTGTCATCCTGTGACTTTGTGTAAAAAGAAAATTTGTTGATATCATATCCTCTCCATGTCAAGACATTAAATTTAGGATCATGTGCTAGCCATGTTAATGCCTCAGAAGCAGTATCATCACTCAAAATCTGTTCTTTAAACCAAGGTATGAATGTCTTGTTATGCTCCTTCAACACCCAATTTTCATTCATTCGAGGGTTTTTGGCCTTGACATGATTTTTGTGAGCAGACAAGTAAGGTTTAACCTCATCAATATTATTCAATATATACAAATATGCTTGCAACACTTCCGCTCGACCCATGCTCTTAGTTTTTAGACCTAGTGTACCCTTACCTTCACATCTTCCCTCATGACGAGACTTAGGAAGCCCTACAGGCGCCGCTTCTGACAAATAATCTGAACAAAACTCAATGGCTTCTTCTGTTACGTACCTTTCAACAATAGATGCTTTGGGACGATATAGATTCTTCACATACCCTTTCAATATTTTCATGTATCACTCAATAGGGTACATCCACCTTAAGTAAACCAGGCCACACACTCTAATCTCTCTGACTAAATGAACAATTAAATGAACCATGATGTCAAAAAATGAGGGAGGAAAGAACATCTCCAACTGACACAAAATGATAGCAGCTTCATTTTCCAACTCGTCCAATTTCTGAGGGTCAATAGCTTTGCTACATGCTGCATTGAAGAATAAACAAAATCTAATTATGGCATGTCGAACATTTTTTGGCAAGATGCCACGAATAGCCACCAGTAGTAATTGTTGCATCAAGACGTGACAATCATGAGATTTTAAGCCAACTAATTTGAGATCTGTCATCGATACAAGACTCTTTACATTTGAAGAGTAACCCTGTGGCACTTTCACACCCGGTAGGCACTCGCAAAAGCTTTTTTTCTCTTCTTTTGATAATGTATGACAAGCGGGTGGCAAATATGTCTTGTTACCTCTTGGCTGAGGAGCTAACTCCTCTCTTATACCCATGGAAACAAGGTCTAGACGAATCATGTCCTCTAGTCGATCGTCCATATCTACATCAACTTCCTCTCTTATGGACACACTTGGCTTGTTTAACACTTCACCATGCCAGGTCCATGTCGTATATCTTTGCCAAATCCCAAAAACATGAAGATGATTCCGTATCTCCTCAACTTTTAGTGTTGGCCCATTCAAACACTTAACACAAGGACAATAGAAAGTTGTTTGATTAGGAAGTTTTGCTTGGGAAAATTGTAAGAAGTCTTCGACTCCGTTCTTATACTCATCACCTAAGCGATGTTTTTGCATCCAACTACGATCCATAACTGTGTTCTGAAATAATATACACATACTTTTATGCTTAGATATTTAACTAACATTGACATGTTGTTAGAACAATTAATAGAAAGATGTATGCACACCTCAACATTAGGCAATTAAAAAGGGATCAAATTGAAATCTTATTTGGCAACACTATGTACACAAAAGTAGGAAACCTTAGCAGAGGAAGCAGCAACAGAGCAAAACAGGAAAAAGTAAAAATAAAAAAGGAGTTTATCTGAAAGAAAAGAACTAAAACAATTTCATAGAATCTAAAACACCAGATATATGAACGAACAAAGGGTTACAAGAAACATTTACCTGAATAAAATGAAAAGGGTCAGCAACAAAATTACTGAAAAAACCAGAATCAGAAACAGAAGCACACGTCACCACAGAATTAGCAACCGGCCAAGCAGCACTCCCAGCGATCAGGATCGACCTTCCTGAAACCCTGCTTAATGATGATAGTTGATGATATTGGAAAGGAAAAAGAGACAGGAAAGAGGTCAAATACACCGTAAAAAAAAAGCACACAACTTTTGAGTAATATAAAACACTAAAGTGCACATGCAAAGCCAAACTAAAAATAGACAGATAATTAAAGATGTGCAACAAACAATATGGCTAAAAGATGCAAGAAACTCCAATCAAGGCAATCTGAATGTGCACCACAAGAGCAACTGGAGCCAACCTTGCAATGGGAGCTCTAATATTACACACTCGATTCCTGAGCCAGGTTTAATGGGGGAATAATCGAGGATGCAGATGTTTTACCAAACTCATAAAGGATATATACCAGCTTTACAACCAAAGTAAATGCTGATTTTTTACTCAGGTAGACATGTTATCCCAAAAAGCCCATGTCCACAAATTGAGCTTGAGGACAAACTCATTTACACAACTTACAGTTTATTGTTATGGTTCAAATGATTAATGAAATATGCAGTAATGGAACTCACATATCAATAAGCTAAGCTTTTCAAGTGGATTTGCAGAAGTTGAATCTAAGACAGTTTATTTTCCACAAAATAAGATGTTAAAATATTTACGTTAAATGATCTGCTGAAAAGGAATTAAACTAAAAAACAAAATATGCATTCCACTCCCTGGAGAGTTTAGCAAATTAGAAGTAGATGTAGAATCCTGAATGAATGCCAGTGACAAAATACATTGGCATGTAGCTAGCTTTGGTTCAACAGGAAGACAGCAAAGAACTTATTGCAGTCCTGATGTCCTAGTGTTTTGATACAATCAATTATGATTAATTCAGGAAGAGGTTACGTGAACATTCCTATTATCCTCCAATTATAAGAAACATACTAGATTAAAAGTGAGAATACAACATCATTATTTCTACTATTGCTATTGCTATTAATATTGAGAAGAATCCCAACACTACTTATCTTGGCAACAGGAGAAGAAAAACTGGTGCTGATCAATAATTCATATATAGACCCATTAATCACGACAGAATATTTTCTGTGTAGACAATCTTGTAACTCGTAGACACCAATGTCTGGCAAATCATGAAACAGAACAAACAAAAGACACCAATGTATATTTTCTTTGAAAACGTTAGTGACATACCCCTCTTCAACACTAAACCCTTCAACACTAAACCCTTCAACAACACTAAACCCTTCATGTACCCCAAAAAGAGAGAGAGGGAAGAAACTTACAGATTCTCTGGTTTAGAGAGAATGGCGTCTGCGTGGATAGGGACGGTGCGAGGAGAGTGGCGGTGCGAGGAGAGAGGGACGAAGCAGAGGGAGAGGGACGGTATGAGGAGAGTGGGACGATGCGAGGGAGAGGGACGATGCGCTGGTGAGGGATGGCGTGAGGGAGAGAGATACGGCGCGAAGGAGAGGAGATGAAGCTTGAGTTCTCAGGTTAAGCTTGAGTTCGCAAATGAGCGACCAAGCTGCTGGTGATGTTATTTGAGAGGGAATTAATTTTCATTTTTAATCGCGGTTTCAAGTTAAAAACGGCGTTATAGGTTTAGTGTTTAACGTTTATAAATTTTAAATTGATTTTGGTTTTTAATTGCGGTTTTGAGAAAAACCGGCGTTATAGGTTTTTTTTATAGTTTTAATCGCGGTTTTTAGAGAAAACCGGCGTTATAAGTTTCAACTTTTTTAAAGTTTTTTATCTGTTGACTTATAACGCCGGTTTTTAAAATAACCGACGTTAAAAGTTTTTTAAGATCTAACTCCGGTTTTCTAAAAAATCGGCACTATTTGTTTTAACCGCGGTTGTATAAAAAAACCAGCGCCATAGGTTCAACATTTAACCGCTGTTTTTGAGCAAACGGCGTCGTAACTTCACTCACTTTTGGCCGGATTTACCTTTACACTTATAAATAATTGTCTAAACGGGCCGCATTATAAGTTAAAAGTTACACATTAAATAATAGTTGTTTAAAAAACCGGCGTTAAAAGTTACACATTAATTTAAAAAATGCCACCGCATTATAAGTTACGCCGGTTATCTCCAAAACCGGTGTTATAAGTCTATTTTTTAGGTGTATTTCGCACTAGTGAGTGAGTTTATGGACGTGATTAAGGGTTAATTACTGGCTATTAGTGGGAAGTTAAGTCCCCTAAGTCGTAACTCATTTTACCCAGTCAAAAGTAGGTCCCATGAAGTTAGAAAACGACCAAAAAACGCAGCAAAACGCAAAAACGCGCAGTTGCAGACTTGCAGCAGGCACCTTGCACTTGATTCTGGGCCCCCTGCGCCTGGCTTCTGTTTCTATGGGTGCCTTGCGCCTCCTAGGGTGTGTTTTCGGCCCGTTTCGCGTCCTAACTCGAGCATTCGTGTCACGTATCGATCCTAATTAATTCCTAAACAAGTAAAATCATTTCTAAACACATAATCACACATCATAATACACAGCATAAAAAATTCTATGTCCTAAAAACGAATTTTGTGGGTGTCACATAATGATTAATACTGCAAGACGATTAGGTCATTACGTATCACATAAATGGCATAATTGTAGCAGTTACCAAGTTTATAGGTCAATTAGGCTATATACGAGACCGCTCTCCTTTCAAAAGGTATACATTCATTTTGATACCTCTCACGATCTCCCTTGTTCATACACTAATTTGAACATTGGAGTGCTCCTAGGTGGCCACAACTAGTGTCTTTTGTCGTCGTGCTCCACTGTATGTTTTCATCAACATGATCATCCTTATTCCACCATACTTGTATATTTTATAATTGTCTAAAATTAGTTTTTAAAAATAAAATAAAATTTAAACATCAGATGAGGGGAATTTTAAATTCTACACGCCTTTCAATATTTTAATAAATTTTAAAAATAATATTCATTAATTTTATAAAATAAAATGAAAATGATATTCGGGTTCGATCAAATTTATAGAATTTGAAAGTGTATGACTAAATGTTCAACTTTTTTTTGTTGTGTACAAAGGGGTCAATATTCAACTTTATAATGACTGGGTTACGCTATTTTTATTTGATCCAACCTAACCATTTTTTTTTGACAAGCTAAACCAACTTATTTTGAATAATTTCTAAAAGGTTGACACTTGGCATTATCTAATCTAAGGATGGAAAACAAAACATGTCCTTTGGGTTGCCCGGAAAGGACCACAACAAGTGTTTCCATTTAAATTTTCATAGTCTAAAATAAAAAGAAATAGTCAGCCTAAGCACGATATATTTAAATTAAATTACTGATTCCACTATTTAGCTTGAAAATAACGCCGGAGAAAATGGCAGAGGGTTGACCTGTGGCCAATTAAAGTTTAACATGACTTTGATTAAATATGGAGTAATTATCTTTGGGCTTCCCTTGCTTATAGGCACAATAGCTACTTGACTGATTGGCTCCACCTCTTCCGGAAACCAAAATAAACTCTTAATTCTGTGACCTCTAAGATTAAATTAAATAACTTAACTCGATTTTTCATTATTATTATGTAGGATGAGTGAATCCTTCAAATTATCCTTTTTTTTTTATAAGCAAAAATTTTTATTAACAGGGAGTACAAGGGGTACTCCAACCCGATACAATAAAAATCTAGCAACAACATCAAAGCGAGCAAACTCTATCCAACTTCTATGAAGGCTTGTAGAGAACCCACATTATCATGTGCTAGAATGCTAGACTAGAACACCATACATAGGCCTTATATACTAGTTGAACAAGACCAAAAAGATCCAGACAAAACAGAATACAATCAAAATTCCATCATCAGACTAAACAAAATTCACCAAGAAAAAAGCTGGACTTTTGCATCCCAACAAAAACTTCCATCATCAAACTATTGGGTGCAGTACGTGTGCCTCACCTTCATTATGGCCAAGAGCTGCGCAACCTCCAAATATTTTGCAACAAACAAGCTCCAATTTCCCTGCTACCAACTTCCTAGAACTTGACTCCCACAAAAACATAATTCATTCACAAACACTGCCTTTTCAAATTATCCTGATCCTAATATACTTGTCTTTATGGCAAACATTGTTTGTGGCTAATAACATGGTCAAATGATATTTGACCATGGTAGAGAAATAAGCATCTAGCCATTGACATAAAAATTTAAAAAAAAAATTACTGACTAGAATTTTGAAAGGGCAATTTGAGTCAAGGTTACTTGGAGATATAAAAATTGTTTACAAAATGGTCCTCAAAAAATTTGAAATTATAAAAACATATTGGTACCACCAGAATCTCGCAAAATTGTGGCGACAGAGATAGCGGCAAAGGGGGGTAACACCCTAAAGTGCCACATTAAACGTATCCCAATTTAGCTATACTTAAGCGTGTGTTAATATTATCAAGCACACATAACATAGAAGTAATCAAACTTCTATTAAACAATTACCAAAATATAACTTCATAATTTCACAAATATAAACATATTCACATTGTTTATTTACATTATAAAATTAGGACCCATACAATATTTACAAAGATACAATAGGAATAAAAAAATACATCAAAAGGGCGTGATGAAAATCTGATCACCCCAAGACAACCCTCACCACATATAAGTCAAAACAGAGTTACATATATAATATACATGACTGGCCTTTCGCAACACTTAACGAACAACTCCATGACTAACACATCTCATCAAGGTCACTTAGTGGAGTAAACCTGAGTCACCAACTTCCTCCCTCGACTTACCTCTCTTTTCATAGATGTGCACACTACAAGAAAAAAGTCATTTACCAAGGGTCAATAGCCCTCGGTAAGACCAAAAAACCACCAGAAATTCCACTTTTCCAGCGGCTTACTGAGGGCTATAGGTCCCCTGGTTATTAGCTCGTCGGAAATCCTTTCTGGTGGTTTATTAAAAAAGGCCGTCGGGAACGGCTCAAAAGTTACCCAGGGCTGAGGCCACCGGCAACCTCACCAGGCATTTTCGGTGGCCTTGACCCTCAGTAATTTTAAATTATTTTAAAATAATTATTTATACCATAAATAAGTTTTTGAGGGTCAAGACAGTCCACAATGCACTGATTTTTTTATATTTTTCAATTTGTATTTGTTTTATTTTAATTAACTAAATTAAATATTTAGTAATATATTTAAATTAATTATTTATTTATTTTTTCGTTAATTATTTTTGTTTATTTAAAATTTAAATAATTACTTATTAATTTTAGTTATTTAATTATTTATTTTTTAAAATAATTATTAATATTTTAAAAATTATTTGCTTTAATCATTAAATATTTATTAATAATTAATTAATATAATTATAAAATAAATTAAAATTTTATTAATAAAAATCTACAAAAATATACATTCATAATCACAATAAAATATATAAATCCGAATATATAAATCCACAAATAAAATTTCACATAAAGAAAGTTTAATCATGATAATAATCATCATGATGTGGGCTGCTACTAGGTGGTGTGCCACTAGTTGGTGGCTTACTGTCATATGGTAGACTAATGTATGGGTCAATGAAACTCATCATCATGCTCTAAAAATCATCGGCTACATTGTCTGCTGCAATGCCTTAGTCTGGCTGTGGCTGTGGATGGGTCTGGGTCTGGGGTTGGTGCTTTGTTTGGGGCTTGGGCGTCTGGGGCTAGTGCTTTGTTTGGGGCTTGGGCGTCTGGGGCTGGTAGTACTGGTGGCGCTATGGCGGTGGCTGGATATATGACCAGTAGTACTGTTGGAAATATGGCGATGGTTGTGTGTGTTGCTGTTGCTGCAGTACCGCCATGATATTATGCTGCTACCTCGCCATGAATAGTCCAAATCAAATAATTAGGCTTGAACCCAGACTTATACAAATTAACCCTAACTTCACTTTCGTTTTTAACACTTCTACACATGCATTTATCGCACAGACATCTATTCCCCCCTTTAGTGACGAAATTAGGTTGGCGCTTTGCGAGATGAACAAACTCTTCAACCCCTCTTGTGAAAGATCGTTTCAGACCCTTTCTTCCAAGAAAATTCCTATCATACACACAACTATGATCCATCTTTTGCATATTACAGAGATGCGAATATATGTTAACACGATAATTTCAAAAACACGTCGACCCTACAATTGCTCCCATTATTTAATGGTATGACCCTATCCCATTCAAGAAAAAAAACTTTTTCAATACTCGTATAATGGTTATTTCTTAGTTTCTCATTTACCTATAATTGATAAAATTTCGACAGTATTTCTCATTGGTCTTTGAGTACATAAAATGATCACAATGAATACCGCAATTAAATATGCACCTAAAGAACAAAAGGAAATGCATCGAACCAAAATTTCATCAAATATAGGTAATGAGAAATTAAGAAATAACCATTAGACGAGTAAAGAAAAAGTTTTTCCCAAACTGTATGACTTGGACAATTCAAGATTCAATATACAACGAGCGACACCTAAAATAAGTACACGCGCTCAATAATATTTTGAGCCTAAAATGAGAAGCTAAAGTTTCTCTTCAATATTAATTAAAGACTCGAACAATAAATTGTGGTCTCTGACTGGCTCTCCCATCGGTGTAATGCGCTAATACACTATAACACCCGTATTTTTACGGTACGTTATTTAGCGTTACTATAGTGTATTTTGGTCGTATTTATGCTATAATAAGCAATTTCTTGTCGCTAAGTAAGTGATTTAAATAAATCAAGATCAAATTGAATTTGAGAATTAATATTTAATATTAATTCATGGTTCGAATATTGTCGAAAAATTCTAACGAAGTTTCGTCGCAATTCGAATCGCTGGGCAGTTTTGTCGTAGATAAAATTTTAAATGAACCCCGATTTTGATGAAAATCGAATCGTAACTTGTCGTGATTATTTTTGAAAGTTTGATAGTGTTTTTATTATTTATAATAAAATAATATCACACGGTGAATTAATTTCTCGCTAAATTAATTTTCGCGATTTTATCGGCGGGTAATTAATTGGTAACGCGGTTATTCGACGCCGTGTTTTAGAAACCCTTAGACTCTAGAATTAGAGGGTAATCATGAGAGATGTAAGATTAGATGGGTGGGATTAGATGATGTGATTAGCATCTCTTAAAGTGCTAGGTGTCACTTCATGTGTGATTAAAATTGTATTACTTTCTTAAAACCATTTTTAACCACATGATTTACATTTAGTAAAATATTTTTTTCCCTTCCTTTTATTTGAGGGCAGCCGTGCCCCCCTCTCTCTACCCTCATTTCATTTGCTTCATCTCCTTCTTTTTAGTGTGAGAAATTTCAAGAGCTCCAAGCTTCCATGGCTTCTCCTCCTCCATTTCTTGAATGTTTAACCTCCAACTTTCATTCTTCTTGCACCTAAGCTCAACTTCCACTTGAATCATCCCTTCTCAACCATCCAAGTAAGGAGAAAAACAAATTTTTCCCTCCCCATTTTCTGCTCAAGGCCGCGGCCTCCCCCCTTTGTATAGTAGTATGTTTTCTTGCTTCTTCATCTTATTTATATGCTTAATCTATGCTTGATTATGATCAATGATGGAAATGAACACTTCCTCCCCAAATCCTTGAAACCCTAGGTGCAAATCCTAAGGGGAAAAGAGGGATAGTGTGATCTTGAGGTGAATCAACTCAATTAATTGATGATTCTTGCTTAATTAATGATGTTGTTGTTGTTTTAGCTACTAGTTTTAGATTAGGACTTGGATTGAGCAAATTGTTGTTGAAAGCCTATTCTTTAAAGAGGGGAAATGTAGGTTTTGATTGTTGAAGTATGTATCTAGTTGTTGAATTATATACTTTGGGTAGTTTTAATTGCTATTAGAATGGTTATGTATGCTTAAGTAGAAGAGTTAGTATATTATTTGTGAAAAATTGGTTCTTGAGGAACTAAAATAGCATGTAGAACTTGATTGGTGGTCCTCTAATTATTAGCATTGTTATGGACATGATTAAAATGTTTTGATGCCTTGAAGTGTAATTGCATGACTTGGAAATGGTTGTTAGTTTCTAAAAAGAAAGTTTTACAAATTTTTTTATAGAAAAAGGGGTGATGGCCGAGAGCCCTATAAGGGTGGTTGGAAGGAAAATTATTTTGCAAACTTGTTTATAAGGATTGTATTGATGTGTTATCAAGCTTTGGAAAATTTAGGAAAAGGTTTGATTCCATTTGGATTTGTTTTGAAGTTTTAAGGCTATGAAGCATATGAGGTGATTTGGGTTCCTTGAGACCCAAGGTACCTAGTAGAGCCTTAACTTAAAGTTTTAGATAAAGTGAAGTTGATTTTAGTATTGAATTGTGTTTCAAAATTTTGAAGGACTTGAACTTAGTTAGTAGAACCTTATTTTTCCAACTTATGCGTATTTCAAGAAAAATAATGTTGCATTATGTTTTAGTTCTCAAGAGATAATTCTTTGCTCAAATATTTCAAATATGTGACTTAGTATTTTAAATTAAATTCTAAATGGGAGTGTTTGGTTTAGGAAAGGGTTAGTTTGAGAGCCTAAGGTTTTGAGTTAAGTTTTAGTTTGTGCTAAGTTTACTCGTGGTGATAGGAGTTGCGAATCCGGAGACCGTGCGATGTGGACCCGAGGCTTGCGGTACCCCGTTAGCAAACAACTGTGGTAAGGGCAACTTTAGATATTGATAGGAATTTAATTTTCAACCTTATGCAAAGAAGTCTGAGAACCTCAGGGTTCGAAGTGACGGTCTCGTACCCCTTCGACTTTTATTTCTTAAAATTGTAATTATGATTATTTAGTGGGTTTTTCTGCAAGTGGTTGGCAGCTGTCCCCAACCCCCCACACTTGTTTGATTTCCTCTCTGTCAACTACACTGAGTTGCAGAGGGATGAACTGAACTGTCAATTTGTGTTGTTTGCTGAGTTGTGATTGGTTGAAATGAATTGCTTATACTGCTAAACTGTTTCGCACGATAATAAGTTTGGCATGAATATTATTTGATATGCGGTTAAATAATTATTCAATTTGCTTCGTGAATTATCGTATGCGGCGACCTATTCATTGGAGTGTGAGAGTTTAGTCAAGTCGTTGAGTTGTCGTGACGTTTTTGAGCTTCGATCCGATTAACCTAGGGTGCTAGGATCCGCTAAACGGCTCCGACTGGTTCTTCGGTAGCTTAGCTAGACGTCGTAGCGTCAAGGAGCCTGAGTTGAATGTCCTAGGGTGAGCGGAGAGCCCAAGGCTACGGCTGGTATTCAGTGGATGGATCGGTGTTACTTTCCAGAAATTGTCAAGTGTCGTGAGAATATGAGTCCTGAGTTGAGTCTTGTGAGAGTCTTGAGTTGCGTCTTAAGTACTGTGCATATAGTTTGTTTTGCCTATTGTTATGATTGTTATTCCCTAATTTATTGAGAAGTTGACCTTTTCCCGTGGTGCCTTCAACCAATGATGGTGACCCAGGTGATGATGAAGAGCGTGCTGATACCGGTGATGAGGACATCGTCGGAGATCATCTTTGATTTTCCAGATATTGAGATGCCCACTACGATGGAGTTCGACCCCATCTCCCGTCGCGTTGTTTATACTGGGGATGTTATACAGAGCTTTCGAGAGGGTGGTATGGTAGTGAGATAGGAGACGTCACGGTGCACAGTGAGCTTCCCGATTCGGATGATGCAGGTGGTGGACGCTTGGCGAGCTATTTAAGGAGAGAGGACTATGCCAGCTTCCTCTTCCTCACCAGAAGGATCCCTCGAGATCCTGAGGCATACTGCTTCCCGACTTGCTTCTCGAGGACGAGGACTGTAACACCCCGCTTATCGGAGCATTACTGATCTAATATAACCTAAGAGTATTGAAATAATTTTGGAGGCAAATACTCTGTTTGCATGGGTTTTAGAAAATATGGGTCTAAAATTTTCTCTTTTCTTTTCAAACTTATTGAAAATAGCAATCAGAGTTTTGCAGCATTTTCGAAAGGTGGTGAATAAATAAACACTCTAATCAAATTTATAGCTACAATGCAATTTACCTCATTTACTCAATCCACACAAATGATTCAATCCTTTGATAACATAGTATATTTAGTACAATATTGAAATTAATACATTAAACCCCCTATAGCTGGTCATCACACTACTGCACTTACTAGACCCTCTAGTAAGCTTACCATAAAGCTACACAAGCAGACAACTACAAAGGACTGTCCTCAGCTACCCTCGTCAGCAGTCTCAAATACTTATGATCTTCATTATGCAGGTTACATTCATTAATTGAAAGAACCACGGGCAAGGGTCGACTTCTTAACAAGACATAAATAATGACAACATATACAAATAGGCAAGCATAACACAATATCATAACGAATAGTCCACAAAATAAGATGCACCACATCTCCCTTTATAGTCCTAAGTCTCTTTTCTTTAGAAAATTTCCTACTAGTTATGAAATGATTTATGATGGAAATCCACTAATAGTTCAAAATAATAATTTAATTATTCTAACTCTCACTTAATTCTTTTTAATGAAAAGGTGGTTAGTCCATTACTAATTAAGGTTTTAAAAAGATCTATTTTTAAGTGTCTCTTTGATTTTAATAAAATGCCTCTTAGTTTTTATTTAAAAATCCAAGATTTATTTGACGTTGATGCGACGGTAACCCAACTCACGTGCTCTCGGCACTTTCCCAAATTATCACAGTCATTTAACAATATATTCTCAAATATAGTCAATGATCACAACACAATAATCATAATCACAAGTCATCATTCAAGAAAATCATTCCATCACATTGTTCATCATATTGTCACATACTTAATTTATGCATTCACATATTACTAATATACACACTTAAAGATGTTCTTACATATAATCATATGGAACATAAGCATGTAAAATACAAGCATATAAAGCATATGAAACATAAGCATGTAAATTACAAGCATATAAAGCATAATTCTTAACAATATCTAAGAGTTGCCCTCACCGTAGACGCTTTCCTTCCAACGCACGATTTTGCTCTACAAGTTTACTTTCTCACACCTTCAACCAATCAAGTTATTCAACTAAGTTAGAACTCAACCTAGTGTCCTAATCCCTACCCTATGGCCACGGTTCTACAAGGAAAGAGCAAGGAAAGTTTGTTTCTCAAAAAAAGTGTAGGATCACTTAACTATATAAAAAAACATTATTCTTTATTATTAAGAAAACAAGGAATCAAATGAAGAATTTGTCTCCTTCTCCAAGTGGAGCTCACGGCCTCAAGGCCATAAGATGCCTAGATCATTCTTTCTTATTTTAAATATCCATTCCCTTTATCAACAAATTATGATAAGAGAATGAAAGTAGTAAGAAACTTGTCATGAGTTACATCCTTTCATCAAGTAGATGTTTCACCCATTCAAAGTGAGGCTCTCTTTTAGATCATAGCCCAAATAATGGAGTTTTAAAATATACATATTTTGTTGTTTCAAAAACCTTTTTATTACTATATTACAAATGATGTAGTAGAGTTCTTTTCTTTGAGGTTCTTGAGTCCATAAACTCTTCAACAAGGAGTGAAAAAAAAAAATGGAGTTCCCTTGCTCTCAACCACTTGGGTCATGACCTTTGAAATGATCAAGCCTCTATGTGTTTCATCAAGCTCATTGGAGTTTATAACTTATCTTAAAATATTGGTAGTAGTATTAACAAAATGAAGTCTTCCAAGCAAGTTTTAAACAACAAAACCCAAGTCACAACTTTAAAGAAATGCTCTCAAGCCTTTACATAGACCATTCATGACACATATATATATGTATCCATCTATGTTCTTGGCTTCTCATCAAGCTTGAAATAAAAAGAAAACACATGCTTAAGTAACTAGAACTATGGAAGGAAAATGGCAATACAAATAGCATAAAATCTCTCTTTTGCTTTGGAAGAACTTAAGTAGGGATCATGGCCAACTACTAGTGATATAAAGTGAGCTTAAGAAGGAAGAAGAATGATATTTCTCACCCAAGGGAGCTGCTGGTTGCTGTTTGCAAAAAGGGAAGCAAGTGCAGAATTTTTGTGAACAAAACAACTTCAATACTCTCTCCAACTACCTCACTTCTTCCACTATTTTTTTCTCAACTCAAGGAAGTGAATGAGCTGAAGTTTTTGGCCTTATATAGACCTTGAGGGCGCACCAAAACTGAATTTAGAAGTGCAGAATTTTACTTGCTCAAGTGGTTAAAGACTAGTCAAAAGATTTCATGGTTATTACCCTTGAGTTCCTCATTTTGTGCTTAGCAAATGACACAAGAAAAGTGATGGATTTGATCAATTAGAGAAGCCGATTTCCAGCCAGCAATCAAGGAGATTTGATGTTAAAAAAGAAGGAGATTTGGTGTTGAAGTGATCTTAGGAGATGATAGGAAAAAACTAGGAAAAAGTAGGAAATCATCATGCATAAAATCAAGATTTTGGTGAATGATTTAGGAGTGGATTTCTCCTCAAATTCAGCTGCACATTTCGACCATCATGGCCTGAAAAGAAGAGGAGGAAATCTTGGCCAAAACCATGGGTGCAAGCTAGCATAAAGACCTTACTAACTCTTACCATAAATGGAACTAAACTTTAACATTTAAGGTAAGTTAATCACATCACCCTATCCTTATGTCACTCTTAAAATCTAACATAATCTAATCATATATTTTCTGATTTTACTCGCCCTCTCCCTAGGGTCTCTCAGCTCCCGATTTAAATGTAGCGTTAGGTTTCACGTGTCAGCGTCTCGTGGCGTAGAAAATACAGTATTAAAAAAATTAAGTAAAATTGCCAAAAAAATTCTAATAAATCAAAAATATTATAAAACATCAAATTCCCAAATATTTAAATATTCGGGTCGAATTAGAGTTTTCAATCGGGCAAAAACTTACCCGGGTAGTTCAAAACGCGACCGGGAAAACAGTGGAATTTTGAACTGAAAATTTAACTGTGACTTAATATAATATATTAAGTCCCAAATATAATTTCATTTTAGTTAAATTCACCCACTTTCTTAGTCAACAAAAATTACGCGTCGCCGCGTCAAACAGAAAACTTATATAAGTTTAAATTGATGAATTCTCGTTAACGCAGCATACGTCTACGCTGTCTATTAATTTGAATTGACATCATAAATAATAAATAAATTATTTCAAAATAACTCAAATAATTTCCCGTACTCTTAATAAATTATCGAGGTGATCAATCTCTCTAATTTATTTTTCAAGTAATCAGGGTTTTCGCTAAAATCTCTTTCCATAAAAAAATTGGGATGTCACAAGGACAGAGGGTTTGATGGACCGCTCATAAGAGCGTGATCAGACGTGGGACTGCAGGAGCTTCTACTTCCAGGGCGGCTGTTACGCCGAGTTCTTTGGCAGAACCTGAGCCAGAGCCAGCAGCAGAGCCAGCCTCCCCCATGCTTGATAGGACCCCTACTCCGCCGTTGGACCCTCCTCATGTGTGTAGTGTGTGCGGAGAGGTGGGTTGTAGCGGTGCAGGTGCTGCGGAGGATGTGCTAGTAGGAGAGGATGTGCCGGAGGATGTACCAGCGGCTGTACCTTTTATTGATTTGACTGGCGAGGACCCGATGGACGAGGAGGAGGAGGAGGATCTGTCTGAGGATCCGGATAGCTATCTGTAGTTGCCGTGATTGTCTGACTGTTTGTTATATTATTTTGGATGACTATAGCATATGCTCTTAGTGTGCAGTTTGTTTTGGTGACCAGTCGGGCTTGATGGATGTTTTTTTTTGTATTATAGGGTAGACTGGTGGTTTACTTTTGGAGCAGCCCCCTGCGTGGGTGTCTGTCGGGAGTACCCCAGGGTATGATTGCACTCATGAGGGTCTTCATACCATAGGTGTATTCTCTCGTACATTTTCATGCACTGCTTTATTTCGTACGTACTATTTATGCAGACGTGGTTATGTATATATGTATGTATTTCCAGTGCTTGAGTCTTGTGTCTTAGTTGCACTATGTTTCGAAACACTTTGGCAACTCTATGTGTACTTTGCGGATGTGACTGTTTAAAAAAAAATAGACCACATTTTCCAAAGGACACAAGAGCACTATTTTAAAAATACATCGCATACAGGTTTAGTTCTAGTTTAGTAGCGGTCTGGAAACGAGTCGTTACATACACTATATATTATAACAATAAAAAATATTGTTATAATTAACTAATCTAACATTATAACTTAACAACATTTTTTCCTGATATACATTTTCCCTAACATGTTCCCTAAAGCATATTGTAACACCCCCACCTTCGTGCTAGAACTTTTTAATTCCTTGTGTGTTTGACTAAGCTTTTCATGTATGTGAATGTGTTAAATATGCTAATGACTGGTTAGAAGATCAATTAAATTGGCACGGTGCGCGTATAGGCGAGTCGGGACACAAAAACTAGCAACGGATGCAGTTCCAGGGGGCGCAGGGCGCCCAGACCAGGGCGCAGGGCGCCCAGGCCTCACCGAGAGCAGGCGCAGGGCGCCCAGACCAGGGCGCAGGGCGCCCAGGCCTCACCGAGAGCAGGCGCAGGGCGCCCAAGAGATGCTGGCGCCAGGCGCCCACTGCTGCGAAGTGGTCAGGCGCCGCTGCTGCGTTTAACTCGTTTTGGGCCGGTTCGGTGACCCAGTATGACCCATTCTCGACCTGTAAGAGTGACCACGACCCCTAGACTTAACCTAGCCCCTAAACATCAGTCTAAAACCATAAACATGATTAGAAGTTGCTCATAAGATGAACCAAGATAGAGAAAAACCCTTCTTCCCCTTTTTCCCCAATTTTGTGCTGTCAAGGGCTCTGACTCAAGACTACGCTACGGAACGCGACCCGGAAGCATAGTTACTGTAATTCTTACCGCCTCATTGGGAGGAATAGGAAGAGAAAGCTTCACTAGGAAAGGAAAAGCTTGGTGTTACCTTATCCCTCTCCTAGGAGCACGAATTTCACTTGAGGTAAGGGATAGTTGTTCTCTTCTAGTGAGTGTATGGAACCTGTGTGAACAATAGGGGTGTCCCAAGACCCCTATGCCTCGCGCGGTAACGAAAAACGGGCACTATCACCACCGTGATAGAGAGACCTTCGAATTCCTCTAAATTATTATTCTCGACTTGTGATAATTTTATTGGTTGTTGAAATTGGCGTGATGATTGAGCTTTGGTTGTTTATATGCTTGATGTACAGAAATTGGTTGTTATCAAACGACAATGTAAGGAAATTAAATAACTAAATAGTAGGCTTTAGACCCTATGAAAGTGTAGCCACTAAGTATGAATCAAAGAACTCGAGTCCCCGCAATTATGTTGATATTGTAAAGCTTAAGTAGAATGTCTAAGGTTCGTTTATGATGCCTATTGATTTCTTAGTATGATAATCTGAGAGAACTAGTCCTTCTAATGCCAAAGTTCCACTTGGAGGTATGTGCTTAATCAAAGTTGCTAAGAATATTAAATGTTCATGTTATTGGTAGAAGGCACTAGCTAACTTATGAATTTGTGTTCTGCTGTTGTTGTTGTTGTTACTCTGTCGAAAATATTGCGATAGAGGATGTTATGGTTAGACACCTCGTTTGGTCATGTTCATGCATCTTGGTGTCGTCATTGTTGTTGTTGTTGTTGTTGTTGTTGTTGTTGTTATTGTTAGTAGGGCGTATCGGGCAAGGTATCCCGTGACGGGCAAGGTTTCCCGGTCCTACGGTTAAAAAGAAAGAAAAAAAACAAAGGGCGAATCGGGCAAGGTATTCCGTGACGGGCGAGGTTTCCCGGTCGTTTGGTTGGTAGGGTGAATCGGGCAAGGTATCCCGTGACGGGCAAGGTTTCCCGGTCCTACTGTTAAAAAAGAAAAAAAAAACAAAGGGCGAATCGGGCAAGGTATCCCGTGACGGGCAAGGTTTCCCGGTCCTTTGGTTAGTAGGGCGAATCGGGCAAGGTATCCCGTGACGGGCAAGGTTTCCCGGTCCTACGGTTAATGGGGCGAATCGGGCAAGGTATCCCGTGACGGGTGAGGTTCGATCTGTTGTTATTGGTGCACCATCGACATGGTATTCGAACGGGCAAGGTCTCCGGCCGTTAGAAGTGGATCCACATGCCTATAATTTTGTTCTTAGACTCACACCACTTGTCTTGGTAACGTGCTTGGTTGTTCGGTTGTTAGTGGTATATCATAATGTTGTGATTGATGCGGCGGCATGTGATATTTGAATGTTATGGTAATGTCTTTTAGCGTTGCGTTTGATGTTGTGACATGTGGTATTTGACAGTTGTGGTGATATGTTATGCCTTGGTGCTGGTGTGTAGACGTTTTATTGGAATTACTGTATATGCGCATTGTTCACTGATTTCCTACACTGGTTGCACTATTTGAGGTTCTGACGACTAACCCTTTTGTGGCTATGCATATCCCACCGGGTATGTGTAGATGTTGAGACTGCAGATGTTGAGGATGCGAATGCCAATGAGTAATCTCGGTAGTTCGTCGGGATGGATAGAAGATTTGCATGTGTTTACTTATTAAAGTTTTTGTATTCTTACGATGTAATAATTAGGGAAAAGGGCTCTGAATTATTGTGACATCGGGAACCTGGGTTTTAATTTCTTCGATTGTTATTTTCCGCAAATGAGCGTGATGACTCTATTCCACAATAACTGAAATTATGATTTGGCTTAAATAAAAAGGATTTTGTTTCTCCGTGTTTTTATTTTACATTATTACGTTCTTATAATGACTTGTTGGGGTAGAGGGTGTCACATTTAGTGGTATCAGAGCTCGGCTTGATTCTCAGGCCGTGGTGTGTGTCTATTATGTTTTTGTCTGTGTGCAAGGAATGCACTCTCGTGATTGGAAGTAGGAATTTCGTAGTGGACCTAGTGTGTTTACCTCTTCGGGGAATAGACATTATTTTAGGTATGGATTGGTTGACTGCTAATCATGTACTTTTGAACTGCTTTGATAAAACTGTGGTGTTTGGGGCACCTGAGCCTAGTGATCCACGGGTGGTTACCGCCAAGGAAATTCGGTCGTCCTTGAAGGAAGGGGCACAGGTTTATGTGATGTTGTGTTCTATGGCTATAGAAACGAAGGTAGAAGCTAAAGATGCACCCACCGTTTGTGAGTTTCCGGAAGTATTTGCAGAAGTTAACTCTTTACCACCGGAACGAGATGTAGACTTTGCTATCGACCTTGTTCCGGGAACGGGACCGATCTCTATGGCACCTTACAGGATGTCCCCGTTAGAGCTAGAAGAATTAAAGAGGCAATTGGAAGACATCTTTGGAGAAAAAGTTTATTAGACCAAGTGTATCCCCAGGGAGCGCCGGTTTATTGGTAAAGAAGAAAGGCGGTTCGATGAGGTTGTGTGTTGACTATCGGCAACTTAACAAGGTTCTTGTCAAGAACCGCTACCCTTTACCGAGGATAGATGATCTCATGGACCAACTAGTAGGAGCATGTGTTTTCTCTAAAATTGATCCGAGGTCCGGGTACCACCAGATTCGGGTGAAGAAGGAGGACATTAGAAGACCGCGTTAGAGCGGCGTTACGGTCACTATGAGTACCAAGTTATGCCATTCGGTGTGACTAACGCACCCCAGTATTTATGGAATACATGAACACGATATTTCGCCCATATTTGGATAAGTTTGTGGTTGTTTTTATAGGCGACATCTTGATTTACTCCAAGACCGAAAAGGAGCATGAAGGGCACTTGAGAGCTATACTACAAGTGTTGAAGGAAAAACAATTGTATGCCAAGATGTCAAAGTGTGAGTTTTGGTTGGATGGAGGGGGATTTCTATGCCACGTAATTTCTAAAGCGGTATAGCTATGGACCCGATGAAGGTGGAGGTGTATTGCATTGGGAAGCTCCTAAATCGCCACCGAGATAAGAAGCTTTTGGGCCTGGCAGGTTACTATCGAAGGTTCATCGAAGGTTTTTCAAAGATAGCACTACCGATGACCCGACTTACCAGGAAGGGGCAAGTTTTCTTGTGGGATGCTAAGTGTGAGGAAAGCTTTCAGATACTAAAGAAGAAGTTGACTACGGCACCAGTGTTAGTGCTGCCCGACCCGCTTAAACCTTTCGTGGTCTACTGTGATGCTTCAAAGCAAGGACTACGTGGTGTGCTAATGCAGCATGGTAAGGTCGTGGCGTATGCTTCTCGTCAACTAAAGTTACACGAGCAGAATTGTCCTACCCATGACTTGGAATTAGGTGCAGTTGTCTTTGCCTTGAAGATCTGGAGGCACTATCTTTATGGGGCTCGGATTGAGGTTTTTAGCGACCATAAGAGCCTCAAGTATTTGTTTGACCAGAAGGAGTTAAACATGAGGCAACGTCGGTGGATGGAATTCCTAAAAGACTACGAGTTTGAGTTGAACTACCATCCAGGCAAGGCAAATGTCGTGGGCGGATGCGCTAAGCGAAGGCGTTGCATTGCTCGACTATGATGATTAGGAAATGAAGTTAATAGAAGAGTTGAGAGATCTGAGTCTAGTGTGTGAAAGGACCCGTGAGCGTGAAGCTTGGCATGTTGAAAGTGACTAATGATCTAATGGGTCAAATCAGGGATGGACAGAAGACCGACTGTTCTTAGTTGAGCGTAAGATCTCGATTGCTCAAGGGAAGCCAAGTGAATTTGCGAGGGGACGGATGGGATTTTAAGGCTCCAGTCGATTTTGTGTTCGGACATTCCCGAATTGAAAAAGATGATTACGGAAGAAGGTCACAGGAGTAGCCTGAGCATACATCCCGGGGCTACTAAGATGTATCAAGACTTAAAGCGATTATTCTGGTGGCCTAGTATGAAGAAGCAGATAGCCGAATTTGTGTACGCATGCCTGACTTGCCAAAAGGCCAAGATTGAACATCAGAAACCTTACAGTGCGTTGCACCGCTATTCATCCCGGAATGGAAGTGGGACAGTATCGCTATGGATTTTGTGTCCGGACTTCCCAGGACTTCAGCCGGTTACGATGCAGTGTGGGTGATTGTTGACCGGTTAACCAAGACGGCTCACTTTTTACCGGTAAACATGGAGTTCCCTCTAGAGAAGTTAACGAAGTTGTACATTAAGGAGATCGTTAGACTGCATGGTGTTCCCTCTAGTATCATATCTGACCGAGATCCTAGGTTCACATCTGGGTTTTGGAATAGCTTGCATGAGGCATTGGGAACCAAACTTAGACTGAGCTCAGCCTATCACCCCCAAACGGATGGTCAGTCGGAGCGGACTATTCAATCATTAGAGGACCTGTTGCGGGCCTGTGTGTTGGAAGAATCCGGAAGTTGGGATAAGTTCTTACCCTTGGTGGAGTTTACCTATAACAATAGCTATCACTCTAGTATTGGTATGGCTCCATATGAGGCGCTTTATGGGAGGAGGTGTCGTACTCCCCTTTGCTGGTGCGAGTCCGGTGAAAGCCTAGTGTTGGGACCAGAAGTGGTGAGGGAGACAACCGAGAAGGTGAAGTTGATTCAAGAGAAGATGAGGATCGCCAAAGCGCATGTAAGAGTTATTACGACAACCGGACCAAGGCCCGACCTTTAAGGAAGGAGAACACGTTTTCCTACGTGTTACCCCAACCAAGGGAGTTGGTAGAGTTTTAAAGGCTAGGAAGCTTACTCCTAGGTTCATTGGACCCTACCAAATTTTGAAACGAATTGGTGAAGTAGCTTATCAGGTGGCGCTGCCACCGTTGTTGGGAAACCTCCACAATGTATTTCACGTATCTCAACTCCATAAGTACATACATGATCCCAGTCATGTGATAGCACAGGACGCGATTCAACTCAAGGACAATCTCACATTTGAGACGTCGCCGGTAAGAATTGAAGACCAGAAGAAGAAGCAACTACGCGGAAGGAGATCCCCTGGTGAAGGTAATTTGGAGTGGAGCAGCGATGAAAGTGCAGCGTGGGAGTTGGAGAGTAAGATGCGGAACTGTATCCGCAACTTTTCACCACAGTCGATAATAATTAGAGGGCGAATTTTTCTAAGGGGAAGGATTGTAACACCCCACCTTCGTGCTAGAACTTTTTAATTCCTTGTGTGTTTGACTAAGCTTTTCATGTATGTGAATGTGTTAAATATGCTAATGGTGGTTAGAAGATCAATTAAATTGGCACCTGGCGCCAGATAGGCGAAGTCGACACAAAAACTAGCAACGGATGCAGCCCAGGGGCGCAGGCGCTGCATCAGGCGCAGGCGCCCAGCCTCACCGAGAGCAGCGCAGGCGCCAGACAGCGCCTCACCAAGAGCGGCGCAGGTGCCCAAGAGATCTTGGCGCCAGCGCCCTTCTGCGAAGTGGTGCGCTGTTTCACGCTTTTAACTCGTTTTGGGCGGTTCGGTGACCCAAGATGACCCATTCTCGACCTGTAAGAGTGACCACGACCCTAGACTTAACCTAGCCCCTAAACATCAGTCTAAAACCATAAACATGATTAGAAGTTGCTCATAAGATGAACCAAGATAGAAAAACCCTTCTTCCCCTTTTTCCCCAATTTTGTCTTTGTCAAGGGCTCGACTCAAGACTACGCTACTAACGCGACCGGAAGCATAGTTACTTGTAATTCTTACCGCCTCATTGGGAGGAATAGGAAGAAAGCTTCACTAGGAAAGGAAAAGCTTGGTGTTACCTTATCCCTCTCCTAGGAGCACGAATTTCACTTGAGGTAAGGGATAGTTGTTCTCTTCTAGTGAGTGTATGGAACTGTGTGAACAATAGGGGTGTCCCAAGACCCCTATGCCTCATGTGATAATGAAAAAGCAGACACTATCACCACCGTGATAGAGACCTTCAATTCCTCTAAATTATTATTCTCGACTTGTGATAATTTTATTGGTTGTTGAAATTGGCGTGATGATTGAGCTTTGGTTGTTTATATGCTTGATGTCTGAGAAATTGGTTGTTATCAAACGACAATGTAAGGAAATTAAATAACTAAATAGTAGGCTTTAGACCCTATGAAAGTGTAGCCACTAAGTATGAATCAAAGAACTCGAGTCCCCGCAATTATGTTGATATTGTAAAGCTTAAGTAGAATGTCTAAGGTTCGTTTATGATGCCTATTGATTTCTTAGTATGATAATCTGAGAGAACTAGTCCTTCTAATGCCAAAGTTCCACTTGGAGGTATGTGCTTAATCAAAGTTGCTAAGAATATTAAATGTTCATGTTATTGGTAGAAGGCACTAGCTAACTTATGAATTTGTGTTCTGCTGTTGTTGTTGTTGTTACTCTGTCGAAAATATTGCGATAGAGGATGTTATGGTTAGACACCTCGTTTGGTCATGTTCATGCATCTTGGTGTCGTCATTGTTGTTGTTGTTGTTGTTGTTGTTAGTAGGGCGTATCGGGCAAGGTATCCCGTGACGGGCAAGGTTTCCCGGTCCTACGGTTAAAAAGAAAAAAAAAACAAAGGGCGAATCGGGCAAGGTATCCCGTGTGGCGAGGTTTCAGGTCCTTTGGTTAGTAAGGCGAATCGGGCAAGGTATCCCGTGACAGGCAAGGTTTCAGTCCCTCTTGTTAAAAAGAAAAGAAAACAAAGGCGAATCGGGCAAGGTATCCGTGACGGGCAAGGTTTCGGTCCCTTTGGTTAGTAGGGCAAATCGGGCAAGGTATCCGTGGCGGGCAAGGTTTCCGGTCCCTACGGTTAATGGGCGAATCGGGCAAGGTATCCGTGTGGGTGAGGTTGATCTGTTGTTATTGGTGCACTATCGACATGGTATTCGAGCAGGCAAGGTCTCCGGCCGTTAGAAGTGGATCCACATGCATATAATTATGTTCTTAGAATCACACCACTTGTCTTGAGAACATGCTTGGTTGTTCGGCTGTTAGTGGTAGATCATAATGTTGTGATTGATGCGGCGGAATGTGATATTTGAATGTTATGGTAATGTCTTTTAGCGTTGCGTTTGATGTTGTGGCATGTGGTATTTGTGATTGTGGTGATATGTTATGCCTTGGTGCTTTGGTGTGTAGGCGTTTTATTGGAATTCATGTATATGCGCATTGTTCATCGATTTCCTACACTTGGTTGCACTATTTGAGGTTATGACGACTAACCCTTTTGTGGCTATGCATATCCCAGGGTATGTGTAGATGTTGAGGCTGCAGTGTTGAGGATGCGAATGCCAATGAGTAATCTCGGTAGTTAAATCGGGATGGATAGAAGATTTGCATGTGTTTACTTATTAAAGTTTTTGTATTCTTCCGATGTAATAATTAGGGAAAAGGGCTCTGAATTATTGTGACATCGGGAACCTGGGTTTTTAATTTCTTCGATTGTTATTTTCCGCAAATGAGCGTGATGACTCTATTCCACAATAACTGAAATTATGATTTGGCTTAAATAAAAAGGATTTTGTTTCTCCGTGATTTTATTTTACATTATTACGTTGTTATAATGACTTGTTGGGGTAGAGGGTGTCACACATATAATAATTTAAATAAGTATCCTAATATGCATTTTCTCGATTTCTAACAACATCTGAAACTAACATATATTAATTAAAAAAAATTATATTCCTATTCCTAACATAACATTTAAAACTAACATATAATAATTAAAAAAACATATATAAAATTAGAATATTAATAAAAAATATTATATATATAGTATATTCGGAATATATTAAAAAAATATTCTAAATATATTAAAAAAATCATTAAAATTATCCTAATATACATTTTCCCTAATCCTAACTTAATAACATCTAAAACTAACATATATAAATTTTTCCTAACATTAATAATAAATAATATAAATAAAAAAGAATATATAATTAATAAATAAATAAATAGGTATTACTAACTGGTGGTGGCGAGTAGTGTCTGGCGACAGCGCTCCTGTGGCTGCTTTGGCGAAAAGCTAAAGAAAGACGGTCAAACTGAGTGAGTGAGAGATACAATGTCTGGTCCTTCCGCATCCATTTCATACAATCTAATGTTTGAACTGATCAGCAGATGTGTTTTAAACAATATTTTGCGAAAAGATTTAAAAACACAATTCAACCCACCCCATCTTGCATTTTCCCAGTACTTTCAGGTACTTCACTTCCTCCCATAACATTCTCAAGTCTTCAATCAAGGGACTTAGAAAAATATCTATGTCATTTCCTGGCTTTTTTTGGCCCAAAATCATCATGGATAACATAATGTATTTGCGCGTCGAGCACAACCAATGAGATAGTTTGTAAATTACTAGGAGAACAGGCCATGAGCTACGGATACTACTCAAGTTACCATATGGAATCATTCCATCCGTAGCAAGTCTAAGCCTAAGGTTTCTTGGCTCATTGCCAAAATCCGGAAACAAAGAGTCAATTTTCTTCCATCGCAAAGAATGAGCCGGATGACAAATTTGTCCATCACATTTCCTCTCATCTATATGCCATCTAATGTTCTTTGCGTCATTTTCGTTGGCAAACAATCGCTTGAACCCTGGAATTATTGGAAGATACCATAACACCTTCGTCGGAAGATCCATTGTGCTCACGTCACAAATAGAATCACCATCCTCCACTTTGTAGTGTGATACCCTACACATGGGGCACTTATACAACTCTTCAAACTCTTTTAGGTACAATATGCAATCATGGGGCATGTGTGTATTTTCTTATTCGCCTCATACATACGGTTCGACAATATGTTACCGTCTGGAAATAAGTCTTTCAAAAGCTCAAGCAATTTGGTGAAGCTTTTATTAGTCCACCCATTTATCGCCTTTAGATTGAACAATCTTAACACCGCTGACAACCATGTGAAACTTGTGCACCCCGGATATAAAGGCTCTTCCCAGTCATTGCACAAAGTATCATACACAGGTGCTCGCTGAAAAGACTCTTGTCCAATATCACAGATCATGTCCTCTAATCGATTGTCCATATATACATCATCTTTATCTCTTTGGGACACACTTGGCATGTCTAACACTTCACCATGCCATGTCTATGTTGTATAACTACTACAAATCCCACCAACAAGAATTTGATCCCGTATTTCCTCAACTTTTAGTGGTCTTTTATTCAGACAATTAACACAAGGACAAGAAAATGTTCCATTACTAGCAGGAAAACATCTTTAAGCAAATTTTAGAAACTCTTCTACTCCATTCTCATACTCATCACTTGTGCGACTTTTTTCCATCCAACTACGATCCATAAATACATTGTGAAATAATATACACACACTTTGTTAATAACGCAACCTATGAAACACGATGACACATGATCTCCCTATATTTGGTACGACCCTATCCTATTCGAGAAAGAACTTTTCCTTTATCTCATTAATAGTTAGTCCTTAAATCTTATATATTATACCCGACGAAATTTGGGTAGCATTTTCCATTGGTCTCCAAGTACATAACTCGAATGTGGTGACATCCACCATAATCAAGCATGCACCCAGAGACAATAGGAAATGTAGCCAACAGAAATTTCCCCAAGTATTAGATATAAGACTCAAAGACTAACTATTAACCAAAAGGAAAAGTTTCTTGCCAAACCGTCTCACTTGGACAATTCAAGATTCAATACAATGAGCGGTACCTACCCTGGTACATGCTTCATTATATTGAATCTCAAACGGGAAACTAAGGCCTCAATCGATATTAAATTAAAAATAATAAGTGCAAATATAAAGAAAAATAACCATATGCATCGATAAACAATAATTTTCCAAGTACAATAATTACCCAACTACAACCACAATTATCCAAAAGACAAATACAAAAAGACGTAAAAGTCCTAAAACATCTCTATGGGTTCCTACTAGAGGGCTCCCCTGAACAAAAACGAGCTGTAGAATCCTCCGAAGGAGTTGTAGAAAGGCTCTCTAAACTCTCGGTCCAGCGACTGTATTGTCCAGTACACACTAACTCCTCCCACTCCTCATCAGTCATGGAATTGTACTCTGGTGTCGGGGGAGTGTACTCTGGTATCTCCTAGTCAATGCTCGAAATATGAACAATGTTCGGCATGGGGAGAACCTCCTTGGCAGCTATGAGCCTCCTCAAGGATGGTGAAGAGGATCCTCTCCTCGAAGCCATGCCCATATGATAGCTCTGGCGACCATGACCATAAGGGGGATCAAGAATGTATGGCAACATCATGTCGCGGTCCTCCCTGTCAGACACGAGATTCCTCAAAGAGGGCGGAGAAGTAAGTGTCTCCCTGACGGCCCGGGTGAGCTCCTCACTGGTCATTCCGCGGGTGGCCTCCCAGTAGCCATGCGCATACGATGGCCCTGATGTTAACACACCAATTTGTTTACTTATATCAGGCATTTTTAGTATCTAAATACATCGTTCTGCACTAAATAAAGCACAAAGGTACTTATTTATGTTCTATTTTACAGAATTATCATGAAGACACCACTCAGAGCAAAAGAGGCAAGAAAGGACCAAAAACTGACAAGTTTTGGAGAGTTTTAGTACTTCTGGAGAAGCGGTACGGCCAGACCTACATTCAGTACGGCCGTACCTAGATCAGAATTTCAGTAGGGGCATACCCCCATGGTCAGTACCACCTGGCGCCGATGAAAAAGTCCAATACCACCGTGCCAAAGGCAGTATGGCCGTACACAAATCATGTAAGGGATGCAGCACGCATAGATATGGGCCAATGTCATAAGAAAAGTTCGATACGGCCGTGTATATATCCGGTACGACCATACCCCATTTCAGAATGTGCAGATTTGAAAGCCAGATGACCTAATTCGCAGCCAATATTATAAATAGGGGCTCAACTAATATTATAAATAGGGGCTCTTAACCTTTTTCTAAAGACCTTTTGACGAATTCTGAAGTCAAGAGCCCCCTTTTGAGAGTTCATATCAATCTCTTGCCTTTCCTGTTGATTTCTGTTTCCTTGGAGCTTGGTGCCAATCCCGAATTGCTACTGGAGCTTGTGAGGACGCGAAGAACGTGCTTAAGGACTGTCGACATACCGAAAGAGTGTCCCGGTTTAGATTTATTCTCTTGTTTATGGATTATTGTGGGTTTATGATTAAGTTTATGTTATTGTCATTGATAATAAGTAGCTAAACCCATCACTAGGAGTGATGGGGGATCCTTTACAATACTTTTGATTATTTGTCTATTTAATTCTATGAGTTTCTATTGAATGTTTGATTGTTTTATGCCTAGTGTGCTTAATCCTATAAAGCCTGATCAACCTTTAATTAGTTAGCTTAATTATGGTAGCATGATCATAATTAGTTAACGGATCTCTAGGAGTAAAACAACTCGCTTTATATGCCAGATAGGTTATTGCTTGTTTCTAATCAGTTATTAGATTAACAAACCCGCCTGTGCTTAATGCTCTTTCCTTTAATTACCTTCTAGGACCAAACGGAGTAATTAGTTACGAGGAAGGCTATTACAAGCTAGAGTGGGTGATTAGCTTTCCTTTATAATAGATAACTTATAGTAATTACACAGTAAACTCAAGAGTAAAGTATTGGTGAACTCGGTTCCCCTTGACCCACCATAACATAGTTAATCCGTTCTTGCATTTAGTTAGATTATCGCTTTAATTACATAAAATTTTTTACTGCTTTTCAATTACACTTTTGCTAGCCTAATAGAATAGAATCCTTTAAGTCATTGGTACTCGCACATTTTCTGTGGGTTCGACATTCGTAGTCTTAAATATACTCTACTTTTATTACGAGTTTCGATCAAGTGCACTTGTCTGAGCTGCAACAAGTTTTTGGCGCAATTGCCGAGGAGTATTTTGCGATATTAATTGAATAAAGATTTTATTTTTATTAGGCATTATTTGATTTAGTTATTTATTTTTTGTTAATTCTAATTAGTTCTAAGACATTCTAATTTGGTTTTCTTTGGTGCATGTAGACAAGGTCTCAACATCCTGAATTAGTTTTTGATTCTGAAATTGAAAGAACACTCAGATTGTTAAGAAAACAGCAACTAGCAAAGGATAACGAACTTATGTTGAAAGAGTACTTCTTTACGACTACAGATGTGGCGGACATCATCAACTATCCCGCAATTGAGGCCACTAATTTTGAACTAAAGCCAGCACTGATCTCTATGGTATCTACAGTGCAATTCTCTGGCTTATCTTCTGAAGACTCGAATGCTCATCTTAAAAGGTTTCAGAAAGTTGCTAATACTGTCAAGTGTTAAGGTGTGACACCGGAGGCCATCAAGTTAAGATTGTTTTCTTTCTCATTGTAAGGAAAAGTACAGTTATGGTTGGATTCACTTCCACCAAATTCTATTACAACTTGGGAGGACCTGAAAACAAAGTTTTTAAATAAGTACTTTCCTCCCGCAAATTCTACGAAGCTGAGAGCTGACATATCTGGGTTCACTCAGAAAGAAGGAGAATCAATGCATGAGGCATAGGAACGATTCCAGGATTTAATTAGAAGCTGCCCTCATCATGGTTTCACCATGTGGTAGCTAGTTCAGATTTTATACAATGGTTTTGCCATGCAAACTAGAGGAGCTGTTGATGCTGCTTGTGGAGGATCTTTTGAAAAGAAGACACCCACTGAGGCTTATGAAATAATGACTAAAATGACTCAAAACAATGCTCAGTGGTCGGCAAGTGATAGACAAACTGGAAGAAAGAACCATCAAGCAGGGATTTATAAAGTGGAAGCCAACACAGCTCTTGAAGCAAAATTGGAGGCAATGACTAAAAAGATAGAGACTTTAATGGCAGCACAAACCCAATCCAATGCATCTAATAATGATTGGGGATGCATGGCAATTGAAGGCCAACTGAAAGAAGTAAATGCTGTAGGATAGAAAGATTTTGACCCAAAACGAGGATGCAAGAAACTATGTTAAAATTTATGCAAAGGCACGGACATCCGTGTATGGGAGTTCTAGCCGATTTTATGGAAAATACTGAAGAAAGACTAAAGGCTATAGAAACCAAGGCAACTAAGGCATCTTGTAATTTCTGTGGAGTAACAAGTCATGACTCTAAGGATTGCACTGAGGAGGTAAATTTTGTTGGAAATAAGCTGCAGAATGACCCCTACCAAGCACCTATAACCCCGAATGGAGGAACCACCCTAATTTCTAATGGGGAGGTCAATATAGATCACAAGGTCAAAATCAGAACACTTATAAACCTCCTCATTTGCAAATCGTGCTCAAAATGATAGAAGTCCCGGAGAAAATGAGATTAACAACTTTATGGGACAAATGTTCGAAAAATACAATAACTTGGAAAAGTTAGTTACTATTAACGCAGTAGAGCAGAAAGCGTTGAAAGAATAAATGGCAACCGTGTTGAATGCGGTGACTCAAAGAAAAAAAGGAGCACTTTCAAGTCAAATGGAACCAAATCCAAATGAGAAGTGCAACGCAGTCTTCATGGCAAAGGAGGAACCAAAAGAGGAGAAGGCTCAAACTGAACCTCAGCAGGTAAGTAACTCTTCTTCCCAAGGTTCTAAATTTTTTTGTAAGGATATACAAGCAAAGAGAATATTAGAAAAACTTAGCAAATTGCATGTCAATATTCCCTTTGCTGAAATCGTCTCTGAAGTGCCTAAATATGTTAAGTTCTTAAAAGAAATAATTTTTAACAAAAATAAATTAGAAGAGGTTGAGACTGTTAAATTAAATGAGGATTGCTCTGCTATGTTATTAAATAAATTACCACCAAAGATTAAGGATCCAGGAACTTTTGCTGTTTCTTACTCAATTGGTAATAACACTTTTAAGGCACTATGTGATTTAGGTTCAAATGTTAACTTAATGCCTCTGTCTATTTTTAGAAAGCTATATTTGTAGGAACCACAACCTACTCATATGTTCTTGCAACTAGCTGACAGAACTCTTGTTTACACAAGAGGAATAATAGAGGACATGCTGGTAAAAGTTAGGAAATTTATTTTCCCAGTTGACTTTATAGTTCTGGATATCGAGGAAGACATAGATGTTCCTATTATTTTAGGAAGACCATTTTTGGCAACTGGAGACGCTACCATCCAAGTGAAAAAGGGAATCATGACTCTGAAAATTGAGGATGAAGAAGAAACTTTTAATATTTATAATTCTAACAAAATTTCTTCTTTTAGTGTTTCTTGTTGTTTCTTGCAGGATATGGAAATTAAAGAGGAAAAAGAAAAAGAAAAGCAAGTTGAAGAACAAGATAGCAACTCTTTGGAGCAGGACAAGGACATAACCCCTTCCTTGATATTGGAGGCACTTTGCTTGCCTAAATTTAATGGACTGCATGGAAAGGATCATATTCCTCATATATTGAATTTTTATGACTTGGTCAAAACTAATGATTTTGTAGGAACCACCATAGGTAGATTGAGACTTAAGTTATTCCCCCTTTCTCTTGGAGGATTGGCTAAGCAATAGTTTTCAATATACCCAAAATTTCACTTTTCAAGTTAGGAGGAATTAATGGAAGAGTTTGTAAGGGCTTTCCAATTTAGACCAGAAGAAAAAGTGGACCATATCCAAGGATTCAAAGAATTGAAGGATGACACTCAAGAAAAGTTCACTGGGTTTGAATTAGACTCATCCATTATCTCAGAGGTGTCACTATTACAATTTAGAGGAATAATAGGACAAGATCCTATTGAGCACATAAGACGGTTCTGCAAAAAGATGAGAAAAGTAAAATACGAGAACTTGTCTCCAGATGAAGCAAAACTGATGATTTTCCCATTCTCATTAGATGCGGGAGCCAATCAACATCTGTGAAGACTGTGGGTACACAATGAACCCACCAAAAAAGTGCTCAAGTCCTACTTGGATTAACCACTCTAAAAAAGGCAACTACATTGCAATATTCCCCAATGGTGAGAAGACAAAAGGTAATGTCAAAGATGAGACATTGCCCACTGAGGACTAATTCTAAGTCCTCCGAACCATCAGGCTCGGGACGTTAACCAAGCGCTTACTAGGAGGCAACCTGTTTACTAACATTTTTCTCTTATCTGTTTGTTTTGTCCATGAATTTTATTTTTATTCATTATATTTTATTTTATTTTATTTTTATGATTATTAAAATTACAAAAAAATTATATATTCTGAAAAATAAAAAAATTTCTAGAAAACCAGTAGGTACAGGCGTACCTTACATCAGGCACGACCGTACCACACACCTTCATCCTGAGAAACGCGGAGAACAGACAGGTACGACCGCACATAAAACTAGGTATAGCCGTATCTCGTGTCCAGAGGCAGAATTTTTAAGGTAAACAGTGAGAGGCAAGGGCGTACCATACCCTCGTACGCCTAAAACCGCTCCATTCAAGCACCCTCTACCCTCAATTTCTTCGTATTTCTCATCACAAGATCATCAAGGTACTGATTCTAAACCCATTTTGTGGATTAATTGCCTGTTCTACTGGTTATTTTAAGTTTTCAGTTAGTTTAGGTTTTTAGTTTTGTTAAATTCTAACTTTAGTGATTTAGGAGTAGTTTTGGCTTGGTTCTGCATACTTAGAGACCTTAGGAATGATTAGAGACTTAAAATTGAGAAAATTTGATCATAGGGTAGATTTTTTATAAAACCGTAGCACAGTGCGGAAGTACCTATCAAGAATAGGCCGTACTGACGGCCTTAGTGTTTAGACTAACCATGGGTACAGGCGTACCTATGGCATTTTACAGTCATACATGTTCATTAAGTCAGGCCATACTTACCTTTTTGATTAGGGCGTACATATAGACACAGTACGACCGTACCACACGAAGCACGACCGTACCTAACACAGTTTCTGCTTTAAATTTAATTTCTCCTATTTATTTTGTAGGAAAATGCCTAAACGCCAGAAAACCGAGGGCTCCTCATCTGCAGCAGCACATGCCTCTAAGGTTGTGCCTAATTATATCCCCAGTAGTTCAGAGAGAGATACAAGCTGCTGCGGGACTTCCACACCCACACCTAGAGGTATTTGGACTTTGATGCCCTCCAGCAGGTTGGCCTATGAGAGGAGGTAGAGACTTTGCTGCAGCGGATAGGGTGGCTCCAGGCAGCCTCAGTCAGACAGCCATTTTATGTGGAGGCTGTCTTGGACTTTCTAGCCACCTGTGGCTACCATATGAGGGACAGGGAGCCCCAGCACCAAGACTGGAAGGATGAGCCAGAGCAAGATCTGGTGGTTACTTTTTGGCTACATGGAGCCCACCACGAGATGACCCTAGCTGATTTCAACATCGAGCTAGGATTCAAGACGGCGGAGTCAGTTCAGACGCCAGAGTACATGGAGGCACTTCTGGAGATCCCAAAAGGGTGGCAGGATTCGGAGAGTTGGAGAGCTCTCACTGGGGATGCCCACTACATTCCCAGCCACGCCAAGGCCAGCAAGATCAGTTCAGACGCCGGAGTACATGGAGGCACTTCTGGAGATCCCAAAAGGGTGGCAGGATTCGGAGAGTTGGAGAGCTCTCACTGGGGATGCCCACTACATTCCCAGCCGCGCCAAGGCCACTAAGATCAGCGACCCAGCTGTGCGGATAGCGCACAGATGGATTGCCCGTTCCATAAACGGGTGAGCCTTGAGCGACGACACCATCACCAGGCCAGACTTATTTCTGCTATGGGCCATAACCCAGGGATGCCACTGCGACGCCGGGATGTTTTTCTTACGGACGTGCACCCAGTTGGGCATTCATCTTCAGACTCAAAACACCGGACACATTGTCTTAGGTTCCTTTATCTCTCGTCTGGCAGCTCACCTTGGAATTTGCACCAGAGCGGGGGCCATGACTATCAAGATGGAGCCCATTGGACTTGTGACCCTCTGTAATATAGGTGTTCTGCGGAGATTGGGGCATGGGAACTATGTGGTCATCAGATTGGAGAAGCAGCAGGGGCAACAGCAGGATCAGGCTGCAGTTTTGTACCCTTAGCAGAGGAGCATCCATCACCACCACAGCCACAACCAGTAGCACAGGGCCACTCCTATGAGGACGTCATGATGCATCTTGATGAGATACTGCCTAGCTTTGTGGAGCATAGGACCCATGTGGACCAGCAGATGGCAGCCATTTTGGAGCACTTTCAGCGTCTCCAACCTTACCCTCCTGTCGAGTGATGCGGGACTTCATGTTATTTTCCTCTTTTAGTACCTAGGCTTTTGCTTTTGTATTAAAAAGAGATGTACATATTTTTTTTGCATGCTCGCAAGATACATTTTATTTTTATTTTGTTATTTTATTTTCATGTTATTTTTTTTATTTTGTTTCAAAATCTTTGAGTTTTGTGATGCACAGTTCTTCCGCCGCTTACAAGCTCTATCGGTATTGCGACAAGGAAACAACATACTTTTTCCATAACCCCATCCATTTTTGCTCGTGAAATTTTTCTGAGGGGAGTCTCTTTCCACAGTCTTTTATTATAGCACTTATTTAATTCTCTTTTATCTTTCTGTGCTTGCTTTAACTTAGTCGCGTGAGGGTACTGCTAGAAATAAGTGTGGGGAGGGAATCTTTTGTTATGCTTATTACTTGGCTGTGCTTTCAACTGCTTATAATTATTGAAGAAATTTAAATTTTTGCTGATTTAGGGGCTACAAATTCTTTTTTTCTTCCTGAAAATATGTGATTGAGTCAATTCTTTGCTAGTATTAGAATTTGCTAAAAATTAGCATTGAAGTTCTATGAGCTTTAACTTTCTGTGTAAGCTACTAAATGTGAGATTTGAGCCTTAAACAAGAGGCCACATCATGCTTTTGCCTCTTTTCTTTGTTGAGTAATATTTTTCAATGAATGTGCATTCTAGAAGTTATGCTGAGACCATTACAAAGTGAATATGAGTTTATTTTCATGTGAATTTGGCAAAGGGAAATTTTTAGGAATTTTTCAGGCCACTACTATTTTAAATACAATGTACCACTAGTTATCCACTGTGGCGCCTAAAAGTACTTTATTTAATTTCTTTGGTACCCTTCTTGTTACTATTGATTATTTTCTACGAAGGCAACCTTAGAAAAATTTTCTTTAAGAGCAATTAGGGGCAAAATGAAAAGAATAAAGTTATGAATCCTTTATATATGCTTACAAAAAGAAGGCTTAACATTTATTCCCCTTCTAGTTCTTAAAAATGATTGATTAAGGCATAAATGCATGAAGGGAGGAAAGGAAAAGAAAAGAAAGAGCATTGAAAAGAAAAATTGTTTATCCTGCTAATGCCTTCATAAATTGCAATATATATATATATATATATATTGATCGAATAATTGGGATTCTTGCCTGCTCTTTAAAGTGAAAAAGGAGTAGGTTGCTTGTTTTGGTTGATTTATTTATGAACCTTTGCATGACCTTTTCTTTCTTTTATCATACCTAACATTATTACCTTGGCCCCATTACAACCAATGAAAGACCCTTATTCCTCTTTTGCATGTTAATTAGATTCTAATAGTAGAGTTTTGGTCAATGTACAAACCTATGGTAATGTCACTTCATTTGAAAAATCTGAGCGTTAATAACTATTCCTTTAAACACTTTGAGATTGGTGATAGTGCGACTTAAAAATCACAGGTTGTTGGCTTAATTGGGCATTCTATTTATTGACATATTTTGAGATATCACTTTGTTGTCATACTTCTGGTTTTGCCCCTTTCCAGTGAAAATAGTTTTTCTTACTATAGTTACCCAAGTAGTTTGCTTGAGGGCAAACAAAGCTCAAGTGTGGGATGTGTTGACACACTAATTTGTCTACTTATATAGGGCATTTTTAGTATCTAAATACATCGTTTTGCACTAAATAAAGCACAAAGGTACTTATTTATGTTTTATTTTGCAGAATTATCATGAAGACATCACTCGGAGCAAAAGAAGCAAGAAAGGACAAAAAAACTGGCAAGTTTTAGAGAGTTTTAGCACTTCGGGACAAGCGGTACGGCCTGACCTACATTCAGTACGGCCTTACCTAGATCAGAATTTCTGTACGGGCGTACCCCCTTGGTCAGTACCACCTGGCGCCGATGAAAAAGTCTAGTACGGCCGTGCCAAAGGCAGTACGGCCATACACAAATGATGTCAGGGATGCAGCATGCATAGGTACAGGCCAACATCATAAGAAAAGTTCGGTATGGCCGTGTATATATCCGGTACGTCCGTACCCCATCTCAGAATGTGCAGATTTGAAAGCCAGATGACCTAGTCCATAGATGCTCTTAACCTTTTCTAAAGACCTTTTGATGAATTCTGAAGTCAAGAGCCCCCTTTTGAGAGTTCATATCAATCCCTTGCCTTTCTTGTTGATTTCTGTTTCCTTGGAGCTTGGTGCCAATCGCGAATTGCTACCGGAGCTTGTGAGGACGCAAAGAACGTGCTTAAGGACCGTCGACATATCGAAAGGGTGTCCCGATTTAGATTTATTCTCTTGTTAATGGATTATTGTGGTTTTATGATTAAGTTTATGTTATTGTCATTGATAATGAGTAGCTAAACCCATCACTAGGGGTGAAGGGGGATCCTTTACAATACTTTTGATTATTTATCTATTTAATTCTATGAGTTTCTATTGAATGTTTGATTGTTTTATGCCTAGTGTGCTTAATCCTATAAGGCCTAATCAACCTTTAATTAGTTAGCTTAATTATGGTTACAGGATCATAATTAGTTAACGGATCTCTAGGAATAAAAGAACTCACTTTATATGCCGGATAAGTTATTGCTTGTTTCTAACCAGTTATTAGATTAACAAACCCGCCTGTGTTTAATGCTCTTTCCTTTAATTACCTTCTAGGACCGAACAGAGTAATTAGTTAGGAGGAAGGCTACTACAAGTTAGGTAGTTCTTAGTAATTTAGAGTGAGTGATTAGCTCTCTTTCATAATAGATAACTCATAGTAATTACATAGTAAACTCAAGAGTAGAGTATTGGTGAACCCGGTTCCTCTAGACCTCCCATAACATAGTTAATCCGTTCTTGCATTTAGTTTGATTATCGCTTTAATTACGTAACAACTTTTACTACTTTCCAATTACACTTTTGCTAGCCTAATAGAATAGAATCCTTTAAGTCATTGGTACTCGCGCATTTCCTGTGGGTTCGATATTCGGAGTCTTAAATATACTCCACTTTTATTACGAGTTACGATCAGATGCACTTGCCTGAGCCGCAACACCTGACGCCCACAAAACTCATGAGATGACATTGTCTATTGTCAACAAATGTCAGTCATGAGAAATAAAATTGAGGAGAAACTATATTTCTATGTGTAATGAACTCAGAATTAAGTGCTTCTGAATTTTCTATAAAAAAAAAACAAATCCATGTTTATTTCTACTGAAATAATTAGTAAAAGCAATCAAATACCTTTTTTGCTGTTAGAGGTGGGTTCAACTGGACCATAAACTAAATATCGGTATGCACTACTACAAACTAAAGAATTACTATTCATTCCTTGGCAATAAAAAACACCCCAATTCCAGTAAACAAGAATTAGCTCATAAATTTCAAGAATAACGAAATTTTACAAACATAAAACAATCCACAGAACCAACAACATCAAACTAGAGAAAGAAGAAGAGGGACACAAAAATAGTCAAACAATAACAGCCACCCACCAAAAAGTCACCCACCAGACACAGTAAAACAACCCTTTAGACAGAACAATACAAGGAACATGAAGCCAAAACCAACAAACACAATAAAATTCAGAGCACATAACCTATTAAAGAGTATTTTTCTAATCTCATATTCCTATCTACAATATTGCATCAGTGAAAGCAAAAAACGCATACCTAAAGTAAGAAGAGAAGAGAGACGCGAGAGAAGAAAGCAATTGAAGGAAGAGTGTAGCTAATGACCTTGCAGTTCTGGCACTGACAACAGAATGGCGTTGGCATTGCCTAGTTGAAGGCAGAGACAATTAGAAAGAGCGGGAAGGAGACAAAGAATGAGACAAAAAGAAATAATGAGAGAGAGAGCGAGAGAAGGTTTACCTTATGACGTAACAATGGCCGGAGGTGAGGCAGAGAACGAGAACAAGAATGAGAGAGCGACTAGGGATGAAGGAAAATGAAGGAATAAGGAGCTTCACATCGCAGCGGCTGGAGGTGACGCTTCATCGTTCATCGTTCACAGTGAGGGACTTGGTTGTGGCAGCAGTGAGGGACTTGGTGGTGGCAGTGAGGGTCTTAGTCGTTTGTCGTTCGCAGTCGCATGAGGGTTGTAAGGGTGACAACGAAACTGAGTGCTTTGATTCGTTCACATGAATAAAACCTTTGGGCTATACTTTCTACATCGGTTCTAAAAGAAGCCGATGTAAAATGTCTTAAAAAGAGGTTTTCTAAATCAGTTGTTGAATACAACCACTACAACAAAAATAGGCAATAAACAGCGCTTATTTTGGCCTTAAACACTGCTTAAAAGGCGCTGCTTATTTAGTCGCTGCTAATTGTTATTCAAAAAAATAGCCTTTTTGAAGCGCTGCTGAAAATTGACAATAAACAGCGCTTCCTTAAGGAAGCGCTGTTTATTGTCACTTTTCAGCATCAATAAGCAGCGCTTCGTTAAAGGAAGCGCTGTTTATTGTCAACTTTTAGCATCAATAAATAGCGCCTTTTAAGCGCTGTTTTTTCAACTTTTTTTTTTCAAGCATTACACGAAAGCTTTGAGCAATCTAAACAACAATCAACAATCAGCAGAACACAAATCCATCAATAAACATAACCAAATCCAGAACACAAATTGAAGTTTACAAAACAGATCTATCATAGGGGAAGCTAAAAAAAATTACAAAATTACAAAACATATCTATCACAAACCCAGAACTTGAACTTGAACCCTCAGAAAACCCATTCGGTCGTCCTCCCCATAGTGCAGTGAACTTGAACTTCAATAGGAACAGGGAAAGCCTTGATCTGCAGATTCGGTCGTCTTCCCCACCGTGTGAAACATTAGGGTTTCGAGACGAAACATGAAAAAAGTTAGGGTTTTGAGAAAAATTGGGGAAATCAACACAGAGATTAGGGTTCCGAGAAAAAACGTTAGGGTTTCGAGAAAAAACTCACTCAGATCTGTGCCTCGTCGTTCAGATCTGCTTCTTCATTGTTCAGATCGGCTTCTTCTCTGCTTCTCTGCTTCTTCATCGTCTTCCTCAACTCTCGCTCTCTTCTTCTTCTTCGTCTTCCTCATTCGGATCTGCTTCTAGAATCTTCTTCGTTTTCCTCATCAGAACACTTCGTCATTCGAATCTGCTTCGAACACTTCGTCTTCCTCATCAGAACCTTCTACAACCTTCTTCGTCTTCCTCAACAAAACACTTCCTCATTCGGATCTTCGAACACGGCGTCGTTGGGAATGGAGGTTGGGGTTAGGGTTTGCGATTTGTGGGATTGGGAATGGAAGATATGGAAGTTGGGGTTAGGTTTTGCGATCTGTGGGATTGGGAATAGAGGTGAGCGAGAGAGACCTGTTTGCAATGGAAGAGAGCGAGCGTGAAGTGGAAGAGCAGATCAGTGTGAAGTGGGAATAAAGCGCTTCCCTGTTTAAAGCGTGAAGCGTGAAGTGATAAGTGGACCAAAATCAGCGCTTTCCTGTTTAAAACGCTGTTAATTGCATGAGAAATGGAGAACCAAAATCAGCGCTTCCAGCTTTAAGTGTTGTTTATTGTTTTAGTATAACTTTAAACAGCGCTTCTATGCTTAAGCGCTGTTTATTCCTCTAGGACCAAAAGCAGCACTTTTTTGCTTTAAGCGCTGTTTATTTTTGGAGTACAACTTTAAATAGCGCTTCTTTGCTGAAGTACTGTTTATTCCTCTACACCTAAAATAGTGTTTTGTGTTCTGAAGCGCTGTTTATTAGCTAAAGTAGCATTTTTCTTCATAAGCGTTGCTTAAAGTGACGTTTTCTTTTACACATTATATTGTAGTGAGCCGATGTAAAAGGTTTTTTACATTGACTAAAGAAGGAACCAATGTAAAAAAGTGTTCCACTTAATTTTAAAAATGCCGCCGCATTTTATTTCACATCGGTTGTGCTATTAACCGATGTAAAAAGCTGACGTAGAATCCAATTTCTGCATCGGTGAACTAAATACTTATTTATAGAGTATGTTATGGAAATGACACACTAATGATAATTTTTAAATCCTTACTTTAATCGTGAGGTAGTAGTATTTTAGCTTCGACTAGTCTTCTAACTAAAAAAACTCATGATTGCCTTGGCATTTCGAAGTGTAAAGACTCACAAATAGAATGATTCCCTTCTCAAATTTTCTTTCCGAGCGTCAAAGGTGTTACTCTTGGAAAGATTAAATATGTAGTCGGTTGATTTTTTCTTCAACTCTTCAATTAATGTTTCCTGGATAAGGAATATAGATTTTGACTATTCCATCTGATTTCGAATATAAGCAACAAAAAAAAAATTCAACTTTTATGGTTTAAAATATTAACAAAACTCAACTAATTATATTCTATTTAATGATATCATTCCTAACATACCCTCTATTAAATTAAATTCCATTTTCCAATAACATTTTGTATTCTTATAAACAAGTTTTTATTAAAGACATTTTGGAGAATCCCATAATTTTTTTATTTCAACAAAAAAATTAAATGAGATTAACTACTATTCTTAATTAGCATATTTTTTGTTGTTGCTTGTATTGGAAATCAGAATGAATAATTTGGTAATTCCTTCAATACTTACCAACGCATTACTGCGATTACTTCAACAACTCTTTGATCAGCTTGCCTCGACCTTTATTCATTTCAATTTATTTAATTTCAACCTAACACTCAATGGCTTCCCCTTTTTCGAGTTCTTAACACATAACTCCCTTTCAATATATTGTGTGCAATATGTTGGAATTAATTCTATAATTACCCATAAGACATGCTTTTAACCATGAATACTTTATTGTAGAAATCAAAAAACATATGAACATGCTTTCATATAATCAAGAACAAAGTCATAATTTTGATAACTTTAGGATCTACGACATGTTGATCTATTAAGGATTAGAGGAATACCTAGATCCATAGCAAAGAAGCACAGAAGGGAACCTGAAAAGAGATTTCGTGAGTAATAATGACCAACAACTACTCATCGGTTTTATTGTTCTTCCTCAACCAGGATTTCTTATGCCTTATGCTCTCTTCAGATAGGGAGAGGAGAGCAAGTTGTGCGTATTACAATTAGTCCAATATATTGGGGACTGTAGCCTACTTATAGTGTGATAGTCTATTAGGGTTCCCATTATCCCCTAATAAGTTATCACTGACATCCACTCATATTGATCCCATATCAATTATCCAATCAGAAATCTAATCATCCTTATACTCATTTTGATCACATATCAATTAAGGCTCCTAATTGATAAATAGCTAATATAATTAAATAATGATATATGCCCATATTAATCTCCCACTTGGTCAATATATCATAATAATTATATTAGAATTCTTTAGGTCGGCATTTGAATGCTATTTATGATCTTTAGACTTCCCCTTTACAATCTGGTTCACCTCATATATCAATAATGAAACTACCGCGGTTGTCATCACTAACGTTTATTGTGACTATACCCCGATGACCATCACGCCAATATACTTGATAACCTAGATCCATATGGATGTGCAGCATGGAAATTTCATGTAATGTGATCTCGAGTCATGCCTATTTCCATTTGGTCAAACTTAAGTCCTTAGTGAGATCAAACTGAAATTCCTTAAGTGCAAAATTAATTTTACAAATAATATGATACAAACAGGTTTATTAATAAACTCAAAACTTTATTTCTGCAGAAAGTCAAAATAAAATAAAGTTTGTATCAATACCAAAAGCATGAAACATAAAGGGGAAACAAGGAAATACTCCCACTAATCTAAGGCAATCTCAAAACCAACACCTATGCAAGCAACGTGCTCATGGTAAACCTTAGGTGTCAGGCCTTTCGTTAGTGGGTCTGCTAGCATAAAGTTCGTTCCTATATATTCTATATAAATCTGTTTCTCCTGAACTATTTCCTTCATAATAAGATACTTGATGTCGTGAACTTCGACTTGTAGAACTCATATTGTTGTCAAAGTATAGGACAACTGCACTATTGTCACAATAAATCTTCAATGGCCTCTGGATACTCCCAATGACGCGTAGGCTTATGACAAAGTTTCACAACCACAATACATGATTTGATGCCTCAAAACAAGCCACAAACTCCGCTGCCATGGTTGAAGCAGCCACTAAAGTTGTTTGGAAGACTTCCAAGAGATAACTCCTCCACCCAAAGGAAGAGGTAACCAGATGTGGAATGTCTGCTATCTAGGCATCCCGCAACATCAGAGTCAGAATACCCAATGATGTTTAGGTTGTCTGACTTCTGATAGGTAAGCATGTAGTTTGACGTTCTCTTCAGGTAGTGCATAGCATGCTTTACCGTTATCCAGTGCTGCATACCAGGATTACACAAATATCTACCAAGGACCACCATTATAAATGCTATGTCGGGGTGAGTACAAACTTGAGCGTACGTAAGACTTCCCATAGCCGAAGCATAAGGAACCTTTTGCATCTCTACCTTAACAAGATCTGTAATGGGGCAATGTTTGAGACTGAACTTGTTTCCTTTAGACACGTATGTATCTCTTGGTTTACTATCTTTCATGAAGAATCTATCCAAAATTGTATTGACTTTGTGACAATCCTAAGATACCTCGAGTGCGATCTATAAGTATTTGGATTCCTAAGACAAAGGAGGCGTCCCCAAGATCTTTCATCTCGAAATTCTTCGCGAGAAATCTCTTAGTTTCGTGCAATAAGCCTATATCATTGCTTGTTAACAGGATATCATCGACATATAACACAGAAAGATAAATTTACTCCCACTGAACTTTTGGTATACGCAATCATCAACTGCATTAGTCTCAAAACCATAATAGGTAATAACTTGATGAAATTTGTAATACCATTGACGGGAAGTCTGTTTAAGGCCATAGATGGATTTCTTAAGTTTGCATACCATAGACTTTGGATTATTGGAACCTAACAGATTGACAAGTTTAAACCCTGAATAATTTTGATAATAACAAAGTATCTATGTGAGAACAATTTACCTACTGATAAGTCTTGAAGTGTGTAGCAAATAAATTCACTCATATTTTATAACAACACTTAAGCAAGAAGAAGAAGTTTACAAGAAGACGAACACATCAAGTTGTGTCTACATCCGGTTAGCCCTTGGCATCTGGTATATGCAATCAAGCGAGCTTCCGATTATTAGAGACTAAGACACAAGGAACTTAAGCATATCAGCGAGCGTCTTATGCATTTGAGCGTGCATCTGGTTCTTTAGTAAATCACGTGCAAGTCACGCCTATGCTCTACCTCAGCTTTTCCTGGATTAAATTCAAAATTCATTTTGTGCTCTCAATTCTATGGTCGAGGAATTAAATGTGACACCTTTGGGAAAAGACAAAAGTTCGTACGCTTTCAAATTGTGCCAGGCAACAAATGATTGAAAAGCAAATAGTACAAACCGTCATAAAGTGTACTATTCTGATATTCTCTGAAAAGGGAATAAAGTATATTTTCAAATTACCTCACTCAATGATTTGGAGCTGATTGTTCCCTACAATGGTAACATTCTTGAAGAAGTCCATAAATACTCCAAGCTTTCCATTGAAGAAGGTTACAGAATTTTATTACAAGTGATCAACCTAAAATTCTGTGCCAAGATCTGTGGGAACCAGAACCTAAACTTTTAGCATCTTATTCATTCATTTTCAAAGTTATATTCTTTGTGCTTAAAGTTTTTCATCCTCTCTTGTGGAGAGTTATTTGATTGTATTCAAATCTTCTTTGTAAAACTTGTATTGCCTTATAATAGGTTGTTTCCTCAAAGGCTCGACCGTACTGAGTCGTTTTGAGAAGTTAAGAGTATTGTCAAGTTTGTGATAGTAGAATCCTCTTAAGAAAAATTGTAATCAGTGTGATTATAGTGGAAAATCCTTTAGGAACGAAGGGACTAGACATAGCTACAAGGTTTGTGGTGAACTAGTATAAATCTCTGTGTCTCCTTCTCTATTGCTTTATCTTTATTTCTGTCTTGCAAGAAAAACTAGTTTTCACAGTTTTCATTTCAGTATCTGGTACCCTTCCAGCGTCCGATGTCAAACGTTTTCAAAAGAAATTGTTTTCAAGTTATTTATAACTCAAAGTTTGCGAAAAGTTTTCAACACATTCAACCCCCTTCTTGTGTTCACGTTCAGTTGGTACTAGAGCTCAGCATCTTAGTTGAGCACTTAACAGTGTGAGAGGAAAAGATCCTATCTTTACAAACATGTCTACAGAAGGTGGCCACACGAATTGCCCTCCTCTATTCACCGGAGAAAAATTTGATTACTGGAAGGATAAGATCAAATCATTCTTTGAATGTTAACAACTAGAGTTGTGGGATATGGTTGAAAATGGATATATCATTCCCCTTACTGCTATTGGTGCTATTTTGTCTAGAGAAGACCGGAATGAAGACCAGAAAAAGAGATATCAGCTGAATCAAAAAGCTAGATATATTCTCATCTGTGCTATGGCAGAAAAAGAATACGAGAAGTATGGTAAATTTGAGACTGCCAAAGAAATATGGGATTCCCTTGTTTTGTCTTACGAAGGCTCTGCCCAATTCAGAGAAACAAAGGCTAGCATGTTAGTTCGCCAATATGAGCTGTTCAAGATGGAAGAAGGTGAAAACATTTAGACAATGTTTGAAAGATTCCAAACTCTTGTTCATGGGTTAAAAGCACTTGGAAAAAACTATGCAATGCTTGATCATGTGAGAAAGATCCTGAGAAGTTTAACTAAGCACTGGAGATCTGAGGTCACTACTATACAAGAAGCTAAAGATCTCAACACTTTACGTCTTGAAGATCTACTAAGCTCTCTAAAAGCTCATAAAATTGAGCTAAATGAAGAGGAACCTGTGAAGAAAAGTAAATCTATTGCTTTGAAAGTTAACAAACACACAGCCAGTTCTTCTAAAGCCCTCCAAGCTGAAGAAGAATCAGAAGATGAAGCTTCAGAAGATGATAGTGATGGATCAGATGATGAGCTCTCATTCATATCAAAGACGATCCAATGCATGTGGAAAAAGAAAGGGAACTTCAGGAGACAGTTTCAAAAGAAAGGTTTCAAGGATAGGAAGGAAAGCAAAGATAAGAGTCAAATCATTTGCTATGAGTGCAAAATGCCAGGGCACTTCAAATTTGAGTGTCCTAATCTCAAGGACAATCCTAAGAAGAGTACTTTCAAGGGAAAGAAAAAGGGTCTCATGGCAACATAGGAAGACCTGGACTCATCTTCCTTTGAAGATGATGAGGATGAAGAAGAGGCAAATGTTGCTCTTATGACAAACACATAATCAAATTTTGAAGAAGAAACCAAAGAGGTAATCTATGATTCTTACTCTTAACTCCAAAATGCATTTGATGAACTTCTTAAGGATTCCTCCACTCTTTCCATTGAGTACAAAGCTTTGAAAAAGAAGTTTTCAAAATTATCAAAAGAATTTCAAATTCTAAACAATGAAAACTCAAAACTCAATGAAGATAACTAGAAGCTGAAAGTTGAAAATCAGTGTCTGGTAGCTGAAAGCTCTCAAGCAAAAGGTAATCCTAAATGTAAATCAAATGAATATGAATGTACTTTTCAAAAGTTTCTTGCTGAGAGTGTAACTCGTAGCAAACAAACTTCAATGATTTGGGGTGTCAGTAAAACGATAACTCAAGGTCTTGGATATAAACCAGATGAACCCACTTTACAAAATGAAAATCTAGCATCTGATGAAACCAATGACCATAGTGAAAGCTTGCATTGCATACACTGCAATAAACATGGGCATTTGTAAAGTGCATGTACTGCTTTCAAAATTAAGAAGGACAAGCATCCTTCTAGAACTAACAAGAAAGGACCCAAGAAGATTTGGGTACCTAAAGATAAAATAGTCTATGTTAAAGATATGCTTACCAACAAGGTCAGCACACCAGTCTTGGTGCTTAGACAGTGGATTCTTGCATCACATAACAGGAGGAAAACATATGTTCCAAGAGCTAAGACCTAAAGAGGAAGGATATGTTGGTTTCGGTGGAAACCAAAAAGGTAAAATAGTTGGAATTGGTCACATTGGTAAGGACTCTCTTCCCTCTATTGATAATGTTCTGTATGTTGAAGGCCTGAAGCATAATCTACTTAGCATAAGTCAATTATGTGACAGTGGTTATGATGTCATCTTCACAAAAAAAGACTGTGTAGTAAAAAGTAAGAAGGATTACTCTATATTCTTTACTGCAAAGAGGAAATAAAATATTGACGAAGTTGATCTTTCTGAACTTGCAAAATAAAATGTCAAGTGTCTTATGTCTGTCGATGATTAGCAATGAACTTGGCATAAAAGATTAGGTCATACCAGCTTGAGATTAATCTCAAAGTTAAACAAGCACGGTCTTGTTAGAGGCTTGCCAAATCTTAGATACCAATCTGATGCTCTATGTGAGGCATGTCAAAGAGGAAAAAAAGTTAAAACTTCTTTTCATTCAAAAAATGATGTTTCAACCTCTAGACCACTTGAGCTTTCACATCTTGATATTTTTGGTCCTACAAGGATAGCCTCTTTGACAGGAAAGAAATATGGCTTAGTCATTGTAGACAACTATACTAGATGGACATGGGTTAAATTCCTTGCCCATAAGGATGAGTCTTTCAAAGTGTTCACTGTTTTCTGCAAAACTGTTCAAAATGAAAAAGGTATTTGTGTTTTTTCTATTAGAAATGATCATGGGGAAGAATTTCAAAATGAAAACTTTCAAAACTTTTGTGGAGAAAATGGAATCTCCACAATTTCTCCTCTCTTAGAACACCACAACAAAATGGTGTTGTAGAAAGAAAAAATATGTCCCTCCAAGAGATGGCCAGTGCCATGATCAATGAAGCTGACATTGCAAAATATTTTTGGGCAGAAGCAGTAAACACAGCTTGCTATATTCAAAATAGAGTATACATAAGGCCTATTTTGAAAAAGACTCCATATGAACTGTGGAAGGGTAGAAAACCCAACATTTCATATTTTCACCCCTTTGGTTGTATATGTTATATTTTAAATACTAAGGATCAACTTGGTATGTTTGATTCGAAAGCTGACAAACGTATATTTTTTGGATACTCTGAAAGATCAAAAGCTTTTAGAGTATACAACAAAGAATCTATGATAGTTGAAGAATCTATTCATGTCAAGTTTGATGACAAAAAGCCTGACACTGAAATGTCAGAGCTGGATGAGTTATTTTCAGGTTTAGACATTGGAGGAAAAAATAATGAACCTACAAACTCAGCATCTGGTGGAGATCACCAGACACGGGATTCAGCCCAACTAGAAACTGAAGCTAGAAGAAAAAGGCAATTCAAAACCTATCATCCAAAAGACCAAATATTAGGGGAACCTAGAGATAAAGTGAGAACAAGATCCTCTTTCAAGGAGCATGCAGATCTTGCACCACTGTCTGAGATGGAACCTAAGATGATTGATGAAGCATTGGAAGATAAAGATTAGATTTTAGCCAAGAAGAGTTTAATCAATTTCAACACAATGATGTTTGGAAGCTAGTCACTCTACCAGAAGATAAACAAGCTATTGGCACAAAATGGGTATTTCGTAATAAGCTTGATGAAGATGGTAAGGTAGTAAGGAACAAAGCAAGGTTAGTTGCTCAAGGGTACTCACAAGAAGAAGATATAGACTTCACTGAAACCTTTGCACCTGTTGCATGGTTAGAAGCCATTCATATTTTACTTTCATTTGCTACACACCATAAGTAATTCTTTATCTAATGGATGCCAAAAGTGCTTTCTTGAATGGTTTCATTATTGAGGAAGTGTATGTAAAACAACCACTTGGCTTTGAAGACATTGAACTTCTAGAACATGTCTTCAAACTTAAAAAGGCACTATATGGTCTTAAGTAAACTCCAAGAGCTTGGTATGGAAGACTAAGTTCATTTTTAATGGAAAATGGTTTTACGAGAGGTCAAGTGGACACTACTTTATTTAGAAAAACTTCAAACAATTAAACACTTTATACTTGTACAAGTATATGTTGATGACATTATCTTTGGTGCTACTAATGAAAGCCTTTGCAAAGAATTTTCACTACAACAAATTATTTAAAAGATGACACCACTTTAAACAGCGCTTAAACATTGAAGTGCTACTTAAAATTAGGTAGAAAACCTTTACCAGCATTTTATTAAATAAGTACTGTTGAAGGACAAAGGAAAAAACAGTGCTTCCTATTAAAAACGCTGCTTTAGGTGATAATTAACGCTTCAGAAATGAAACGCTACTTTAGGTGATAATTAGTGCTGATTTAGGTTGTATAGAAACAAACAACAATTCCTAAGGGGAGGCGCTGTTTAAAGTAGTACACAAACATTAAACAGCGCTTATGACTGAGAAGCGCTACTTTAGGACAACACAATAAACAACGCTTATTCCATAAAGCGCGGCTTATTGTCCATCAAAAAAATAAATTTCAATTCCCTCTGTTTCATCACTTTGTGCGACCTACTCCCATTTCTCCCTCTCTATTTCATTTCTCCCCCTCTCGCACAATGTATTCCCACCTCCCATTTCTCCCTCTCTCGTAGTGCTCCTTCTCTTGCATTTCTCCCTCTCTCACGGCCACACTCCCGTACTCTCTCAGCCACTCTCTCTGTCTCGCAACTCTCTCTCGTAAACGTCCGCCGCTCTCTCCGTGACTCCCTCTGCCACTCTCTCCTCAAACCCCTCTGCCACTCTTTGTTGCGGCTCAGACAAGTGTACCTAATCGTAACTTGTAATAATAGTGGAGTATTTTTAAGACTCTGAATGTCGAACCCACAGAGAATGCGCAAGTGCTAAATTAATAGAGATTCTTATTATTTAGACGAACAAAAGTAATGGTTTTGAGAGCAAGACAATTGAGTTGTAAATAACGAGATCAAAGTAATAGCGCAAGAACTAAAAAGAAATCAATTAGGAAAAGCCTAGGGGAACCGGGTTCACTAATACTAGATCCTGAATCTATTACCTTGCTATTATGAAATATTTCCTCCTAACTAATTACTCCATTTGGTCCAGGAAGATAATTAAAGGAAAGAGCATTAAGTGCAGGTGGGTTTGTTAATCTAATAACTAATTGGAAATAAGCAATAACCTATCCGGCGTATAAAGCGAGTTCTGTGATCCTAGAGTTCCACTAGTTAACTATGATCCTGTTACCACAATTAACTAATTTTATAAAGATTTGGTCAGATCCTATGGAATTAAGCATACTATGATCAAAACATTCAAAAGGATAATAGGGAATTCAAAATAGCATTTAAATAGATATCAAGAACATAATAAAAGATCTCCCATCACCCCTAGTGATGCAGTTAGCTACACATATTGTTTCTGAACAAAATATAGAATAGCATAAATCCTAATATGCAATCCTAAAAGAAAAGAAGACAAGAGACAAGAGGCAATGTCTATAGCAAAAGACAAGAGGTAAAGTCTATAGCAAAAGACCCTCACTCAGAGAGAATGAATTCTCCCCTAGAGAGTGAGTTTTGTCCTCAAAAGGGGGTAAGAATGCCTATTTATAGGCTCTAGTATATATTTAGTTCAACTGACTTCAAATCTGTGCATTTTGGGCTTAGGTACGGCCATACTACGATTATACACGGCCGTAACAGGCTTGAGTTGTGACGCTGGCTCGTACTTCTTCAATAGATATGGCCTGACTGCAATTGTGTACGACCGTACTTACTTTGGTCCAGTCGTACTGGACTTTTTCTTCAGCGCCAAGCCGTACTGACCATGCGGTACGCCCCTAGTTATGCTCTCGGATAGGTACGGTCGTACTGAATAGATGTCAGGCCGTACCGCTTGTCCAAAAACGCTAAAAATCTCCAAAACTCGCAAGAATCTTCCCAAAATTCATTATTTTGCTTTCCATGTTGCCTTTATTACTTTTCTACATAAATGAGGAAATAGTGAGCATATTTTATCTAATAAGAAATAAAATCATAATTTTTTATACTAAAAATACCCCAAAATAATAGACAAAATGGAGTATTAACACATCCCCACACTTAAGCTTTTGCTTGTCCTCAAGCAAACTACTTGGACAATTATAAGAAAAATTGAATTTACTGACTAGGGGCATAAACGAGATATGAGACAACAAAGTAATATCATAAGAAGTGCTAAGTAATAGAATACCCAATTAGAGATGCAAGTTCAACAAGTTCACCAAGTCTGTGATTTATAAGTCACTCTTCTCACCACTCTCAAAGTGTTTAAAGGTGTAGTCATTAATGCTCAAATTCTCCCAAAGAAGTGACATTACCATAGGCTTGTACATTGACCTAAACTCTACTATTAAAATCCACTTATCATGCAAAAAAGGAAAAAGGGTTTTTCATGGGTTGTAATGGGGCCAAAGTAATAATGTTAGGTGGGATAAAAAGAAAGAAAAGGTCATGCAAAGGGTCTTCATGACTTCTCCCTTTAGTAGGAGCTTCAATTTGATCAGCTTGACACCCTTCAGTAGGAGTTTCAATTGTTCTTGTGATTGACTGTTCCTCACACTCAGGCTTAGATTTGGACTCTTCAATAGGAGTTTCGAAAACATCAAATGGGTCACCAAGCTTCTTCCCATATTTAGCCAAAATCTCCTTCATGGTTAGTTCTTCATTTAACTCTTTATCACTCTCATGGACGGTAACTCCGTATTCGACCTTGGGGTCGAGCTCAACTTGAGTGGGCGGCGATTCTAGAGCTTGTTGAGTCATTAATGCTATCAAATTAGAAAACTAACTTCTCAAACATTCTTGTTCTTCTCTATTTTGATTCACTGTTCTTTCTAAAATCCTGAATCTTTCATCGAGTTTTCTTTTTGCCTCCTCACCTTCTAGTTCTTGCTCCTTAAGTAAGTAATTTTTCAAGGCAGTGAGTTGTTCTTGTAAAGCTTTGGTTTCCTCTGTATCGATTCTTAATATCTTCTCCAAAGAATTGAGTCGTTTATCACATTCTTCTAATTGATTCTGAATTCTCCAATACTTTTTCTCTGGCCAATATGCTGAACAGTCTTGCCATTTGTGTCCTACATCACCCCAAATGCTCACAAAAAAGGGAAAGAACCGAGCAGTTGTTTGCATGTCCTACAGAATAACCACAATACTTACAGAAAGGGATAGGATCCATGAGAAACTATTTTTTTAATTAATAATAATCAAAATAAAATAAAACAAAATCAAAATCAAACAAAATAAGGAAAGTTAGAATAAAATAAAAGTAAAGTAAAATAAAATCAAAACAAAACAAAATAAGATAATATTATCCTAATTCAATCCTTATAAAATCTTTATCAAATTAGACTTATCATATCATATCTTTTCTAAAATTCAAATTCAAATTATATCTATATCTAATCTCAGATTCAAAATAAGATAAGAAAAAGAAAGATCAGGATAAATATATAAAAAAAAATAAAAATCTTTTTGGATTATTGATATCAAATTATTAATCAACCAAAATTTACCTAAAAATATTAGAAGTATTTATATGAATATCGCTCTCTCGATTTACGAGCTAAAACGCTACCGTTAGGTAGTTTCTAGGCATAGAAAATACCCTATATTTTTCTGTTGGCCAAAAATTCCAAAACAAATTCTAATAAATCCTAAATAACAGAAAATACTAATATCTAAAATTTTATAAAATTTAGATCATGTTTGGGCATATTTCAGTTAAAAACTTTTCCAATGGCTAGTTACGGCAGAATTCAATAGAATTCTCGCAGCGAAATAAAAACTGTAAATTAGTGAGGATCACTAATTCCAATTTCTCTTATCATCTAAATATTATTCAAACAATAAAATCAACAATATAAAATTATTAAAATAATATTCGTATTAAATATGACTTAAGACAACAATTTAACAATCTTCCAAACATTGAAAATTCAAACTGTGACTTAAAATATTTATTAAGTCCTAAAAATTATTTCTCCTTCAATAAAATAATTTTCTTTAATCAAACAATAAATTTTCACATTTTTCAGGGTTAATTCATATTAAAAACAGTATACGTCTACACTGTCCCTTAATCTGAATTAATTACCAAAACAGTAAATTGTTTACAACAAAACATAGTAGTTCTTTGTACTTTCCATAAATCATTAAGGTGTTCAATCTCTATGATTTATTTCCAAGTAGTCGGAAATTGTAAAATAATTTTGCATAAAAATTGGGGTGTTACAGTGTCTTCATGATATTTCTACATAATAGGACATAAATGAGTACCTTTGTGCTTTAATTAGTGCAAAATGGTAAATTTAGATACTAAAAATGCCCTATAAAAGTAGACAAATTGGTGTGTTAACACATCCCCACACTTGAGTTTGGCTTGCCCTCAAGCAAACTACTTGGGTAATTATAGTAAGAAAAACTGTAACATGCCAATTTTTATGAAAATTATTTTATAGTTTCCGACTACTTGAAAATAAATCATGGAGATTGATCACCTCAATGGTTTGTTAAAAGTACGAAGAACAACAAAGATTTATTGTAAACAATTTACTGTTTTAGTAATTAATTCAGATTAACATACAGTGTTGACGTATACTGTTTTTAATATGAATTAATCCCAAAAAATGTGAAAAATTGTTGTTTGATTAAAGAAAATTATTTTATTGAAAGAGAAATAATTTTCAGAATTTAATAAATATTTTCAAGTCATAGTTTAAATTTTCATGGTTTAGTTATTGTATTAATTGTCTGTTTTATGTCATATTTAATATGACTATTATTTTAAAGATTTTGTCTTGATAAATTTATTGTTTGATTAATATCTATATGATAAGAGAAATTAAAATTAGTGATCCTCACTAATTTACAGTTTTTATTACGCTACGAGAATTCTATCGAATTCTGCCGTAACTAGGCTATTGTGTGTGTTTCTAACTGAAACATTCCCAAACGTGATCCAAATTTTATAAAATTTGAGATCTTAGCATTTTCAAATATTTAGGATTTATTGTATTGTTTCTAGAATTTTTGGGCATCAGAAAATATTTAGTATATTTTCTATGGCTAGAGACTGCCTAATTGCGACGTTTCGGTTCGCATTTCGAGAAAACGAGATACGTGGATACTTTTCTCATCCCGCGAGGAACATTTGTAATTTTTGGGTGTGGGGTTATAATTAGAATTATTTCTGGGAGATTTTAGTATTAAAACCTAATATACGCGTAACGTCGTGCACCCGATTGAGCGAGAACGTGACGAAACGAAATATCTAGATATTTTGGGCTAAGGGGAGATGCATCCAGCCACTAGGGAGCTGAACCTCATCCTTAGAAGGTCACTTTACAAGTGTTGATGTGTGATTGGTGGTTAGGTAATTATAGTTAGTTAGTTTAGTTGGTTTGGTTAACTTATAACTAGTTTGGTTAGTTTGGAACTAAATGAACAAAATCTATTCCTTCCATGTCTCGAAAATTTTCGTGGCCTTCTCCCTTGCTCAAGATCAGATCCATTCATTCTTCCATGGGAGAAAAACTTGAAAAAATTTTAGAAGGAGAAAGCTTGGGTTTTTGGAAGTTTTTGGAGATCAAAGTGTGCACCCTTGTTTCCTTTCATCTCCACCCTTGTTCAATCATCATCTATACTCTTGGTAAGCTCCATAAACCTTTCCTAATCTCTCTTGGGTTCCATGATATGGGTTTTGAAGGTTTTAGGAGTTATTTTGGAGTTATAGTGCTTGTTTTGGCTAGTATTGTATGATTAGCTTCATAACCCCTTATTTCCTTCCATGATTAACTTTGTTCTTGATGTTTTAATTTTGCAAAACCCTAACCTTGCTCTGGCCGAAACCTAGGGGCTGTTTTAAGCCTTGGTTTTGTTTGGTTTTTAGTGTTTTAGAGTTGATTCTTGATGGGTTATACTTGCTAAGTTTGGAAACTAGTCAAATATGCATGTTGAACAAGTTTTACAAAATTAAATTGGTTAAATTTAGGGGCTGGAACCGTGGCACTTGGTCATGATTTTGATGATGTTTTGATTTGGTTTTAAAGTGTGTTAAGTGTTTAAGAAGTTGGTTTTTGGTTAGAACTTTAAATCTATAAAGTTTTGTATGCTTGAAGCTTTGAAAAATTGTTTGAAACAAAATGAATTTGGGGCTGTTTTGGGGCTTCCAAAACAGTGATTTATGAGCATGATTTGAGTGAGTTCTAACTTGTTTTTAAGTGTATTAAAATGGTAAATAAGTTTGGTATTGATAAGGAGTTTTGATTAAGCAAAGTTTGTAAGATTTTGATGTTAAAAGGTTTGAAAACTTGGTGTTGTAATTGGAGCCTTGAAACCATGGCCTTCAAAAGGATTTTGTGATTTGTTCTTGACTTGCATTTATGCTTAAAAATAGTTGTAAAAGTGGTTGATGGTTTGATTTAGCAAAACAATTCAAAGAAGCATGATTTTGGAAAAAGTTTTAGTTTATGTTTCAAGAATTGTTTTGAACTTGTAATAGAATTATTTCTAAAATTTTGTGACATGTTTTAGTGCTTTGAAAAAGGGTTCAAAGTTGGCAAAACACTATTCATTTGGTAAAACACTATTCCAATTGGTAAGTTTTGGGTTTTGGTATTTTCTAAGTGTGTAGCTTTTGAAAAAGTTGAAAACTTGCATGGTTTGAAATTGTTCCATCACATGTGACTAGGTGTGAACCAAATGGGATTAAGTGAGTAGTTCTTAGGCCTTAGGGAACTTAGAGCCGTGGCTGCCCTAGGGGTATTAGGGCTTGAGTTTTGGTTTTAATTCATTGAAACTTGTGTTGTTAGGATACGCGCGAGGTACGACTTGATGATAGTTCGAATTTACCTTGCTTGGATTGTTAAAGCGCCCAAGGTAAGGGAAATTCTTACATAATGAGTTTGGGCTTTTTGCCTTGTGTGTTGTTTGCTTGATTGTTGATTGATTGTGTGGTAGTACTTGTAGTATTACTACGTGCTGTTGAGATATTGTAGCATGAACTGTTGTGAATTGATTTGGCCCTGTGTGACAAGACTGAATTGTATTGTGTGACTTAAATCATACTTGATTGATTTAATTGGACTTGAAATTGATGAGGATATGTAGCATGTTCTTGGCCCTGCGTGGCATTATGAGTTGTATTGTTTTCCTTGAATCACCTTGGATTTCATTGGAACTTGGCATTGTATTGGAATATGAAAAATATTATTATTGATAATGGATTAATTAACAATGCGTTGATCGACTGCTATTGGTTGACGATTTACATCGGAAAATCTGATGCGATTCCACAAGCCGAATTCTGATTTCGTAAACAAATTGTTAAGGGCATTTTGATTTAAAAGTAAGCATGAGGGTTTTAGTATAACTAGCCAAAGCTTGCAAGGAAATTTCAATGGAATAAATAGAATGCCCAATTAGAGGTGTAAGTTCAAGTAAGCTAACAGCCTGTGATTTTCAAGTCACACTCTCACCAATCTCAAAGTGTTTGTAGTTATAATCATTATCACTCAGATTTTTCAAATGAAGTGGCATTACCATAGGCTTGTACATTGACTAAAAACTCCACTATTAGAATCTATAAGTCATGCAAAAGAGGAATGAGGGTCTTTCATTGGTTGTAATGGGGCCAAGGTAATAATGTTTGGTATGATAAAAGAAAGAAAAGGTCATGCAAAGGGTCAGAAACAAATCAACCAAAACAAGCAAGCTAATTCTTTTTTACTTTAAAAAGCAAGCAAGAATCCCAACTTTTTCAATCATTTTTTTTTACTTTTTACTATTTATGAAGGCATGAGCATGATGAATAATTTTTTGTATGATGCTCTTTCTTTTCTTTTTCTTTCCTCCCTTCATGCATTTATGCAGCAGTCAATCTTTTTTAAGAACTAGGAGGGGAATAAACTGCTAAGCCTTCTTTTGTAAACAAATAAGAGGGATTCAAAACATTATTCTTTTGATTTTGCCACTAATTGCTCTCAAATAAAATTTTCCAAGGTTGCCTTCGCAGAAAATGATCAATAGTAACAAGAAGGGTACCAAGAAATTAAATAAAGAACTTTTAGGTACAAAAGTGGGCAACTAGTGGTACAGTGTATTCAAAATGGTAGTGGCCTGAAGAATTCCTAAAAATTGCCCTTTCCAAATTCACATGAAAATAAATTCATATTCGCTTCGTAATGCACATTCATAGAAAAATATCACTCAACGAAGAAAAGAGGCAAAAGCATGATGCGGCCTCTTATTTCAGGCTCAAAACGCACATTTAATAGCTTATACAGAATGTAAGTACTTACGAAAATTCAATGATAATTTTTAGCAGATTCCAAATACTAGCAACAAATTGATTTAATCATATGTTGTCATAATTTTGTTTTTAGCCCCTAAATCAGTAAAAATTTAAGGTTCTTCTATAATTATAAGCAGTTATAAGCACAGTCAAGCAGTAAGCATAATATAAAATTCCCTCCCCATACTTATTTCCAGCAGTGTCCCCACTGCGACTAAGTTAAAATAAGCATAAAAGAGATAATAAAAGAAAATAAGTGCCATAAAAGAATGTGAAAAGAGACTCCCCTCTAAAAATATCACGAGCAAGTTTCGGGGGAAATCGATGCTTCTATGTCATCATCATCAGCTGCATTGAGTGTCTTGGAGACTGATAATCAAACTGGAAAAAAAGAATTAAAATTATTAAAAATAAATGGTAAATACTAAGTAAAATTCTTGTAAAGCGCTTGTTTAACGTCACGAGCCTGACGTGTTGCTTTAAGTGGTTGGTAATTGCACGGAGATGGTGAATGTGTCCCTGGGTGTTTCTACAACATAGATTTTTGCTCGCTGTCTGTTCACCTTGAAGGTTGACCCATCTTTAGCAACCACTTCTATTGTTCCATAGGGAAAGACTTGTATTATTTCATAGGGACTTGACCAACGTGACTTGAGTTTTCCTGGAAACAGTCGAAGTCGAGAGTTGTAGACTAATATTTGTCTCCAATTTGAAAGCTTCTCTTTTGGATGTGTTGGTCGTGCAACTTCTTAGTATGCTGCTTGTACAATTTTGCATTTTCATAGGCTTCCAGTCGAAATTCGTCCATTTTGTTTATATGTAATAATCGATGCTCACCTGCCATCTGCAAATCAAAATTTAGAAATTTGGTAGCCCAGTAAGCTTTGTGTTCTAATTCGACAGGGAGGTGACAAGCTTTTCCAATTACTAGCCTATATGGTGACATTCCTATAGGGGATTTGAAAGCAGTTCTATATGCCCATAGAGCATCATCAAGTTTGAAAGACTAGTCTTTTCTTGAGGCACTAACAGTCTTTTCTAGGATTTTCTTAAGTTCCCTATTAGATATTTCTACTTGGCCACTGGTTTGGGGATGGTAGGGTGCAGCCACTCTATGGTTGACTCCATATTTCGCTAAGAGGTTGTCAAATTGTTTATTACAAAAATGACTGCCGCCATCACTAATTATTGCTCTAGGAGTTCCAAATCTGGTAAAAATATTCTTTTTCAAAAACCTTACTACCCTTCGAGCATCGTTAGTTGATAACACTGCTGCTTCTACCCATTTGAAGACATAATCTACAGCCACTAAAATATACATGTTGTTATTAGACTTAGGAAATGGTCCCATGAAGTCTATGCCCCATACATCAAAAAGTTAGCAATATAGAATATTATTTAGAGGCATTTCTTATTTTCTAGAGATATTTCGGCTTCTTTGACAGGGGTCACAAGCCTTGACAAATTTATAAGCATCTTTAAACAAGGTAGGCCAGAAAAAACCGCATTGTAAGATTTTCTGAGCTGTTCGTATGGGTCCATAATGGCCCCCTACTTCTCTAGAGTAATAGTACTCTAAAATATATTGATATTCTGTTTCTGGGATGCATCTTATAAATATTCTGCCGACACAAGTCTTAAATAAGTAAGGTTCAACCCAGAAATAGTGTTTAACATTAGAAAAGAATTTCTTACGCTGTGTATATGTTAAATTGGGTGGGAATACCATACCGGCTAAATAGTTAACATAATCAGCATACCATAGTGCCGTAGAAATAGCATATAGATGCTCTTCTAGAAAGGTCTCTTGATTTTGCTCTTTCTCAGGTGGTCTTACTGCTGCATCTTTTCTTGAAAGGTGATCTGCGATGACATTGTCTACGCCTCGCTTATCTTTGATTTCAATGTCAAATTCTTGAAGCAGTAGAATCCACTTGATTAGTCTTGGTTTTGCATCATGTTTGGCAAGTAAATGTCTAATAGCAGAGTGGTCAGTATAAATTATGATTTTAGACATGACTAAGTAGGAACGAAATTTATCAATTACAAATATAACCGCTAGTAGTTCCTTTTCAGTAGTAGTGTAGTTTCGCTATGCTTCATCCAAAGTCCTACTAGCATAATAGATAGTATGAAAAAATTTGTCTTTCCTTTGTCCTAACATTGTACTAACTGCGACATCACTAGCATCACACATTAGCTCAAATGGAATAGACCAATCAGAAGCTATCACAACAGGAGCATTTATTAATATAAACTTTAAAGTTTCAAAAGCCTTTAGGCATGCTTCAGAGAATTCAAAGGGTACATCTTTCACAAAAAGATTAGAGAGCGGTTTTGCAATTTGTGAAAAATCTTTTATAAATCTTCTATAAAAACCAGCATGCCCTAAAAAGCTTCTAATAGCTCTAACTAACTTCAGAGGTGGCAGTTTCGAAATGACTTCAATTTTTGCTGGATCAACTTCAATGCCTTTTTAAGAAATTTTGTGTCCTAAGACTATGCATTCGGAAATCATAAACCGACACTTTTCCCAATTTAGAACTAAATTTGTTTCTATGCATCTTTTAAGCACCAGCTCTAAATTATGCAAACAGACATCAAATGTGGATCCATACACCAAAAAATCATCCATAAATATTTCAATGCAATTTTCTAAAATATCAGAAAAGATAGCCATGATGCATCTTTGAAATGTTGCAGGGGCATTGCATAAACCAAATGGCATTCTTCTATATGCAAATGTCCCATAAGGGCATGTAAAAGTAGTCTTTTCTTGATCTTCCTTAGCTACAGGAATTTGCATATAGCCATAATAACCGTCCAGACAGCAGTAAAACTCATAGCTAGATAATTTTGGAAGCATTTGATCAATAAAAGGGAGAGGGAAGTGATCTTTCCTGGTGGCCTCATTTAGTTTTCTGTAATCGATTCACATACGCCAGTCAGTCGCTTTCCTAACTGCAATTAACTCCTTTTGCTCATTTTCCATAACTGTGGTTCCTCTCTTTTTAGGAACTACCTGCTCATGACTCACCTAAGGGCTGTCAGAAATAGGATAAATAATGTTAGCATCAAGTAATTCAATAACTTCCTGCTTGATAACTTCCTTCAGATTTGGGTTGAGTCTTCGTTGAGGTTGCACTTTAGGTTTGTGATCCATCTCCATATAAATCCTGTGGGAACAAATTGTGGGACTTATTCCTCTTATGTCATGAATGCTCCATCCAAATGCTGCTTTGTTCTCCCGCAGAACCCTTAAAAGCCTCTCCTCCATCGAACCTATTAACAAAGATGAAATTATAACTGGTAAGGATGATGGTGGGTGTAAAAATACATATTTTAGATTAGCGGGTAACGGTTTTAATTCTAGTTCCGGTGGTTCTTCTAAAGATGATTTGACTACAGTCTTTTTGGGTTTATCTAATCTCTCAAATCGCTGCACCCCGTTCCATGGCCTTGGTTCCATGCCTGCATCTAGTGGCAGAACTTCCTCCTTAATTTCCTCTTCATCTGCGATGACTTCTTTACTGTAAGTTAAAATAATTTTCTAGAGGGTTTGTAAGTAAGTGTACCTGCGACTCAGGAGACATTAGAAAAGTTTCTGTTAAAGAGTCTATAAAATTGCAAGAGTGAGAACTAGATGTTTTAAACAAGTCGAACACACTAAAGACAATTTCTTCAACTTCAAGCCGTAATGTAAGCTTTCCCTGGTGAATATCAATGATTGTTTTTCCTGTCGCTAAGAACGGTCTTCCCAAATGAAGGGGTACTTCCTTATCTTCTTCCATGTCTAGAACTACGAAGTCAGCTGAAAAAATAAATTTTTCTACCTTTACCAAGACATCGTCAATTATCCCTTTTGGGTGCACTACGGACCTGTCTGCCAGCTGTAATTGAAGTCTTGTGGATCTGACTTCTTTTAAACCAAGCCGCTGAAAAATAGATAAAGGCATTAAATTTATGCTAGATCCTAAATCACAAAGAGCTTTCTCAAAATAAGAATTTCCAATTGTGCACAAAGGTACTCTTTGAGCGTGAGCTCTTACTCTTCTTCCATTGTGATGCCTGAGTACAAAAATGATAATTAATATAAGTAAAATAATTATAAAATAGTAAAATAGAAATTAAAATAAAAATGCTTAAAGTGATTAAGATCTCGTTGAACCAATATTGCTAAAACATTCCCCCGCAACGGCGCCAAAAATTTGTTGCGGCTCAGGAAAGTGTACCCGATCGTAACTCGTAATAATAGTGGAGTATAATTAGGACTCCGAATGTTGAACCCATAGGGAATGCGCAAGTACCAGCGTAATAAAGATCTTTAATTCTTTAGGCTAACAAGATATTTGGATTGGGATTGAATGGAAAATTAAGGAAAATTAGAATAAAACTGTTAACTAAAATAATTAGAGCAAGATCGAATAGGAGAAACCTAGGGGAACCGGGTTCACAAATAGTCGACGCTGAATCTACTTCCTTGCTATCATGAATTGTATTACCTTATCGAATGCCAATCACTCACTCTAAATTACTAAGGGCTACCTAGCTTGCAATAGCCTTCTTCCCAACTAATTACTCATTTTGGTCCTAGAAGGCCACTAAAGGAAAGAGCATTAAGAACAGGCAAGTTTGTTAATCTAATAACTGATTGGAAACAAGCAATAACCTATCCGGCGTATAAAGTGAGCTTTGCGATCCTAGAGTTCCACTAGCTAACTATGATCCTGTTACCATAATTAACTAATTTTATAAGAGTTAGCTACTCCCTATGAAATTAAGCATACTAAGATCAACACATTCATAAGGATAATAAGAAATTCAAAATAGTAGTTAAATAGATACCAAGGACATTGTAAAAGATCCCCCATCACCCCTAGTGATGGAATTAGCTACCATAATGTTGTGCAACAAAAGAAAGTAAAATAAATCCAAACTCCTAAAAGACATGAGTTAATAGAACCGGGACACTCTTTCGGTAAGACGATGATCCTCTCGTGTGTTCCTCACGCCTCCACGAACTCCAGCAGTAATTCAGAATTAATGAGAAGCTCTAATGATCCAAGACTCACTCCGATCGTGCGGTGTTTGTCAAAAGGCCTTTAGAAAAGGTTAAGTGCTCCTATTTATAGATTACGCTAGAAACTAGGTCATCTGGCTTTCAAATCTGCACTTTCTGAGACTGGGTACGGCCGTACCTCAAACATACACGGCCGTACCGAGCTTTGTTGATGACGCTGGAACGTACCCATGGGTGTTGCAGCCCCAACATCACTTGTGTATGGTCGTGCTGCCTTTGGCACGGCCGTACTGGACTATTTCATCGGCGCCAGGTGGTACAAACTGAGGGGGTACGCCCTTACTGAAGTTCTGCTCTAGGTACAATCGTACCGGATATAGGTCAAGCCGTACCGCTTGTCCAATAGTGTTAAAACTCTCCAAAACTAGCTAGTTTTTTGTCCTTTTTCGCAACTTCTGCTCCAAGTGGTGTCTGTAACACTCATACCTCAATATAGATTCAAAGTATGACAAATTACATTAAAGCACAGGAATTATTAATAATTTACAAACTTGATTACAGTAATCCAAGTCAGAAATTAAATTCAAATCATTAATCTAATAAATAGATTACAACTTATACAATACTTGGAATATAAAATTCCATTACACTATAAAACTGGTCTATAAGTCCCAAGCTTGGAGCTTCGCTGATCATCTTCGTAACTGTTTATCTGAAAAACAAATAAAAGGAACGGGGTGAGATTATAAATCTCAGCGAGCCCTTCACGGACTCCTCACCATTCTCTCGTCGAATCATGCTAATGTGACAATACTAACTTAGGCTTTATACACCTACACATACTTATCCGATACCATACGGACTTGGTTGAGAACTTATTAGACATTCTAAGCTAAAATGCCCTAGAATGTGCTAACCTAACCTTACAACTTTGTATATTGAGAGGTAGGATAATCCTAAGACCAATATAACACTTAAAGGCTTGTGAATAATTAGATACAAAATTGTATAGCAAACACACGTTAACTCTATAAATATTCATTTTCTAACCTATACTTAACATGGCTAAACTTGGTGTATTATAAATACAACGTTCTTAACTAAAAACATATTGTTCTTACTTACTCTATACTTAGAGCATCTTTGCTTTTCTCTCATGTAATTGGATTTGGTCATAAACTTTTTTCTATAGACTCCAATCAATAAAGCTTGTTGGCTTTCTTAAATGAACTTGTCACAACTCTTTCTACTTCTAGGCATCATTACTATTAAGTAATTTAGCATCTAAGGATTTATAATCCTTAATATTATGTACTTAACTAAGCTAATTCATATATATATATATATATATATATATATATATATATATTATATTTATACACACACTCACACACATATATACAAGGAATTCATTATCATTCATAGACTTGAACATTATTAAGTACATAGTCAGCTTTGCTTGTTACTAAGCGCATTCTAGCTATTCCCACCGGTTGGATCGATATTCAACAGGGAATCTTCGTTATCGAGTTTTGTCAAGGCTCCGGTCCCGAGACCCCGAGTAACGTCTACGATATGGTGGTCAGACGTCTTAACCATCCAAGTGGCGTCCGACGAGGCTAACCATACCGTGCTTCTCCTTTAAATAGAGGAGTCTTGCGATGGACTTTAGCTTGTGCTTATGCTTTTATGCTTGTTTATAGAAATGCAACTTAGCTAACTAGGATTTATTAACATCATCCTCATTTAACTATTCAAGGAAATTTATAATCATTTCAATTAATCTAGCTTCACATTAACATCATTCATTTCTAGCTAACTACTCACTTAGAGGTTAAAACATGCTATACTCATAATAAGGCTCATTCCAAATCATGAATATCTATTTCAAACATTCTTCTAATTAGATACTTTCCTAAGGTCCTTGAGTTGACCTCATTGACATACACTTAGGGCTCATTGACAAGCCGCAGAACTGACCAAATTAACGGACGAAACATACACTAACCACATCCCTTGAAACTCTAGGAGTTTACAAGAGAGCAAACATCAAACATATATTCAAGTGTGGGGGGTTAGGGGCAGCCATCCAACCTCTTACAGTCAAACCCACTATCAAATCTCAATAATAATAGAAATAGACTCTACTTCATATGGATACTCAAAATCCCTAACTTGAACCTAGGGTTCACATAATACTCAAGGAAAATAAATTCCTATGTGTGGGACTTATGGGTGCCCATCACCTAAGTGTTGAAGAACTCACCTCCATTCTTCAAAACCTTTAGCTAGAAAGGTTGATCTTTGTCGTCTTTGCTATTCTTCAAGCTTTCCCTTTTTGCTCAACTTAGGGCTTTTTCAAATACTCCTCAATCTTGAGTTATAATCTTCAATCTTCATCTTTTGTCCAAGAATTCGAGGCATCTTGGAAGGAGCTTGGTCTTTGTTGCGGCTCAAGCAAGTGCACCTGATCGTAACTCGTAATAAAAGTATAGTATAATTAGGACACCGAATGTCGAACCCACAGAGAATGAGCAAGTACCAGCAAATTACTGTGATTCTATCCTATTAGGCGAGCAAAGATTATGATTAAGAAAGTACTGAAAGTGATTGGAATTAAAGCAGTTAACAGATTAAATGCTAGAACGGTTTAACTATGTTATGGGGGACCTAGGGATAACCGGGTTCACCAATACTCTACCCTTGAGTTTATTAATTAACTGATATGATTTATCTATCATGTAAGAGCACTAACCACCACTCTAAATTACTAGAGGCTGTCCTTGCGTACAATAGTCTTCCTCCCAACTAATTACTCCATTTGGTCCAGGAAATAACTAAGGGAAAGAGCATTAAGTTCAGGTGGGTTTGCTAACTTTATAACTTGTTAGAAAAGCTCTAACCTATCCGGCGTATAGCACGAGTTCTTTTATCCTATGGTTCCGTTAACTAATCATGATCCTGGTACCACAATTAAGCCAACTAAATAATGGGTGATCAGGCCTTATTGGAATAAGCACAATAGGAATAAAATACTCAAACAATCAATAGAAACTCGTATAACTAAAGAACAAAACATCAAGAGTATTGTAAAGGATCCCCCGTCACCCCTAGTGATGGGTTTAGCTACACATTACTAATGATAATAACATAATCAAATATATGAATTTAGAACAATCCATAACAAGAGAATAAATTCTAAACCGGGACACCCTTTCGGTATGATGACGGTCCTTAAGCACGTTCTTCGTGTCCTCACAAGCTCCGGTAGCGACTCGAGATGGTACCAAGCTTCAAGGAGACAGGAATTCTTTGGAATGGGCAAGGGTTTACTATTAGATCTCAATTGGAGGCTCTTGACTCAGAAATTTGTCAAAAGGTCTTTGTAACATGTTAAGAGCCCCTATTTATAGACTAGGCTGCGAATTAGGTTTTTTGGCTTCAAATCTGCACTGATCAGGGACGGGGTATGACCGTACAGAGTATATACACAACCGTACCGAGCTTCGTAGATGACGTTGACCCATACCCGTTCGTGCTGTTGCCCTGACATCACTTTTTCAATGCTCTTTCTTTTTTCGGTTTTTCTTTTTCTTTTTTCTTTCCTACTTTCATGCAATTATGCAGCAATCAATCATTTTTAAGAATTAGGAGGGGAATAAATTCATAAGACTTCTCTTTTTGTAAACAAATAAAAGGGACTTTATAACACTATTCAATAAATTTTTGCCACTAATTGCTCTCAAATAAAATTTTTCCAAGGTTGACTTCACAGAAGATAATCAATAAAAACAAGAAGGGTACCAAAGAAATTAAATATAATACTTTTAGGCTCAAAAGTGGGCAACAAGTGGGATAATATATTCAAATGTTAGTGGCCTGAAGAATTCCTAAAAATTGCCCTTTCCAAATTCACATGCAAATAAATTCATATTCGCTTCTTAATGGTCTCGACACAAGTTCTAGAATGCACATTCCATGAAAAATATCACTCTACGAAGAAGAGAGACAAAAGCATGATGTTGCCTCTTATTTCAGGCTCAAAACTCACATTTAATAGCTTACATAGAAAGTCAAACTCACAGAACTTCAATGCTAATTTTCAGCAAATTCCAAAACTAGCAACGAATTGATTCAATCAAAAGTTGTCATAAAAAAAATTGTCTAGCTCCTAAATCAGCAAAAATTTAAAGTTGTTCTATAATTGTAAGCAGTTATAAGCACAGCCAAGTAATAAGTATAATGTAAAACTCCCTCCCCACACTTATTTCTAGCAGTGTCCCCACTGCGACTATTTTAAAGCAAGCATAACAATATAAGATAAAAATTTAAAAGTAAGTGCTATAAAAGAATGTGGAAAGAGACTCCCCTTTGAAAAATATCACGAGCAAATTGGCTGGGGATATTGGCAAAATGTTTTGTTTCCTTGTCGCAATACCGATGGAGCTGGTAAGCGGCAGAAGAACTGTGCAACACAAAACTAAGAAGTTTAGATCATAATAAAAGAAAAAATATACTAATAAAATAAAATAAAATAAAAATAATGCAATAAAATAAAATATGCATCCCGCGAGTATGCCAAAATATATACATCTCTTTTTAATACAAAAGCAAAGCCTAAGTACTAAAAGAGAAAATAAAGAAATGTCCTGCATCACTCGGCAGGAGGGAAAGGCTGGATGCGCTGAAGGTGCTCCAACATAAGTGCCAGCTGCTGGTCCACATGCGTCCTATGTTTCACAAAGCTGGAGTGTATTTGGTCAAGACGCATCATGACATCCTCATAGGAGTGGCCCTGTGCTGCTGGATGCTCCTCTGCTAGGGGGACAAAATCTGCAACCCCGTCCTGCTGCTGCTGCTCCTCCGGTCTGATCACCGCATAGTCCTCATGCCCTAATCTCCACAGAACACTGATGTTGAGAAGGGTCTGAAGTCCAATGGGCTCCATCTCAATCATCGTAGCTCCAGCTCCAGCGCGAACTCTGAGGTTCTGGGATAGACGGGAGATGAAAGAACCCAAGACGATGTGCCCGGTGTTCTGGATCTAATGATGAACGCCCAACTGGGTGCACATCCATAGGAAAAACATCTCGGCATCGCAGTGGCGTCCTGTGGTCATAGCCCAAAGCAAAAACAAGTCCGGCCTCATCACCGTGTCGTCGCTCAAGGCTCTCCCGTTAATGGAACGGGCAATCCATCTGTGCACTGTATGCACAGCTGGGTCTCTGATCCTACTAGCCTTGGCGCGGCTGGGAATGTAGTGGCCATCCCCAGTGAGAGCTCTCCAACTCTCTGGATCATGTCATCCCTCTGGGATCTCCAGAAGTGCCTCCATATACTCTGGCATCTGAACTGACTGCGCCGTCTCGAATCTAAGTCCAACGTTGAACTCGGCCAACGTGATCTCGTGGTGAGTCCCACAGATCCAAAATGTAACCACGATCTCCAGCTCTGGCTCCTCCTCTCCGTCTGCATGCTGAGGCTCTCTGTCCCTCATATGATAGCCACAAGTGGCTAAGAAATCTATCACTGCCTCCACGTAGAAGGGTTGTCTGACAGAAGCTGTCTGGAGCAATCCTATCCCTCGCAGCAAGGTCTCCATCTCCACCCACAGGCCAACCTGCTGAAGGGCATCAAAATCTAGATATCTCTGAGGTGAGTGTGGAAATCCCGTAGCTTCCTATATCTGTCTCTAAACTGCTCTGGTATATAATTAGGCACGAGCCTAGAGCCACGTGCTGCTGCAGCAAAAGAAGAAGAACCGTTGGTCTTTTTGCGCTTAGGCATTTTCCTGCAAAAATAAAATAGAAAAAAATTTAATTTTAAGTAAAACCTGTGTTATGTACGGCTGTGCTTCGTGTGGTACGGTCGTACTCTGCCATAGATACGCCCGTACCTATGGTCGTTTTCAACCCTAAGGCTGCCAGTACGGCCTTCAATACGGCCTATCTCGAAAGGTACGGCCGTACTGCGCTACGGTTTTGTGAAAAATCTACCCTATGATCAGATTTTCTCATTTTTAAGCCTAGGTTATAAGTCTCTAATCATTCTTAGGGTCTCTAAGCATGCAAAACCAAGCAAAAACTACTCCTAATCACCTAAAGTTAGAATTAAACAAAACCAAAAACCTAAACTAACTAAAAACTTAAAATAACTAGTAAAACAGCCAATCAATCCACAAATTGAGTTTAGAATCAGTACCCGGATGATCTTGTGAGTGGAAATGCGAAGAGAATGAGAGAAGAGAGTGCTCGAATGGAGAGGTTTTGGACGTACGATGTGGAACTGTTTACCTTTTATTCAGCCTTTGGACATGGGGTACGGCCGTACCTGTCTGTTTTCCGCATTTTTAAAGATGGAGTCGTGTGGTACAGGCGTACACGGTGGAAGGTGCGCCCGTACCTACTGGTTTTCTGGGAATTTTTTTTTTTGATTTTTAAATTTTATAATTTTTTTAAAAAAAAATTCCTAAAATGAATAAAAATAGAGTAAAATAAACAATAAAACAAATAGACAGAAAATAAAAAATGTTAGAAACCGAGGTTGCCTCCTAGTAAGTGCTTGTTTAACATCCTGATCCCGACGGGTCAGAGGACTTAGAAATTAGTCCTCAACGGGCAATGGCCTGTCCTTGACATTACCTTTGGTCTTCTCACCATTGGGGAACACAGCAAAATAGTCACCTTTTTTTGCGTGGTCCATCCAAGCAGGTCCTGAGCACTATTTTGGTGGGTTCATTGTGTATCCACAGTCTGCACAGATGTAAATTGGCTTTTCTAAGTTGGGTGCAAAGGTCTTAATGAATTTCTTCACCAAGTTGTTCCATGTTTTTACTTCCTCAACTAGTAGGAGATAAAGCCAAATCTTGACTTCCTCATCTAATGAGAATGGGAAAGTCATTAGTTTTGCTTCATCTGGAGATAAGCCTTTAAACTTTGCATTCCTCATCTTCTTGCAAAACTGTCTCATGTGCTCAACAGGATCTTGTCCTGTGGTTCCCTTGAATTGCAGAATTGACACTTCCGAGATTAAAGATGGGTTTAATTTAAAACCTGTAAATTCCTCTTGAGCGTCTTTTTTGGATCCTCTGAAAAATTGGAATAGGTCCATTCTTTCTTCTGGTGTGGACTTGAAAACTCTTAAGAATTCTTCTTTTAATTCTTCCCAACTTGAAAAGTGGTGTTATTGAGAACCATTTTTTTGCTATTCCTCCTAGAGAAAGAGGAAATAATTTGAGCGTTATTCTTTCAGCTTTGGCTCCTGCAAGATTGTTAGATTTTTCCTAGCCATAAAAGTTTAATAAATGACAAGAAGGTTCATCAATATCAAGTCCTTTAAATTTAGGAATACATAGTGCATCCAAAATCAAAGAGGGGGTTATATCTTTATCCTGCTCTAAAGAGTCACTATCTTATTCTGCAACTTGCACTTCTTTACCTTTTTCAACTTTTATATCCTGCAAGAAACAACAAGAAGCACTAGAGGGAGAAATTTTGTTAGAATTATATATATTAAATACTTCTTCCTCATCCTCAATTCTTAAAGTCATGGTTTCTTTCTTCACTTGGATGGTAGCATCTCCTGTTGCCAAGAATGGCCTTCCTAAAATAATAGGAACGTATTTGTCTTCCCCTATATCCAAAACAACAAAATCCACAGGGAAAATAAATTTTCCTACCTTAACTAGCATGTCTTCTATTATTCCTCTTGGGTAAACAAGAGTTCTATCTGCTAACTGTAGAGACATGTAAGTAGGTTGTGGTTCCTGCAAATTCAGTTTCTTCCAAACAGTCAAAGGCATTAAATTTATACTTGATCCTAAATCACATAGTGCCTTAAATGTATTATAACCAATTGAACAAGAAACAGTAAAAGTTCCCGGATCTTTAAGCTTAGGTGGTAATTTCTTCAAAAGAATCGCAGAGCAATCTTCATTCAACCTAACAGACTCATCTTCTATCCTATTTTTGTTAGAAATTATTTCTTTCAAAAATTTAACATATTTAGGGACTTCAGAGACAATTTTAGTCAAAGGGATATTAACAGGCAATTTTCTAAGTTTTTCGAGTAACCTCTTATCTTCCCTATCTTTACAAGAATTTTTAGAACCTTTGGAAGAGTTACTTACCTGCTGAGACTCGAGTTGAGTCTTTTCCTCTTTTGGTTACTCTTTTTCCATGAGGATTGCATTGCATTTTGCATTGGGATTCGGCTCCACTTGACTTGGGAGTGCTCCTTTTTCTCTTTGAGTCACTGCTTTCAATATAAGTGCCATTTGTTCACTCAATGTTTTCTAGCCTGCTGCTTACTCAGTGACTATATTCTCCAAGTTGCTACACCTCTCATTCATCTGTCCCATAACATGGCTAATATCATTCTCTCCGGGACTTTTATCATTCTGGCCACGATTTTGCATATGTGGGAGCTTATAAATATTCTGATTTTGGCCCTGGGATCTCTGTTGATCTTTCCATGAAAAGTTTGGGTGATTCCTCCAACCGGGGTTGTAGGTGCTTGAGTATGGGTCATTTTGCTTATGCACAATAAAATTTACCTCCTCAGTGAAGTCCTTTGAATCATGAGTTGTAACTCCACAGAAATTGCAAGATGCCTTAACTGACTTATTTCCTATAGCCTTTAATCTTTCTTCAGTCTTCTCCATAAAACCGGCTAAAAATCCCATACATGGATGTCCGTGTCTTTGCATATATTTTAACATAGCCTCTTGCATCCCCAATTTTGGGTCAAAATCTTTCTGGCTTATAGCATTGACTTCTTCTATTTGTCCTTCAATTGCCATACAACCCCAATCACTTTTAGGATTAGACTGGGTTTGCGCTGCTATCAAAGTCTCTAACTTCTTAGTCATTGCCTCCAATTTTGCTTCTAGAGTTGTGTTGGCTTCAACTTTGTAGATACCTACTTGCTGATTCTTCTTTCCGGATTGCCTATCATTAGCTGACCACTGAGCATTATTCTGAGCCATTTCAGTTATAATATCAAAAGCCTTAGTGGGTGTTTTCTTTCCGAAAGATTCTCCACAAGCAGCGTCAATAGCTCCTCTAGTTTGCATATTGAACCCATTATATAAAATCTGAAGCAACTGCCACTTAGTGAAACCATGATGAGGACAGTTTCTCAATAAATCTTGAAATCTTTCACATGCCTCATGCATTGATTCTCCTTCATTCTGGGTGAATCCAAACATATCTGCTCTCAGCTTTGCAGATTTTGCAAGCGAAAAGTACTTGTTTAAAAACTTAGTTTTTAGGTCCTCCCAAGTAGTAATAGAGTTAGGTGGGAATGAATCCAACCATAGTTGTGTTTTCCCTTGTAGTGAGAAAGAGAACAGTCTTAACTTGATTGCCTCCAGTGATACTCCTTCACATTTGACAGTATTAGCAACCTTCTGAAATCTCTTAAGATGGGCATTTAGGTCTTCAGAAGATAAGCCAGAGAATTGCACTGCACAACCGTAGAGATCAGTGCTGGCTTAAGTTCAAAATTTTTTGCCTCAATTGCTGGATAGTTAACACTATCTGCCACATCTGTAGTTGGTGTGAAGTACTCGTACAATGTTAGTTCTTCAGCCATTACTAATTGCTGTCTTTCCAACAATCTAAGTGTTCTTTCGATTAGGATCAAAAATCAATTTAGGATGTTGAGATCTTGTCTGCATACACCAAAGAAAACCAAAATAGAATGTCTTCGAATTAAACAAAAATAACAGAAAATTAAATAATTAAATAAAATTATGCCAAATACGAATAATATCTAGAATTCGATTAATATCGCAATCATTCCCCGGCAACGGTGCCAAATGTAATGACCCGTTTTCGGAGCGCTACTAAACTAGGGTAACTCTAATGCAATGGAGTTTTGTAAAGTGATACTCTTCTTGTCTTTTGGAAATTGCGGTAAATTTTTTTTTCTTTTTAAACAAATGTCTTTCACAAGTACAATCAAAGTATCCACAACATTTTCGAAACATGACGAAATTCTAAATGCAACGACTATTGCAACTGAATATAAACATCCACACAACTTTCCAAAAGATATGCACTAACAAGTTTTACATACAGAAAACGGTAAATAAATATGTACAAATAGGAATACACCTAAAGTATGAAGACCCAGACAAGAGTAGTCATACTTCTAAGGTACTCCCGGCAGTTACCCACGCAGGGGGCTGCTCCAACAGCATTACCTCAAGACCTATACTTACTACTACCACAAAAGAATTGAAGATCAGATAGACTGGTCACCAAATAAATAACTACACGTCTCTATCAAGGTTCTCTGACAGTTCCTCCTCTATCAGATCGTCCGCATCCTCGTCAGTCCACCTACGCAAAAAGTCTCTAACACGCCTCCTGTATATACATCTCGACCGGAAGTGGGGCTGAACTCCAACCCGAGAAAATTCTCATGTTCGGGAAGTCAAAGACCACCTCCAACGATGTCGTCATCGCCGAAATCTCCACCACGTCCATCATCGTCTGGATTACCATCATCAATTGAAGGAACCACGGGCAAGGGTCAACTTCTTAAAATAAAAGAGATAGATACTAATATAACAACATATTCAACACAGATAAATCAGTAGGTCATTGGCATTACAAACCAATTCAACAAGACTGCACTGACTCCCTATTGACGCAACTATATGCCAGTATTTATGAATTCCAGAATTCCCCACGCAGTGGTCAATCGCTTAGTATACCCCAACCCGATAATGTTCCACAAGACACTGAACTTCCACGTGATATACCTCACCCCAGAATATTCAGGTCTAGGGCTAACAACGACACTGAACTCCCACGTGATATACCGCACCCCGGGATATTCAAGTTGAAGTCACCCTATACACAACAGTGAACTACACCCCTGAACTCCGGCCGTAGCCTTGGGCTTTTCCACTACTCTAGGATATTCAGGTCGAGTTCAAAAACGACACAACAATGCTTCCACAATCCCAATGAATATATTACCCCATATGACGATTCAATCAAGCATAATCAAATAATTATTTAACATTCACATCAAACAAATATTCAATCAGCAATATCACACAGCAACACAATTCAATCCAATAGAATCATATCACAATCAATCATTAGTATCAAAACACAATTCATATCTTTGAAACTCGGTGGAGTTAGCAAGGAGGTAAGGCAAACAAGTGTGGGGGGTCGGGCTCAGAATACCAACCGCTTTAACCAAACCCACCAACAATCAAATATAAAGCTTAACAATAAAATCAAGGGGGTACGAGACCCTCACTTCGAACCCTGAGGTTCTCAGACTTCCTTGATATACAAAATAAAATTCAAGTCCTAAGCTTGTCTAGAAGTAGCCGTTACCAAAAGTCGCCAAGTCACGTGTCAACGCACATCCCGAATTCACGCAGCACGAGTTCCGATTCTCAAGTCCTAGCACCACGGAACAAACTTTGCATAATCCTATGCACACACTAAATCTAACCTCCTAGGCTCTCAAACCTTAAAAACCACTTAGACCACAAAACACTTGAAGAAAAATAACTACAACTCAAAGAATAAAATATTTAAAACTAAACTCATTTTGAAGAAAATACACTAAGTTGGAAAAACAAAGTTTTCAAATTCTAAGCTTACTTTATCCAAAACTTGAGACATGAATCAATACTAAATTTAATACTTTTTCTCAAGATGCTTAAGTCAAGGCTCCACTTGGTTTCATAGGTCTCAAGGAACCCAATTTACCTTAAGTGCTTCATTGCCTCAAAAATCCAAAACAAGTCCAATTTCAAGCAAAGCTTTTCCATGATTTTCCAAAGCCTAACATACATCAATTCAACTATTATGAACTGAGAATACAAAAGAATTTTCCTTCCCTAAAGCCTCTAGGGCTCGGGGCCATCACCCCCTTTTTCCCCAAAAATTTGCAAACTTCCAATTTAAATTAACAACGTCATTTCCTATGCCAATTCTTTCACAAATCAACAACCAATTTCACAATCCAAGCCTAATTAAAACCATTCCCATTTCAATTCTCTTTCAAGAAGCAAGGTTTCATGAAAATCCACTCAATCCAACTTCCAATCCAAAACTAGTAACTAAATAGCAAGAATAACATCTAATAAGCAAAAGTCATCAACTAATTAAATTGATTCACCTCAAGATCAAACAATCCCTCTTTTCCCCCTTAGGTTAGCACCTAGGGTTCTAAGATTTGGGGATTTTGGTGCTCATTTCCATCATTGATCATAATCAAGCAAAATACAAAGCATAGAAACAAGAACAAAGCAAGAAAAGTCACTACCTCCTCCACCCAGGGAGCTTGCAATTTTGGGGCTGTTTTGGGGAGAGAAATGTGGCTCTCAAACTTGCTTGAATGGTGAAATGGGTGGTAGCAAGAGAAGAGGAAGTTAGTTGCAAGAAGGTTGGAAGATTGGAAGTGAAACAACTTAAAAATCAGGGAGGGAGATGACCATGGAAGCCATGAATGGTGCTTCAAGCTTTCTCTCAGTAAAAGGATGAAATGAAAATGAGGTAACAAAAGGGGGGGTCGCGGCTGCCCTTAAAATAAAGGGGAGGGATTATTTTCTTTTTCTTAAAAAAATAAATACATGGTTAAAAATAGTTTAAGTAAAGTAATAAAAATGTTAATCACATAAAAGTGACACCTCTCATAAAAGTAAGATGATAATCCCATCAATTAGTCTAACCCATCTAATCTCTCATCTCTCATGATTACCCTCTAATCCTAGAGTCTTAAAAGTACTAAAAAAAACACGGCGTCGAGTAACCGCATTACCGATAAATTCGCGAAAATTAATTTACTAAGAAATTAATTCACCGCGTGATAAAATATTATCATAAATAATAAAAACAATCTCAAACACTCAAAAATAATCACAAAAAGTCACGATTCGATTTTCATCAAAATCGGGGTTCGTTTAAAATTTTATCTGCGGCCAAATTACCCGATGATTCAAAACGCGATGAAATTTCGTTAGAATTTTTTGACGATATTCGAACCGTGAATTAATATAAAATATTAATTCTCAAATTTAATTTGATCTTGATTTAATTTAATCACTTGCATATCAAATAAGAACTACTTATTATAGAATAAATACGACAAAATATACTATAATAACGTTAAATACGCATCGCGAATGTACGGATGTTACAATACTCCCCCTCTAAAAATAGTTTTGTCCTCGAAACTATGAGTCAGGCACGAGCTAAGAAAACAAAACTAGGTACTGCTCTCGCATCTTCTCTTCTAGCTCCCTAGTTGCATCACCTGTCTTCTGGTCCCAAATCACTTTGACTAGCTGAATCTCCTTGTTCCTCAGTTGCTTGGTCTTCCTGTCGACAATCTTTGCAGGGAATGCATCAAAAAACAAGTCATCTCTCCATTGAATCATGTTAGGTTCAATAACGTGAGATGGGTCAGAAGCATATTTTCGCAATTGCGAGACGTGGAAGACGTGATGAATATTAGATAGGAAGGGTGATAAAGCTATCTAATATGCAAATGGACCTATACGACGAAGGATTTATAGGGTCCAATGAATTTAGGAATGATCATTTTGGATTTGATTGCTCGACCAACTCCAGTTGTGGGTGCGACTCGAAGAAATACATGATATCCATTTTACAATTCTAACGGTCGGCAATTCCTGTCTGCGTAACTCTTCTGTCAATTCTGAGATGCTTTCACCCTTGCTCTGATCGGTCGTACTTTCTCAGTAGTCTGTTGAATCGAATCTGGACCTACAATCGAGCTTTCACCATTTGGATACCAACAAAGAGGCGTTTGACGCTCGTATCTATACGATGCTTCACATGGGGTCATGCCAATGCTCGCACTAGAAAAGTTGGCGCAACGCTGCTTCTCTCGTACAATCTGTAATAGAGGTCGTAGATGCCCTTCATGTACTCCTCTGCTTCACGAGTTAATCAGGATATCGTCCGTAAATACCATCGGGAACTGGTACTTTGTTTAACTCGATCTCTTAGGCAACTTCTAAACTAGCAAGGGAATATGAAATCCTGAGCTCGCTCCTTGAAGAAACTTCGATGGGATTAATAGAAAGGGTATTTGAAAACTTCAAGATCGAGAAAACTACGATTTTTAGGCACAATCCAAAAGAATATGGTGGTACGAAAACCAATCAATCCCAAGAATAACGTCAAGACTTTTAAAAGGCAAGAAAATCAAATTAATAAGAACTTTCTACACTGAACAATCACCACACAATGAAGTCATGCAGTGTTGGAAACTACAGTCTTAGCAGTTGGCGTAGCCACTACTAAATTGAAAGATAAAACAGTCACGGGCAATTTAAATCGGCTCTCATAATCCAAAGAAATGAAAGAATGTGTGGCATTAGAATCGAAGAGTATGGATAGAGAATTACCCTCAGTTCCATAATTCTCCTGGGTCAGATCACCTGATTGCTCTGCTTCTTTGCTGCCCATACAAAAGACTCTGCCCTTGGTTGCCGGAAGCTTCCTCTTCGCCTTTGTTGCGTTCACACTCGGTCCTGCCTTCGGAGCTTTACAGCCGTTGACAAGGTGCCCTGGCTTGTTGCAGTTGAAACACAACACCTATCTTGTAGGACATTTGTTGGCAAAATGCCCTGTCTTCCCACAACGAAAACAAATTAGATCTTCATGGTCTCGATCTCCACCACCTAAATTCTGGGTCATAGGGTAATGTTGTCCCTGGTTGTTCTCCTAAGGTCTATTGTAAGGTTTCTCCTATTGTTTCCCTATCTGACTATTCCCCTGACCTTGGTTATGCCATCTGATAGGCCCACGTGAACCATTCTTTCTCTTGACATTCCTCATGACTTCCACCTCGATGCATCTATCAACCAACTGTTGAAAGTTCCGAATTCTCAGAGATACCACAGACTTTTGGATGTCGAACCTCAATCCCTGCTGAAATCTATCGCTCAACCAATTATGATCTGCCCGATCACGAAATGGACTGAAGTACCTTGAAAGCGACTTGAACTTGGCGGCATACTCCGATACTGTCATGTTGCCCTGATGTAAATGGAGGAATTCTTAATCCTTCTCCATTTGTGCAGTTTTTGGAAAGTACTTCTCCAAAAAACGTCTGCGAAAAGTCTCCCAATCATTCTCCTGATGCTCGGCCGTCAGCATCTGCTTAACTCCCTTTCACCAATATTCCTCATCTCCCAACAGCAAATAAGAAGCATAGTTCACCTTGATGTTCTCGGGACAGTAGAGCGCTTCAAACATCTTCTCTATCTCCTATAGCCATAGATCTGCCTTGTCTGGATCCGGTTCACCAAAGAACTTCGGTGGATCGTGCTTACGGAAATCAGCTAGTCCTCTAGTCACTTTATTCCTCTTGGCCCTCTGTCGTTGCTGCAGATTATGTTGGTTCATGGCCGCAGTCTGTTGAGCCATAGCAGCAGATTGTTGGGTCGCAGCAGCAGATTGTCGTGCCATAGCTGATGCCATCTCGGTCATTGCTTGAATAGCCCGATCCATGTTGGAGTTATCAGATCCTGCCGTAACGTCTCTGCGGGGTGGCATTAGATTCCCTCAAGGTCCAAAAAACCTATCAGAACCTCACAATCAAGTGATGTGTTAACACACATTGCTTCCATTAAGAAACAATTCAAACAATTCCAAGCAAAGCTGCTTCACTCATCAAACAACATCAACACTAGTACAACTAGCTACCCAACAAAACAAAACCCGACATGGTGACCAGCTTAGCTACCCAACACACAGTCTGGTTAGAACCGAACCGCTCTGATACCACTATTGTAATGACCCGTTTTCGGAGTGCTACTAAACTAGGGCAACTCTAATGCAATAGAGTTTTGTATAGTGATACTCTTCTTGTCTTTTGGAAATTGCGGTAAATTTTTTTTTCTTTTTAAACAAATGTCTTTCACAAGTACAGTCAGAGTATCCACAACATTTTCGAAACATGACGGAATTCTAAATGCAAAGACTACTGCAATTGAATATAAACATCCACCCAACTTTCCAAAAGATATGCACTAACAAGTTTTACATACAGAAAACGGTAAATAAATATGTACAAATAGGAATATACCTAAAGTATGAAGACCCGGACAAGAGTAGTCATACTTCTGAGGTACTCCCAACAGTTACCCAAAAGCATTACCTCAAGACCTATATTGACTACTACCACAAAAGAACTAAAGATCAGACAGACTGGTCACCAACTAAACAACTACACGTCTCTATCAAGGTTCTCTGACGGTTCCACCTCTATCAGATCGTCTGCATCCTCGTCAGTCCACCTACGCGAAAAGTCTCTAACACGCCTCCTGTATATACATCTCGACGGGAAGTGGGGCTAAACTCCAAGCCGAGGAAATTCCCATGTTCAGGAAGTCAAAGACCACCTCCGACGATGTCGTCATCGCCGAAATCTCCACCACGTCCATCATCGTCTGGATTACCATCATCAATTGAAGGAACCACAGGCAAGGGTCAACTTCTTAAAATAAAAGAGATAGATACTAATATAACAACATATTCAACACTGATAAATCAGCAGGTCATTGGCATTACAAATTAATTCAATGAGAATGCACCGACTCCCTATTAACGCAACAATATGCCAGTATTTATGAATTCCAGAATTTCCCACGCAGTGGTCAATCGCTTGGTATACCCCAACCCGATAATGTTCCACAAGACACTGAACTTCCACGTGATATACCTCACCCCAGAATATTCAGGTCTAGGGCTAACAACGACACTGAACTCCCACGTGATATACCGTACCCCAGGATATTCAAGTTGAAGTCACCCTATACACAATAGTGAACTACACCCCTGAACTCCGGCCGTAGCCTTGGGCTTTTCCACTACTCTAGGATATTCAGGTCGAGTTTTCCACAATCCCAATGAATATATTACCCCATATGACGATTCAATCAAGCATAATCAAATAATTATTTAACATTCACATCAAACAAATATTCAATCAGCAATATCACACAACAACACAATTAAATCCAACAGAATCATATCACAATCAATCATTAGCAACAAAACACAATTCATCTCTTTGAAACTCGGTGGAGTAGCAAGGAGGTAAGGCAAACAAGTGTGGGGGGTTGGGCTCAGAATACCAACCACTTTAACCAAACCCACGAATAATCAAATATAAAGCTTAACAATAAAATCAAGGGGGTACGAGACCCTCACTTCAAACCCTGAGGTTCTCAGACTTCCTTGATATTCAAAATAAAATTCAAAGTCCTAAACTTGTCTAGAAGTAGCCCTTACCAAAAGTGGCCAAGTCACATGTCAACGCACGTCCCGAATTCACGCCGCACAAATTCCGATTCTCAAGTCCTAGCACCACAGAACAAACTTGGCATAATCCTATGCACACACTAAATCTAACCTCCTAGCAACAACAACATCTAATAAGCAAAAGTCATCAACTAATTAAATTGATTCACCTCAAGATTACACAATCCCTCTTTTTCCCCTTAGGTTAGCACCTAGGGTTCTAAGATTTGGGGATTTAGGTGCTCATTTCCATCATTGATCATAATCAAGCAAAATACAAAGCATAGAAACAAGAACAAAGCAAGAAAAGTCACTACCTCCTCCACCCAGGGAGCTTGTGATTTTGGGGCTGTTTTGGGGAGAGAAATGTGGCTCTCAAACTTGCTTGAATGGTGAAATGGGTGGTAGCAAGAGAAGAGGAAGTTAGTTGCAAGAAGGATGGAAGATTGGAAGCGAAACAACTCAAAAATCATGGAGGGAGATGACCATGGAAGCCATGAATGGTGCTTCAAGTTTTCTCTCACTAAAAGGATGAAGATGAAATGAAAATGAGGTAACAAAAGGGGGGGTCGCGGCTGCCCTTAAAATAAAGGGGAGGGATTATTTTCTTTTTCTTAAAAAAATAAATACATGGTTAAAAATAGTTTAAGTAAAGTAATAAAAATGTTAATCATATAAAAGTGACACCTCTCATAAAAGTAAGATGCTAATCCCATCAATTAGTCTAACCCATCTAATCTCTCATCTCTCATGATTACCCTCTAATCCTAGAGTCTTAAAAGTACTAGAAAAAACACGGTGTCAAGTAACTGCGTTACCGATAAATTCGCAAAAATTAATTTACTGAGAAATTAATTTACCGCGTGATAAAATATTATCATAAATAATAAAAACAATCTCAAACACTCAAAAATAATCACAACATGTCACGATTCAATTTTCATCGAAATCGGGGTTCGTTTAAAATTTTATCTACGGCCAAACTGCCCGATGATTCAAAACACGACGAAACTTCGTTAGAATTTTTCGACAATATTCAAACCATGAATTAATATAAAATATTAATTCTCAAATTTAATTTGATCTTGATTTAATTCAATCACTTGCTTATCAAATAAGAACTGCTTATTATAGCATAAATATGACAAAATATACTATAATAACGTTAAATACTCATCACGAAAATACGGATGTTACAACAAAAACTTGTTGCGGCTGAGGCAAGTGCACCTGATCGTAACCTGTAATAAAAGTGGAGTATAATTAGGACTCCGAATGTCAAACCCACAGAGAATGAGCGAGTACCAGCGAATTACTGTGATTCTATTCTATTAGGCGAGCAAAGATTATGATTAGGAAAGTATTGAAAGTGATTGGAATTAAAGCAGTAAACAGATTAAATGCTAGAATGGTTTAACTATGTTATGGGGGACCTAGGGATAACCGGGTTCACCAATACTCTACCCTTGAGTTTATTAATCAATTGATATGAGTTATCTATCATGTAAGAGCACTAACCACCACTCTAAATTACTAGAGGCTGTCCTTGCGTACAATAGCCTTCCTCTCAACTAATTACTCTGTTTGGTCCAGGAAATAACGAAAGGAAAGAGCATTAAGTTCAGGTGAGTTTGCTAACTTAATAACTGGTTAGAAACAAGCCCTAACCTATCCGGTGTATAGCGCGAGTTCTTTTATCCTATGGTTCTGTTAACTAATCATGATCCTGTTACCAAAATTAAGCCAACTAAATAAAGGGTGATCAGACCTTATTGGAATAAGCACAATAGGAATAAAATACTCAAACAATCAATAGAAACTCATATAATTAAAGAACAAAACATCAAGAGTATTGTAAAGGATCCCCCATCACCCCTAGTGATGGGTTTAGCTACTCATTACTAATGATAATAACATAAACAAATATATGAATTCAGAACAATCCATAACAAGAGAATAAATTCTAAACCGGGACACCCTTTCGGTATGACGACGGTCCTTAAGCACGTTCTTCGCGTCCTCACAAGCTCCGATAGCGATTCGAGATGGCACTAAGCTTCAAGGAGACAGGAATTCTTTGGAATAGGCAAGGGTTTGCTATCAGATCTCAATTGGGGGCCTTGACTCAGAAATTCATCAAAAGATCTTTGTAACATGTTAAGAGCCCCTATTTATAGACTAGGCTGCGAATTAGGTTTTCTGGCTTCAAATCTGCACTAATCAAGGACGGGGTACGGCCATACAGAGTATATACACGGCCGTACCGAGTTTCATAGATGACGTTGACCCGTACCCGTTCGTGCTAGTACCCTGAGATCACTTGTGTACGGCTGTACTGCCTTTGGCACGGCCGTACTGGACTATTTTATCAGCGTCAAGTGGTACATCGAGGGGTATGCCTCATCGGGATTCTGTAGAGGTACTACCGCATGCAGCTTGGTAGGTCAGGCCGTACCGCTTGTCCACTAGTGCTAAAACTCTCCAAAACTACCCAGTTTTTTGTCTTTTTTCACATCTTTTGCTCCAAGTGGTGTCTTCATGATATTTCTGCGTAATAAGACGTAAATGAGTACCTTTGTACATTAATCAGTGCAAAATGATGTAATTAGATACTAAAAATTTCCTATAAATATAGACAAATTGGTGTGTTAACAGTCTTCTTCCTCTTTTTCTTCTTCTTCAATTCGTTCTTCTTCTTCTCCTTAGTTAGGGTTTCAACCCAAATCTTCAAAATACCCAAATACTCAACCTCACAACTTTGACTCAAGCTAAGATTTGAGGAAATCTAGCAAGAATCCTTCAATCTCTCATAGGGTTTGAGAAACCCGAGCATTTCTCTCCCTTCTCTCTTCTCCCAATCGCCCCTTCTCTCTAATTTCCCTAAAAATCACGTTCTACTGGTTTTCTACTGCATTTTCTGCTTTTAACAGGGTGTGAATTGATTCACAGCAGACTGTGAATCGATTCATCCACTTAAAACTGCACATGCCGTTCATGAATCAAATTTGTGAATCGATTCACAGACTCCCAATTCGATTCACATCATAAACTCAGTGGTCTGGAACACAGTTGAGAATCGATTCAGGCTTGTGTGAATCAATTCACACTATACTAAAATGTGAAAAATCATCTTTTAACATCAAATCTTCATCAATTAACTCCTAATTAACACTTCCAATCATCTTAGGATTAAATCCAACTTATTTCTTAACTCAAAATCAACAACTTACCCATTAAAACTTTATGTAATCATATTCTCTCAATTTGAAACCAAATTAAGCTTAAATACAATCACACAACTCCTCATACTTATTCTCAAATTAAGCTTAGGGAATTTGGGGGTGTTACAGTGTCTTCATGATATTTCTGCATAATAGAATATAAATGAGTACCTTTATGCTTTAATTAGTGCAAAATGGTATATTTAGATACTAAAAATACCCTATAAAAGTAGACAACTTGGTGTGTTAACATCTATCAAAAAAGACTTTGAAGTAATTTGATTTATTACATTTGTGACTTAAGAGTTCAACTATCTCTGGCGCTATCTCTGGCTCGTAAGATATTCTTCATACATGTAAAACAAACTTTCTTGCATGTAGGAGCACCACTCTTCCTTTAATTCAAGAATTTGAGAATCAGAGTATGACTCGTAATTACAGTCAAGAAAGTACTACGAAATGAAAAATAGCTCATATTAGAATTAAATTGGAAGAATGGTGAAATGTAAGAGTAATTAAAGTAAAACAAGTTGCATACCTCCTTTGGGACATCCATTTGGTTGTGAACAATAATATCTTTAATAAACTTCATAACATAGTACCCACAATCATTGATGTTTGGTTGTTTAGGGCACTATAAAATTAAAAATATTAAATCAATGTATACATTACAAGAAAACGCGGGGATACCGACAGCCTACTACCGATAGTCTATGCCCGTCGCCAAAAACTGCCTTTTTTGACAGCTTTAGCCGTCGGTAATTCCACTCCAATGTACGTCAAATGGTATCGACGGCTGTTGAAAAAGGGCGACGGGAAGAGTCCATCGGTAATAGGCCGTTGGTATGCCTAAGATAGGTTTTAGGATTCCCACTGATTTTTCACATAGCCGTCGGTATTTGAATTTGGCCGTCGGTAATCCCGAGAAAGTTATCTGACGGGTTTAGGCCGTCAGTAATGTAACTTAGGCCGTTGGTAACGTCTGGATACAACTAGAGGATGACCGCTTCTTCCCCCTTCCCAGTTTTACTTCTCTTTTCTCCTCTCTCTCTTCCGTTGTCCCTCTCCCAGCGCCGCCGCCACCACCACCTCTATTCTGTCCTCCCTCTCTCAGCGTCGCCGCCACCACACGTTTGAACACTCTAAGTCTCTAACCCTTGCGAGAGATCCCACTATTAGGGTCTCTATCCTTTCCTTTCCTCTTCACGCCGCAGCAGTGCAGCACCCCTCGTCCTCACTCCGAAAAAGCTTCTGCCGCTCTGCTGTCCGCACCGCCTCTCTGTTGTCCGTACCACCACCACCACGACATTCTTCCCAAGCCCGACCCTCCACCTCCTTCAGATTTCTGTTTTTTTCATTTTCTTTTTCTCTTCCTTTTCCTTATTTTTTTTTTGAAATTAAATCATCAACTCAGGAAGCTTCTGTCATTTACAGTTTTTCTTTGGGGAAAATACACTGACCTCCCCATCACTCACGAGGCTACTCTCGAAGGCAGAAGCAAATAAGGCAACAAATTTCCCTTTTCTTTCTTCCATTGTTGTAAGTTCCCTTCACCATTGCATTTTGTTTTTGATTTTTTTATTTGGCTATTAAGATTGAGGAAGATGTTTGTTCTCTTTAAAAGGTCACTGTTTTAGCATTTTACTTGTGCAGTATGCACAATTTAACACTGAGCTAATTAGGTAACGAAAACAATAATTTGAGTTCAGAAAATTAACCAAGATGGTTGACATGAAAGTTTCTTGGGCTTTTTGCTATATTCTTCCTTAGTGGAACACATGGAATTGGATAGCTGAAACGAATTTATTTGTCTACAAAAAATGAAATTGACACTTGTTCAATTTTTGTTTGAAATAACATAGTGTTATCACAGCAACTAATTAGTCCAGACAAACTTTTTTTTTATTGAAAATGGTTAAACCAATCATATTTTTAATTTTTTGAAATTAAAAATCAGAGCGTGATGGGAGGGTCCTCCAGTTGACTGAGAGGAGCACCTAATAGGAAGCAGAGGAAGGCAAAGAAGACTTCCATTTAAATCATTCATCCGCCAGAGCAAGTTGAGGTAACTATTTTTTTTCTTTTTCTTTTATTTTTTGTTTCCAATATTTCAATGTTGTGTTGGATATCTAGAATGATACGCTGCACCTGGTTGATAAAAAAGGTGATCTTTAACTTTCTTGTTGCTTGAATGTTATGCGCTACTACTCATTGACATGTTTAATGGTTGTGCTGAGTTTAATGTCCATAGGATTTGTTGGTATCACTCTTGTTTTGACGATCACTTTGTTTGGGTGGCTTGACAAGGTTGTTTTTAAGATCATATGTTAAGCTAATTAGTGGAATGTGTGTGTTGTATTAATTGTGTGTTGTTGGGCTCCTTGCTTTTCAATTACTAATTACATGTAATTGTGGTCCTGGGAATTTTAAGATTGAGTTGGAAGCCATACTTATGAGTGGGATTGGGTCATTCATATATGTTTTTTATGTTTATGGTATTTAATTGAAATTTTTTCTGTGTGCCCTCTTTGTTTTTTTTTTAAATTGTCATAATATTACTTGCTATGGTAGCTTGTTAGTTTAACTTTTCTATGTTATTTTTAGTATTTTTTGTCCGAGGTCACCACGCTGCTCCGAGACCGCCACTGGCATCGAAGGATGCAGACATTCTACTTCTCCTTAGCACTCTCTTGTTCAGAGAATTAGGTATTCACTCTCTTGAAATGTCGGTTCCTTTTGGGTGGAAAAGGGTTGCCTGTTGACCCCCACACCGACATATTTCTTTGATTTCCTTCATAGTTCTCTCCACATAGGGAAATTTGAAGTGATGTATGTTTTGGCTAACAAATATAAGTGAGTGAGTACTTTTGTATTCCTTACCTGTATTTGAGAGTCTAGGAAGGGGTTATGATCACGAATTGGTCAGTGTCACACCTCGAGTACGAAGTGTTTAATAAAGTGATTAATGCTGATAATTCCATGTTTGCTTAGGCTTCATGATCCTATTAGGTTTTGTTGTGTAAACCGAACCACCATTAGTAAATGTATGATTATTGATGAAATGGATGAATGATGTAGTGGCTAAAGCAGCAACACACAGTATTGAAGGACTTGTGCTTAACCCTCTAAGAATTGTCCCATTAGTACCTATTATACAATTAGGTGAAAAAATGTTTTATTGGTTGCTGTGTACTTGAAAATATGTTGTTATTTAAAGACTTGAAGTAGAAAGCAAGATTGAAGCCTATGTTCCTTAGTTCCTGTCTTGTTTCTTGTCCTAGTTGTACTTCCTTTGGTGGCTTACATCTTACTCGAAAAATGAAGTGAGACTACAAAGAAGAGAAATAGGATCACCATTAGATAGGGAAATGTGCTAGTTTTTAGATATGTAGTATTAGCACTGGATATCAAAGAAGAGCACTACAAACTAAAAACCAGAACCTAAAACCCCCCAACACAACTATATAGCCTGTGTAAGTTCAACAACTAGCACATGAGAGCTAAAAGACGTAATCCAATGATAACATTGCTTAAGTCAAGTGTAGAACAAAATGCAAAATATTCAATTTTACCACATAAGACTAATTACACTCGTCTTATGTTACTCAAAATGTTTAAGTTACTGAAAATGCGTTAGAAAATACAAAGTATTACAAATATTCATTAAAGCATCATTACACTCACTAAACTCAAGTTATCAATCAAATGCAGCATCAATAGGAAGGAATGACATGTACATTGCACATCAAACTGCATGTTAAAAACATGAAAGACTAGACGATGTTGCGTCTTTCAAACTACCAATGTTAAAAACAAAAACCTACCGACAATACATTATACATATGTTAGATTGGCCATGGGGAGGAGGAAGAGATCAAGTACACTACTCACAACTACTCCACTACATTCACTTTATAAACATTGAGTCACCAGTAATTAATGTTCCAGTGCAAGTTTGGCCTTCCCAAGTGCTTCCTTGGCTGCAATTTGCTTTGCACATCTCACTGTACTTCTTTCCCTTGTCACTTCTGCTTGTCTAATTCTATCCTTTAAGAGGATGTCAACTTCTAACCCGTTTCTTTTTAAATGACCAAGTCGATTTTCTACTTCTATCATCTCCACCTCTTAAGATTTTTTTTTTAAACAAAGCCAGAAATTTCTTTCTACCAGTCCCTATAATAGGAACTGATTAACATGAAAATGGCAGAGTAAACAAAGAAACTTGACAATGGTAAGCAATACCACCCAACATTAAACAGTTTCTAATTTCAATAGACCAAAGCAAGGCGTGATGCAAATATAAATGCTAGCTTTCAAACATAGGAAGCCCTTTTCTGCACTGAGCAGAGAGAAACATCATTCAAATAGTTTAACTCATCTAACTTGAGAAATTTAAAAGTCTCCAAGTAGATCATTATTTAGGCCATAAATACGACACACGCTACCCTATTGCAGGCTTCTGGTTTTTTTGTTGGTAGTAAAATATGCATTATTATTATCGAGCACTCTATCATGCGAGAGATGCGGGGTATCGATCCCCGTACCTCTCGCATGATAAGCGAGCACTCTAAGCGAGCACTCTACCATCAGAGCTACATCCCCGAGTTGTTGACTTTTGATTTTTAGTGAATCATTTGTTTTCCATCCTTCTTTACATGTGAATCATGCATAGAAAATTAGCTTAACTATTATACGAAAATTGTTATGTTAATTATTGATGAAATGGATGTTTGATTATTGTTATTAGTATCGGAGAAAAGTCTTAGCTTCCCGTTTGAGGTTCAATATATTATTAAGTGCATGTACTCTTTTAGGGTACCATGTGTTCATTGTATATTGAACCTTGAATTGTCCAAGTCGGACAGTATGGAAAAAACTTTTTCTTTACTCGTATAATAGTTGTTGCTTAATTCTCGTATCTTTATATTTGATGAAATTTTGGTTCGATTCATTTCCTTTTGTTCTCTGGGTGCATACTTGATCACAGTATTCATAACTGCGATCATTTAGTGTACTCAGAGACCAATGGGAAATACTGCCAAAATTTTGTCAAGTATAAGATATGAGAATTAAGGAAGGACTATTATACGAGTTCTGAAAAAGTTTTTCCTCGAATGAGATAGGGTCATACCATTTAAAGAAAGAGAGCGATTGTAAGAACGTCGTGCTGCTAAAATTGTCATTTTTTTAGGCTAAATTACAAAATTGGTCCTCTAAGTTTATTTTAGGTTTCAATTTGGTCCTCTACGTTTTATTTGTTTCGTTTTGGTCCTCTACGTTTTATTTTAGTTTTCAATTTGGTCCTTTCCGTCACTAAAAGTCAATTGTCCACAGCTAGAAGTCCATTTTTCAAAATGTTATTTGGCTTTTAGCTACGGACAATTGGCTTGTAGTGACGGAAAGGACTAACCTGTTGTAACTTTTAAAACGTAAGGGACCAAAACGAAACAAATAAAACATAGAGGGCCAAATTGAAACCTAAAATAAACATTAAGGACCCATTTTGTAATTTAGCCTTTTTTTAATATGCAGAAAATGGAATTTTTTTCCTTCGAGTCGTAGTAGGGTGTACAACAGGTTGTATCCGGGAAAAGGGGGTTTGAAACAATCTTTTTGTGATGGGGTTGATCACTTTGTCCAAGCCGTAATGGCACATGAAGATTTCATAATTAATGGAGGGATTAGATGTTCATGCCTTAATTGTGATTGCAGAAGGATTAAGAGCCCAGGTGAGGTCATGTATCACCTACAGAGAGTTGGATTTAGGCCTAATTACTGGATTTGGACTAGACATGGTGAAGAGCTGCCTCGGGTTGATTTAGGGGTTGGCAATAATTGCATAGGTGCTTCAAGCAGTTGCGTAGATACGGGATATGGTGAGCAAATTGAATTAATGCAAGATATGGTTTGTGATGCCTTGAGGGTCAATGTATCATTCGAGGAGCAACAGTATGATGACACAGATGAACTTCTAAATAAGACAACACAAAAATTTTATAATCTCTTGTTAGAAACAAATAAGTCGTTGCTTGAAAGGTCTGCAGACTCTAAGTTATCAATGTGTGTGAGGCTTTTAGCTCTTAAGTCCAACTGTGGTGCTACAAATGTGTGCTTGGATCTCATAACGAAAATAATGTTGGACTCGTCACCTATTAGAGATGGTTTGCCAACGTTCGCGTACATTTCTCCTACACAGCCTCCAGCGCGTTCGGCCCCTACACAACCTACGTCACATTCGGAACCCACACAACCTCCAGCACCTTCTGCACCAACACCCCATTTGCCTCCTATTTACATGATCCCTAACCCAGGGTTCTAATAAACACATGGCGCTTCTTCCTCCCATTTTGTGCCTGAGACGGTGCCCGATACTCATCAGTCCGAGCATGAGTATAGTATGGGCCATACACCTGATCAGACCGGGGTTGTGCAGGACGAGGATGAGCAACAGGAGGCTGACCAAGAGGTCGTTGAGGATCTTGAGATGCTGCATGATGGCCGAGTTATTATCAGGTTGGCTGGTAAAATGTAAGTATTTACTTTTTTTTTCGAGTTATTAATAATTTACATGTGTATATATATATATATATTTTTTAATTTGTTTGAAATCTTTTTATTGTTCAGGTTCCTTCCCTCAAAGCCAGCTGCGAAGGCTATCACAGCAGTAATTGAGGATAATTACCACACGTTTTGGCCCATCTAGGGGACGTTGAAGGACGAGGAGTGGATGCATATGTTCAAATATTTCGGAGTAAGTTGTAATTTTTATTTTGTTACATATTATTTTTTTATTTCATAAATTTCAATTATGTTTAATAATGTATTATATTGATACAGGAGAGGGTTGCTTGGGAGGAAGAGGATGAGGGACGGATCGAGAAGAACTTCCATATGAAGGCCTCCCACTGCCTCTCTGATACGCTTAGAGATGCCCGCTACAGGGGACAGCCTAACTGGATAAGGGATACTCTCTGGCAGCAGCTGGGAGAGCACTGGCGCTCCGCTGAGTACAAATCCATCTGCGCGAAGGCCAAGAAGAACAGAGCCTCTGAGAAGGGTGGGAGCTTGCACACCGGAGGTTCCGTCAGTCAGGCGCAGCACGTAGCTCGACTTATACGTGTTATATAATAATTATTATTATTATTGTTGTTGTTGTTGTTGTTGTTGTTGTTACTTATTATTTATTATTTATTTAAGGTTTTTTATTAAATAATTACAGTCGAAGAGGTTGGGTAGAGAGGTACAGTTGACGAGCTCCATCATGCAACTCATATTAGGAGGAGCACCAGTGATTTTGTTGATGATCGGTCAAGGCGAACCTAGGAATTATAAAATATAATGAATAGTTTTTTAATAATGTTTATATTGTTTTCTTACAAAAATAAAATTGACTTATTTGTTTATGTTTGACAGGACGAGTTTGAGGCGAGGATGTCTCAGATTAGATCTCAGTCGTCATCATGTTCCCCGTCTCAGAGCCTTGAGGATCCATCTAGACCGCTCAGGGTTTGGGCAGATGTTGTTGGCGGCAAGAAGAAGGGTCGCCTATACAGTGTTGGAGACCTTGCCAGCAACTACAGGAAAGGGACCAGCCGCTTCCACATCGGAGAGTCATCGAGTAGTGGTGGTGCCAATCGTCACTCTACTGCGGATGAGCAGGAATTAGCTGCTCTGAGGCAGAGAGTGGCCGCTTCCGAGGAGGAGACCCATCGGACTAACGCCATTTTGGCTCAAGTGCTGCAGCGACAGGAATAAATGTACCAGATGCTAGCTCGCCAACAGCCTCTGCCGCCTCCACCTCCGTCTGCGCCTCCTGGTACTGATGATGTCGCTGATGTGGATGGTTTAGATCATCTCGATCATGATCAGGACTACCAGGATTATTAGTGATGTTTATAGTTAATTTTTTATATTTTTTATATTGTTCGAAATTTTTTTAATTAGTGATGTTTGTTCGGATATTTTTTTTATTTATTACGTTTCTTTTTTAGTTTACGTTATCACATTTTTTATAAATTAATAATTAAATAAGTAAATAATTAATTAAATAAATTAAATAAATCAATTAATTTAAATAAATTAAATAAATCAATTAATTAAATAAAATATAAAAATTAATCAATTAATTTACTTAATTATTTAATTAAATTCGGGAAAAAAAATTAAGAATACCGACGGCCTGGACGGTCGGAAACTTACCGACGGCCTTGTCCGTCAGAAATTACGGGCAGATGTTAACCGACGGTTTTGCCCGTCGGTTATACCGACGGTAAAAAAAAACTCGTCAGTAATCATTTGCGACGCCCGTTTTACAGATGGGCTTGTGGTCGTCGGTACGCCGTCAGTAATTTAACGTTTTCGATGGTTTTTCGGAGTTACCGACAGCTTTTGGCCGTCGGTACGCCCACATTTTCTTGTAGTGATATAGATTTAATTTTTAAAATTAAATAACTGTATAACTATTTTGATAAATAGCTTTACAGTTATCCAGTTAAATGCGGTGTATGATTTGGAAAATCGAGACGGCCTGGAACTTCCATCAAGTCGTCGAAGAATTTGTACAGTCTTGAGTGCAAAAACAAACATCATCATTAATTTTGAATAATCAAAATTCAAAATTCATAGCACACAAAACTCAAAATAAGCACAATTTAACACTATATATTAGATTTTTACTGGTCGTACGTATCCTTCATTTTTTTCAGCTGCTCAAATTCTTTTGTAATGGATCTAAATAGCATACCGTGTTTACATTGAGATTGATTGCTAACAATACCCAATATTGCCTAGAAAAAAGTTGATTAAGGAAATCCTAATTAGCAAGTCATCACATTTCACAAAAATTAATATATATATATATATATGATTAAATTAAATGACTCACCCTACGTTACATGGTGATAGAAATAATGTCTCAGACTCAGGGTTTCCTAGTGCCAAGCGTTTAGATATATATGTGCTTGTTAGACTCAGGGTTTCCTAGCCGCGACAAGCTTGTCAAATGAAAAATTTGTGCTCACTGGGCACAAGAACACAAACCTCTGAGCCCGTCCTTCTGGGATCAGTATCTCATAATACAAGTACCTTAAATTAAACGTATACAAATTAATGAATTAATAATAACTTCAATATTAATTTAGGTGAAACAATGAAAAAACAAGTATAGTTTAAATTTAAATGTAGTACCTCATATATACAATAATAGTAATTTGACTGATCCAAGCGCCATGAGTAAAAATTTCTGACAGTTCTTCCATGGCATCGAGATACAAGGGGAAATCTTCTGTATGCCCCAAAACTTCTGGAGAAATGTTTACATTCAGGGTTGCTCCATCAACTATAGTAGCATTAGCATGGGGTTCAAGAAACATAAAAAATGGTGTAGCAGGAGATGTGGAAGGGGAATGTTGAAAGTTGCCCTGATTCTTTGCTGGGGATGTAACTGACCCAACTGTTTGTTGCTTCCCTTTGCCCTTAACCTTGTCCTTGGGTTTGGATTGTACGGGTACCTAAATATTTTGCATTAATTTCAGTAAAGATACATAGTTAGTGACCACGTAATTTAATAAATATATGATTATGAATCATGTTTATTAAAAAAAAACACGTCACTTACTCTTACGAGTTGCTGCGGCCATGCCATAAAGGTACCTATTGCCTCACCCACGTTGTTGATACCTACGTCCCCAAGTGGAATTGGTAACGGTGCTTCCGCCTTGTAAGCCATGTCAACTCTGAATTTCACATGACCGGGAGGTAATGGACGATTGTGCAACATAACACTTAAATCGGTGTAAGAAATGCCCTTACCAACACGGTCGAGACGAGCCAGGCAAAAATAAGGAACACTCTACGATTCCCTAAACCATGAATTAATAAACAAAATATTAGACATGATAAATCAATGATGCAATACGTACAAGTAACGAGAACAATTTCTATAATGCTCAATTACCTCAAATGACATAAGAGTGCATCTATCCATGGGTAAAGTAGGCTCGTGTTCCTCCACCGGTTCCGGTTCCATTACCTCCACCGGTTCCTTAAGTAATCAAGATCCACAATAATATTAAATTAGAATATTTTTATACTTCAATTTGAATTTCTAACAAAATTTTGGCAGTCTCTCCTAAAATATGGACATTCCAAAATTTATCTAATACCTGTAACAACAAAAAATACCATATACCAGCCAGCACAAGTCACTATCCAAGTCTACCTAGTATGCAATTCACAAATACTTAATCTACCAAACAAGTCTTTTAAGTAATTTGATTTACCTTGTGAGACCTAAGAGTGCAACTATCTCTGGCGCTAAGGTGCTGATCCATCTCTACCGGTTCTCTGGTGCTAAGGTGTTGATCTATCTCTACCGGTCCCTTGTTCTGAGGCATATTACTTTTCAATTCCTGAACCTCTCGAAAGAGATGTGCTACCATCTTTTTCAACTCTTCATTTTTTTCTTTTTTAGCGCGTTTTGGTTTACCAAAAATAGCCTTTTGAGAAACACCAAATCCTACGCCCCTTACACGACCAGAATACTATCTGATTGGTATGGCTTTGGTAAGGATGTCTATTAAACCCCCTGCGTCACAGACTGTTGTGATAGGCTCTCTTGAGCCACACAAATATTATTAACAGAGATTGTTAAATATTATTACTATCATAAGAAAATTACAAATGAAAATGTTAATCAATCTATCATACTTACAATTTTATCAGCAACTTCCATAGTGGGGGGTCCACAATCTGACCATCCCTGTTGCGGCAGGCTTCTATCCACAAGAAATGGCGATCAATTGATGTTGATGTTACATCTTCTCCAGTCATCTTCATCTATACATATTAACAAAGAAATTGAAATTAATCGGTGTTAATTAGGTTTAGGGTTTAGGGTTACATATAATTTGGGGTTACTCTGCATACCAGATCTTCTTCATTGCCGGGATACCCCTTAGCTCGTCCTCTGTATGGGTAAGGAGGATTTGATACTCTCTGCCAATTTGCGATACTTGTTCTCTATATATACATATAAATGTGCTTAGGAACAAACAAATAAGTATACAAATATAGACATATACAAGTATACAAGTAGGGACATATATAAGTATACCAAAAATTCAGGGTCTCTGGTGCGTTTTGCTACAAATTCTCTCCAGGCATCCACTCCTATGACTAATGCATAATCAGGTGGAGGCTCATATCTAACATTGCCATTTTCATCTCTCAGCCAATTATTGGATAACTATGTTCGGAAATTCCGAAGAGATTTTCCGGCAATCTTAAGTATAATGTCCTTATGTATGTCATCAACATCAAATGTTTTTTGCAAATACATTAACAAGTACAAAATGGTAGGGTAAGTATATTTACATAGTCATTTAAAAAATACAACTGATTATGTATACCTGTATCTCGCACCAAAGCTCCTCTTTGCATCTATCCAAGACTGGATTACCTCTCTCTCCCTAATTACTAAAAGTAATTGGAACCATATGCCACACTTGAGAGCCAATGAAACTAATCAACTCTTTGCCATTTCTGCCAATGGGTTGACCTTTAACATTCCATTCAACCTATACAAATTAACTAACAACATTAGATAACAAATAAAAAAACTAATTATATTAATTAGTAAGTAACTTACCACTGGTCTCTGTCCTCTACTCCTCTCTTTAATGAGATTTTTCTTGACAATCGATCCACGGGGACGACGCTTCACAGTCTGGGCTGCCGCAGCATCACTATCATGAGCATCATTTTTATGTCCCGGAGAAGCCATCTAGCTATCTGCAATCTACATACATGTTAATAGCTAATCTAATCCAATCAACCATAAGACGCTTCAAAGTTCCAACATTTAACAAAATTTTGGCAGAGTCTCCCCTAAAATATGGACATTCCAAAATATATCCAATCTAATCAAATTCCACAAATAAATAAGGAATATATCCATAGCCAAATTATAACAGTCGTTGATTCTAATATGCAAGTCCAAAAAACAACAACAACAACAACAAATAGAAAATACCTACGTTTTGTTGTTGTTGTTGCTATTGCTGTTGTTGTTGTTGTTATTGGTATTATTGTCCTATCATGAATCATGCTTAATGACAAACCATTTAATTCCAAATCCTTTCTAATAATCACAACATATCAGCTGATATGACATTAATTAAGAACTCAAAACTAAAGCTACTAACAAGACATCTATAACACTAACCCCCACGAGCAATAAATGCGAAGATCCTTGTAAGAAGAGCCAATAAAGCATATTGAAATTACCCAAAGAAGAGGGCTGATTGCAATGTCAAGACTCATAAGTCAAGCAATAACTCAACTACAAAATTATTTTAAAAACACTGGATAACCAAAACATCATCAGCAATTAGATCATTACATAGCTCAACTCTATGGATCCAAAGAAACAAAATTTAATAACCAATCAGCAATCATTCAAATTCAACATCAATAGAAATGAAATTTAATATGAAACTGAGATGTTCCATTCTTTTTTATCCTTTCAACAAGTAAAAGAAACCAAACAACATGCAAGTCCAAACAGAAAATACCCTTAACATGCTTTTGAACCTTCTACCCTCTTTCCTAACAGTATGCAACTCCAAACAACAACAACACATAAAAAAAATAGAAAATACCCTGATTTAAGTTTTGTCCGGTAGAGGAACGAGGAAGAGGAACGACTCGATCTTTAGCGTCGGTGGTTTCAGAGCTTCATAACCGGAAGAGGAACGAGGAAGAGGGGCGACAGTGGAGAGGAGGACGAAGCACAAGGAAGAGGGGCTAGGCGGCGAAGGTCATCTTCGCGCGCGAGGGACAATGAGAGTCGTTGTTTCAAAGAGGGACAATGAGGGAGAGGGAGCTGAGATGGCAGTGGTACCGTGGTTGAAGATGAAGACGCGGCGTAGAGAAATCGAAAAAAGGTAGCTAAGACGGCGGTGGTACCGCGGTTGAATACAGCGAGGAATATGGAATGAGAGCTAGGGAATGGCGGTGGTACTATGTTTTGCATGCGAGAGAACGAGGGAATGAGAGCTAGCTGTTATGTTTGAGTAGATTAAAATTTTAGAAAACCATTAGACAATGTTTTCTTGAATAAGCGTTGTTTATATCACAAAAATAAACAGCGCTTTCTTGAATAAGCGTTGGTTATGTAACACCAATAAACAACGCTTTCCCGGGAAAGCGCTGTTTATGTCCCGCGTGTCTCTTTGACAGTGTTTTCTCAAATAAACGCTGTCTATTTAAAAGTTTTAATCAGCGCTTTCTCTAGGAAGTGCTGTTTAAGGCCTTCTATAATTTTTAAGCAGCGCTTTTATTATGTAACGCTGTTTAAGGTGGCGCTTTTTTTTTTAACAATCTGTTGTAGTGATAAATGGAAACTTTTTTCCTTAAGTACCTCATCCCTAAACTTATGGAATCGGTACTTATTTCTTATCACATTATACTTGGTCTTATTACAGACTTGGTCTAAGCAATTACAAATTCTAAAGTTAATTAACTCCTGCAAGATATCCGTTGGTTAGACTAATCTGATTCACACTAAACGGTTACAATCTAGACCTCAACCAAGTGATAAGTCTCATTCGGTTGAAAACGCAGTTTGTAAATGGCTAGTTCGAATTACATCAAATACAACCCAAGGAATTACTCGCAATAATTACTAACCTTAGGTTTTCCACTGATTAAACCACGCCCCATAACATTACACTCTTTGTTGGGATTTCCTACCTACTCTCTTCAACTTAATAGATTAATTCCCCTTTTTGGCTCAATTGGAATTAAACTGGGAATCCACATAGCCATGACTGATAGCAACATGGACCGACGTGTCTATCACCAGGTCTAATAACCAACGGACTAACATGCATCAAGAAAAATAATTTTTTTAAGATTCTTGGGAATAATCTATCTCACTTATCTTAAATTACCTTTAATGCTCATCCTAAATCATTAGAAATCAAAAAGGGATTAATCTTTACAAAGGAGCTAATTGTCCGGAGAATTTGGTGATTTCATTAACCAATCACAGATTAGGTCTCATTCCAAATAAGGTTCTTATTTGGTCAAGAAAAAGTTTATAATTGGTCAAGCGAAGTCACTTCATATACCGGTCGATTGAATCGAGTGTAAACATTAGTAACTTTGGATTCCCGCTGATTTAGATTTGCATAACATTCTTATAGTTCAAAGACTTCGCTTACTTAGGCAAGTTATTCCACTAAGGTCACTATACTTAGAAGACTTAGGGTTTGTTCTGCGTCACTAGGGCTTGATCACATTCGAGGTTCCCTACTACAACTTAGGGATTGGAAAGTGTGGCCTATCTTCATCTTACTTCTTATCCTTACCACTAACTACTTAGAACACTACGGTTCACTTAGGGATTATCCTAGGATTCCAATCAATCTAGGATCCATTCCTAATGGGTTAGGCTAAACAAACTTGATTAATTAACAAGTGTTGGAAACCTAATCGATTATAAATGCCCATCCTAATTGATTAAAACCATACAATTAAGAACCCTTACTTATCAATCCTAATTGCCATTGAACTAAGTAGTCACAATAAAAGAATTGACAAAGATTGCTAGACCACAATAACTCGAACAGCACATGATCGTATATTCTAGGGCAACTACATCAATTTGCTAAACACTTCTTACAAGGGGTATGGCACTGACCAATTCGTGATCATAACCCTAGTCCAACTCTCAAATATAGATAAGGAATACAAAGGTACTCACTTGCATATATTTGCTAGCCGAAACATACATCACTTCAAAATCCCCTCCGTTGAGAGAACAATGAAGAAAATCCAAAACATATGTCGGTGTCGGGGTGAGAATAGCAATTCACCCTTTTCTACCCAAAAGGACCCAACATTTCAAACATCAAAACATAATTTTAAGGTATTCAAATATGCATTTACTAACCAAGTTCATTATAAACATAACCAACACATAAAGCTAAACCAACAAGAGATCAACAAGTTTTACCACATCCATCATTCAACAATCAATGTCAATTTAATCATCTGACATTACATCGCATAGATAGAGTATGATACAAAATTGAATTTGGAATCATACCTTAGCAAACAAATCCTCAAAGATAGTTAAGGAATATAAAAGCATCCTCTTATATGTCATTTACTATTCAATTCATTCATCACTGGCTCAATCAACAATTAACACATTAGGGTTAGCATCGTATTGATTATAAATTAGGAAGAAACTCAGAAGTCCCCATTCTGACGAACGGTATGGATTTCCGCTTTCTTCTCTCAGTGGATACATATATGTATACACCCATACATATGGGTATATACATACATTAAGGAATCTCGTAAAAATGAGGAAGTACTACACTAACTCCTCCTCATCTTCATTATCCTCATTCTTTAGGAAAATCCTTGAGGTTGCCTCAACAATTCGTAAAAAGAATTTAGAAAGTTTGGACTTACAGTCAAAACTGACACTTCCTAAATCAGATCACTTCTAGACACACATAACTCACAGTCTAATGTGATCGAACTGCTCTGATACCATAATGTAATGCCCAGACTCTAAACAGAGCATTACTTACTCAATTGACTGGAATTAAAGTTATACGTGGAAAATTTTTCACTTTACATCATAAACAATAATAAAATAAATCCTTTGAAATACACTACTGTGGCTAAATAAAATTTGAAAAAAAATACACAAGACATTATAAAACAAATTCGATACTAACAGACTTCATAGCTTGCTAAAACATTTTCCAACGAAAATACATATTTACTCAAAAAAAAATTACAGAATTAACATCAAATCATATTATAGACTTATAACTAAAAAAAGAAATAATTAGACTCTAAAGGACTCCGACTCTTGATCCGGTACTCAAGGTCTCACGTGGCGGCAAGACCGAGCATAACTTCATGCTCTGAACTTTTCCAACAAGCTTCTACCTGAAAACAACGCCCCAAATTGATGAGTTATGGAAACTCAGTAACATAGACATAACTTAAAACACTTACCGTTGTTTTCAGCCATACGTGGTATGCTAGTATGGAAAACTCCTCCCAAACAAACACAAACCTAATCATTCAAAACTAATTCTGCTCATAATTCAATTGAAATATTCATTCATATCTAGCATTAATCATATATTAACTATGTCATTGTAGCACGACACCAAGTTGATTATAAAAACCCTAAGTTATATCTTTTATAGCTTAAAATTCTGCAGAAAAGCAGTGTGTGAGTTGATTCATTCACTTAAGCAGAATCCTATTCACCCAAGCTGTGAAATGATTCACTAGCTCACATTTTGATTCACAGAACCAAAATGAGGGCCTGGACGCTTTTGGTGAATCGATTCACCACCATGTGAATCAATTCATGCAGAGAAAATGCAGATTATCCTAGTTTTGACAACACAACTTGCATTTTGACACTCAAAACAACATAGTCAAATCATTACACATATTAACTCATGAACAACCACATATTTATAGTGTAACACCCAGATTTTCAGAGTGCTACGGATCTTATTATAACTCTTAAAAGTTCAAATACCTTTGAAAAGGAATTATTTTGCTTGCATGGTTTTCAAAAATATGGGTCTAATTTTTTTTTTAAACTTCTTGAAAATAGTAATCAGAGTATTGCAGCATTTTTGAAAGGTGATGAATAAATAAAACACCATAATTCAATTTATAGCAACCATGCAATTAACCCTATTTATTCATTCAACATAAAGCGATCCAAGTCTTTAGAAGCATAGTATACTTAATACAACATTGAAATTAATACATAATCATCCTATAGCTGGTCATCACACTACGACACTTACTAGACCCTCTAGTAAGTTTACCATACAGCTACACAAAGCAGGTAGCCACATAGGACTATCCTCAGCTACACTCATCAGCAGTCTCAAGCACTCTGCGGTCTTTATTATCTGGGTTACATTCATTAATTGAAAGAACCACGGGCAAGGGTCATCTTCCCAAACAAACATATATAATATCAATATGTATATGCAAAATATAACATAATATCACAGTAAATAATCAACACAATAAAATGCACCACAAATCTCTATTGGTTAATCTATATGTCAATGCACATGATTCCGAAATATCACCCTCGCAAGGGTATCAAGAGCTCTAGAGTCCACTACTAGGCTCAATCACGCCCATTTTTCCACTTGACTGTCGGTACATACTCGTGCCTAGGTCTGGGCAACTCTACGACACCTCGCTTTTGACATCGATGGATGCATGAAATGCTTCACTATCATCACAGTTAGTCACTACGACGGGATCACTCGCACGGAGCATCCGAGGAGATTAACTTTGGTTCTAACTCCCTTAGTTAGAATCCCACATCTTTGTCTTGATACCTCACTTCATATTTCTAAGTTCTTTTTCTTAGAAATTTCCTGCTAGTTATAGAATGGTCTATGTTGAGAAATTCCACTAGTAGTTCAAAGAATCTATTTTAATTATTCTAACTCTCTCTTTATTCTTTTTAAAGAACAGGTGATTAATCCATTACCAATTAGGGTTTTAAGAAAAATCCACTTTTAAGTGTCTCCCTGATTTTAATAAAATACCTCTTAGGTTTATTTTGAAATCTTTTGATTGTTTAACATCACTATGACGGATACCCCAAGCTCACGTGCTCTCGGCACTTCCCAATCATCATAGTTAGTAACAACGTATTCACAAATGCAGTTAATAATCAACAATATAACGATTATAATCATGAAGCATCATTTAGAGCATCATCATCCATTCAAGAATTATAACCATGCATCATTCACAACAATTTCACATCATAAGCGTGTTCACCATTTCAACATCATTATCAACATATGCATTCACACACCAATAATATATTTGGAAAATGCCTTTACGCACAATCACACAAATCATAAACACATATTATCAAGTCATGCATTCACACACCAATCTATTATATCTAGAAGATGCCCTTACCTAAAAGCTTTACTTTCACGTCAACGTCACGAATACGATCTCGAACACGATCTCAAACTCGACCGACAACACGATCTATACAACCTTAATACATCATAACACTAAGGTTTAGAAGCAACTTCTAATCTATTATCCCTAACTTAGGCCTCGGCTCTAAAGCTTAAAATTTAGAGTAATATTACTCTTAAGTCTCCAGTTTGCTACCCATCCTCAAACTAAGAAAACAAGGCTCATACCAAAGGTTTTTAAAAACTTAAGAGAAACTCAAATATGTACTTCAACTTCACCGATTTTATTAATATAGCAAACGACGCCGGATTTGAGCAAATGACCATTCCCTGGAAAGCTTGGAGTGTCTAGTTCTTGAAAATGAATTTTAATTTAACAAAAAGTTAGCCATTTGGTACAGTGTTTTACAATAAAACTCGGGTGTCAGGAAAAAAGCAGCAATTTGTATATCAACTTGTAATAAAATTTTCAATAGGAATACACAGCCAAATCCAGTGGTCTTTGTGCGAAAAATGTAGAGAAATGAGTCTAGTTTCAAAAACATCAAGAATCAACTAAAAGGATATGTGTGGAAAAAGTTATGACCAAAATACTAACAAATGTCTACATGAATTTTTAAAATCTATGCATGAAAATATATTAACACCAACAACATAAACACCAACCCAAACATTACTTAGTAAGGAAAATGAAGAAAGAGTCAGGGGTTATTACCACAAGTGTGCTGCAAAATACTTAGGAGAGGAGGAATTTATTTTGCTTGGCTGCTCTTAAGTTTCCCACCCTATCTTTCACTATTTCCTTTCTTTTATCTATTTTCACCTCACGAAAACCCCTTAACTTCTCAGCAAATGATGTGTGAAGAAAAATGAACTCATCGTAAGTATAAATAGGCTGAAAGTTTTTGTCCTACAGCTGATGGAGAAGGTAGGAAAATTTGAAAATTAGCACCCTAAGAATTAATGCTAAGCAGACAATATTTGATCAAATATTTTGTGTGTGTAACGACCCGTTTCCGGAGCGCTACTAAACTAGGACAACTCTAATGCAATGGAGTTTTATAAAGTGATACTCTTCTTGTCTTTTAAAAATTGTGGTAAATTTTTTTTTTAAACAAAAGTCTTTCGTAAAGCACAATCAGAGTATCCACAGCACTTTCGAAACATGATGAAATTCTAAATGCAAAAGACTATTACAACTAAATAAAAACACATACACAACTTCCAAAAGATAGCCAGTTGAAAAGTTTTACATATAGAAAACAGTAAATAAATAGGCACAAGTAGGAATACACCTAGAGTAGGAAGACCTTACAAGAGTAATCATGCTCCTAAGGTACTCCCGGCAGTTACCCACGCAGGGGGCTGCTCCAAAAGTAATAACCTCGACACCTAATCAACAACTACCACAGAAGTCTAGCACTAACAAACAGACTGGTCACCAACCATAACTATATACAAAACAAATAGACGTCATCCATCAACCACTACATGTTACTACCCAAGTCTTCTGACGGGTCCTCCTCGGTCTCCTCCATCAGGTCGTCCGCATCCTCGTCAGTCCACCTACGCGAAAAGTCTCTAACACGCCTCCCGTATATATATCTTGGCCAGAAGTGGGGCTGAACTCCAAGCCGAGGGAATTCCCATGTCTGGGAAGTCAAAGGTCACCTCCGACGATGTCGTTGTCGTCGAAATGTCCACCACGTCCATTAGCGTCTGGGTTACCACCATCAATTGAAGGGACCACGGGCGAGGGTCAACTTCTTAAATACACAAGTATAACATAACACAAAATATATATACAATCCGCAAACATGCATGAATGCCCAGCCCATACAACTACATACCACTGTTTTCGGTCCCGAAATGTCAAAGACACAGAATTCCTTCACGGTACTACTTAGGTCTAAGACTACGCTGAGTCCCTTCACGGTACTACTCAAGTCCAAAACTACACTGAATCCCTTCACGGTACTATTCAGGCCTAGGACCGCACTGAGTTCCTTCACGGTACTATACAGGTCTAGAACTGTGCTGAATCCCTTCACGGTACTATTCAGGCCTAGGACTGTCCTGACGACACTGAATTCCTTTACGGTACTATTCAAGTCGAAGTTACCAAGTTACGACAATACTTCCCACAAACCCCAATGAACATACCATATGCATGATATTTCAATAAGGCACAAACAATAAATATTTAACCATCTATCATTAAATATAGATATCAAATTCTAACAATAGTATAATTCCACAGGAATCCAGCATATAATCACTTAATTAATTCAGTCACCCAACAACACAAAATCATAATCAATTCAACAGCATCAATCACAGTTCGTCCTTTGCAACTCGATGGAGTTGGCAAAGATGTAGTCAAACAAGTGTGGGGGGTTGGGGGCAGTCGCCAACCACTTTTAGACAAACCCACTAAATATTTAAATATAAAGCTTAAACAATAAAATCAAGAGGGTACGAGACCTTCACTTCGAACCCTGAGGATCTCAGACTTCCTTGATGTACAAAATAAATATTAAAACCTAAACTTGACTAGAAGTAGCCCTTACCGATAGTCCACAGCTCACGTGTTACACACGTCACAATCCTAATCCGCATGAACAGTCCTCAAGGATCCTAATAACACATCAAACCTTAGTACAAACCTAGTTCACCCAAACACAATTCCCTAGGCTTAGATTTATTTCTAACCCCTAGGCTCTCAAACCCAAAAAAATCTATTAGATAACAAACACTTAAATTATACACAATTTAAAATACATATTTTTAATGAATCTCCTATACTTGGAAAAATAACAAACAATTTAAAAGAATAAAGCTTTAAAGAATAAGACTCATTTTCTTTCAAACTTAAAACATGAAACAACACTACAATTAAATTCATTTTCCCAAAAGGCTTAATTAAGGCTCCACTTGGTTTTTAGGATCTCAAGGAATCCCATTCACCTTAAGTGTTTCATAGCCTTAAAGAGTAAAACAACAATTTCAATTCCAATCAAACCATTTCCATAATTTCCAAAACTTAAACACAATACCATACAACTAATAAAATGCTAAGAACACAAAAAAAAATTTCCCTTCCTCAAGCCTTTAAGGCTCTCGGCCTACACACTCAAAATTAGGGAACAATTACAAAATTTTCAATTAATCAAAACCATATCATTTAATCACCTAAGTCCTTTCCAAAACATTCAATTCTTCCAAAACAAAAACCATTACACAAGTTAAATACCCAATCATAGCTCTCCAAGAACTCAAGGGTCTTCTCAAAATTTTCACAATTCTTTTCTAAACATTTTTCCAATACTCAAATAATTCTTAAACACACTAATTACAAAGCAAAGCATGACAATTTTTCCATCCCTTTTTCCTACTAACTCTCGGCCTCCCTCACACAACTTAGAGCAAATTTTTAAATTAACCAAATCAATCAAAACATAACATTCTACACCTAATTTCTTTCCAAGGACTTAAGTACCAACTTAGTCCTCATCATCAAGACAAGAATAAGAGATCAAAAAGTTTGAAATCCAAGTCCAAGACTTAAAAGAAAACTCGGCCACTCTTTGAAATAAAAAATTTACATATATATTTTTTTTCTAAACAACGTAGCCATGGAATTAGGTACAAGAACAACTCTCTTTTTTTCATCTAAACCAAATATTAGAAGATTAAAAAATCCTTTCCAAGAACAGGATCAAAAGAACTTCTAAGATCTAAACATTAAAAAAAAACTCCTCTTCACATGATTCTTTCTCTTAAACTTAGTGGAATCACTAAGCTTAGTTATGATCATCAAGAATCATCAAAAACAAGAACCAATTTTCAATCCAAATCATTTTCTAACTTTTCAAACTTACACAACAATTACATACAACTAATAAGAACTAAAACACAAAGCAATTTTCATTCCCCAACACCTTGAATAGCTCGCGGCCATCACCCCTTTACCCAAAAATTTTGCAAACTTATACTAGTTCAAGACAACACCATTCAATCATTCATTTTCTTTTACAAAACAACCAATAACTTCAAAACATAAGCATTACTCAAACCCAAAACTCAAATCATGCTCTTCAAGAAAAAAGGTTCCTCAAAAAAATCTATGAAACCTATGATTCAAACCAAATTAACAATTAAGACAACAATAACTACTCCTAAGGAACCATAACCCTCAAACAATTTGGTGATTATCATGAGGAATCACATAACCCCTTTCCTTGAACCATAGGTCTAGGGTTTCTAAAATTTGGGGAAACAAGAGTTCTTCTCCCTCATGATCACCATTAAGCCATTTATAAAGCATTAAAACAAGTTAGAAGCAAGAAACTACCTCCTACACCTATATTGGAAGCTCACTATTTTTGGGGCTGTTATGGAGGAGAAGAAATCGGTTCTCAAGCTTCCTTACAAGATGGAATAGGTGGTAGCAAGGAGAAGAAGAAGCTAGGAGCAATTTGGGTTGAGATTTGGAGATGAAATCATGTAAAAAGAGTGAAGAACATGAGAGGCCATGGAATGGACCTTGAGCTTTTCTCTCCAAGACAAAGAAAGAAAAGGAAGGTGAAGTGAGAATGCGGGGTGGGGTGCCTCGGCCTGGTGTTCCAAATAAAGGGGAGGATCAAAATTTAATAAAACAATTAATAAGGAAAGGCTTAATAAAACAAATACTTAAAATGCTTATTTGGCTTTCCTCCACTTAAGATAAGAGAAAAGAAATGAAGATGGGGTGGGAATATGGGGGCAGGTCACGGCCTGATAGGCATAAAAAAAAAAAAATTACCTTTTTTTGATATTTTTTTTTATTAAAGTAGTAGTATTAATGGTCATATTACAACTGTCCCCGAGGGGATTAGAACCCTATCATTGGAGTTACAAGGTCAAACTCTTACCACTGAGCTGATACCCCATGGACATAATAGAAAGGGTGAGAAAAATTAAATAATCAAGTATAATTTACTTGGCTAGGATTAATTAGGAAAAAAGCAAAGTGATTAGTCATCAAAAGTGTGACACCTCTAATCTAAAAGCAAGATACTACTCCCATCAAGGTCTAAAACATCTAATTTCTCATCCCTCAAGATTACCCTCTAATCCTAGAGTCTTAAGAGTAGATTACCATCTAATTCTAGAGTCTTAAGAGTACTAAAAAAAACACGGTGTCGAGTAACAGCGTTACCGATAAATTCGCGAAAATTAATTTACCGAGAAATTAATTTACCTCGTGATAATAAATTATCATAAATAATAAAAACAATCTAAAACACTCAAAAATAATCACAACAAGTCATGATTCGATTTTCATCGAAATCGGGGTTCGTTTAAAATTTTATTTGCGGGCAAAGCTGTTCGTTTAGAATTTTTCGACGATATTCGAAACATAAATTAATATAAAATATTAATTCTCAGATTTAATTTGATCTTCATTTAATTCAATCACTTGCTTATCAAACAAGAACTGCTAATTATAACATAAATACAGCAAAATATATTATGATAACGTTAAATAACGTAGCGTAAAAATACGTTTGTTACAGTGTGACTTTAGCCATCCTCTTTCTTGACCAATTTGGCATGGTTCTGACATGAATTAATGGAAGAAAATCTGATGTTTTTACTTAGAGAAAAACTAGTTGGCCAACAAAGATCTCACGAAGAAAATGGAGAGATTTGCTAAGAGTATATACATACACTAAGCTTAACAATTTATTGCAATTCTATTCAAGGCCTATCACTAGCATTTCTAAATCTGATTCTGAAGAAAGAAAGAAAAATAGTGACACTGATGATATTTTTCTGTGATCAAAAGTCTCAGCTTCAATTCATTACGTTTGATTTTTCCCTGTGTAGAAAATATTCTATCGTATTTTCTTAATTGAAAAATTCTAAACTCGTTCTAATTCAATCATATCTCATCACAACAAGTCACCATTCGAATTTTGTCGAAATCAGAATTCGTTAGAATTTTTACTCAGGTAATAGTTTTACCCGATAGTTCAAAACACCGCAAAATTTTGTTGGAATTTTTCGTCGAAACTCGAACTATGAATTAATAATAAGTATTAATTCTCAAATATAATTTTATCTTGGTGAAATTCAATCACTTTATTAACAATAAAAATATGTATCAACTACGTAATACAATCAAATACGGCTATAGTAACGATTAATAGTTATAGTAAAAATATGGGTGTTATATATAGTGTCACAAATCTTGTCAAAATTATGATCAACTCTTACAAACCCAAAAAATGGAAGTCATGAAAAACACACAACATCAAAAGTTTACATGTAACTCATTTTGCCAAGCTCATTACTCAACTTACACAAGAGCAAACATACTTATGACCATCTAACAACCCGTCCTAAAATAATCATCCAACCCTTAACATATGCCTTACATTATTTCATACACATTAAACTCACATTTAACATCAACAAACATTGCCCCAATTCACACATACAACATTGGCATTTGTATAGGCCATAGGACAAATTTCTTTCTATTACAACAATATACAAACACCTTACATACGTGTTTACATACCCAAAATTTTCATGAACATAAATAAATTCAACCATGCAAGGAAACAACAATCAATCCCTAGCACACCCTATAATGAGAGGTTTTTAGGAGAGATCTATGTTACCTTAGGGCTCCATGAAATTGGAGATAAAATCCCCAATTTCTAGGGCTTGAACTCCATCATCCCTTTTGATTTCAAGTCCTCCCCTTGAGCCTTGATCTTCTCCTCTTCCATCTTCCTCTTCTCTTCCTCTATCTCTCCCCCTCTCTGTCTCTCTTCTCTTTCGTGATCTCTCTCTCGCGCTGTTTCTCTCTCTTGCGATCCTGTCCAATGCGCACAGTGGCGCGCCGCCACTACCCTCCTCTCTGCCGCGTTCGTGGCCACGCCGGAGCCACCGTGGCTCCGCCTCCCTTCTCCTCTTCCCTTCTTTCTCTTCACCTTTCTTTTCTTTTCTTCTTTCTCTTCTCTTTTTTTTTTTTGATTGTGTGCATGAGTGTGTGTTAAGTGGAGAAGGAGAGGGTGCTAAAGTGGGATGAGGAAAAGTGTGGAGTATGGTGGGGTAAATGTGTAGCTTTAATAAAATTTGACTAACAAGTCCTCATTTAATTTCTTAATTTATCCTTTGGTCCTTAATTCAACCTTAGATAAATTAGTAGATTAAACTACTCATAAATTATTAGTCCCACATTTCCTAAATTCTTGGAAAAATTACTATTTTACCCCTAAGCTCCAATCTTGTTTTAAATAACTAGATTAAAGGTTATTAACCTCTTTAATTCTTAGGAATTAAATCCCTATTTTCATTAGGGTCTTTAATTACTGAGCTTAAGAAAGTTGGGGTGTTACAGTAGCCAACTGAAATTTCCTCAAGTATTAGAAATAAGACTCAAAGACTAACTATTAACCAAATAAAAGGAAAAGTTTCTTCCCAAACCGTCCCACTTGGACAATTCAAGATTCAATACAATGAGCGGTACCTACCAAGGTACACACGCTTCATTATATTATTGAATCTCAAATAGGAAACTAAGGTTTCACTTGAATTTACCTTAAATTAAAAAAAATAAGCGCAAATATAAAGAAACATAACCATATGCATAGATTAACAATAATTTTCCAAGTACAATAATTATCCAAGTACAATCACAATTATCCAAATGTCAAATACAAAAACATGTAAAAGTCCTAAAACATCTATATGGGTTCTTGCTAGAGGGCTCCCCCAGACAAAAACGAGCTGTAGAATCATCGAAGGAGTTGCAGGATGGCTCTCTGAACACTCGGTCAAGCAACTGTATTTTCCAATGCGCAATAACTCCTCCCACTTCTCGTCAGTCAAGAGATTGTACTCTAGTGTCGGGGGAGTGTTCTCTGGTATCTCCTCGTCATCGCTCGAAATATGAACGATGTCTGGCATGGGGCGAACCTCCCTGGCAGTTAGGGGCCTCCTGAACAATGGTGAAGAAGGTCCTCTCCTCGAAGCCATGCGCGTATGTTTGCTCTGGCGACCACGACCATAAAGGGGATTAGGAATGTAAGGCAACATCATGTCACGGTCCTCCCTGTCAGACATAGGATTCCTCAAAGAGGGCGGAGGAGTCAGTGTCTCCCTGATGGCGCGGGTGAGCTCCTCGCTGGTCATTTGCGCGGGTGACCTCTTTGGAGCCATGTGCGTACGACGGCCTTGACGCCCACGAAACTCGTGTGACGACATTATATGTTGTAAATAAATGTCAGTCATGAGAAATATAATTGAAGAGAATCTATATTTCTATGTTTTATGAACTCAGAATAAAGTGCCTCTGACTTTTCTATCATAAAAAAAAATCCACGTTTATTTCTACTAAAATAAATAGTAAAAGCAATCAAATACAATTTTTGCTGTTAGAGGTGGGTTCAACAGGACCATAAACTAAATGCCGGTATGCAATACTACTAAATGAAGAATTACTATTCATTCATTCGCCATAAAAAACACCCCAATTATGGGAAACAAGAATTAGCTCATAAATTTCAACAAAAATGAAAATTTACAAACATAAAACAATTCACTGGAACCAACATCATCAAACTAGAGAAAGAAGAAGAGGGGCACAAAAACAATCAAACAATAACAGCTACCCACCCAAATGTTACCCACCAGACATAGCAAAACAACCCTTTAGACTTAACAATAAGAGGAACGGGAAACCAAAACCAACACAATCAAATTCAGAGCATAAAACCTATTAAAGAGTATTTTTCTAATCTCATATTCCTATCTACAATATTGCATCAGTGAAAGTGAAAAACGCATACCTGAAGCGAGAAGAGAAGAAAGACGTGAGAGAAGAGAGCAATTAAAGGAGAGTATAGCTAGTGACCTCGCGTTGGTGGTGCTTGTGCTGACAGTAGAGTGGCACTGCCATTGACGAGTTGAAGGCAAAGACAATCAAAAAGAGCGGGAAGGAGAGAAAGAATGAAACTAAGAGAAATAATGAGAGAGAGAGAGAGAGAGAAAGGTTTACCTTATGATGTTGCGGTGGCCGGAGGTGAGGAAGATAATGAGAACAAGAATGAGAGAACAGCTGGAGATGAAGAAAAATGATGGAATAAGGAGCTTCACGTCGCGGCAGTTGAAGGTGAGGCTTCATCGTTTGTCTTTCGTAGTCAGGGACTTGGTGGTGGCAGTGAGGGACTTGGTGGTGGCGTCAGTGAGGGACTTGGTGGTAGTAGTGAGGGTCTTCATCGTTAGTCGTTCGCAGTCGCACGAGGGTTGTGAGGGTGAAAACAGAACTGAGTGGTTTGTTTCGTTCGCATGAATAAAACCTTTGGGCTATACTTTCTACATCGATTCTAAAAGAAGCCGATGTAAAGTGTCCTAAAAAGAGGTTTTCTAAATCAGTTGTTGAATACAGCCGATGTAAAAGGTTTTTTACATCGGTTAAAGAAATAACCGATGTAAAAAGTGTTTCACTTAATTTCAAAAATGCCACCGCATTTTATTTCACATCGGTTGCGCTATTAATCGATGTGAAAAGCTGACGTAGAATCCTATTTCAGCACCGGTGAACTAATTAAACACTTATTTCTAGAGTGTGTTACCGAAATGACACGCTAATGGTAGTTGTTAAATCCTAAAAAGACATTTGTCAAATATATCTTAACTTAGCTATAGCAGTTACTTTAATCGTAAGGTGGTAGTATTTTAGCTTCGACTAGTCTTCTAACTAAAAAAACTCATGATTGCCTTAGCATTTCGAAGTGTAAAGACTCATAAACAGAATGATTCCCTTCTCAAATTTTCTTTCGAGCATCAAAGGTGTTACTCTCGAAAAGATTAAATATGTAGTTGATTGATTTTTCCTCCAACTCTTCAATTAATGCTCCCTGGATAGAGAATACAGGTTTTGACTATTCCATCCGATTTCGAATATAAACAAAAAAAAATCAACTTTTATGGTTTATAATATAAACAAATCTCAACTAATTATATTCTATTTAATGATATTATTCTTAAAGTACTTTCTATTAATTTAAATTCTATTTTCCAATAACCTCTTGTATTTCTATAAAACAAGTTTTTATTAAAGACATTTTGGAGCATCCAATAATTTTTTTTTTGTTTCATCAAAAAAATAAAATGAGATTAACTATTATTCTTAATTAGCATGAAATTAAATGAGATTAACTACTATTCTTAATTAGCATGAATCTTTTTTTATTGCTTATATTGGAAATCGGAATGAGTAATTTGGTAATTCCTTCAATGCTTAAACGCATTACTGCGATTACTTCAACAACTCTTTGATCAGCTTGCCTCGACCTTTATTCATTTCAAATTATTGAACTTCAGTCTAACGCCCTTTCAATAATTGTTTGTGCAATAATCCCAATAAATTACTTCATCTTATACTCCCTCCGTCCCAATTTATATGTCATTATTGGTTAGATCACACAGTTCAAGAAAAAAACAAAAAATGAAAAGAAAAAAGTGATAATTTTACCAAATTAACTTTATTAACCGTTGGTGTGTTAACTATTGTCATAAATGCAAAGTGGTGCATTTGAGGGTACAATTGGCAGAAAACATTTAATATTATATTGAAAATAGAAAATGACATATATTTTGGGACAAATGTTTTTTTTTTTGTAAATATGACATATATATTGGGACAGAGTGAGTGACTTTCAAATTTTTTTTTTTGGGTTCGGAAACCACATTAATTAGCCTTTTGGGTCGAGTAGGACTATAAGATTATCCCATGGTTTAGGCCCTTCAGACCCACTATGAGACTAATATCAGATTCTGCTGATTGAGCGGAATTTTACACCTTAGTTCTCAGCCTACAAACGAGAAAAACTTTGTTTTACAATAAGACTAGGGTAATTACTTGTGCTTTGCACGGGTAGTGTCTAACACAATTTACAAACGTATGTATATTTTTAGATTTTTTTTATTGTGTTTCTCTATTATTTTTAAATTTTATAAAATTATATGTTAGTAGATATGGATACGGAAATACTTTTTCATACAAATTCATGTGTGCACGAATGTGGTGTTGATTGCTGACAAGCGAGATTATATATTTTTCTATTTTTAATTAATAATATATTTTCCTTTCAAAACTAATCAGAGGCGTATATATTTCAAAACTAATCAGATGCGTATAATTGCACTGGCCATATATATATATATATATATATATATATATATATATATATATTAAAATCATTTTTTTTGAATGGTATTTTAAAGGTATTTTAAAATCATATTAAACTTTATATAAATAGTTTAATGTTAATATAATAATTAATTAATATTATAAATAGAATTATTATAAGTTTTAGAATTATTGTAAGTATTATATTTTATATAAATTTGTAGTAAGTGGTAATAAAATTTGTATTTAGAATTATTTTATCTTTGACTCATATTTAGAATTATTATTAGAATTTATATTCATTTTTAACTAATTATTAAGTATGCTAATAAAGAAGAAAAAACTGGCTAGAAAATGAACATGTCCTAACCCTTGTGAATATGTCTTACTTCATCCTTCATTCTCCATAGTCGTGCCCTAACCCTTATAATAGGTGGGTGATGAGCCAACAATCTGCATACCTATATTCAGATCAACACTCACTTGTTTTCCATTTAACATCGAATTGCTTACATGATTTGTTCAACTTGACAAACAATTCTAATAATTTTGGTTCTTGCGGTTGTTTACAATTTTGAAATCTTTATAGCCGAATTATTCTTACCTACAACTTTCATATCTTGCTAGCATATTGGTTGTTAATGTATGCAATGGCATTGAAAGCGGCAGACATGTTTTACAATGACATTGTGTATAGAAGAATATAACTTTTAAATAGTGCAGTAATAATTATAAAAGGTTTTTGATTTATATAGTTGGAATAGTGATCACAATACTAAAATAGTATCATGATATTGACATCAAATATTGTTATTCCACTCAAAATGTATTGAATAGTGACAACACAATCAATGATTTATTGTTAGGATAAAAATAGTAAACAATAAATTAATACATTAACTGTGATTTATATATTTGAATATGCTAAAAAGTGAATAATTATGGTGAATAATCAATCGTATTAATAAAATATTTGAATTTCAATACTCATCACATTAATAATAGGAAAGTATTAATATACTTATTCAAATAACAAATTATAAATATGACAGGAATGCATATCGCCAAATTTATGAATGAATGAAATCAAACAATATGTAAAATAATAATGTTAGGTATCACGTTTATTGGTGTATTTATGGATGGAATAAATTTTGTACACTACAAGAAAATACGGGTATACCGACGGCCTTATACCGACGGCTTGAGGCCGTCGGCGAGAACACAGATTTTCCGACGGCTCTGCCCGTCGATAAATCCAATGTGGCATCAGTGGGCGTCGACGGCAAAGCCGTCGGGAAAATGTTCTCGCCGGCCTCAAGCCGTCGGTATAAGGCCGCGTCGGTATACTGTCACAACTTTTCGCTTTTCCCGCTTTATGACATACCGACGGCTTTAACCCGTCGGTATTTGAAAAAGACCGTCGGTAATCCCGAAATTTTCCGACGGGTCAAGCCCGTCGGTAAGGTTAAGATGGCCGTCGGTAACGTCCGGATACAACCACACGAAAGCCCCTTCTTCCCTTCCCTGTTTCACTTCTCTCTCGGCTTCCAGCCGCGCTCGTAGCCTGTTTGTCTAGTCTTCCTTCGCACGCCTTCCCTTCGCCTTCCTAACCCAAACTAAGCGCAATAAAACGAAACGCACGCTTTCCTTCCATTTCCTTTGCATTGTTCGCTCCATTCATCTGCGGCTTCTTTCGCTTTTTCCTCTCGCCGCTATCCTCTATTCCGTCGGCCCCACCATCCTAGCTTCCCAGACAAGAACGTTGGCGCCTCTCTTCCATCGACAACCAGCAACCAACCAACCTTCTCATTATCTTCGTCGCCTCTATTTTGCGACGAGTTAAGCAGCCGGTGCCACCTGCGACTTTGCGCGACGTGGTGTCTAGCCTCTCCACTCCAGGCGTCCAGGTACTTCTGTAAATTTTTGAAACATGCATTTAGATGTAGGAATAACGGTTAACGCTGGATTTTTGTTTCATTGTTTGAAGTGTTTGAAGTGTTTGAAAATTTTGGCTCAGTGTTTGAAGTGTCTAACAATGTTTTGTGTTGTTGGTGATAGCTGATGGGTAATATGTTTATTACATGTTGATGATGGTGCTAAATCATGTTCTAGTTTTTTCTTAGAGAAACAAATGTCTATGTTTGTTTATGGTACTGAAACATATGATGCGCAAGGGTTAATTAAACAGCTTAGTGGACATGTAGATTTTTTCTCCCTCTTATTTGCCATGGGTGCTATTGCTTGTCTATTTTTTTTTTTTTAAAGCATCTTGATTTGATTGGTGAAAAGAAAATGTTGTATAAATTAGGTTAAGGAATTGGCTGAATCAAGAAGCAAATGTTGGGGGTAATTGTTGTGAGGTTGTTGCAGGATTGGTTAGAGTCTATGACATCTTTGCGGTGTTAGGAGGCATGTGGGAGCTTCCTGGTTGTGAAAAAGGTTTAGTTTAAACATGTAGGGAGGATTTGATAAAGATAATGCAAGAGATCATTCTATATTAGTTTAATCTTACAAGGTTTGGCCAAGTTCAATTGAATTTTCATGGTCTGAGATAGCTAAAGGTTGGTGTCTCTAGTTGTTCATGCCTATGCATAGGTTGGCATTTCTCTTAAAAATGGGAATCAAAATATGTGTTCTTAAGACAATTTCTGTCAAAGATGTTTTGTCCATATCGCCATGAGTTACGAATATTAGTGGATTGGTGTCATGGATGCATATATTTATGTTTATATAATTAGACCATCGAATTAAAGCAGGGACACCCGGCAAAATATGAATTTGATTACAACAAAATAGAAAGACAAAAACTAGGAGCCAAAGTGAAAAGGAGACTGAAAAATAAATCTCGTTAGTCCTTGTCTTGATGATTTTGGGAAATTGTGACCAGCTGGTTTTCATTAATCATTGATGAAAAATGCCTTAAAATTTGGCAAAGGTCAATGAAAGCCCTTGTTAAGGAAATGGTGTCTATTGTGAGTATATGTTGTGTGATAACTTGAGCAAATGTCGCTCATTTTCTTATGACTATTGAAATTTGTAGTTCTTTGTTGAAAAGAGGTTAACTTGCATATTTATATTTAATTGTCATCCTGAATGTATTCATTCCTGAGGAAATTGCAACATTGTTATTATTGCAATTCAATGCCTACATTATATAGCGTGCCAAATCAGGAATCGAATCATCTAATTATGTTGATGAATTTGCACTGTCTGCCCATGGAAGGTCCTTCTTGATGGGATCTTTGATCTTTGTCTCTGTAGAGAGGATTTTAAGCTGAGAACTTGTACTTTATAAAATTGGATTATACTTTGGGTGGCGCCTAATATGCACCCAAAAAAGGGGTGCAACGCTGGACCCTTCGAAATTAACCTGTTATAGAAAGGTTAAACTAGTTGTTTACTTGTCTCTCTTATTAATTTTTGGTAACAATCATCATCGTTATTTTATTTGATTCCCACTTCTCACCTCCATCGACAAAGACTCCTTTTCCTCTCGGCTTTGGAGATTTGGCAAAGAAGTTGTGTGCGAGCGGTGAGTCGATGTTCTTGACATAGGTTAAAATTGATTGGAGAAGCATCCTCTTTTATCATCCAGCTAGATCTGCAACGATGAAACATTCTCGTTCAAAATGCATGTTTAAATTGATTGATTTTCTGTTTATATATCTTAAGCTTTAAGGATGATTCATTGCTTGACAATTTGCATCTTTCATGATCTTTATCATTTCAACCAAAAACCTAGCTTTGGCCTATGCTCTGTGGCCTCGCCTCGTTGACGTTGTCGCTGCCGTCGTGATTGCGTGTGCCATTTGAGGAGAAGCTTTTTTTGAGGTATGCACTCTAACGAAATGTCGGTTTACTCATTGGGTGGAAAAGGGTCGGCTGAGAGACCCCCACACCGACATATTTATTTGATTTCCTTCATAGTTCTCTCCACAGAGAGAATTTTGAAATGATGTATGTTATAAGATTATTTTATTGTTATAAGATTGAGACAATGACAATTTGATTTGATAAAACCGGCGTTATAAGTATTTTTTAGGTATATTTCACACTAGTGATTGATTGCTGTAAAATGAATCCTCTGGCTGTTGTACATTCTTGGTGGAAAGTGTGATTCTTGATTCTCTTCTTGTTTCCAAATTCATGTCTTGTGATATTAAATTACTTGGTTTTGTCACTGATTTCATCTTTGCTAGAATGCTTTTGTCCTCGTAAACTTGATTCCTTTAAAGTTCTTTTACATGGGCAAATCGTCTTAGCACATTTCATTTTGTTCTCAATTCCTTTTTGTGCATCTAGGGGTAGCTCACAAATGAGATGGAGTACCCCAACTTCATATCTTTGAAATCTTCAACATCAAGCGAATCTAAATACTTAAAGATCTATGTCAAGAAGAAAAGTAAATGTATTAAAACCTCTTAAAGCATTTCTCCATGTCTTACAGAAAAACAACCAATATCAGCATGACACAATTAAACTTTCAAGCAAAAATTGATACAATAAATAATGAGAAATAGGAAAATTTCAATGTGTAGAGTTTGAAATTAAAATTTTACAGTGTTCAGGTCAATTGCCAAACCTTCTGGTCTTCCTCACCAAAAGATCACAGAGTCTTTGGATGACTCAAGAAGCTGCAGAGTTAGACATAGCATAAGTCATAGTGATCATGCGACTTTGTTACTAAAACAAAAGCAATAAATTTCGCAGTCCTTAGACAAAGGTAGACTTCGCTTTCATCCAATGTTATTTCCAAAACATGGACAATGGGTATAATAACACTAACCGCAGATTAACGGAAGTCGAGAATAGTTTTGATGATTTCATTCGCCCTATCATAGACAAAGCCATGCGTATCTCATTATATTTCTGCTCGACTTCCAAAACTTTTTCACTGGCCTCCTCATCTACCTGTTGAGCATAAAATACCATTATGAAGCAACATGCATTTAAACTGCATAAAACAATCCCCAACGTCCTTCACTAACCTACTGCTGCTCCCAATAACTTAGAATCGGCTTGAAGGCTAGATGGAGCTGTATCAAATTAATGTACACAAAACAGTAAAAATATAACTACTAAAATACAGTAAAGTGACACATTCAAATCCCATGACTATATATCCCTTTATTAAATAATTATCGATATAAAAAGGGGCTGATTTCCATAGGGGATTTCAATGTAGCAGCAATAAATGGAATCAGAAAGCTGATTTTCAGACATGCTTGTATCTGTATCTCGTGGTTTTGGTTATACCAAATTAATTATAATTTTGTTTTGCTTTGCTTTGCTTTGCATTACACAAAAAGCAAATCTTTAGAATAAATGGGTTCAATCAAAGAATCGTATTACAATGAAGAACACCAACCACAGCCACTGTGACAAGGCTGCATACACACTATGAACCAAAAGCAACACTCACAATTCACAACCTAAAAGCTATCCATATGGAAAGCAATGCAGTAAAGCATCCACAGAGCAGGAGCTACTGCACTCCAACATCTTAATGTTAAACCAATCAATCTCTCATCATACTTGTAACCAAAAGAGCTCATAACTCTGAATATGAACTAAATGTTGTGTTTGTGTGCTATTTCAAATGTTGTGTTTGTCTGAACATGTGTTTTAAGTGTAAATTCTCCACTTTGCAAAAAAAATTTGCTAAAATATTTCTAGTCTTGAGAAGGCTTATAAAAAAACTACGGTTTTTAGCCGTTTTATTTTTTACTAGGTCTCAAAATGTATTTGGACCTTATTTTGAACAAGTAGATAATTGACTATCCGTTAGTCCATGATCTTATCGGTTACTAACCCACTAATCCATTAACGTTTATTTTTTAATCCCGGATTTCATGGCACTTATGATTGTCCAATAGTATACTCCCTTTCCTCTCGGTGGATGGAGGAACTGTACACGCCAATATTTGGATGCAGATTAAGGGAAATCTCATGATTTTAACATAAAAAGGGGGTTATGTCATAGAATAAAACATATGGAAACTGTAAATCCTGCATTTGATTCTGGCCTAGTTTCTTTTAGTTGCGAATATTTTTTAAGAAAAACACATCACAAATCCACTCTAAAAGAAAGTCCTATGTAGCCTTATAATGACTTTTACTACTTCTATTGGGATCTTAAAGAGGCTCATGTACTAAAGAGGAAGGCTATTAAGGACATATTTAATCAGTGTCAATCTCATAGCCTTTGAAAATTTTTGCTTTTCTTGAGTCTAATTTCTTTCTAATTTTTGTCCTTTGGTTTCCAAGTAGCTACCTTCTTAGGATTTCACCGTTAAGGGATTCGTAGGTAATCAACAGGGAAAGCAAGGATATTACAACCTAGTTTTGCATCCATATAGGAGCTCTAATTGCATGGCATATACCAAGCCAAACCACTATGAAAACAAAAATTGTTAAAAGGATTTATGCTTCCCTTGCCACTTCTGCTTGTTTAATTCTATCCTTTAAGAGGATGTCAACTTTCAACATGTTACTTTTTAATTATTGATGAAATGGATGTTTGATATTTGTTATTAGTATCGGAGAGAAGCCTTAGCTTCCCGTTTGAGGTTTAATATATTATTGAGTGCATATACTCTTTTAGGGTACCATGTGCTCATTGTATATTGAACCTTGAATTGTCCAAGTCGGACAGTTTGGGAAAAAACTTTTTCTTTACTCGTATAATAGTTGTTGCTTAATTCTCGTATCTTTATATTTGATGAAATTTTGGTTCGATTCATTTCCTTTTGTTCTCTGGGTGCATACTTGATTGCGGTGTTCATAACTGCGTTCATTTTGTGTACTCAGAGACCAATGGGAAATGCTGCCGAAATTTTGTCAAGTATAAGATACGAGAATTAAGGAATGATTATTATACGAGTTCTGAAAAAGTTTTTTCTCGAATGGGATAGGGTCATACCATTTAAAGAAAGAGAGCGGTTGTAAGAACGTTGTGGTGCTGAAATTGTCATTTTTTTTGACATGCAGAAGATGGAATATTTTCTTTCGAGTCGTAGTTGGATGTACGATAGGTTGTATCCGGGGAGAGGGGGTTTGAAACCAGATTTTTGCGCTGGGGTTGCGTACTTTGTCCAAGTCGCAATGGCACATAAAGATTTCAAAACTAATGGAGGGATTAGATGTCCGTGCTTTAATTGCGATTGCAGAAGGATTAAGAGCCCAAGTGAGGTCACGCACCACCTGTATTCAGTTGGATTTAGGCTTAATTTTGGACTACACATGGTGAAAAGTTGCCTCACGTTGATTTAGGGGTTGGTGATAATTGCGAAGGTGCTTCAAGCAGTTACGTAGATTCGGGATGTGGTGAGCAGATTGAATTGATGCAAGATATGGTTTGTGATGCCTTGGGGGTGAACGTGTTATTCGAGGAGCAACAGTATGATGACACAGATGAACTTCCAAATGAGACAGCACAAAATTTTTATAATCTATTGTTAGAAACAAACAAGCCGTTGTTTGAAGGGTCTACAGACTCTAAGTTATCAATGTGTGTGAGGCTCTTTGCTCTTAAGTCCAACTGTGGTGCTACCGAAGTGTGCTTGGATCTCGTAACGAAAATGATGTTGGACTCGTCACCTATCAGAGATGGTTTGCCAAAAAGTTATTACGAGGCTAAAAGCTTAGTGTCCAAGTTGGGGCTGGAATCTAAAAGGATTGATTGTTGTGTGAGAGGGTGTATGTTGTATTACGACAATGAGTTTGGTAAAAACGATGGTGCGCTAGTTGAATGCAAATTTTGTGGTGAGCCTAGGTATATGTCACATACTAATAATCGGACGGGTAGACAAAAACTAGTTCCAGTGAATGCAATGTTTTATTTGCCAATTATTCCAAGGCTGCAGAGAATGTTTGCATCACCACAGACTGCAGACAAAATGACATGGCACTATGAGAATAGAAGCACTTCAGGTATGTTGCGCCACCCTTCTGATGGTGAAGCTTGGAAGCACTTTGATCGTGTGCATCCTGATTTTGCAGCAGATCCACGTAATGTACGACTTGGCTTATGATCTGATGGTTTTACCCCGTATGTTCAATCCACGGCGAAACCTTATTCTTGCTGGCCAGTTATCGTTACCCCATACAATCTTCCTCCCGAAATGTGCATGTCTAAGCCTTATATGTTCTTGACTTGTGTTATACTCGGTCCAGATAATCTGACAGATGGTATTGACATCTATTTAGAGCCTCTTATTGACGATCTCAAAAGGTTGTGGAATGGTGTTGTGACGTACGATATTGCACGAAAGAGGAATTTTACAATGAGGCGGCGCTTATGTGGACCATTAATGACTTCCCTGCATATGGCATGTTGTCCGGTTGGGGTACTCATGGTAAAATGGCATGTCCGCATTGCATGGAGCATACAAAGGCCTTTACCTTGAAATTTGGGGGAAGAGTTCTTGGTTTGACTCACATCGCAGTTTTTACCGGATGATCATGCATTTAGGCGGAATAAGAACGCTTTCAAGAAGGGGAAGTTGAATTAGATGGCCCGCCCCAAGGTTGACACCGCAATGATCCGGGAAAGGGTTATGGAACCGCCAAAATCACGATTTTGGCAAATTGGATCGATTTGAAGGATATGGACAATGGCATAATTGGACAAAAGAAGTATTTTGGGATCCGCCATACATCGAGAGATAATTTATTGAGACACAACCTTGATGTTATGCACATTGAGAAGAACTTTTTGACAATGTTTTTCACGTTGATGAACGCGTCGAGAGGAAAAACAAAAGACAATGAGAAGGCGGACTAGACTTACCACTTTATTGTAGGCGAAAGGACTTGCATTTGACGAATCGGTCGGATGGGAAGACCACGAAACCCAAAGCCTGTTACTCCTTAATCACGAGGAAGCCAAGTCGATCTGTCGGTGGATAAAAGAACTTCGGATGCGGATGGTTATTCTTCTAATTTGGCAAGATGTGCGGATGTGAACAAAGGAACCATGATTGGGATGAAAAGCCATGTTTGTCATGTATTCATGGAGTGTTTACTTCCTATTGCATTTAGTTCCTTGTCAGTCAAATGTTTTAAATCCACCGTTGAACTCAGCCAATTCTTTAAAGATTTGTGTTCTGCGACACTGAGAGAGGATGATCTCATAAGGATGGAACAGAACATACCAATCATTCTTTGTAAGTTGGAGAGAATATTTCCCCCTGCTTTCTTTGATTCTATGGAGCATCTAGCAGTGCATCTTGCACATGAAGCTAGGCTTGGTGGACCGGTTCAATACAGATGGATGTATCCATTCGAAAGGTACTATAATAAAGTATTCTCTAAAATAAATATTTATTTGAAGGGTTAAATGTATCAATTTTTATCATCAACGTTGTTATTTTGTAGATTTATGGGTCACTCAAAACGGTCGGTGAAAAATAAGGCCAGGGTTGAAGGATCTATTTGTGCAACTTACTTACACCGTGAGACAATCCATTTCTGTTCCCATTATTTTACGAACTTCATGTTGACACCAACAAATAGCAGGAGCGAAGGGGAAATTGAAAGTGAAAGACACCCGCTTGCCTTATCAAGATTTTGCCTTTCCTAGTCATGGTGGAAAGGAGGTGGATAATCGGATAACGGGCGAAGTGTGGAAGTCAAGACACGCTCACGTGTTGATCAACTGTGCAGAAGTATCACCGTATCTAACGTATGTATCATTTTGACCACTTTAAATTTCTTTAATCCACAATTGCTCTTGACCATTTGTTTGATAATGACTTGATCAGGGCATTCTTGTTAACTAAGCCCACAAGCGTACAAGACTCTTACGCTTATATTCATGAATATTTCCCAACGTGGTTTAGGAACCAGGTATGTTTTTGAGTCGTCATATATATATTATTATTATTATTTATTGTTTGAAAATACAAAAATATTGTTTGAAAATAGGAACCATAATTTGTTTGCACATGGTGTGTACACAGGTGTATAGCGAGGCAGAATCCCCTAAAATCCAACACTTGAGAAATTTATCTCATGGTCCTAAATCACGTGTAAAAGAATGGCACACATTCTTTGTAAATGGATACAAATTCCAAACCCAGTCAAAAACAGAGGGGAAAAAAACAGTTAACAGCGAGGTTTATGTAAAAGGTGCCACAGATGGAGGTGAAGATGACTTTTACGGCGTGATTCAACATATATATGAATTGACGTACAATACTTTAGACTATACTAAAAAAATAGTGCTATTTTATTGTAATTGGTTTGATCCGTCAAATAGAGGCACAAGAGTGGATCGAAAATATAATATTGTTGACATACACATGAGCAGAAGATACCAAATGTTTGATCCGTTTATCATGGCACAACATGTAAGACAAGTGTATTATGTCCCTTATCCATCAACTCGAAGGGACAAACAAGGTTGGTGTGTCACAATAAAGATAAAACCACGTGGTCGCATTGAAGCAGATGATACACAGGAAGAAGTGGCTTATCAAGTGGATGAGATATCTCATGTCAATGTAGTAAATGAAGTGGAACCCATTACTCGACTACGTGACAATCCAATCACATATGAAGATGTAGATGGGGATGAGGAATTAAATGAAGAAGTGGCAGAACCATCAAGATCTGAAGACGATGTTGAAATTGAGTGGGCAGATCGGGCGATTGATATTGTTTAACTTTTTACAATTTGAGAAATTAATGTGAAACAATATATTTTAATTTGTCGATTATTTTCATAACTTGTTTATTTTTATGGAATTCATTTGTAATATTGTTATGTTTAAATATAATATTTCATGATCTGTTATTATTCAATTGCTCTATAGACAGATATGGCATCGCAAGGTTCAGGAGCAGACTTCCGACCACCCGTGGTGGTAAATGGAAGGGAAGGGATCGCCTCGACCCCCTCGTCGTCGAGGCCGACCATCATTAGGCGTGACCTCATCGGGTTTTCGACGTTGTCATCTACACGTCGTCCTAGTACATCTACGCCGAGACACTGATACACCTCCCCGCACCTAGACAAATTTTACGCACCACCTACACACTCAGGCACATTGGACACCAGCTACGGACTGGGCACGTTCGGCACCTTTGCCTCACATTGACATGATCCCCACCCCGGTTCCGGTTTGCACATGGCGCTCGAGTTCCCATGTTGTGCACGATCCGGTGGCGATGCTCATCATCCGACCATGATTATAGTACGGGCCATACACCTGATGACACCGATGTTGGGTGACGGGGAGGAGCAGGAGGTTCAGCAGAGGAGGTTCTTGAGCAGGGGAGGGCCAGGAGCCCGACACTCTTGAGATGTTGTATGATGGTCGAGTTCTTATCGTGCCATCCGGTAAAGGGTAAGTATTTGCAATTTTTTCGAGTTATTAATAATTTTTATTAATAATTTACATGTATATATATATATATATTTTTTTTATTTAACATGTTTTTATTGTTCAGGTTTCTTCCCTCAAAGCTCTTGCGTTAGCTATCACAAAGAACAATTGAGGAGAATTACCAGGAGTTTTGGCCCACCTGGGACATCAAGGATTTTGAGCGGGACCATATGTTTAATTCTTTCAGAGTAAGCTGCAATTTTTATTTTATTGCATATTTTATTTTCAGAAATTTCAATTATGTTTAATAATGTCTTATATTGATCTGACGAGGGTTGTTTGGGAGGAAAAAGATGAGGAGGCGATGGAGAAGAATTTTCATATGAAGGCCTCCCACCGCTTTTCCGACATGCTTCGAGATGCCCGCATCGTGGATCGCCACCAGTTGGATAGGGGCGAGCTCTGGCGGTTGGTAGCGCCTGAACTCCCCGAGTTCCAGGCAACCAGCCACAAGGCCAAGAAGAATAGGGCCTCTGAGAAGGGTGGCGGCTTGCACACCGGAGGCGATGTCGGCCAAAGCAAAGACGCAGATTAGACTTGTACGTGTTATAAAATTGTTATTATTATTATTATTATTATTATTATTATTATTATTTATTTAAATTTTTTATTAATACAATCTCGATCGAGGAGGTTGGGAGAGAAGTTCAGTTGCACGAGCTTCATCTTGCAACTCATACGAAGAGGAGTACTGGTGATTTCGTTGATGAGCGTTCGAGGCGGACTCAGGTAATTATAAAATATAATAAATATTTTTTTAATAATGTTTATATTGTTTTGTTAAAAAAAAAAAAGATTTGACTTATTTGTTTGTTTAACAGGAGGAGTTTGAGGCGAGGATGTCTCAGCTTAGATCTCAGAGCTCATCATGTTCTCCATCTCAGAGCCCTGACGATCTATCTACACCGCTGAGGGTTTGGGCGGAAGTGGTTAGCGGAAAGAAGAAGGGCCGCCTATATGGTGCTGGCGACCTTGCCAGCAACTACCAAAAAGGGGCCCGCCGCCTACACACTGGAGAGTCGTCGAGTAGTAGTGTCGCCAATCGGTCGCTCGCCGCGGATGACCAGGAGATAGCCGAGTTGAAGCGGGCCGTGGCCCGGCCAAAGGCGAGCTTTTGACTCAGGTGCCGCGGCGAGAGCAGATGTACGGTTGCTAGCTTCGCCCGGTGACCTACTCCGCCTCGACCTCCGCCTCCGCCTCCGCCTCGCCTTCGCCTCCAGCGTACTCATGGTCATGTCGATGATGCAGATGATGTAGAGCATCTCGATCATGATCGAGTACCAGGACTATTAGTTCTTTTTGTACTTATATTTTTTATATTTTTGGATATCATTTTTTTCGTTTGAGATATTATTTTAGTTACTGATTTTTATTTGTTGAATTTTTATTTATTATGTTTTCTTTTTTTAATTTGCTTTTTAATTTACGTTATCACATTTTTATATATGGAAAATCAATTAATAATTAAATTAAATTAAATTACAAGTAATTTTTAATTAAATTAATAAATAAATATTTTTAATATGAGAGTAAATTATTTTTATAATTAAACAAATAAATAATTAAATTATTTAATTAATTAAAGAATAAAATTAATTTGGTTATTAATTAAAATTAATTTATTAATAAATTTAATTAAAGAAAAAATTCCCGACATCGACTACTAGCCAGTCGGAAACAATCGATTCTGACGGTCACGTCCTTCGGAAATCGACGTCATTTACCGACGGCTTTGCCCGTCGGTAATCGACGTCATTTACCGACGGGTATAACCGTCGGTATTACCGACGGCGAAAAAGAGTCCGTCGGTAATCCTTTGCGACGACCATATTTCCGACGGGTTTTAGGCCGTCGGTTATCCGTCGGTAAAAGTGGGTTACCGACGGCTTTTATCGCTTACCGACGGCTTTAGGCCGTCGGTAATCCCGTGTTTTTTTGTAGTGGTATTTAAGATTGATAAATATTAATAATAATTAAATTAAAATAATAGCATTTCGGTGGGAATTAGAATAATGGGGTTTTGACACGTGGTATAGTCCTATGTAACAAAACTCTATTTTATATAATATAGTTGATGTGACGATGAATTCATCAAATTTAGAAAGATACACTTAGCATCAAACACTTGACGTATCTAGGGTGTGTATTGTCGTTTTGTAAACATATTATTTAAATTAAGAAATTCTTTAGTGTTACATATTTCTTTTTAAAAATTTGAAATAGATAAAATAATGTATGTAAAGAAAATAAAATACGTTTTTCTTTAAAATATGTGTTTGATAATTTTTATGGAGAAAAGATCAACTTACTCCGCTTAATAACTCTTTATAAATATTAAATTTTATCAATTCAACTGTTGAATATCGTCATATTATATTAACGATCATGCATACCAAATTTTAGATAAAATGAACATTTGTAGTTATGTAATCGTATTGTCAACATTTTACTTGTAGTTAAAAAATATAGGCTAAATTATACTTTTAGTCCGTTAAGTTTATTTTAGATTTCAGTTTGGTCTCTTATATATTAAAAGTTCAGAATTGGTCCCTTATGTGTAAAAGTTATACCAATGTAGTCCCTTTTGTTTTGTTTTTTTTTTCCGAACTGATTCCTTATGTTACAAAAGTCATATCAATTTGGTCCCTATTTTGTCCCTGTTTTTGCAAAAAAAATGGACCATATGTGTATAATTTTTGTAACATAAGGGACCTCTTCAGAACAAAAAAACAAAAGGAACCACATTGGTATAACTTTTACACGTAAAGGTTCAATTCGAAATTTTTAATATAAAAGAGATCAAACTGAAACCTACAATAAGCATAAGGGATCAAAAGTATAATTTAATCAAAAATATATTATACGTTGAATTGAAGTTATTTGATAAAGTATCAGATAGTTTTAAAATTGTATGCACTTTATAAGGTAGATCTACTCAATAACTTTTAATTTGACGGTTGGATTGATGAATTCAATGTCTATAAAGAGCTAGATCTGCTAAGGTTTCGTGGTGGTGCTACCCTATGCTGTCCGTTCCCCTATCCTTTCTTGGATTCTCCCCCTAGTTTTTGAGGTCCTTTCCCTCCCTGTCTCTCAGAGTAGTGGTGGTAATGCTTCCCTTTGCTAACACAAAACCATGGCACTGAGGCAAAAAGCGACACCGACCAAGGAAGAAGAAGATGGAATCACAATCAACGATTCTGAGGTCTAAGAAGATGTTGTATTGCGAAGAACCCTTGACGGGAAGCCTTAGTCTATAACCATCATGTCTTCCCATCCGATGGAGAGACCTCTACCAGATCCGTTGCCCCTGCCACCCACCTCATTGGTCGCTCCCCCTCTTGCAGCGACGGGTCGAGCCACCCACCTCATTGGTCGCTCCCCCTCTTGCAGCGACGGGTCGAAATCGCCCTCCTCCAAAGCCTCCGTGGAATGTTTGTGGTTTGGTCTCATGGATGCTCTCTGTTTCAAGCTCTAAGAGAAACAATAGTGATGAGCAACTAAAATTTTTGAGCGTTTCTTAAAATTTATGCGGCGTCATTTGTCCTATGTGGTAGTTCACCGTCATTTCATTTTTGGTCAAATCATCTGGAGAGTTTATGGTTGCTAATGACAAAAGTGGGCCAACTATGAGAGAGAGAGGGAGAGAGAGAAGGAAATTGTGCCGCAGGTTGTGTCAATAAAGTAACGCAATTAGTTGCTCAGCGCTGTGGGTGCTCTAATGGCTATGTGTTTGTTTGTATTTTTGTGGTTCCCTTGCTATGTGCTCTGTTTTGTGTTGTGTCTTTAAGGTTAGTTGGTGTTAAGTTTGTACCTATGTTGTCTGTTGTTAAGCCCAGAGGCGCTTAGTTTTTCAGAATAGCATTTTGAGTGTAGAGCTAATGATCGTCGCCGCCAACCTCAACATCCTCTCCACTCTACGAATGGCTCCCCAGCATGTGGTTAGATTGGTCAATTCCGAGACTACCTAAAGTCAATTTGAGCCTGCAAAAGCAAAAAATATGATTCGTAATTGGGTGAGATTAAATATTGTGGTTCCTCAATTTTCCTTGTCCTTCGACCTCGTGTGGAAGAAATTGGTTTGGCTGCTAGGATTAAGATATTGGTTTGGTAACGCCCTCTTGTTTTCTAATCCCTATATGTGTATTGTTTACTTAGTTATCAGTCTTGGTTTCGAAGAGTGGATGGGGAATGTCCTAACACAATTTGCTCAATCTAATTGTACTTATCATTCTTTTAGCTAATGAATGAAGTTGTTTACTGTAAAAAAAAATAAATAGCAGAACAAGATTTACTCTTAAATTAGCTTAATCTATTTTTTATTATGAATGAAAAAAGTAAAGAATAAAGTTGCGGAAACGAAGTTCAATTTATCCCAGTCTATTAGTCTAACATATAGTACTTTTATCAATGAAAAAATATTTAAGAAATGAAAATCTCGGCCATTTCACCGTTTTCTCATGCTTTTACTTTTGGATGAAAATTAGAGAAAGAAAGTAATTTTGTAACCTATAAATTTCCACGCAATGAAAGACCTGTCGATGAGTTTCTTCAGGAGTACAAAACCGAGAAAGCTATAAGCCCAAAAAAAAAGGGGGAAAAAACAGGTGGAAAGATATATTATAAGGGTAAAAGAAGTGAGGAAGGATCGATTTTGCAATTGTTGCATTCTCTCTGGCTCCCAGTTCGTTCCAGGTAAGCTCCTCATCATGTCTCTCTATATGCCTTACTTCGTTCCACAATTCGTCTTGCTCAAACTGTATCTCAAACTGGAATCTGTACGTAATTGCACCTTACCCTTTATTCTGATCATCAAGCTGTTTTTACTCTCTCGATCGACTCAGCTCATCCCAGAAAAATCAACAAAGTCTTTCTGCACCATTCCTCTGTCACCTATTTAGAATCAATCTCCTTCAGCCTATATATCACCATCACCGTCGACAGTCCGGCTTTCAGGCCCGCTGCCGCTCAAGCGGTCGGCCAGCGTCGGCGCTTCGAGGAGTCCCTCATTTTCCCCATGGAGAGAGAGAATATTTGAGATATTCAATAGAATATGAATATGAATAAAATACATTTCAAAATATTTTATTATTTTGCCGTCAAAAAAAGATTTTATTTTTCATATTTTATTTTGAGCAATATAAATAAAGAATAGAGAATCATGGTCGTTGCTGCTCCGGAATGAAATATAAATAAAATAAATAAATTCATACTAATTAAATAATACTCCAATAGTATAAAAAAACGTTGTATTTCTCAAAATGCACTTTCTATTCATTTAATTTTTTTATGAAAACTTGTATCATGAGTATAAATTTTGGGATTGGTGTTATTAAAAGATATGAAATTAGTTAGAAGTTGTTTATATTTTATACCGCTAAACATTGCTCTTTTCTTGCTTATGTATATTATTATATTATAAAAAACAATAATTCATTTTTTTTACTGGCCAATAATTTATTATTTTTTATTAAAAGAAGGCTCAATGACCAGAATACAAAAGTTACAGAGGAACTCGTCTCGGGAGACCACCTCTTAGACGACCACCTCCTAACTCATCTGCCCTTAGCAATGCTTTTCAAGGATGAGGAGGTATATCAAAAATTCTAATTCCAGGCCCCAAATCATGGTCCAATTTTGCTAAACAATCAGCAACTGAATTGCTTTCTCTCCAAGAGTGAATGAGTGTAACAAGCCACTCCCTACTCATCACATATATTTAATAGTCTAGCTCTGGCAAATATGCATGATCTAATCCCAACTATGCTCCAATAGAAAAAATAGCCTCTTGAGAATCAGATTCTAACCACACCACTCTATATTGTCAAGTCCACGCAATTTCTAGACCAGTCAACATACCATGCAATTCTGCCCATAAAACAAATCTCATTCTTAACCAGTCATATCTCCAATCTCCATCCTCACCAAAGAACTCAACTGAAACCTCTTTCAATTTATTACTTGTCCAGTTATATCTTCAAAAAATATATCCTCACAGGGAAATAGAGTTTTTTATTCCTTCCTCCAGCTCATCCAAAATCCAAATCTCTCTCAAGTCAAATATTTTCATAGATTGCCTTTTAATATTTACTTGTGGTTCTATAATTTCTCTATGTTTTGAATTAACTTATTGCATAATAAAAAGAGTACCAAATACATTTTTCAATAAAAAGAAGTGTACCAAATACTCAATTCGGTGATCATATTATTCTTATTTTTATATAGAATGGCCATATTATTCATGTAAAAGCTAGTTTCTCAAATATTAAAGTATCATCCTATTAATTTCTCAACTAGGCGGTTTGAATTTAAATGCTTGTAGTAGATGTTTTGATTATTTACCTGCTTTCCTATCAATAGCGTTTAGCGCAGATCTTGCTGGGATTTGTTTCCTTTCTAGTTGTTTGTTTTTTCTTTTCCTTGGGGCTAGCCCCCTTGTGCTCATAAAAAAAAAATGAATGTTTTACGAACTTAATTAGTTTATCCAATATACAAAATTATCACTGAATTCATCTTTTTGTGTGACTGCTTTAATCTTTTACAGAGACTAATTTGGTGACAAATTGTGTATATCTTCGATAGACTAATTTAATAAAAAATTCTTTAGACGGCTAACATGGAAACATATAATCATTGATGGACTATTTTGGTGACACGCATAGATAGTGTTTGAGAAAAAAAATTATCAATCACGCTCTTAGCCTATGATTGGTTCTGACAAGAAATTGTGAATAGAGAAAAAGGTGAGAAAGAGTATAAGATGAGAGAAAGAGGTGAGAAATAGTGTAGATTTGATGTATTGTTTGGTATATGTGAAAGAGAAGAGAAATTAATAGAAGAGAAAGAAGTGTTGATTGTTTACGAAAGTACAAATATGCCCCTGATTAAAAAAAGCCTCCCATCAAAATAATTTTTTATTAATTTATTTTATTTCAATTAATTAATTATTTATTTTAATTTAATTAATTAATTTTTTTAATTTTAATTTAATTGAGATAATTAATGTAAGTATTAGTTGAAATAAATAAATTAATTAGATTGCTCTTTTTTACGCAAATTAATTGAATTACTTAAATTAATTTTTGGTTTTAATTTAATTAGTTGATTAAATCACCCCACCCACCACTTTTTTTTTGTGGTATGTCAGTAAATATATATCCACAACGTTTGTTAATTCATCAAATATATTAATTGGATATAATTAAATTATAAATTTATTAGTTGGATATAATTAATTAATCTAAATGAATTAATTGATTAATTTAATATGTTTAATTGAATTTAGTTTTTTTAATGAAAAATGTTTGCGCTCTAATGAGAAACAGAGAAAGGAATTGTTTACTGCAACAATGTAGCTTAATTGACAACAGTTTTATGTATATCCTAGAATCAAATGCAGCAAGGGTATTCATGGAAAAGGGAAAAAATCTTTGGCCTTTCTGCGCTCTCATGGGAAGAAAAGAAAAAGGCATGGGTCTTACCAAATTTTGTCTCTCTCTCTCTTCTATTTCATTAATAAACCAAATTAAACGATGAAAGTAGTTTCTCTCTTGTATATCTCTCTCGTGTCTAATTCTCTCTTTACAAATTAGTCCTAACTAATCAGACCATTAATCTACGCTCATTTTTAATACATCACATTATTTTTTTCTTTCAAAATCTCATCTTCTATTACATATATATATATATATATATATATATATATATATATAATTTAAGTTGGTCGGTCATAAAACGTTTTTTGACGGATCGGTCATAAATTTTTGAATCATCAATGTCAGAACTTTTCTAATTTTTAAAACTAAATTTGGACAGATCACATCAATGCATCAATGTCAGAATGTTTAATCTCTTTAATTTATACATTTCTCCTTTATAACATAGATATTTATCTCTTAAATAATATTTCATTTTAATATTATCTTTAAATTACTTTTCATTACAAAATTATGTACTTAATTACTTGTTTCTACAAAATTATTTTTCACTACAATACTACATGTTGTCTGCCTATTTAATTCATGTTCAATAACGGCCAAATCATTAACCTCATGTCTCTAGGGTCTGTTCAGTAAAAACGATAATGACCAATTCATCAACTCATGTTGGCAATAAAAATAGCCATGTAGGATCTGTCGTTAAAACCTGGATGTCAAATAAATGGAAGGACCAAATTTGCACATTTGTAAAATTTAAGGGACTTAATTAGCTCATTTAGAACTTGGAGGACTAAAATTGCACATTCGTGATACTTAGAAGACCAAAAGTGCAATTAAGCCATAAATTTACTATAATCTTTTTTTATGGATTGGACATAAGCTGAAAAACTAAATAATAATTGCAAAGCTAATATTTAGCTAAAACTTGTAGTTTAAGAGTAGAAAAGCTAATTGCAAGTGGTTAGTACACTCTATTTAAAAGGAAAGCTTTGTCTAATACCTGAATTTTATCCTTGGCAGTAGAAAAGCTAATTGCAAGTGGTTAGTACACTCTATTTAAAAGGAAAGCTTTGTCTAATACCTGAATTTTATCCTTGGCAATAGAACATTTGTGACCAGACTTTGCTAACTGAACAACCGAACAGCAGACTAGTCTGGTTAGTCTGGTGTTGCTTTCCATAGGAATACCGCATAATCACCCAAATGGTGATTCAGATTAAAAAATAGAAATGTTATTTATTACAATTTTCTAGTAAAAGTAACTAATGAGCTAATTAATGACAATAAAATGACATAAAAGATATGCTTATATAATTTTTTGAAATAAATTCTATTTTTTATTTTACAGAAAAAAAATATTCATTATTATTTTTTATCCTTTCTTAGGAGTATTATTTTTTATCCTAAATATACTCTCATATTTTTTATCTTTTAGGATATATATTTATTTACACTACAACAGAATGTGTAAAAGATAGCGTCACTTTAAACAGCGCTTTAATAAAAAAACGCTACTTTAGTTAATAAATAGCGCTTCCTATATGAAGCGCTGATGTTGGTCATAAATAATAAACAGCGCTTTCTATATGAAGCGCTGATTTTGGTCTTAAAAATTTGGTCGTATACAATAAACAGCGCTTCTAATATGAAGCGCTAATTTTAGTCCTACACAATAAACAGCGCTTCCTTAGGAAGCGCTGATTTTTGCCTACCAGATTATTAAATAAAGAGCGCTTCCCATGTGAAGCGCTGCTTTTGGTCTAAAAAAAATTCAACGAAATAATAAATATCCGCGTCCTCTTTCTTTCCAGAATCCTCTTTCTTTCTCTCCATCTCAAAACCAAGCTCGATCGCGTTCAAAATCATCTCTCGTTCGATCTGTTCGTAAATCCTGTGAATCAGAACTGGGTTCGATCCAGCAGGGATGAATCGCTTCGTTCCTCACTCTGTTGCTCACTCCGCGACGAACGGCTCACCGCCTCTTCCGTGGCGAACGGCGCACCGCCTCCTCCGTGGCGAACAGCGCACCGCCTCTTCACAAATAACGAACAACGAACCACGGACTCACATCGAACGAACGCCGCACCGCCTCTGTACATGAAGATCTGTTTTTCACATGGTGAGTTTCGTCTGTGTTGATTTCCCCAATTTTTCTCCAAACCCTAACTTCTCTGTAATGGCTTTATCCAGTCTCCAATCCCTAACTTCGTCTCTGTATTCTGTGCAGTGAGATCCGGAAGCTTCCATTCCAGCATCTTGTGTGATTACGTATTGCTGACAAACGAAAATTATTATTGTGCTTTGGATTGCTTCATGTTATGCTTTGAATCGGCGTGTTCTTCACAGAGAAGTTTCTAACTAGTAAACACTGGAGTTGTTCTGGAGTTGGAGTTGTTGTTCTGGAGTTGTTGAATCGACATGTTCGACACTTAACTTTGAAACTTGTTCTGGAGTTGTGTTTGATTGTTTGACATTTAATTAACTTTGAATGTTGTTGTTCTGGGGTTGGAGAGAAACGTCAAGCACGCTAAATGCTGGAAATGAAAAAAAAAAAAAGGGACAAAAATCAGCGCTTCTAACTACTAAACGCTGTTTAAAGGGTACAAAAATCAGCGCTTCCAACTGGTAAACGCTGTTTATTTTTCAAAAAATGGGGATAAAACAGCGCTTCCTAAAAAGGAAGCTGCTTTTTAATACATTCAAGAAATGGCGAATATGCAGCGTTTTTTAAGCGCTATTTTAGGCCAAAATTAAGCGCTGTTTTTTACCCTTTTTTGTTGTAGTGTTAATTGTGTTTTTTACATTTCAAAGACTAACATCTTTGTCAAAAATTACTATTTACTCTTTTTATATAAACAAATTAAATTAGATTTTAATTGTCAGAGGTCTTCGGACTCTTTCGTTTAAGAATGGTTAAAAGACAAATTTAATTAAAATAATAGGAATAAAAATGAAAGATTCAACTATAACATCTATAAAAATGAAAGATTCAACTATAACATCTATTTGAAGTAGCGTCTCGGAAAAAATATTATAAACCAATTTGATAAAGTCATTTATTAAATATCTCTGTTTTGGACAAATAAATTTACAACTTAATCAACTTAAGTATAAACTAACAGAAGACCCTTGAAAATATAGCATTAGTTTATGCTAGGCCATAAAAATGGATGTCCAATTAGAAGTCACATTGACCCCGACTAATCTAGTCGAGTTCGGTGGACCCATAAAGCATTTTAAACACTTATTTTTCTGATTCAAAGAACTAGAATCCGGGACTTTTTTCAAGAGGAACAAAGCTCGTAGTTTTTGAATTCATCGTGTTACAACAACATCAATACTTAATGTTTGCGTTTTTGCAGTGATCAACACGAAATGGTTGCTCTTCCTTTCACGGTTATTCTCGCGGAATTAGTTCTGTTCTCTTCTCAAATTTCCTCTGCAATTGACATCATTAACCAATTTCAGCCGCTTGTTGATGGGGACAACAACACCCTAGTTTCAGAGAACGAAACCTTTGAGCTAGGCTTTTTCACTCCAGGTAGTTCCACAAACCGCTATGTGGGAATCTGGTACAAAATCATCCCGAAAAGAACTGTTGTTTGGGTTGCCAACCGCGATAACCCAATCAAAGACAACGCATCCAACATGTTGATTATAAACAAGGATAACGGAAACCTCGTACTTCTCAGCAATAATCATACTCTTTGGTCGACAAATTTGACAATAAATCACGTGACTCCAATTGTAAAACTGCTAGACAATGGAAATTTAGTACTTAGAAACGAAAACGACAACGTTACAGAAATTTTTCTGTGGCAAAGCTTCGACTATCCTACTGATACACTCTTACCAGGAATGAAGCTTGGGTGGAACCTAAAAACTGGCCTTAATCGAATTTTTACTGCTTGGAAGAATTGGGATGACCCATCTTCGGGAAACTTTACTTTGGGTATTGTCCTTGGTAGTACAACTAGCATCCCAACAATGGTTATGGGGAATGGTTTGGCTATATATTGGAGTGGTGGACCCTGGATAGGATCTCGATTTGGTGGTGGGCCTGATAAACATACACCAAGTTACTCTCACCAATTTGTCAACAATGAAGATGAAGTATTTTACTCATATAGCGTCACGGATAAGTCAATAATTGTAACAATTGTTGTGAACCAAACCATTAATAGTCGTACACTTGCCACATGGGACAGAAGAAGGGGATATCTCATTAACAAAGCATTAGTTCCAAAGGACCATTGCGATCGCTATAATCTTTGTGGTCCATACGGAAATTGTGTTTTGGGCTCACTAATGTGCCAGTGTTTAAAAGGATTCAAGCCAAAATCATCCCAGGATTGGGATTTGATGAATTTTACACAAGGATGTGTGCGTAATAAACCATGGAGCTGCAAGGTCAAGGATAAAGATGGCTTCCGTGTATTTGCTATGATGAAGTTCCCATATACTACACATTCTTGGGTTGATAGAAATATGACAATAAAAGATTGCAAGGCCAAATGCTTAGAAAATTGTTCTTGCACCGCTTATTCAAGCTTAGATGAAAGAGATGATAGTGGTTGTAGCATCTGGTTCGGTGATCTTACTGACTTGAGATTGGCATCTAAAATCGGGCCATATCTATACGTTCGAATGGCTGTTTCGGACAAAGGTGAAGGTTGTTCTTTTTCTCTTCTTACTTACTTTCTTTTTTTACTTAAATATGTTTTGATTCGAGTAAAACATTGATTTTTTTTTTCCATTTTAGTTCCTGCCGAAACAAAATGTTTTATTTTAGTCCGTGTAATATATATATTATTCTAATCCTCGTAATTTTGTTTTAGTTCCTATAATATACTTTTTTTTCATTTTAGTGCCAATGGACCATTGTGATCGTTACAATTTTTGTGGTGCACATGGAAGTTGTGTTGTTGGCCGGTCACCAATTTGCCAGTGTTTACAAGGATTTGAGCCAAAATCATCCCTGGATTGGGATGCCATGAATTGGACACAAGGATGTGCGCGTAGTGAACCATGGAGCTGCAAGGTCAGGGACAATGATGGTTTTCATGTATTTGCTATGATGAAATTCCCAGATACTACGTATTCTTGGGTCGATAGAAATATGACACTTGAAGACTGCGAGGCCAAATGCTTTGAAAACTGTTCTTGCACTGCTTATTCAAGCTTAGATGTAACACATGGTAGTGGTTGTAGCATCTGGTTCGGTGATCTTATTGACTTGAGATTGGCATCAGAAAACGGGCAAGATCTATATGTTCGAATGGCTATTTTGGACAAAGGTAATGGCTTGTTCTTCTTTTCTTCTTACTTTCTTGGCTTAGTTATGTTTTTAGTCCCCAACTTATGTTAATTTTTTATCTTAGTCCCTAAAGTATAAAATGTATCTTTTTCGCCTCCAATGTTTTCAAATGTGTTACAATTGGTCCTTGGTGATTTATTTTAGTCTCAACAATATTTAATTTATGTTAAATTAGTCCATATAATATAGAGACTAAAATTAAAAAAAAAATTTATAGGGACTAAAATGATAAAAAAATTATATTATGGGGATTAAAAAATAATGAGGACCAATTGTACCACATTTTAGGACATTGTGGACGAAAATGAACATCAACATAAGTTGGGGAGCTAAACACATAATTAACCCTACTTTCTTTTATGACTAAAATATGTTTTTGTTTAGGAATGGCAAAACGAGCCAACCCCTCCTCACCTCGCTCTGCCCCACCGCTGTCAACCTGCCTAAGACGGGGCGAGGCGGGTTGAATTAGGTATGCGAGTTGAACATTGTGGCCCGCCTCGCAATGGGTTGTCGGGTTGGTCCGTCAACAACAAAAAACGAAAAAAAACACAAATGAAATGTTGATTAGTAGGCGGGTTGAGCTGAAAAAAAATGTTTAAATAACATAAAAAATGTTAAAATGCATGAAATAGTCAAAAAAAGGAAATAAAATAGCCCAAGTCACCAACCCGCCTTGCCCCGCTCCCACCCTTTTTAGGCTTGTTATGTGAGACGGGTCAAAGTGGGTTGGTGGTTTAGCAATCCCAACCCACCTCGCCGAAAAAGGCGGGTTACACGGGTTGACCCCATGACCACAACCCACTTTACCACCCTTATTTTTGTTCCCTATAATATACTCATTTTTTTTTATTTTAGTCGCTGTAAACAAATTTGTTCATTTTGTCTCTGTAATATAGATTTTTCGTTTTTGTCCTTGCTATTTTATTTTTGTATCTGTAATATACTTTTTTTGTTTTAGTCCTTATAGTATACTTTTTTCGTTTCAATCCCATAATATGGGGATTAATTGAACATAAACTACATACTACTGAGACTAAAACAGATAAAATTATATACTATGTTGACGAATAAAAAAACAACGAGGACTAAAACGAAAAATATATATTATGGAAACTGTTTTGGGAAAGAAATTTTTACAAAGACTAAAATGAAAAAAATAAACTAAAGACATATTTAAGCCTTCTGTTATATATAATTAGTAGGCATCTCTCTTTTATTGAAATTCATTAGTACTTATTTTCTTTGTCAAGCTGCAAATGAGAAGAAAGCAAGAAATGGGGTCGGACGTAAGAAAAAAGTAGCTTTGGTAATTACAATCACACTTCCATTGGCCCTTTTGTTGCTATTCGGATTCTCCTACATTTACAGGAGCAAAACAAAGTGCAGAGGTAAATTTCCTGGCCAGCTAGACTCTTTAATTTCATAAAGTTCCTGAAATTGTTTCATTTAATAGCTACAATATATATTATCGGGAAGGACAAAGTTAAACACTCTGAAAAAGTTCATCAAAATTATTACAAAACTGAAATTTTTCTACATTTCTAATTTTACTTGTTTGGTTCCTTAAGTTTGGAGGGTGTGGTGTTCTTTTTCAGGGACATCAAATTGCATGTTCCTTTTGTATTTCTCCTTTCTTTTTATCCGTTTAAAAAATAACATCTTAGCAAAAACAACAAACTAACAAGCGAGATCATGTTGCTATTTAAAATATATAAAAAATTATAAGACTATTATGTCATTCTCAATTTAGAGGGACAAGAAAGACAATAAGTGATTTAAGTCTACTTTTCTATTAGTCCCACTTAGACTAGATGTAAGGCCTCAAAAGAGTTTATAAGTAAAATACACCCCTCACCTTACAAGCTGGTTTTGTAAGGATGAGTTAGACCCAAAATCCTAATATAGTATCAGAGTCTATCCTAGATCAATTGGGCCACCCACCGCATTAAATACACGCATTAAGCCCAATATCCTAGATCAATTGGGCCACCCACCGCACCAAGACCAATAGTATTGAATAGACTAAAGGTAAGACCTTATAAGAGGTTATAAGTAAAAGACACACTTCACCCCACAAAATCCTAATATTTTCAAACCACTACATCAAAATAGTTTTCCCACACAAAATTTTCTTGTTTCCTCTCATTGTGCTAAACAGAGCTTTGAGTTTGTGCTAGTGCTTGTAAAGCTCGTAGGTGGTGAATTGCCATTCCAACACCGGAATTGGATGTGTTTGAAATCAAAGTGCCATCGTGAAGAGGCTTTATAAGGTGGTGGTTGTGTCTAAGATTATCTTGCCTTTTGGACCGAAATACTCACAGTTATACAACCTTATAAACTCCACACTCTCAGCATGTAGTTTCACTATAAAAATGCTAACATGATGTGTTCAAAGTAGGGAATTATTAAACACACTCCCATTTTTGCTAACATACACCCTAATGTTTTTTCCCATTTTTACCCTTCTCCGAAAAAATATGTACAGATGGAAGAAGTCCGTAAAAATATTTTCGAAAAATCACTAAAACTCAATTTTTTTTTTAAAAAAACCAACTCAAATACCAACCCAGAATAAACTTTCGAAAGGTATCAATTTTTGTTATCTCTCTCACCACACTAACTCTCACTTCTCTCTCTCCCCACACCCACTTACTCATGTCACTCTTATCTCTCTCTCTCCCTGTACCAACTGTCACTTCACTTTATCTCTCATATTTAAATTTCTTTTGAAATATCCGTTTTTGTTGCCATGAAGACTATCGACTCTGATACCACTTTATTGGGGAGTTTGGGGGTTTTACATGTCTTCACATTAGTATGATATTGTCTATTTTAGGCTTTAAGCTCTTATGGTTTTGCTTTTGGATATCCCGCAAAAGACCCCATACCATTTGGGATATTTTCTTGCTTATAAACTCATGTTATTCCTCTTGTCTAGCCTATGTGGGATTTTGTTTGCACCTCAACATGATAATATTTTCTCACTTATTTATAACATTTTTAAATATTATTTGAGTTGAATTAGAGCTTATACTTAATAGTTTATCATTTCTTTCTACTATTTTTATACATATTATTTTAAATATACACTTCATAATTTTAAAAGTTATTCTATATTATATATTTTAAAAATTTATAACATACTAAATTTATTTTAAATTTTGTGATTTTAATAGAAAATATTATTATTTTATATAAAACATTTAATATGAACTGATTTATTAGTCAGGTCACATATGCTCGTTGGTAGTATAAATAACATCTTTTTATTTTAATTAAAACTTAAAAACAGAAGAAAATATAAAATTAAAAAAAAATGCAGATGATCTCGTGAATCGTGATACATCAATGCTTCCAATTTCAAGTGATGAAGAGATATCTCGTGATGCCTCTGTCACTGCTTCTTCTCTTTTAGACTTAAAAGCAAGTTACAGCATTCAAACATTTGGATTTCGTGTGCCAAAATTTAAAACTTTATATATTCTGGAAATATATTTCCGAAGAGCACTAAAATTTTGTTTGGAACTATATTTCTGGAGGGTATTAAAACTTTTTTCCGAAAAATATATTTTCGGAGTGTACCAAAACCCCTGGCCGTAGCATCCAGAAATTGATTTATAACATGGGCATTTTGAGGGGAAAACTTGGAAAACCTGACGGGATAGTGTATGGTAACAAAAATTGGGGGTGTTTAATAAAACCCTCAAATTTGATAGATCTCAATTATTAACTAGAAAAATATAATAAATTCTAAGTTTGTTATTTATCTCTTTGCTCATAACCTTAACTGTTGTTTTTATTGTTACTAATTGTAATTTCCTTTTTAAAGAATCAAGTCCTACTATTCAAGTAAGAACGGATAATTAGGTATGGATTTTTGGACTATGTTTATACTTCAAGGTTGTGTAGTTTCCCCCGTTGCCTGTGTGAATAATTCTTGATGGAAGTAAATTATCATTGGTTCTTTTAGATCAAATTTTGTGCATACAGATGTGCTCCTCTCTCTCTCTCTCTATATATATATATATCAATCAGTTGATTGTTCAAGAAACTCAATAAAATGTTGCACATACTCCTTTGCTTGAAATTTTAATTAAGAGTGCATAATGGATTAGTTTTGAATTAAACGACATGATATATATCATTATGCCTCTCAAATCAATTTTACTATTTATGTATATCATTTAACAAATCGAAGAGAAAATCTTGTCGACAGAAACGAAAGATGAAGCAGATCAAGAAGATTTGGAGCTTCCTTTCTATGATGTTGCTACAATAGCTAAAGCCACAAATAACTTCTCAATTGACAATAAGCTGGGTGAAGGTGGTTTTGGACCTGTTTACAAGGTAATTTTGAAACACACCTTATAATAAAACTAAACAAAAAACTCATTAGTCCTGCATTATCTTTCAAATTTCCTTCGACTATGAAATATAGGGAACATTAGAGGATGGAAAAGAGGTTGCTGTCAAAAGGCTTTCAAGAAATTCTAGACAAGGATTGCAAGAATTTAAGAATGAAGTTATGCTGTGTGCAAAGCTTCAACACCGAAATCTTGTTAAGGTTCTAGGTTGTTGCATTGATGGAGAGGAGACAATGTTACTCTACGAGTACATGCCTAACAAAAGCCTAGATACATTTCTTTTTGGTGAGTATCCATTATAATTAGTATAAAACAAGTTAGCATGTTATGTTTTACAAATGACTTTAAAAAGGAAAGACTGCTCATTGAAATGGATATTCGTGACAGATTCAACCCAATGTAAACTTCTAGATTGGTCGAAGCGCTTCCACATTCTATGTGCCATTGCTCGGGGAATGCTTTATCTTCATCATGATTCAAGATTAAGAATTATACATAGAGATCTAAAAGCAAGTAATATTTTATTAGATAATGATATGAATCCAAAAATTTCTGATTTTGGCTTGGCTAAAATGTGTGGAGATGATCAAACTGAAGGGAGTACAAGTAGACTAGTTGGTACATTGTAAGTATTGTTACTTATGCTGAACTTTTATTACACAAAGTTAAACATTAAATTAACTCATTTATTATTCCTTTCAGTGGTTATATGGCACCAGAATACATCAATGAAGGGTTGTTCTCCATCAAATCTGATGTATTTAGCTTTGGTATATTATTGTTGGAGATTGTAAGCGGAAAGAAAAACAGACATCCAAGCCAAAATTGTAATCTAGTTGGATATGTGAGTAACAAAAAACACTTCAATTTTCCTATAATGAAATGGTTGATTACAATTGTTCTAAATTGTTGTAGGCATGGAGACTATGGAATGAGTGCATCCCAAAAGAGTTTATTGATGAATGTTTGCAGAACTCATGTATTTTATCAGAAGCTTTACGTTGCATTCATGTTGGTCTTTTATGTGTGCAACATCATCCTGATGCTAGGCCAACCATGTCATCTGTGCTTGTAATGTTGAGCAGTGAAAGTATTTTGCCTCAACCAATAGAGCCTGGTTTCCTAAAAAAGGTTTCATTTGAACGGTGTTCTTCAGAAAAGCAGACATCTTCCATGAATAATGTATCTCAATACTACACCCATGATAACTGCTTCACTTATTAGTTGTGGGTTTTTTCCAGTTATTTAGTACATTATAAGAACTAAAAGTCCTTTTGGTAATGCCAGTTATTACTATTTGTGGGTTTTTTCCAGCATTTGTGGTTTTAGGACTATTTAACAGATAAACATGTAGCATGTGTGTGTTAACGTATTATTTAAGGAAGAATAGCCATTAATCCACTTGGAATTCCTAAATAATGAAAGCAAGCGTCAAATTTCATTTTCATGAGTACTTAGTATTTAGTCTTAATCTTTCAATTTTTTTTTATCTATGTTGTTGATATTATGTGATGGGTTAGGGAAGTTCCACCATTGTTGAATTTTGAAAAGCTTGATAGTTGGAACCCTTTGAGTTATGCTTGAATGGGTGAAGTTATGCTAAAATCATGAAATTATAGGCTATTTGAAGTTGTTTTCAAGTTTATTTGTGAATGACTGCTGTTAAGAGTCCACCATTGTTGTGCTTTTAAAGCTTGAAGCTTGAAAAAACAAATAAAATATATTTTTTTTTTGTTTTTTGCCTTAGGAGATGAATTTAATGGTGGATTCATGTGGTTTAGTGCTTTTGTTGTTGATTTTGCCATTATTGTGTGACTTCCTATTGCTTTGTTGAAATGGAAAGTGGTTTGTCGAAATCGTTGAAACTAAGAAGTGATGGTCCTCTATTTTGTTGATTGTGTGAGATAATGGTACAACAAGTATACATTATGTGGTCTTGCTATGTTTAGTAGTTCTAATTTATTGGATTAAGCTTTCCATGTTGTGTTTCTTATTTAAGTGTAGCTATATGATTGAAATTTTAAGATGTCTAGATTTACTATGTTTTCCTTACACTAATGTAGCTATATGCTTCTTGTTGCCATTGCCACCCCTTTTTTGAAATTCTCTTGACTATTTGGCCCGCTTTTTTTTATTTTATTTTTATGAAATGGGGCACAACACCAGACGATGTCGATAGACAGGGGTCAATGTAATGCTTTGTGAAAAGAGTTAGATTTCTTTTTCGAAAACTAATTATTTTAGAAGTAAAAACTAAAATATTTCTTTTTAAATAAAACATTATGTTCATAATTCCTTTCATTAATAAAAGTAATGCATACGAAATTCATTTTCGCAATGAACTCCAAATTGCTATCAATTTGAAAATTGTACTTCATAAAACAATGTCCTTTTTGTGATAGCTATGATAACTCGTTTAGTCTTGTTAAAACCCGTATACGCAACCTTTTCCAAAAGCTAAGCTTTTAAAAGAAATTATACTTTAAAGCTAAACCTTCACAAAATACCATAAAACATCACACTTTAGTGCAAAATATATTTATAATACTCAATGCGAAGAATAATTTAATACAAAGACAATTTACAAACTTATGACTTTATTTACAAATTCTTTTTCTAAATCTCAATACAATTAATAATCTTTACACTCCCACCTAGTTAATTGAAAAAAAGTAAATAGAAAGGAATGTGATAAAAAATCTCAGCGAGTGTTCCCCCCACACACACTTAACAGTTAACAGACAACATGCAAGAGGCATGTGATCATGCAACACACGTAATGAAGCTATAAAACAACTTGAGGCATTTAGCACAAAAGACAAACACCATAAATTCAACAGCAAAAAAGTTTCCATTCATACAAGCAAAGGTCAAGTACAAGGTCAACTCATTTCAAGAACACATAAACACAAGTACAAAGCGAAACCAATCTCAATAACACAGAAGCTCATTCTCGAAGTATGACCATGCAATTACTCCTCATACTCTCTCCATATGCATTTGGTACCATCTACTACTCCGAGAAGTTTGACTAGGATCGAGGACATGTTTGGATTTTTGAAGGAATACATTGCAATAGTGAAAACTTCGTTGCCACGCACTCTAGACTAATCATAATGACGGTCGGGCTAGACAAGTATTATGGGTATCCCTCAGTTCAAGGAGCTAACTTAAATCATTCGAGGATTACGGACTCTGTCTTTGAACCCCTAAGGCCGACGTATTGCCACGCAGGCTCACTCTTAAACAAGGCCTCCATCTTTCATTTCAGCGATACCCCCCATTCTAAAACAAGGTCAATATGACAAATAAACACACAAGGTTGGGTTTCCACCAAACTCTACCTATCATGGGTCATAAATTAACCCATCGTAGCTCATATGGCCAGGATCGTCAAACAAAACAAGGATTGACCCGAGCTCAATAGTTGCTACATATAGACTCAAACAAATGGTTATCTTAAATCATGAGCATCGCCACTTTCAATGGACTTTTCATAAACATGGCCACCATATGGTGGACTTATCATAAACATGGGACAACACTTAAGAAAAATCCCTAAAAGCCTATTAAGTCACATCGGAGGTTCTAATTGCTTTGCTCTAATTATTTAAGACTCTTTCTCTAAGGCCTGAGCATACGCAAATTATTGAGACACTATCATAACACTCTCTTTTGTTGTTTTCTTACTATTTGACACCTTAATAATTTACGCGTTCACTAAGGTCAACACTTACTCTTTATTACGCTAAGTCATTTAGCTTATTTACTAGTCTCAAGTCTAATTAAATTATTAATAATTTCAATGGAAGTCCTATTAGTCTTTATTACTCAAACACACCAATAACTTATAAAATATCATCTTTGATTCTTTAACTTAGGCATTCTAGGTGACAGATTTTATGACAGTGAATTCTCACACTACATCCTTTTCTAGTTTAATTAACTCTCAGAAAAATAACCACGAAACACATCCTAAGGCTTTAGGAATTACTAAGGGTCATCTCTAGCTTATCAAATTCAATTCCAATACCATTTAAGGTCCTCAATTTCATGATCACAACAAGTCATATATACACAAGGTACAATATCAGTATCAAGGCATGCTTAAACAACCGATTGCCATAGAGTTCAACAAGAGTATCAACCAATAAATTATTTCATTAATTTAATCAACCAAACAAGAATCTCATAACATCAATTCAGTATCATACATACATACATACATACATACATACATGGGCATTTCACATAATGCACATTCTCAAGGGCACAATTATCATTTGCATTATATTAAAGGAGAGGAAAAAATCATAATAAAATTGGCATGTCAATTTAAACGTAATTATGCAAATCACACCCTACAATTATTTTCATTGCTCCTACAATGAAAAACACACCAGGACTCATGTCACAACATATCATTACACCATTTCTCGTACAATGGTAATGGCACAAACCACATAAAGACACATTCGAGGTCACAAGGTACCCCAAACAAAGGAAACACTCACCATAAAATATCCAGCAATTATCCACGATGTTTCTTTTCTCTGATCACGACCCAAGTAGTCCAATAACAGCTACACAGCTCCCGTTCCACGATCTCTAGTATCCTTTCTCGTCGAAAGTCACTGTCGAGTGCTCATCGACATCCAAACGTCATAGACAACCACAATATATCACATAGCACAAATTAGTTATCAAACATAAACACGTTTAAAACTAATTATATAAATAATTTATCGCGTATAAAAATCGGATTCTTTTGATGGTGGATTGCTCACCTGAAAATGCACAGGGAAAAAGGGTCAATTTTTGAAACGTCTGGTTTGCAATTCTGATTAGATGGGGTGGAAGAATTCTTTTCAATGAGTCCAACGCAAGTCTCCGTTCGTCAATACGATCACCGGAGTGGTCAAAAATGACACCTGAATTGGTGGCTCCGGGCAAAACAGTCACTTCGTCAACTTTGACATAAAGAGAAAAGGACTAGTTCTTCTCGAAGGTTTTGACACGAGGAATCTGAAAATGATCCGTTTTGTGGTCGGAATCAAAACTTTACCAGTTCAGCCATGGAGGTCTCCATGGTGGTTCATGGTGGTTTCGAGCTTTGTGCGAGCTGGGGAAGGAAGGAACGCATGAGGGAGGATAAACCATGACCAAATAAGGGCAAACCAGGGTGGTTTTTGGCGCTTGAAAGGCAGCCCGTAGCCATAGGAGAAGAACAAAGCAAGATGCAAGGGAGAGAGGGAGCTTGAGTGGTGGTTCGTGGTGGCTGAGGCGATGGTGCTGTGGTGGCTCAAGGTGGTAGGCTGCCACAATGTGGTTCATGGGAGAGGGAGAGAGAGTTGGGAGATGAGAGGGTTAGGTTTTGCAAACTCAAAGAACAACGCAACGAATCTGAACGTGGAAGAAAGTGAACAGTATCACATCATGGGGTTGAATAAGCGATTCAGGGTGTGTGTGTGGAAATCCCACAGTTGTTTGTATCTCTCTGTGTGCTGTTGGGGAATATAATTAGGCACGGCCTTAGGGGCACGTGCTGCTGCAGACGACACTAGTGCAGAATACACATATTACGCCGTTAAAATGGACTTTTTACGTCGGTTTTTAAACCAGCGTAAAAAATTCCTTTTTATGTCGGTTATACCCAAAAACCGCAGTAAAAAATAGTTTAAATAGGAAATAAAAACACTTTTTATGACAGTTTTTGCATAAAACTGCCATAAAAAATGAACTTTTCACGCTAGTTTTATTCAAAAACCGTCAAAAAAAGGGAACTTCAAAAAAAAAAAAACTGGACTTACTACACCGGTTATAGACAAAACCGGCATAATAAGTCTATCAATAATTTAAAAAAAAAGCTCGCTAATAAAGCTATGCCAATGGACCCCGACTTGTCTCCAAGCCTCAATCAACTCAATTACCACGTCCAAAGGTGCTTGGAACACCTATCATAGAAGCTTAATAAACAACAAAAACCATCGATGCTTTATCTATATCAACTAGCCAAATACCCGTACATACGCACGAGTCACTTTATTTTTACATATTTTTAAAATACACTTGTTTATAAAATTAAAGTTATAAATTTTGACAAATATAATTAGTTATTTTAGTTCTAAAAAATTGAAAAAGTGAAAGTAAGCAACATGTAATATTTCCTCGTCAGGACTCAAGAGTAAAATAACAATTTACAAATAATAATGATATTTATAAAAATAAAGACATCTATAAATTTTGATACGTGATAAAAAAAGATAAAATTGTAACGACAACATGTAATCTTCCATTAGGATTTAAATGAAAAATAATCATTTACTATTTATAATTAATAAAGATATTTATAAAGATGAAATATAAAAATAAAGAAATAAAAACATTAAGAAAAAAGAAAAGAAAATAATAAATATAAAGTAAAATAATTATTTATAAATAATAGAGATATTTATAGATTTTAATATGTGATCAAAGACGATGAAATTATACTACAACATGTAATGCTTCCCGTCAGGACGCAAAAGAAAAGTAATCATTTATACCGACATGTAATGTTTTCCCGTAAAAAATCAAAAGTAAAACAATCATTTATAGATAATAAAGATATTTATAGATTTTGATTTATGATCAAAGATGATGAAATTATACCGACAACATGTAATGTTTCCCCGTTGGGATTTAAAAGAAAAATAATAATTTATCTGATAGGTATCCGTACAGGAAAAAAGGTAAAAGGCAGTAGATTGAAAGATTTAGAGAAGAAAATGTGGTATGCTTCTTTACTCAGTAAAACAGCAAATGAAAAGATTACAGGAAAAATGCAATTCCCTGCCCAGAGCTCAGCTCCACAGAGGTCAGATTCTCTCTGCTCTAACCAACTAATGATTATTTTGCATACCTCACTCATGCCTCACGCACTCCCATATAACCGTAATTCCCTTCTCACATGTCACCCCCTTTCTCTCTCTTCCACCTCATCATTCCCTCTCATTCTCTTTCCTCTTTCTCCTAACATACACTCTCCATTCCTTCGGTCCAGGAGGCTGCTGTTGTAGCAGCCCATTAGAGCCCAATGACTTAGTCCCATTCCTATCATTTACCCACCCCTTGAAAGACAGACTTGTCCTCAAGTCTGAACTTAGGAAACTGGCTCCGTATGTTGAACTCCTCTTCCCATGAAGCCTCTTCAGCAGTCTTTCCCTTCCATTGAACCAGTAATTGACTCACAGATTCTCCATTCTTAGTGACAACGCGCGTGGCCAGAACTGTAGCAGGTTCCTGTGGAGCAGTTGCATCCCCCTCCATGCCTTGAGGAAGCTCAAGTTCCACCCGATAATTTCCGACAGCCTTCTTAAGCAAAGAGATGTGGAAAACAGGGTGAATGCGTGCAGCATCCGGCAGCTGAACCCTGTATGCCACTGCTCCCACCCGTTCCAGAATTTTAAAAGGGCCATAGAACCTAGGAGCAAGCTTGGGACTAATCCTAGCCCCCATGGTCTGCTGGCCATGAGGACGCAGCTTAAGGAACACCCATTCACCAATTTCAAAACTCAAATCCTTCCTCTTGCGGTCAGCATACCCCTTCATTTGGTTTTGAGCTTGGAGCAAATGGTACTTGAGTTGGCGTAAGGCTTCATCCCGGTCCATGAGTTCCCTCTATACGGCCTCCATCTTAGTTTCCCCGGGTAAAAAACGACACAACACCGGGGGAGGCCGGCCATACACAATTTCAAAGGGAGTGGTGCCAGTAGACCCATGGTACGCCGTATTATACCAATACTCCGCCCAAGGCAACCAAAGGACCCAAGTTTTGGGCTGATCCGCAATAAAACATCGCAAGAAAGTCTCAAGCCAGCGGTTAACCACTTCAGTCTGGCCGTCCGTTTGAGGGTGATAGGCCGTGCTCATCTTGAGACGTGTACCCTGGAGCTTGAACATTTCTTGCCAGAAATTACTGACAAAAATTGGGTCACGGTCACTGAGGATAGACGCTGGAATACCGTGAAGTCGCACCACTTCTTTAGTAAAAATTTCTGCCAGCGATCTAGCTGAATAAGGGTGCTTCAAAGGGATGAAATGACTGTATTTGGACAGCCTATCCACCACCACAAAAATGGCTTCAAACCCTTTTGATTTCGGTAAACCCGTAATGAAGTCCATAGAAATCTCCTCCCATACCGTTTCTGGAATATTTAAAGGTTGCAAAAGTCCTCCAGGAGAGGCAGCAAGATACTTTTGCCGTTGACAGGTGTCACATTCGCGGACAAACTGCTGGACACATTTCTTCATGCCAAACCAAAACAAATTAGCAGCCACACGTCTGTAAGTTCTATAAAATCCAGAATGGCCTCCTTGAGGGGAAGAGTGGAATTCTTGCAAAAGTAAAGGCACCCAAGGAGATTGAGCAGGAATAACTAGTCTTCCTTCAAACAATAAGACCCCATTCTTATAGGAAAAACCTTTTCTTACCTGCTGACCTTGCTGCAAAGCACGAATAACCTCCATCAGTTTCTCGTCCTTGTGAACTTCTTCAATTACTTGCTGACCTTCTATCCAATCAGGGTAGTGGACCATGGCCCCAAACTCCATATCGCCATACATTCTAGACAATGCATCAGCCCCCTTATTCTCCAACCTGGGTTTATATACTATGTCAAACTGGTACCCGAGGAGTTTAACAGCCCAATTATGTTGATCCATAGTAGAGACCCTTTGCAATAAAAGTTGGCGCAAGCTTTTCTAGTCCGTGCAAACAGTGAACTTGCGGCCCAACAAGTAAGGTCTCCAATGTTGAATGGACAGAGCAACCGCCATGAGCTCCTTCTCATAAGCTGACTTGGCCAAGTTCCTGTCTCCAAGAGCTTTGCTGTAATACGCAATGGGGCGGCCATTTTGTATTAAAATCGCTCCCAAACCTTGTCCTGAAGCATCACTTTCAATGACAAATGGCTGAGAGAAATCCGGCAAAGCCAAAACGGGCGCAGAACTGATCTTCGCCTTTAGAGTATCAAAAGCTTCTTGTGCCTTGGGATTCCATAGGAATCCCTCCTTCTTTGGAAGTTCAGTAAGAGGTTTAGCCAATTTCCCATAGTCTTTAATGAACTTCCGGTAATACCCGGTGAGGCCGAGGAAACCTCTCACTCCTTTAACATTCTTAGGTACGGGCCAGGTCAACACACTAGACACCTTGTTAGGATTCATGGCCACTCCCTCTTTGAAGATCACATGGCCCAAATACTCCACAGACGTTTGCGCAAAAGCACACGTCTTCTGGTTAGCTACAAACTGCTGTTTCTGCAGAACTCCCAGCACTTGTGCTAAGTGGTGCATGTGTGTATTCCAATCCGGACTATATACCAAAATGTCGTCAAAGAAAACTAACACAAATTTCCTCAACATGGGTCGAAACACCTCATTCATAAGCGACTGGAACGTAGAGGGGGCATTCATCAAACCAAAGGACATTACCAAGTACTCATAGTGTCCCTCATGAGTACAGAATGCAGTTTTATGCACGTCCTCAGGTCTGACTCGCACTTGGTGATAGCCCGATTTGAGGTCCAGCTTAGAAAAGAATTGAGCGCCATACAACTCATCCAACAACTCGTCAATCACAGGTATAGGGAATTTATCCGGAACGGTTACCTTGTTAAGAGTCAAGTAATCCACACACATTCTCCACGTACCATCCTTCTTTTTCACCAAGATGACTGGACTAGAGAAGGCGCTCTGACTTTGCCTAATGACCCCAGTGTCGAGCAATTCCTTCACTTGCTTCTCTATCTCGTTTTTATGGTGGTGGGGATAGCGATAAGGCCTCACATTTACAGGACCGTGGCCTTCAAGTAGGGTAATCACATGCTCCTTACTTCTCTTGGGAGGCAGCCCTCTGGGTTCCTTGAAAACCCCTACAAACTGGGACAAAAGCAGTTGGAGTTCTTGCTGCTGAGTAGACACAGCCATGCGAGAAACCCTACCTCCTTCCCCAGCTTCAGTTAAAAGCAATTCAGTGGAGAAGAATAAGCCTCCTACCACCTGTGTTGGCTTCCCAAATAAGCTCTGCAAGGCTGTCTGACGAGACTTAGTGCCCCCTTCTCCTTGAAGTTCTATCCAATTACCTTGAGTCCTGAAACGCATGCACTGCTTCCTCCAATCGACCCACATTTCCCCAAGGGATGCCAGCCACGAAATTCCTAGCACAACATCAATACCTTCCAAATCAAAAAGCAAGGTATCCACGGTAACCCTAGCATTTGCCAATTCGATTTCCACTCCAAGACATTTGCCTCTAGCTACAGCTTTGAAACCATCGCCAAGCTTAATGCTCAGGGCCCTTGTATCCTCAATAGGCCAGCCCATCTTCTGCACCAACTTCTTGGAAATGAAGTTGTGGGTAGCACCACTGTCCACTAGAATCAAAATCGGGACACCATCTACTCTGCCTTTCAATTTCATCGTCTACGGGTGCTGTCCTGTCTTGGCGAGAAGACTTCCCAGGCTTAGGACATCGTGACTCACCATCTTCCTCGTTCTCCTCGGCTTCTTCATCGACTAAGACATTAGCCTCCACCTCGTCGTCTTCTTCGTCGTCCACCACCATGACCTTGAGCTGCCGATCTGGACACTGATGGCGAAGATGGGAACCGCTTCCAGCGGAAACACTGACCTCTGTTTCCGGTCAGCAATCTCTTGAGAAGAGAGGTGTCGTACGCCCCGATCACGAGAGCCAGATCCCCTTCTCTCAACGCGCGGATCGGATCTGAAACTAGACCCATTACGGCCTCTCTCTGGAGGGTCTTTGCTTCCCCGAATATGACCCCCATCGAGCCCACCGGATCGGGTCGAGTGCGCGGTTCCAGGAGAATGGTTTGGGCTGAATCGGTAATTTGAGCCCGATCCATTCTGCCCCTTGTTGTTCCCAGTATGACGCGGCCTAGCCCAATTACCTTTGGGCTCCTGTATCTCGCGTTCTACTGCCCTAGCGAGATTCAACAAGCGTGCGCGAGGAAGGGGCCCCAGAGTACGCATACTCCTCACCTTCCCTCTGATCTCCTCCTTCAACCCATGAATGAAGTACCCGAAGTACTGGTCATCCGGCAAACGCGCCACCTGCGCCGTCAAGCATTCGAACTCCACGATATATTCCTCTACGGTGCCCTCCTGACGGAGCGCCGCGAGGTACTCAAAAACGTTGCCATCGCCAAACCCACCATAGCGCTCCAACAGCTCTCGCTTGAGCTGGTCCCATGTCAACTCATCACTTTCGTCCAACAATTACTTGAAGAAATGAATCGTGGACCCCTCCATACATAACTGGGCCAGATTCACCTTCACCTCTGGGCTTGTCTCCTGGACTTGAAAGTAAACCTCCGCCCTAGCGATCCAACCAGCTGGGTCATCGCCATCGAACATAGGGAGCTCGACCTTCTTCACGGAGAGGCGAAATTCATCAAGTGAGTCGCCCTTAAGCTGCTTGATAAGCGAGTGCCCCTCATGAACGGATCTATCATTCGACTTCTCAGGGCTATCAACCTTGCTCTGAGTAATGATAGACATCAACTTTTCATGGTTCTCCTCTGCCTTCAGCTGAATCGAAAGCAGCCTTTCCTGGTTCGCATCGGCTTGTAATTTCATTCCCACCAGAGTTTCACGGACGCGGACCATCTCATTCTCTAGCGTTGCGACTTTTCCCTCCATCTTCTTCGGTGGCATACGTATATCCTTAGTTCACTGATCCTTCCTTGAAACGTATCCGGCAGGTCGGACCAATTTGATAGGTATCCGTACAGGAAAAAAGGTAAAAGGCAGTAGATTGAAAGATTTAGAGAAGAAAATGTGGTATGCTTCTTTACTCAGTAAAATAGCAAATGAAAAGATTATAGGAAAAATGCAATTCCGCCTGAGCTCGGCTCCACAGGTCGATTCTCTGCTCTAACCAACTAATGATTATTTTGCATACCTCACTCATGCCTCACGCACTCCCATATAACCGTAATTCCCTTCTCACATGTCACCCCCTTTCTCTCTCTTCCACCTCATCATTCCCTCTCATTCTCTTTCCTCTTTCTCCTAACATACACTCTCCATTCCTTCGGTCCAGGAGGCTGCTGTGGTAGCAGCCCATTAGAGCCCAATGACTCAGTCCCATTCCTATCATTATCATTTATAAATAATAATAATAATAATAATAATAATAATAATAATAATAATAATGACATTTGTAATAATAAAATTAAAAAAAATAAAAATTTAAAAACTAAAGAAAAAAAACATTAAGTAAAAATGAAAAAGAAAATATTTAAATACCATTTTGATCCTTTAACTTATTTTTGAGGTTCAATTGGTCTTTTAACTATTTTTTGGGCCAACTTAAAAACTTATTAGACCTATTTGACCCATCTTAAAAACTTAAAAGACTTATTTGGCTGAAAAAGACTTATTTGGCCGAAAAGAACTTACTTAGCCCAACTTAAAAACTTATAAGATCTATTCGACACGACTTAAAAACTTATAGGACCTATTTAGCCTAGCTTTAAAACTTGAAGGACTTATTTGGCCCAACTTAAAAGCTTAAAAAGACTTATTTGGCTTAATTTATAGGACTTATTTGACCCAACTTAAAAACTTATAAAACCTATTTGGCCGAATTTAAAAACTTAAATGACTTATTTGACCTAACTTAAAAACTTATAAGACCTATTTGGCTCAACTCAAAAACTTATTTGAAAAAAAGAAAAATGAAAACCCAAAATATTTTGAAAATGTGAGAGAGAGTGATTTTTTAAAAGGAAAAAAAGATGCGCCAAAAAAAAAGGAAGAAAAGATAAAAAAAGAAAAAGAAAAAGTGACATAAGAATGGATCACTTATATTAGAATATCATAAAAAGGTATAAAATAATAAAAACATAATCATAGTTGTGAAGTAATACACACGGAGAATTTAGCTACTGGTTCTAAATGGAACATAGCCATTTCTTTAATATTTCTCCTCCTCAAAATCAAAGTTGGTTGCCAAACAATCTAGTATATCAAAGATCAACCATACTAATGAAGCCAGGGCTGAAGATTTAGTTGGCACCATGGAACCATTTGTTGTGATAATAAGCACAGTAGCACACCATCCAGATTGTTTGGGCACACATTCTCCATAGGCATTTGTTCCTGAAAAATGTTCAAGTTCAGAGGTCTATTCCCAACAATACCAAATTCTTGTTTATAAGTATTTCCTTTAATTTGTACACTTGCGTAATAGGTCCATTAACTATTCAATAGTAACTTTAAGACTAGTAGCAAATTCTGTCCCTTTACATGCTGTAGAGGAAACTCCAAAAAGGGGATTCATACCTACATAGGCAGTCTTACATGTTTGAGTGCATCTGAGCCATCAGCAACCTGCTTCAATTGACAATCTTGAAGTTTGTCTATCACGTCCTCTAAATATGTCCCAAATAATTTCTTTTGTTGCTCGGCAAGGTGCTTCTGTTTGGCCTAATTTTCAATTCTTCGTTGAAGTTCTAAAGCTTCTTCAAGCTTTTTTCCTCCTCTTCAAGCTCAATTTTTCGTTTAAATTACTCTTCGTGATGTTCCAAATCATCATCCTTCATAGGAACAACCTCGTGATCTTGAAAGTCACTATCAGGTGCAACTAGATTGGAACTGCAACAGAAAGAAGCACATCAAAAACATTTTTAAGAAGAGTTAAGTGTCTCTACAATATTATATAATAAAAAATAATGTCCCAATATATGAACACAGAACCACTTGTTGCCCACAAGAGATAATCATTGGCAGAAACAGACCCAAGCTTGAGTTCCAATTGTTGCATCTCTGAAACATCTCTAATTAGTCAGGCATCAATTTTGCTAAGCTGCACAATATACAAGAATCAACAAGAATCAACAAACTGACCTCTATAGATAAGTGTGCTTTTAGTTTCTGAATAGCAATTTCTATACAGCCATCCATTTGATGTAAGTAGTCCTTCATTCTCCATTAGTCATCTTCACCGGATTCCAGGTCAAATAACTGAGAAGTCACACCAGCATAAGTTTCCTCAGCCAAATTGATTACTAACATTTATAGCTTCTGCTTCTTGCAAAACATTTGACATAGCAACAATCAATCAACACAACACGTAGCACAAACACACACACCAACACGCACGCCAACGTAGAGGGAAAATATTGATTCGATTGAAAGAAACAACCTCAAGATTGCAGTGGACACCGAATAGAGTTCTATCAATGATAATATTTTAATCAAATTCAAATTTACCTATTATATAGAAGCATAAAAACTAAACATAAAAAGTTCAAATCAAAAACCACAAAATTGCACACGTATCAAGTTATTTATCAGATCCAGCAAACAACAATAAAACTTCAAATACTGAAGCATAATTTCATATTTTTAGCTTGTGAGAGTAATAGTTCATCATCTTCAAAACAACAAGAATCCCCCTTTTTAAAAGAAAAAACCTAACCAAAGAGTTTTAAATATAATATTGATCCAATAACTATTGCAGTACCGCACTTTTCGCCCTGAAATTTCACGCTTCATCAGAAACACTAGCTCAAACTAAATTCATACCCAACATACCAGGCACAAAACTTTGATTTCTGTAAGAAAGCTCACCACAAAATTATTTTGAATTTTTTTTTTTTGAAAATGACAATAAAAATTGACAAGAAAACTAAAAGCGTTGGGGTGCGTGTGAGAAATTTACCTGATAGGAGAGGGGATGAAAGAGGAAGTAAGGGGTAGTTGATGCGTGTTCTTCTAAGTTCTCTCTCTTTCTCTCACACGCTTGTTATCGCAACTTTCATCTTTTCTTGTAGTTCTCGGAGACAGAAACCGAAGACGTTGCCAAGAGGGGAGGCTCCGAACCCCACGCAGCTGAGCTTCAGTCGCAGCGATGCAGGAAGTGGAAGACAACAACCGAAGCAACCTTAAGCCACCGGAGATGCCGGCCTTAAGTCGCCGGAGTGTGGAACTCAATGATATGAAAGAGGGGAACTTCAATAGTTCCGTTGTGAGTGGGTTTCTAGGTTACGGGAGTTGTTTACAAATTGCTTATCTATTTCTGTGATTCTAGGATTTAACGTCGGTTAATAAAATAACTGGCATTAAAAGGTATGAGGATTTGACGTCGGTTATTTTAACAGGAATGTTAATTGAACACATTATTTGACACAAATATCGTAAAATCCCGTAGCAAAATACAATCGCACGCTTTTTTTTCCAATACACGTGCATTCTACTTTTCTTTTTATTTTTCATTCCCTCCTTTTCTTTTGTTGAAACAGAAATCAAAAAAAGGGGGGTTCTCCTTTTGTGAAGAAGAAGCGAAGCACCCTCCGGTGCTCCTAAGTCGCGTTTTCCCTCCTTCTCTCAAATTTGCCACTCCAGCGGCGTGAGAGCTCCATTCTCCTAACTCCATTTTTCCTCCTTCTCCAGCAACGTGAGAGAGCATGTGAGAGACCATCGCGTTCAAGCCTTCATTTTTCGCTATACATTCGCGTTCTGTTGTTGTTGGTGAAAGAGACACCAGTTTTGGCGGTGGTGCTGCGTCGGCGGCAAAGCTCCATAGTTGGGCGAAGCTCCATCTGCAGAAACTTACAGTGGTTTTTGTAAGACAGTTTCTTCCTAATCTTCCTAATCTTTCTTTCTTTTAGCATCAAATCAATTTCTCAGTTTTTTCTTTTAATTCATTTTCCTGCTACTCTCTCATTTATCAGCATTCTGTGAATCTTTGTGGGCAAAACATGTATTAGTTTGATATGCAATTGTTTTCCTGATACTTGCAATTGTTTACACAAATCAGTAAATAAATGGTTAATCAGTTGGAAATATTTGGTTACTGCTCCTCATTATTTGGTTAATCGTTACTCTGATATTGCAATTGTTTTCAGAACTCAGTAAATAAATGGTTAATCAGTTGAAAATATATGGATACTGTTTCTCATTATTTGGTTAATCGGTTACTCTGATTCTATATTTGCAGTCCATTATTAACCATGTACAACATTTCTGCTTTATAGTTATTTGTGGGTTTTAGTTTGTCAACATTATTTGATACGATAAGCTTGTAAATCGATGGTTTAATTGTGACATGACTTATGAAAGATCTAATTTGTGCAGTTTTATTGTGGCACCCACAGTTGGATATTGATGGATACTTCAAATAATTTCGTGGACTGTGGTGGTGATGATGGTGAAGCTGCTGGAGTTGACATTGTTAATGATGATCAAGAAAAGTGGGAGCCTGCAACAGGGATGTGTTTTTCTTCCATAAAGGAGGTTAAATCATTTTATGGTGAGTATGCTTCAAAAAAGGGCTTTGGTTGGAAGATTAGAACATCAAGAGAAAGAGAGGATGGGCAGATCTGCTACCTGATTCTAGCATGCATAAGAGAGGGGTCCCGAGCGTCAGAAATTCCATGTACGTTGATGACACGTCCGACTAAGGTGAAAAATTGTCCTGCAAAGATTATTATTAAGTTGGATGAAGATGGATTGTGGTACATTACAAAATTTGAACCCAATAATTCTCACGAGATCAGCCCTACAAATGTAAGGTTATTCAATGCTAACAAGAAAATCAACCTCCATGTAAAGAGAACAATCCAAATCAATGATGATGCAGGAGTGAGGATCAATAAGACTTTCCAATCTCTCATTACAGATGTAGGAAGGCATGAGCAGATACAATTTTGTGAAAGAGACGTGAGGAATTATGTCCACAAAGAAAGTCGTGCGATTGGGAAAGAAGGTGATGCCAAGGCCTTACTAAGCTATTTTTGTCGAATGACGGAGCATAATAAAGATTTCTTCTATGACATAGATATGGATGATGATTTTCATGTAAGGAATGTGTTTTGGGCTGATGCAAGAAGTACAGTTGCTTATGAATATTTTGGAGATGTTGTAACTTTTGACACAACATATTTGACCAATAAATATGACATGCCTTTTGCTGCATTTTTTGGTGTGAATCACCATGGTCAATCAACATTACTTGGATGTGATCTGGTTTCTGCAGAAGACATAGAGTCATTTGTTTGGCTTTTCGAATCATGGCTTCGTTGTATGCTGGGAAAAGCCCTTGAGGGTATTATCATTGACCAATGCAAGGCTATGCAAAATGCCAATGAGGTAGTCTTCCCTACAACTCGTCATAGCTAGTGCTTGTGGCATATAATGAAAAAAAATTCCTGAAAAGCTAAGCGGATATGGTGAATACAAGAGGATTAAGTCTGCAATGAAAGCAGTGGTTTATGATACAATCACAGCAGCTGATTTTGAAGACAAACGGTCTTCCTTCATTGACAAATTTGAGCTTGGACAGAATGACTGGTTGAGTGGGGTGTACAAGGAACGTCATTGATGGGCACCAACCATGCTGAAGAAATATTTTTGGGCAGGTATGTATACTTACTCCTGTTGATTATCTAGTTAATGGGTCATTCTGATACTTCTTAGTTTTCGACAGCATTTTTCATATATGGTTAATGACTTGTAAATATGTGGTTAATGGTGTTCATTATTTGGTTAATGGAAGAAAATCCTGAAGTTTTTCACTCTCACTATAATATATGGTTAATCACTTGCAATTATTTGGTTAATTATGTTCATTATCTGGTTAATGGTTAATCACTTGTATGTAATTGGGCAGGTATGTCAACAACGCAGCGAAGCAAGAGCATACATGCTTTCTTTGATGGATATATCAATTCAACAAGAAGTCTGAGTCAATTTGTAAAGCATTACGATAATGCTCTCAAGAGTAGAGCTGAAAAGGAATTTCAAGCTGATTTTCAATGCAAGGATACAACAATTCCCTGCGGGTCAAACTCGTCAATTGAAAAGCAATTCCAATGCGAGTATACTCATGCCAAGTTTAAATAGGTTCAAGCTGAGTTTAGATCAAAGATGAATTGTGCGTCCTCTTTGAAGGCTGTGGATGGTTGCCTTGCTACTTATCATGTGTTGGAGGAGGTCTTAGTTGGAGATAGACCAAAAGAGTGTATATATATGGTTGTGTTTAATCGTGAAAACCATGATGTTTGTTGTGAATGCTCGTTGTTTGAGTTTAGAGGTATTTTGTGTCGCCGTGTGTTGTGTGTGTGTACTCAAGAGAGGCTTAAAAATGTGCCCGATAAGTATGTTTTAGCAAGATGGAAAAAAAATATTAAAAGGAAGCATTCATATATTAAGAGCAGCTATTGTGTGACGGAATTGAAGCCACAAATGGACAGATTTGATAAATTGTGCAAGCATTTCTACGAGGTCGCTGAAGTGGCTGCAGAGTCTGAAGTTGCAACTAAGGCACTCCATGAAAGACTACATGAATTTAGTTCTAATTTGCCCCCCATGGATGCTACAATGCAGGATGTTAACAAAAGTCCCATTGTTGAATCAAATCCAGACAATGCTACCCGCATTCTTAGTCCATTGTGAGTCAAACATAAAGGACGACCTTGTACAAATAGAAAAATAGGGGTAGTTGAAAAAGTTGTAAGAAGGGCCAAGAAGCGGTCAAAGCATACTGAAGACAAAGAGACTACCAAGGTATGTGTTTTTCACCATAAATTTTGTATTAACCATATACAACACAAGATTAACCAGTAATTTGAACGCTGTTAACCAAATACTTTGAAACAAATATGCAGGAGGCAAATACTGGACTGGTGGGTAATCAGATCCGAAGAAACGTCCGTGTAGAATCATCTCTTGAAGTTGTCACCGATGGAGATTTGTTGGATGCAAGCACTATGGTTTATGTCCATTATAAGATTGTGGTTAATGTGTAAACTTTGTTTTATTATATGTTGTGGGTTAAATGTACGCAATTTGATAGATGATGAGCCGGAAATTTATTATGTGTTGTGGATTAAATGTACGCAATTTGATAGATGATGAGCCGAAAATTTATTATGTGTTGTGGGTTAAATGTACGCAATGTGTAGACGTTGTTTTATTATGTGTTGCGGATGATGAGCCAAAATTTATGTTGATTGTTTTTCTATACAGTCATTTGGAGGTAATATATCATTCATGGACCTGTTGACAACGTCCGATGTTGACTTCATGGGGTCCTCGCAATTCACTACAAATTTGGATGATTAGACAGATTTTGGAATTTATTTGTCTTGACTAATAACATGTGTACTTTGGTATATGGTTGTCACATATTTATATGGGTTGGAAGATTAGGAAGACAATTTTTGCATGATGGTAAGGTGTTTATCAGTCCTTTATTGTGCTCATTAACATCGTGGTACCTTTTTTAGTGTTTAACACTTTACTAATGAACACTGTTGGTTGTGCAGGTTTGTCAGGGAACCCAACATTTTTGTCATTTTTTTGATGTGCAGGTTGCAGCACAAAAAATCCATTATCTTGTAAAGGAATCAGGGTCATTTTTTGATGTGCATAAAGATTAACAACCAATTATAAGGTATAAAATTTTGTTAACACAACAAAATATGATGATATAACATATGCGAAAATAGATACCTGTAGGATTGCTGCACAGCCACACAGATGTATCTGGTGCTCATTTGTCCCACGATCTATGGCAACAACAGCTTTGCTCAAACTGTTAATCAAGTAATCATACACCACACGTGCCCAATTGAAGCTATTGGTGGCTTCTAGGTCATCTAACAACCAAGCATAATCAATAAACACCAACCTCCCTGTTCTCGGAAAGTAAAACTCTCCAAAAGCAAGGAGTATGTATGTCCTGCAAAAATCTCCCACATTATCCTGAACCATGACCAACATGTTGACAATATCCTCAATGGTCACCTCAACCCCTTCGAACATTGACAACGTATAACATTGATCACCCTTGCCTCTACCACAGGATCACCTGTGGCTGGGAGTCCCAATGCTAAACATACGTCAACAGGGGTAAAAGGGATCACTGTACCCCTAACATTGAATCCTCAGCCCCCCTCATTCCACCTTTTCACAAATTCTGCCAACAGTACGCTTGAAAACTTCATTTCTTTCGACAATTTGCGGACCCAATGGAATGGGGTGGTCTTCAAATATGTAAGTTGATCCTTGGTAAGCCTTTCGTTAACATCAAACAAGCTTGTTGGAACACAAGCATGCCTCAAACGAACCTGCCAAGTATCATTAAATGTCAGTTGGATTGTAAATAAATCGCACATGGGAAAATACAAATAGTTACGAAGTTTCCTTACATTTTTATCATTTGAACCGGCCATATTCCTTTTTTTGGTTACCCGTTGATAGATGATCCATTCTAGCAAGCACCACAACACATTTTTGCAGATTAAAACATAAAAACTCATAGAGAAAAAAAAATAAATGAAGGGAAGGGAAGACTAAATTAGAAAAGAACCATTAGGATGAAAAACATTTGCTTATAATTTTATAATGTTCAATGTATTACTTTTACCTCTTATATTTTTACTTATTTTTTAATACTATTACCTTCAATGAAAAACATAAAAAGTGATCCAAAGCCTAAGGATACAACAAATGCTCACCAAGGATCCCAAAAAGACTATTGCATAGAAAAGTAGCATCCTTGCGATGCAAGAATAAATTATGTACTTTTCTAAATTAGGTTTGATCTGGTTAATTGATGTTATTTTGAAAGCTACCAATTGATTACCTACGTTATTAAACCTCCATCTTTTCTTCACAATCTGTAGTGCACAAAACATTAACCTCACAGTTCTAACACCTGACTCCACAGATGCATCTAACATCTCATTGTGAATACTTTTGCAAAGGAGGTGGTCAATGCGCTATGAGTCTCAACCCCATAGCTACCAGTATAAATGAAATCATGAACTAGAAAACATGAACAAACCCCATGTTGCAAGTATGCAATGAACCCAACAAGCCAATGAGGTAAATGAATCCAACTTTGATGAGCTGAAACCTGGCATTACTGAGCTGAATCTAGCTCTAACAAGGGGAACCTAGACCCAAAAACTAAAACTATATTAGACCCAAAAACCCTAAAACTACATTCGACCCAAAAACTAAAACTAGATGCGAACAGGTTTTAAACTAAGATCTGAACAGGCTTTAAAAAAATGTTAACACAGATTCCATTCCATCTAACACTGATTTTAACAAAATGTTAACACTAATTTCATTCCATCTGATAACCTCCAGGTACCTGATGTGGAAATCAAAAGCGGTGACAGGAGGAGAATGGCACGGTGACTAGGAGAGGGCTGAAGAGAACTCACCGGCGCGGTGCAGGAGGACTGCGGACGAGGGAGAACTGCGAAGCCAGAGTCTGCAATAGGGGAGGGAGTAACAGGGTATGACACGGTACAGGGAGACTGCCGGTGACCGCGAGTCTTTGACAAGAGAGAGATAGAGAAGGAGAATCGCGACTTGGGAGCACTGGAGGGAGCTTCGCTTCTTCTTCACAAAAGGAGAACCCCCTTTTTTGATTTCTGTTTCAACAAAAGAAAAGGAGGGAATGAAAACTAAAAAGAAAAGCAGAACGCACGTGTATTGGAAAAGAAAGCGTGCGATTGTATTTTGCTACAGGGTTATAGGTGTCTGTGTCAAATAATGTGTTCAATTAACATTTATGTTGTTTTAAACATCCGGCGTAAGAGGTTTTAGAATGATATTTAACGCCGGTTAAAGGTCTGGGGTATTTTCACACAAACACTTTTGACGCCAGTTTTGGCAATAACTGGCGTAAAAAGTTACGCGTTAATTTAAAAAATGTCACCGCGTCACTTTTTCCCCGGTTATTGCCAAAACCGGCATTATAAGTCTATTTTTTAGGTGTACTTCGTACTAGTGCGATGAGCCTTTGATTTTCTGGCGCTTAGGCATTTTCCTGCAAAATAAATAGGAAAAATTAAACTTTAAGTGTGTTAGGTACGACCGTGCTTCATGTGGTACGGCCGTAATGCATCTCTATGTACGCCCTAATCTGAAAGATCAGTACGGCGTGAATAATTGAATATGTACTGCTGTATATTGCCATAGGTACGGCGTGAATAAACTTTAGCGGCGTGTTAGGAAATGCGGCCAGTGCTTCATGTGAAATGCAGTAGTAATGCATCTCTATGTACGCCCTAATCTAAAAGATCAGTACGGCGTGAATAATTGAATATGTACTGCCGTTTATTGCCATAGGTAAGCTTGTACCTATGGTCAGTCTCAACCCTAAGGCTGCCAATACGGCCTTCAATACAGCCTGTTCTTGGTAGGTACGGCCGTACTGCGTTATGGCTTTGTGAAAAATCTACCCTATGATCAGATTTTCTCATTTTTAAGCCTAGATTTTAAGTCTTTAATCATTCCTAGGGTCTCTAAGCATACAAAACCAAGCCAAAACAACTCCTAAATCACTAAAGTTAGAATTAAACAAAACTAAAAACTTATACTAACTAAAAACTTAAAATAACCAGTAAAACAGGCAATCAATCCACAAAAAAAGTTTAGAATCAATACCTGGATGATCTTGTGATGAAAAATGCGAAGAAATTGAAGGTAGAGGGTGCTTGAGTGGAGAGGTTTCAAGCGTACGAGGGTAGGGTACGCTCTTACCTCTCACTGTTTGCGGCCGTACCTCTCTGCTCTTCGCGTTTCTCAGGATGAAGCCGTGTGTTACGGTCGTGCCTGATGTAAGGTACGCCCGTACCTACTGGTTTTCCAGAAAATATTTTGGTTTTTCAGAATATTTGATTTTTTTTATATTTTTAATAAAAATAAGAAAATAGAATTCATAAACAAAATAAATAAATAAATAAATAAATAAATAAATAAATAAGAGGAAAATAATAAAAAAATGTTAGTAGACACAGGTTGCCTCCTGATAAGCGCTTGTTTAACGTCCAGAGCCTGACGGTTCGGAGGACTTAGAATTAGTCCTCAGCGGGCAATGACCCTCTTTGACATTACCTTTTGTTTTATCACCATTAGGAAACACTGCAATGTAGTTACCTTTTTCAGAGTGATCCATCCAAATAGAACCTGGGCACTTTTTTTGTGGGTTCATTGTGTACCCACAGTCTTCACAGATGTAAATTTGCTCCTTTAAGATAGGTGAAAATGTCCTAATAAATTTCTTTACTAAGTCATTCCATGTTTCTATTTCTTCAATTGGTAGGAGATATAGCCACAACTTGACTTTCTCATCTAATGAGAATGAGAAAATCATCATTTTTGCTTTATCTGGAGACAAGTTACCATATTTTGCTTTTCTCATCTTCTTGCAGAACTGTCTTATGTGCTCAATAGGATCTTGCCATGTTGTTCCTTTAAATTGTAATTGTGACACCTCTAAGATGATGGACGAGTCTAATTCAAAACCAGAAATTTTTTCTTGAGTGTCATCCTTTAATTCATGGGATCCTTGGATATGGTCCACTTTTTCTTCTGGTGTAAGCTGGAAAGCCCTTACAAATTCTTCCACTAATTCCTCCCAACTTGAGGAGTGAAACTTTGGGTATATTGAGAACCATTGCTTAGCAATCCTCCAAGAGAAAGGGGGAATAACTTAAGTCTTATTCTACCTGCGGTGGTTCCTGCAAAATTGTTAGTTTTAACCAAGTCATAAAAATTCAATATATGAGGAATATGATCCTCTCCATACAGTCCTTTGAATTTAGGCAAACAAAATGCCTCCAATATCAAGGAAAGGGTTATGTCTTTGTCCTGCTTCAAAGAGTTGCTATCTTGTTCTTCAACTTGCTCTTCTTTTTCTTTTTCGTGTTTAACTTCCACATTATGCAAGAAACAACAAGAAGCGCTAGAGGGAGAAGTTTTATTAGCATTATAAATGTTAAAAGTCTCCTCTTCATCCTCAATTCTCATAATCATGGTTCCCTTTTTCACTTGAATGGTAGCATCTCCAGTTGCCAAAAATGGTCTTCCTAAAATAATAGGAATATCTCTGTCTTCCTCCATATCTAGAACTACAAAGTCAACTGGGAAAATAAATTTTCCCACCTTAACCAGCATATCCTCTATTGTTCCTCTTGGGACAAGAGTTCTGTCAGCTAACTGCAGGGACATGTTAGTAGGCTTTGGTTCCTGCAAATTTAATTTTCTAAAAATAGACAGAGGCATTAAATTAACACTTGAACCCAAATCACAGAGGGTTTTAAAAGAGTTATTACCAATTGAGCAAGAAACAACAAAGGTTCCTAGATCCTTAAGCTTAGGTGGTAATTTATTTAATAACATAGCAGAGCAATCTTCATTTAATTTAACAGTCTCAACCTCTTCCAATTTATTTTTGTTAAAAATTATTTCTTTTAAGAACTTAACATATTTAGGCACTTCACATACAATTTCAGCAAAGGGAATATTGACATGCAATTTTCTACGTTTTTCTAATAATTTCTTTGCTTGTCTATCCTTACAAAGATTTTTAGAACCTTGGAAAGAAGAGTTACTTACATACTGAGGCTCAGTTTGAGCCTTCTCCTCTTTTGGTTCTTCCTTTGCCATGAAGACTGCATTGCACTTCTCATTTGGATTTGGTTCCACTTGACTTAGAAGTGCTTCTTTTTCTCTTTGAGTCACCACATTCAACAAGGTTGCCATTTGTTCTCTCAATGCTTTCTGCTCTACTGCGTTGGTAGTAACTATCTTTTCTAAGATGTTGTATTTTTTGGTCATTTGTCCCATAAAATTTTTGATCTCATTTTCACCGAGACTTCTATCATTCTGAGCACGATTATGCAGATGCTGAGGTTTATAAGTATTCTGATTTTGACCTTGTGATCTCTGTTGACTTTCCCATGAGAAATTAGGGTGGTTCCTCCATCCGGGGTTATAGGTGCTTGAGTAGGGGGTCATTCTGTTGCTTATTTCCAACAAAATTCACCTCCTCGATGCAATCCTTAGAGTCATGATTTGTTACTCCACAAAAATTGCAAGAAGCCTTGGTTGCCTTAGTTTCTATAGCCTTAAGTCTTTCTTCAGTTTTCTCCATGAAACCGGCTAAGACTCCCATACACGGATGTCCGTGCCTTTGCATAAATTTTAACATAGCTTCTTGCATCCTCGTCTTTGGGTCAAAATCCTTTTGTCCCACATCATTGACTTCTTCCAATTGGCCTTCAATTGCCATGCATCCCCAGTCATTATTAGTTGAAGCTGCATTGGACTGGGTTTGTGCTACCATTAAAGTCTCTATCTTTTTAGTCATTGCCTCTAATTTTGCTTCAAAAGTTGTGTTGGCTTTCACTTTATAAATTCCCGTTTTATGATTCTTTCTTCCGGTTTGTCTATCATTTGCTGACCACTGAGCATTATCCTGAGTCATTTCAGTCATTATAACATAAGCTTTAGTAGGTGTCTTCTTTCCGAAAGATCCTCCACAAGCAGCATTAACAACACCTCTAGTTTGCATGGTAAAACCATTGTATAAAATCTGAACTAGCGGCCACTTGGTGAAACCATGATGAGGGCAACTTCTAATTAAATCTTGAAATTGTTCCCATGCCTCATGCATTGATTCTCCTTCATTCTGAGCGAACCCAGATATGTCAGCTCTAAGTTTTGCAGATTTTGCAGAAGGAAAGTACTTATTTAAAAAACTTGTTTTTCAAGTCCTCCCAAGTGGTAATAGAGTTTGGTGGAAGTAAATCCAACCATAATAGTGCCTTCCCTTGTAGTGAGAAAGAGAACAGTCTTAACTTGATGGCCTCCGGTGTCACACCATGACACTTGACAGTATTAGCAACTTTCTGAAACCTCTTAAGATAAGCACTTGGGTCTTCAGAAGATAAGCCAGAGAATTGCACTACGGATAACATAAAAATCAGTGCTGACTTTAGTTCGAAATTGGTGGCCTCAATTGTCGGATAGTTGACGTTGTCCGCCACATCCGTAGTTGAAGTGAAGTTCTCGTTCAACGTACGTAAGTTCGTTATCCATTGCTAGTTGTTGTCTTCTCTACAATCTGAGTGTTCTTTCAATTTCAGGATCTAAAATTAATTTAGGATGTTTCTGCATGCACCAAAGGAAACCAATTTAGAATGTCTTAGAACAAATTAGAAAATTAAATAACTAAATAGAATAATGCCTAATGAAAATAAAATCCTAATTCAATTAATATCGCTAAATATTCCCCGGCAACGGCGCCAAAAACTTGTTGCGGCTCAGGCAAGTGCACCTGATCGTAACTCGTAATAATAGTGGAGTATAATTAGGACTCCGAATGTCGAACCCATATGGAATGTGCGAGTACCAATGACTTAATTGATTCTATTCTATTAGGCTAACGAAAGTTATAATGAGAAAATAGTAAAAGTTGTCACGTAATTAAAGCAATAATTAAACTAAATGCATGAACAGATTAACTATGTTATGGAAGGTCTAGGGGATCCGGTTTCACCAACACTCTACTCTTGAGTTCACTAAATAATTGCTATGCAGGATCAAAAATTAATTCAGGATGTTCCTGCATACACCAAAGGAAACCAAATTAGAATGTCTTAGAACAAATAATAAAAATAAATAACTAAATAGAATAATGCCTAATGAAAATAAAATCCTAATTCAATTAATATCGCTAAATATTCCCCGGCAACGATGCCAAAAACTTGTTGCGGCTCAGGCAAGTACAAATGATCGTAACTCGTAATAATATTGGAGTATAATTAGGACTCCGAATGTCGAACCCATAAAGAATGCGTGAGTACCAATGACTTAATTGATTCTATTCTATTAGGCTAATGAAAGTTATAATGAGAAAGTAGTAAAAGTTGTCACGTAATTAAAGCAATAATTAAACTAAATACAAAAACAGATTAACTATGTTATGGAAGGTCTAGCGGATCCAGGTTCACCAATACTCTACTCTTGAGTTCACTAAATAATTGCTATGAGTTATCTATTATGTTTGAGAGCTAATCACCCACTCTAAATTGCTAAGAACTACCTAGTTTGTAATAGCCTTCCTTCTAACTAATTACTCCGTTTGGTTCTAGAAAGTAATTAAAGGAAAGAGCATTAAGCACATGTGAGTTTGTTAAACTAATAACTGATTAGAAACAAGCAATAGCCTATCTGGCATATAATGTGAGTTCTTTTATTCCTAGAGATCCATTAACTAATTATGATCTGTTACCACAATTAAGTTAACTAATTAAAGGTTGATCAGGCCTTATAGGATTAAGCACACTAGGGATAAAACAATCAAACATTCAATAGAAACTCATAGAACTAAATAGATAAACAATCAAAAGTATTGTAAAAGATCCCCCATCACCCCTAGTGATGGGTTTAGCTACTCATAATCAATGATAATAACATAAACATAACCATAAAACCATATGAATCCATAACAAAGAAAATTAGTCTAAATTGGGACACCCTTTCATTATGACGACGGTCCTTAAGCACGTTCTTCGCATCCTCATAAGCTCCGGTAGCGAATCGGGAATGGCATGCCAAGCTCCAAGGAAATAGAAATCACAGTAAAGGCAAGGAATTTATATAAACTCTCAAATGGGGCTCTTGACTATAGAATTCGTCAAAAGGTTTATAGCAAAGGTTAAGAGCCCCTATTTATAGATTAGGATGCAAATTAGGTCATCTGGCTTTCAAATCTGCACATTCTGGGATGGGGTACTGCCGTACCGAACTTTTTTTGTGACGTTCGCCGTACCTATGCGTGAGTTGTGTACAGCCATACTGCCCTTGGCATGGCCGTACTGGACTTTTTCATCGACGCCAGGTAGTACTAACTAAGGGGGTATGCCCCTACTGAAATTCTAACTTAGGTACGACCATACTGAAGGATTGCATGCCGTACCACTCATCCAATAATGCTAAAACTCTCCAAAACTTGCCAGTTTTTGGTCTTTTCTCGCATCTTTTCCTCTGAGTGGTGTCTTCATGATAATTCTGCAAAATAGGACATAAATGAGTACCTTTGTGCTTTAAATAGTGCAAAATGATATGTTTAGGTACTAAAAAAATACCCTATAAAAGTAGACAAATTAGTGTGTTAAGACTTGGTAGATTCAAAGCAGTTATGAGGTCGTAATGCCACATAACAAATTTATGATTAGAACTTACTGAGTCCACTAAGCCTGCTTTGGGCATTGTGTTGCTCTTAATGATCTTGAAGAGCACCAGAAGTAGTTTTCCATATCCACAGCCTTTGTGGCATTAAGCTTTTCAAAGATGTGTTCATTAATCACTGAGATTCCACCATAAGCATTTTCCCAGTTGTCAGTAATCTCAGTTCCAGAATTAGGGCATTTGATAATCTCAGCAATCAAATCCTTCATTACCATAATCTCCCTTCGTTGAACGTGGCTGAAAATGGTATCATTTACAGTCCATGCAAATCTCCAGAATTCTTTAACTAGTTCTGGGTAGATGTCTCTGGATTCAACGTAGAAATACTCCTTCCAACTCATGTCAGTGAAGTTAATTTTGAATTCGTACTCATTAATAGCTAGCTCGTTGAGATCAACCCTTTCTTCGCATAGAACAGCGAGATCCTTGGGGTCAATATCCAGTGTGGGTGCAGGGGCAGGAACCACTTGTTGTTGTTGAGCAGCCATTTCAGAGTTGCAGAGAGAATGTAGAAGATGAAAGTAGAATGCAAAGAGAGGGGCTAGGGTTTAAAGCGTGAGACTTCTAAGAGAGATCGTGTGGGTAGTGGGTGAGTGAAGTGAGTGAGTGGGTATAAACGTGTTTGAGAAGGTAAACCGCCTTCATCAGTTTTAAAAAAAATTAAAAGAATTACTAAAACTGTCATTTCAAAAAGAAACGTGTCAAGCACTGTATTAAAGAGGTGCAGTAAAACTATCCTCGAGCAGTAAAAGCAATAATGACTCAGCGAAGAGTAGTTCTCATCCACTAACATATCAACCAGTGTCAGAGAGACAAGTGTATATTAAGATTCCCAGAGGGAGCACATATTGAATGCATCAGATGCATGTGAATATGAACATTTACCAGGTGCAGTCAACAACAGATGATATACATATAAATAAATATAAACAGAGGCAACATGGTATCAGAGGCAAATATGATATCACCAGACGCAATAACCATATCAGAGGCACATGTTATTACCAGACGCACACATGATATCGGAGGCAAATATAATCACCAGATGCAGTATATAGTATCATAGGGAACTATGCTATCAGATGCAAGCTCATCAGAGACACACATACCAGAGGCAAATATATTCAATTTAAACAGTCATTCCTTTATAAGATGAAAATTCAAGTTTTTCCTTATAAACTTGAATCTATCTTCAGCAAGGGGTTTTGTATAAAATATCTTCCCATTGATGGTCAGTATCAATAAATTAATTTCAAGAATTCCTTTCTGAACATAGTCTCTAATAAAATTATGTTTAATTTCAATATGTTTAGCTCTTGAATGTAAAATAGGATTTTTAGTCAAACATATTGCAAAGGTATTATCACAGTAGTTAAGAATGTTGCTCTCTTTTATCTGATAGTCCTCAAGTTGATACTTCATCAAAAGAAATTGTGAGCTACAATTAGCTGCAGATATATACTCAGCTTCTGCTGTTGAGAGTGCTATTGTGCTCTGTCTTTTGCTGGACCATGAGATAAGGTTTGCTCTAAGAAATTGGCAGCCACCAATTGTGCTCTTTCTTTCAATTCTATCTGCAAGAAAGTCAACATCACAGAAACCTACTAACTGGTAATCATTTGATTTCTTATAAAGCAAACCAAAGTTAGTAGTTCCTTTGAGATACCTAAAGATTCTGTTAACAACAGTTAAATGAGATTCTCTAGGATCCAATTGAAATCTTGCACATAAGCACACACTAAACATTATATCTGGTCTTGAGGCAGAAACATAAAAAAGTGAACCTGTCATACCTCTGTATACCTTTTGGTCTACCTTTTTACTAGATTCATATTTGCTTAGAGTATATGTAGGATGCATTGGTATGCTCATTGGTTTGGTTTTCTCTAGCTTGAACTTCTTCAAAAGTTCTTTCACATATTTTGTCTGATGGATATAAGTATCATCTTGACATTGCTTGATTAGAATACCAAGGAAGAATTTCAATTCTCCCATCATACGTATCTCAAACTCATTCTGCATAAGCTTAGAGAATTCCTTACAAAGAGATTTATTAGTTGCACCAAAGATAATATCATCTACATATATTTGAACTAATATGAAATGCTTTTTAAATGATTTTCTAAAGAGTGTGGTATCCACCTGTCCTCTTTCAAAACAATTTTTCATTAAAAAGGAACTAAGTCTGTCATACCAAGCTCTTGGAGCTTGTTTAAGACAATATAGAGCCTTTTAAAGTTTGAAGACATGCTCTGGAAAGGAAACATCTTCAAAACCAGGTGGTTGTTTTACAAATACTTCCTCACTTATGAAACCATTTAAAAATGCACTTTTTACATCCATCTGATATAAAGTAATGCCATGATGTGCAGTAAATGATAATAAAATTCTAATTGCTTCTAATCTAGCTATAGGTACAAAGGTTTCAGTATAATCAATACCTTCCTCTTACGAATATGCTTGAGCAACTAACCTTGCTTTGTTTCTTACCACTTTACCATCTTCATCAAGTTTGTTTCTGAAAACCCACTTGGTTCTAATGACTTACTTATCATCTGGAGGAGATACTAGCTTCCACACATCATTCCTCTAAAACTGATTCAGTTCCTCTTGCATAGCAAGTATCCATCCATCATCTGTCAGTGCTTCATCAATTGTTTTTAGTTCAATCTCTAACAGTAATGCAAAATCAGAGTGTTCTTTGAGTGATGATCTGGTTCTGACTCTGTCACTTGGTTTACCAATGATCTGGTCCTTTGGGTGATGACTCTTGAACTTCTAATCTCTTCTTGACTCAGCTTGAGTCTGATCATCAGACGCAGGACCAGAGGCAACATCAGAGTCACCACCAGACGCATCAGCATCTGTTCCATTATTTATCTGTAAATCTACAAAAATCTCATCTAGCTCTGATATTTCAGTGTCAGGCTTCTTGTCATCAAACCTTACATGCATTGATTCATCAACAAATAAAGTTTCTTTGTTGTATACTCTGTAAGCTTTAGTGCGTTCAGAATATCCTAAAAAAGATACTTTTTGTGCTTTAGAATCAAATTTACTAAGACTGTCCTTTGTATTGAGAACAAAGCAGTCACACCCAAATTGATGAAAATATGAAATGTTGGGTTTTTCTCCTTTTCCACAATTCATATGGAGTCTTATTCAAGATAGGTCTAATATAGATTCTATTTTGAATATACCATGTAGTGTTTACTGTTTCTGCCAAAAACTGCTTTGCAATATTTGTTTCATGAATCATGGTTCTGGCCATCTCTTGAAGAGATCTATTTTTGCTTTCTACAATACCATTTTTTTGTGGTGTTCTAGGAGAAGAAAAATTGTGAGAAATACCATGTTCTTCACAAAAGTTTTGAAATGATTCATTTTCAAATTCACCACCATGATCACTTCTAATGTTTATAATACAAAAACCTTTTTCATTTTGCACTTGTTTGCAGAATACAGAAAACATATTAAAAGACTCATCCTTGCGGGCAAGGAATTTTATCCATATCCATCTGGTATAGTCATCAACAATAACAAGACCATATTTCTTTCTAGATAAAGAGGCAGTTCTAGTTGGACTAAATAAATCTAGATGTAAAAGTTGAAGCGGTCTTGAAGTGGAAACAACATTTTTAGATTGAAATGAAGATTTTGTTTGTATACCATTTTGACATACTTCACAAAGAGCATCAGACTGATACTTGAGATTTGGTAAGCCTTTAATAAGTTGATTTGGTAAGCCTTTAACAAGTTCCTTCTTGTTAAGCTTTGAGATTAACCTCAAGCTGGCATGACCTAATCTCTTATGCCAAGTCCATTGTTTTTCATCAAGTGACAAAAAGCACTTGACATTTTGATTGGCTAACTCAGATAACTTAATTTTATAAATGTTATTCTTCCTCTTTGCTGTAAAGAAAATCAAGCCATCTTTCTTGTTTTTGATTATGCAGGCGTTATCACTAAAGCCAACATCATAACAACTATCACATAATTGACTTATGCTAAGTAGATTATGCTTAAGGCCATCAACAAGTAAAACATTATCAATTGAAGGTAGAAATTTCTCATTAACCCTTCCAATGCCAATGATTTTACCTTTCTGGTTTCCACCGAAACCAACTATTCCACTGTCTTTCTATTGAAGCTCTTGGAACATACACATTGCCCCCGTCATGTGACGTGAACACCCACTGTCTAAGTACCAGGACAGGTGTTTCAACTCTGTTGCTAAGCAAATCTGCAACATAGATAATCTTATCCTTAGGTACCCAAATCTTTGTGTCATCTCTTGTCAGTTCTAGAAGGAAACGTGTCCTTCTTATTTTTCAAAGCATAGCAAGTGCTTCTTATGTGACCTTTCTCATTACAGTAGGTATATAGCAGACAGTCACTACGATCATTGGTATCATTAGACTTTAGATTGGTGTTTTGAAAAGTGGATTCCTCTGGTTTGTAACCAAGACCCTTTTTGCTATTTTGGCTGACACCCCAGATCATAGATGCCTGTTTGCTGCGTGTCACACGCTCAACAAGAAATCTTTGAAATCCCTCTTCATATTTTGAAGATTTGCATTCAATCTTTTTTTCAGTCTTAGAGCTGGTATTCACCAGACGGTGATTCTTAGCTTTGAGTTTTTCATTCTCTTCATTGAGCGTTAAAAATTCTTTTGAAAGTCTTGAAAATTTTCTTTTCAATGTTTTATACTCAATGGAGAGCTTGATAGACTCATCTAAGAGTTCATCAAAAGCTTTTTGAACATCAGAGGATGAGTTAGAATTACCTCTTCATCATCTTCTTCACTGTCTGATCTAATAGTGGCCATTAGAGCCATGTTAGCTTGTTCCTCATCATCATCAGACGATGATGAATCAGAGTCATCCCATGTTGCCATGAGACTCTTCTTCTTGCTTTTGAAACCACTTCTCTTTGGTTTCTCTTTCTCGAGTTGTGGACATTCAGACTTGAAATGTCCTAGCTTCTTGCACTCGTAGCAAACCACTTGGCTATTGTCTTTGTAATCCTTCTTTTCCCTTGTATCTTTCTTCTGGAATTGCTTCCTGAACCTTCCCTTCTTCTTCCACATACGTTGAATCTTCCTTGAAATAAAGGAAAGTTCATCGTCTGTTCCATCACTACTCTCACCAGACGATCCTTCGTCTGTTTCTTATTTAGCTTACAGAATCTTGGAAGTGGAAGCTTTGTTAATGGCTTTCAAAGCTATAGACTTTGATTTCTTTGGAGGTTCATCTTCATTTAGCTCAAGCTCATGAGCTTTCAAGGAACTAAGAAGATCTTCTAGATGCAGTCTATTTAGGTCATTGGCTTCTTGAATAGTCGTGACCTTAGGTTTCCATTGCCTGAGCAAGCTTCTTAATATCTTCTTCACCTGATCAGCAGTAGTGTAGGTTTTATCAAGAACTTTTAGACCGTGAACCAATGTTTGAAATCTCCCAAACATTGTTTCAATATCTTCTCCCTCTTCCATCTTGAAGAGTTCGTACTGTCTGATAAGAATGTTAGCTTTTGTTTCTCTCACTTGGGCAGCACCCTCATAGGACAAAGTCAATGAGTCCTAAATGTCTTTGGCAGCAGCATTTTTGCCACACTTCTCATACTCTTTTTCAAAAATAGCACAGATAAGTAAATATCTTGCTTTCTGATTCAGTTGATATGCTTTCTTTTGCTCAGGATCCCACTTATCCCTAGGAATGGGGTTTCTCTTAGCATCAACAGGTTCCATATATGACTTTTCAACCCTATCCAAAAGTTTGAGTCTTTCTGACTCAAAAAAGGTTTTAACTTTATCTTTCCAGTAGTCATAGTTTGTTCCAGTGAACAAAGGAGGACAGTTAACGTGACCATCAGCTTCGTTATTTGCCATAGATAAAGTATAGGATCTTTCCTCTCACACTAGTTAAGTGCTCAATCAACAGGCCGAGCTCTGGTACCAATTGAACGTGACAAAAAACACAAGAAAAAGGGGGGTTTGAATTGGGTTTTAAAAATATTTTCCAAATACTTATTTTTTTGAAAACCTTTTTCAAAACAACTTTTCAAACAAATATAACTAACGAAAGCAGTAAAGAGAAGAGAAAGAGCAGGACACAGTGATTTATACTAGTTCACTACCACCTGGAAGCTACGTCTAGTCCCTTCACCACACTGAAGGATTTCTCCACTATAATCAACCGATTACACTTAAGAGTATACTACTGCCAAACTGGCTATACTCTTAACTTCTTAGAACGACTTAACACAGTCAAGCCTCTAAGGAAATACAGCCACTACTGGGCTAAATACAAGAGTTCAAAAATACTTTGAAACAAGAATAATAACTCTCAGTAGAGAGGATTTACAATGAAAGCTTTAAGCACCGAAAAATAACTTTCTTCAAGAAAGAATAAAACGAGTAAGTGTTGTTCACTTGGTCTCAGAGACTTAGAATAATTTCTTGATTGCTCACTGTCTCAGTTTTTGTTGTAATAGAATTGTTAACCTTCTTCAGTGAACTGAGTAAGGTATATATAGCAAGGGTTCCAAATAGTGCCGTTGTGGCCTAACAGGTCTTTCACCAATGGACAAAATTTAAGATCCGCTTTTTGTGGCTTTTAGTGAGCCATGTCACTTTCACTTTACAGTCCATACACTGACACAGTTGTCAAAAGCAGTTTCTGTCCTCTTGTGATCATTTTTGAATTTGAGACACTTTCAGAGCAAGACATATTTGATGATTATATCCGTTGATATTCTCTTTGGCCTTTGATTCCTCGTACATTAAAATACTCATCAATGAGGATCCTTTAATACTTGAAGTAGCCTTTAATACTTCACTTAGTCTGGTTTCCAACCAGAGGCATCTTCTACCAGATGATGCTTGTTACTGAGATACTCTGCTTACCAGAGTAAGCTTGGACCAGAGGCAAGTTCTTCAAAGTAGTTTTCTTGGGCTTTCATATAGCAGAGTCTTGTAGTACCAGATGCAGGATCCCAAGAGTGTAGTCTTGCCAGAGCTTGGTCTTATCCGAGCATGGTCTACCAGAGGGTTGACTACCAAAGCTTCTTACCAGAGCATTGACTACCAGAGCATGGTCATCAGAGTGAGGCTATAAGACACTGACATCATCAACACTTACCAGATGATCAATGCCAGATTTAGGGGAATAGACCAGAGGGTGAAATGCGCACAGAGACACAGTTTTATGAGACAGTTCCATCTGATGAATAGTAACTTACTCACTAAGTTATGCACACTAACAAACACATCAGAGGATAAATTGTTCTTTTCATTATTTGTTATCATCAAAACAATTAAGGGTCATTGTTTTTTAATCCACTTGATTCCAACACTAGTGTTATGGTACCGACTTGGGTCTCTAGGAAGCCCAAGGTCGAGCACTAGCGAACCAGATCTGCTCGCCTACCATCATACCGACCTGGGTCCTCAAGCTGACCAGGGTTAAGCTCGGGTAAGCCCGACCTACACGGCTATAGGAGGAGCTCGACAAGAGCCTTCTAGAAATTACTAAAGATAAAGCTACAACAACCTTATCAAAATACCATAACAAACTGCCTTATCACAAAGGTTACCATAACTACTATATCTCAGAGGCCATCACAACTACCTCTAGATAAACAGGAGATAAGGCCCTATCCTTATCAAGAAGCAAAGAAGACGCCATAATCCGAATCCTTCAAACTACACCGATTGCACATACCACCCAGGCTATAAACAGGGGGCTTGACCCCCCACCATAGGTATGACACCTCTCTTATCACTCTCTATACTCACTACTCTATTGTGACCTTCAAAAGCCTTTCAAAAACATGGTGATTGATATTAGGAAACTTAAAATGAATTGAAAATAGTTTTTTTGACAGAATGAGTTGAAGATAGTTTGAGTACGTTATAAGCTATTTTTATAAAAAAAAATTAAATATTTGCACAAATACTTTAATTTTAGAATTTACAAAAAATAGCATGCTACTGATTCACAGTCTGGGCAATTTATCCTTCGCGAAATTACAAGTCACGCCTAATTCATTTATGACACGGACCAACATCCTCTCATTTCAATTCATGAATTGAGTGGCCATTAAAATTTCTCTCAGAGGTCCATGTTTCCAATTGCCCAAGGCAAATTTAATTGGCTGCACACTTTGTTGATTAAATGGAATGAATTATCAATTGTTGCTGGGATTTAATTTGTGCCGGACTTCACGAGTATTCAACCTTGCGTTTTCAAATTGCGTAGTCCGGATTTGTGATTGCAAGTTACCGATCTGGGTACTTGGCTTGGGAATCTCCCGGGCAACTTGGGTTTTTGCCTTGGACTTGCACAAATCAGCATTCATTGGGTGTTAGTAGCTTGTAGGAAGGATCCCAATCGATCAAGTTGGAGCACGTGACAGGGAAACGAGAGAGAGGGGGGAGAGAGATGGGGGAGAGAGTAAAAGATTTTTAATTAAATATTTTTTTATGATTTAAAATATTTTGTTATTAAAATATTTTTTATGATTAAAAATATATTTAATGATTAAAAATAATTTTTTGTGATTAAAATTAATTTTTATGAATGGATCGGATATCTATCCATAAAAAATTATTAATGGATGAATTTGATGGTTTTTTTTTTAAATTGATGATGGATGGATTGAATTTTTTTAATAAACTTTTAGTGGATGATAAATATAACACTCACCCTTCATCCCATATCAATTGATGGTTCTGGAATGACGTGTCACTCACAAGACTTTTTCACCACTAAGTGAAATTTTTGCCTTATGCAAAGTTCAAACCCGGGACCTGGGGCTTAAGTAAGTTGCTAATGGCAAGGTGCTTTCGGGGTTACTTAAACCCCAGGTCCCGGGTTCGAACATTGCATAAGGCAAAATTTCCACGTGGGGGTGGAAAAGTCCTGTGAATGACACGTCATTCCAGAACCATCAATTAATATGGGATGGGGTGGGTATTACAATAAAAGACGTCTTTTTTTTGTAACATCCGAAGGTTCCTTTGTCCCCCGCACTGCACATCACGGTCTTCTACCCCCTCAAGAGGAATTTTTGCCTTATGCAAGGTTCGAACTCGGGATCCGAGGGCTTAAGTACTACTGGAATGCCCTTGCCATTACCACTAGACCAATTGGCCTATTGGCAGTGGGAATTAAAGAATCAATGTACTTAGCCCAGGTACATGGTTCGATTCCCACGGAAGGCAAAACTTCCACATGGGGGTAGAAAAGTCCTGGGAGTGACACACCATTCTAGAACCATTAATTGACATGGGATAAAGGGTGTGTGTTACAATAAAAGGCACCTTTTTTGTAACAGCTGGAGGTTCCTTTGTCCCCCACACTGCACATCACGGTCTTCTTCGCCCCCTAAGAGGAGTTTTTGCCTTATGCAAGGTTCGAACCCGGGACCTGAGGGCTTAAGTTGGTCAAGTGGTAATGGCAAAGGGATTCCCATGGCACTTAAGCCCTCAGGTCCCGGGTTCGAACCTTGCATAAGGCAAAAACTCCTCTTGAGGGGGAGAAGACCGTGATGTGCAATGGGAATGATGTGCAATGGGAAGGGGATTCCCATTGCACATCTGGTCCCATGATGTGCAATTGGTCAAGTGGTAATGGCAAGGGGATTCTCGTGGTACTTAAGCCCTCAGGTCCCGAGTTCGAACATTGCATAAGGAAAAAACTCCTCTTAGGGGGGAGAAGACCGTGATGTGCAGTGCGGGGGACAAAGGAACCTCCGGCTAATGACCTTGACCAAGGGAATGGTCTTGTTCCTTAATGTCTTGAAGTGGTGGTCCACAACTTGTACCGGTATAGGCTGGTATGTCAAATCTGACCTCAGTTGTACCGACTCATGATCCATGGGTTGATAAGGGTCCGGAATGTACTTTCTGAGTTGTGGCACATGGATTACATTATGCTGGTTTGACAAGGATGGAGGCAGAGCAATTTGATAGGTAACATAACCGACTCTTTGAAGGATTTCAAAAGGATCGATATAACGAGGACACAACTTTTAGGCTCTGTGATGCCCGAGGCTGACGAGGGCGGGGAGTGATCGCCGGTGCATTGAGCACGGACAAAGAAGCGGCTCCTAGCATGCTTCTAGGCTAGGGGACACGTGAATGAACCAAATTTACACCGAAATGAGAGGGATCTTGAGGCTGTGCAGGTATGGGACTGCATGGTTGAATGATGACTTAAAAGAATTAATTGGTACTACCTATACAAACAAGATGCATCTTCTTTTCGGGAGCCCAGAACATAAGAACTCCATAGTTAAGCGTGCTTGACTTGGAGCACTCTTGGGATGGGTGACCTTCTGGGAAGTTTTCCAGAAAGCGTGTGAGTGAGGACAAAGCATGCTGAAAATGGGCTTTTACAGGCTCGGAGTGCCCTACCAATGCGTATCGTAGGAATTAGCTTTAGGAACACATGCCCTTCCTCTCCAAACTCGACATGTTTCCTCCTCCTATCGGCATAATTTTTTTGCCGACTCTGAGCAGTTCTCATCCTATCCCTAATCTTTCGGATTTGATCAATGGTTTCTTGGATCAGGTCTGGCCCTAATAACCTTTTCTCACCTACCTCAAACCAATATAGAGGGGAAACCAGAAATTTCCAACTCCCTAGCTCAAGTTCTTTGAGTTTCATATGAGTTCTTCTTTCTTTAGATGGTGGGCACCTATAAGACCCCCATTCGGGTTTTCTTTTCCTTTTTCTTGGTATGATTATTTGAATTCTAGTTTGGAGATTTTGTGAATCATGTGATGGGAAATGGGTTTGGCAAATGTTGTTCATATTTGATGAATTTTGAGATAATTAAAGAGCAGTTGTACCACTGCTAGAGAACGATACGCCCTGGCTGTTACGAAACAATATGAGTGCAGTGTGGTTGTACCACTGTGCGGTAATGACACGTCCCGGCTGTTACAATGACGGTTGTACAGAGCGATTGTACCACTATTACCAAACGAGACGTCTCGACTGTTACTCAAAGGATTTGTAAGTGCAAAACGGTTGTACCACTGTGCGGTAGCGACACGTCCTGACTGTTATAACTACGGTTGTACATAGCGGTTGTACCACTGCTACCAAACGTTATGTACCGGCTGTTACGAGCGATTCTTGTTGTATGGAATTGTCATGTTTGCTTTAATGTTTGTAAATGAATAATATTGTGATTATGGCTAGTGTTGGTGAGGGGTCCGTGAAGGATTCACTGAGATTTTATAATCTCCCCCTTTCCTCTATTGTTTTCTCATAAACAGGTACCTAAGGAGGATTAGACGACACTGCGGGCCTAGTTCTCTTAGTTACAATTATTTTGAGGTTGTACTTGACTTCTTTTGTTATTAAGGACAAAGTTTAGTCTTGTAATTTGTATTTTCCAAGCTTTGGACTTGGATGATGTTGTAATTCTAACCCTTAGATTTATGACTTAGACTAAAGTTTAGACTTGTAATTTTTTTATTTTTGGTACATAAAGTTTAGACTTGTATTTATTAATCAATTTTTAAATTTTTAGTAATTCTTGTACTTTAATGTAAATTGTCTTATTTCAATTATGATTGAGTTATGGGCGTTACATTATGGTATCAGAGCGGTTCAATCTTGATTGGACTGTGGTCAAGTGGTGTGGACTTTCTCTTGTTTGAGATTTCCTCTCTGTATTCTTGTACTTAGTATAGATTATTAAGTCTGATCAACTTAATATTTTATACTGTGTATGCAGAATATGGCAGACGGAGTTGGAAGACCGGGGAGAGGGCCAAACAGGCGAAACGCTGAGGAAGTTAGATGGACGGAAATGATGCAGATGATGAGAGATCAGGCTGCTGCCACTAACAATTTGGTTAATCATTTCATCCACACACAACAGCAAGCTCCACAACAACCTCCGCCTCCACCTCCACCGATTCAACCGAAAGTGGTAGTGGGAATTCAAGAATCAATGTACCTAGCCCTAGGTACGTGGTTCGATTCTCACGGAAGGCAAAAATTCCACATGGGGGGTGGAAAAGACCTTGAGTGTCACACCATTCCAGAACTATTAATTAATATGGGATGAAGGGTGGGTGTTACAATAAATGGATAAATGTATTGTTTCCAATTCATCCATTATGATCCATTCAAAAAATTATCCAATTCATCCATTTGCCACCCATAACTTCAATGAGGAATGCGATCAGCAACTGCCTTCTTTTCTGAACCACTATTACCCCTAACTCGAAAAATTCAGCGGTTTCAAACGTGTCGTTGCATCAATGAGACAATAGTCCTAGCTCAAGGAGGTAAACTTATATAACAAATAATTTGTTAACTCCATGTTTTCTCCATCATTGATGCTGGGAGAATATATTCATTGGATACTTTTTCTCATTCTGCAGAGAGCATCTTTGTTCACTATAAGCCTTCGCAGATTGCATGGTTGTTTCCCCTGGAGTCCACACAAGTGAAATTTTGCATTAGTTAATAGTTAAGGTAGCTTCTCAATTTTTATATTAAAGTTTATGCTTAGATGCTTGATGATTTCTCGATAAAATATGGTGCAAGCTAGAATATCTGTGTAACGTTTTTTTAATCCCAGTTTTAGAACAGGTGCTGGATCTTTATAATATATATTATTTTTCTTGAATGTTTACTTATTATTAGGAATAAAGCAAAAATTCAACTGTGTTTGAATGTCAAATTTGTTCATGTTTACTTGTATGTTTGTGTTCATCTGCATTAAAAATAATTATTATTTGGACTTTTATCCTCCTTATTCAGGATGACTTTGGTTCATTCAAAAGTTTACTACTGGAACTAACATAGAGAAGGATTTGACAGACCAACATAAAACTACAGACCAACACATAAAACTACACTTTTGTTCTCCTCATATGCAAACTTCGAAGTAGGAACACCTCAAAAGAAAACAAAACATAAAACTCATGTATCAACCAATTTCAAGTAGAGCAAAATATTAAACAAATAATAATGAAGACAAATGACATCAGGGGTTAAAAAATATTTTGAATAATATATTTCAATATGACTTGCATAAATTATATATCACCAAAAAAGGTTTTACCTTTTTCATTTTACTACAACCAGCATAGCTCATAATGATTCAAAAATATATTTACCTTCCATCACATAAATGATTATGTTTATTTTACTTTAATGATAACTACATTATTACTTTCTTCCTTTTAAATTGTATAAACTTCAAGCTTTGATGCAGCAATGACAAAATAAGTCTCACATGATGTGCACGTGAACATTATACTATATATATAGTCACATGAAATCAATTTTCCTCTAGTCAGGCATAGAAAGAAACCACCAAGCAGACTTGCTAAAAAGTTTTATTTTTCAACAAACCGTAGATAATGATTCACAATCGATTCCCCTTTTAAATTCTAAATTGTGATAGCGATCGGATTTGTTTTTCCCTTTATAATACCAGAAGCTTTTGTTTGAAGTAACCACCATCCCTTAAGTTTGAGGTATCCAGAGTGAAAATAAAGGCCGTGAAAGTTAATAATACAGATATGTTTTAACAAAGGAAATAACAGCATAACATTGATAGACCTTCTTTTTGTCTCTCTTGTTACTTTCTATTCCACTATGCCTGAACAATAACAAGAAGAAAACTTCTCCACAGTTGACACATATCAATTTGTATGTAATTGAAAATTTCTCTGATATGTGCTCACATCGCCAATGTATTAGCAAGTTTGTTTATGATTTCATCGGGCTTCTAATAATGTGATAGTAAGTTCATTGGTTGAGATATTATCGCTTCGACCTGAGTTGGAAGTTTCTGCAAATGAATCCTTCTTTACATAGTAACCAGGCTCTTTTGGCTTAGCCAATTCATTGTCACTCCCCAACATTAGAACCACATAAGGCATGACAGGTCTATCCTCTGAATATTGTTGGACACATAAGAGGCTGACATGGATGCAACGCAATGCCTCTGATGGAACACAAGAGTCCTCTATGTTTTGGTCAATTAATTCTAAAGCTCTGCCCTCTTTCCAAAAACTCCATGCCTGAATCATGGAAAAATGGAAATTGTAATAAGAAATTTGTCACAAGTTTTTATGACACCTAAATTGAAAATTTATCACACATCACGTATTTACATGAGTGACAAGGTTAGGAGATTCGTTTTCAACATAAAAACCTCTGCTTCTCTTTCCACATATAATCTCTAGCATCAAAATTCCAAAACTAAACACATCAGATTTCACAGAAAATAGCCCATCAACGGCGTATTCTGGTGCCATGTAGCCACTGCAACATACCATCAACAAAAGAAAACAAAATTGTTAAAAAAATGTCACAACACAGATCATACACATCTTGGTATTGAGATACTTACTAAGTTCCTACTACCCGCTTTGTATTTCCATGTGTCTGATCTCCTCCAAAAATTCTAGCAATGCCAAAATCTGATATTTTTGGGATCAACTCGTCATCAAGCAAAATATTACTTGGTTTAAGGTCTCTATGAATTATCCTCAATCTAGAATCTTGATGAAGATAGAGGAGACCTCGTGCAATTCCGAGGATAATGTTGAAGCGTTTAGGCCAATCTAGCGGTTTGCTTTTGGTATCATCTGTTTCATAAGAAAAATTTTATGGACCCACTTGAATTTTGAATTTCAATTTCAATTTTTATAACCTCCAATGTGATATTGGAATCATAAAAGTAGTACAACAACATATAAGCATTCATGTAATATTCTTACCGAAAATCAACCTATCCAAGCTACGGTTTATCATGTATTCATAAATCAGCATTCTATCTTCATCCTGGATGCAACAACCAAGAAGTTTAACCAGATTTCGGTGCTGAAGTTTTGCTATCAGCTTTACTTCATTTTTAAACTCATTCGTTCCTTGTCCAGAGCAACTTGAAAGCCTTTTCACAGCAATTTCTTGTCCACTTACCAATCTTCCCTACATAATAACATATATAAGTAAATTAAGACGCTTTTTTATCACATTGACACTTGTATAAGTCTTTTCTCCTAGATAACTCAACAAAGATTGAATCACCTTGTATACAAGTCCAAAACCACCTTCTCCAATCTTGTTCTTTATTGAAAAGTTGTTAGTGGCAGTGACTATTGTTGAATACTCAAACAATGGTAGATCGAGATCATCCTCATTACCTCTGTCACCTTCTAGGTCGATAATTTCTGAATTCTCTGATAAAATTGAACAATGAATTAAGTTTAGTTGAAGGCATAAGATATCCGATATTAAATTTTTAGTATTACATCTTGGAGATTTTCACTAGGAGGTTGAATAAGTAAAATGTCTAAATTCTCCTTTGCAGTTTCTACTTTGCATCACTTAACAGTTTTTCACAAATTGCTCATAGTTTTTACTTTGGCTAAGATAGATATTTTTTGCAATGCAAAGGAAACTACAATGGTTATCAAATTAAAACAGAAAGCATTGGCTAGAAGTTTAAGACAAAATCCATTAAATTGGTTATCTCAATCACCCTTGTGAGCTCTAAACAAACCAATTATGCAGAGGATGACTAACCTATTATAGGAAGGCACACCAAGCTTCACGATAGTATTCGTTCATAGAGTTGCAGTCTCAAATATATTTAGTTTAGTTAAATACTTTCTTACACTGAATAAACTTGATTGTGAGAACCAACTCATCACTTGATTAAATAAATTACAGAGTAATAACATTTGTAGGAAGTTGTACCTTCTAGGTGATTTTCTTAGCAATGATCTAAATTCAACAAAGAAATAAACTCTACCATCCATTTAGGGAAAATATGGATAAAGGTGTTCTTACCTGCTTTCCTGCGCCGGACAACGTAGAAACAATATCCGAGAAAAAGCATCCCTGAAAATATAATGGTACTAGCAACTATTCTTATCAGCTCCTTCTTGCGCCCATGATGTTCTTCTTGACGGTTGAGTTTTATAAAAACAAATTAACAAATAAATTAAAACATGGCTATATATTTATGTGATCAAAGGTTAAGTAGGAATTTGATTGTTCAAAGACAAAAACAGATCTTGCTGAAATTAATCATGAAAAAGTTGATTTAGATAATAAAGTCTTTACCTATGCTCAATTCTGAAGCATCCATTCGAATATATAGATCCTGCCCAGTATCCTGAAACTGCCTAATATCAATTAGATCGCCAAACCACATGACGCAGCCACTACCTTCTCCTGATATGTCAAAATTAGTATAAGCCATACATGAACAATTATTCAAGCACTTGACTCTGCATTCATCTAGACCTATTGTCTCATCTACCCATGTATGTGTAGCATCTGGCACTTTTACACCTTCCACTTTCACAAATCCATCCTTGAGTTTGTTAGTGCAGTTCAACGGTTTATTTCGGACACATCCTTGAGACCAGTCGGAGGAGTTCCAGGCGTCTGGTGTCTTGGGACTAAACCCTGATAAACACTGGCATATTTGTGAGCCTGTGATTATGCAAGTCCCATGGGCTCCACAGATGCCATAAAAGTCACAGTTGTCTTTTGGGAGTGATTTATAAACCTTCCAACTTTGTTCATCTTCCATCCACACATATCGAGAACACATTGAAGTGGTTTCATTAATTACCATTCTTGAAATTACAGAATCATTTATGAGACTATACGTGTAGTACATCTCATCCTTGTTGTACACAAACTTGAAAACAAAAATGGAGTTAGGCTTTTGATCCGGTACACCACTAAAGTGGAGGCCATTCCATGGTCCAATTCTTACAAACTTCTTTGTTCCTTGCATCAGATATTGCTCGGGATAATTATAGAGCAATGAACCCCAATAGAAATCTCCTGGGGATGGATCATCAGGACTCTTCCAAGATGTCATTCTCCGTTCCATACCAGTTTTGAAGTTCCACCCCAACTTCATCCCCGGAAGTATTGTATCAGATGGGTAGTCAAAACTCTGCCACAAATAGGCTTCTGGGTTTGCTTCTCTATCATCTCTTACCACAAGATTCCCTGAATCTAGGAGCTGTGCCACCGGATTCTGTGCTTGTTTTTGAGATGTTGTATGCCACACTACCTGGTCATGTTGTCTGAGGACAAGGTTGCCTGTGTTGTTCAGTGTTAAGATGCTTGAGGAATCATTGATGGCTTTTACCCCATTTGCAACCCAAACAACTGTCCGAATTGGGATATTCTTGTACCAAATCCCTAGGTAGCGTTTGTTGGAATTATCAGGACTGAAGAAACCAAGTACAAATTTTTCACCTTGGGAAACCAAGGTCATGCCATCACTGATGGTCTGGGACAGTTGAATAGTATCAACTGCTATGGAAAATTTGAGGGAAGGTATAAGTATACATGAAACAATGATCAATAAGGAAACAATACCCATCGAATCATATCTTTTGGAGGACTCTATTGTTCTGCTATATAAAATATTTATGAAGAAAGCTAAGCCAATGCTGCTTAAAGCAGAAGCAACGAAGCAACACTATTCGTGTGTTTGGTTACGAATAGAAGTTGTGAAGAGGGAAATAGGTGAGAGAGAGTGTAGGAAGAGAGAAATAAGTGAGAAATAGAGTAGATTTGTGGTATTGTTTGGTTTATGAGAAAGAGAAGATAAAAAAAGAAGAAAAAGTATTGATTATTTTTAAAAAGACATCAATATCCTTAATTAAAAATTTAAATAATTTGAAATATAACAAGAGAATACGGGAAGAGAAACAAAAAAGTGGGTGGGACCCACCAATTTTCTCTCTCTCTCCAATGTTTTCTCCAACCAAATCTGAGAAGTGCTCCACTTCTCGCCAATCCTCAGTCTCTCGCACCATTCCACCCCAAACTAACATACCGTATAGGTTGGTCAGTTTTGTAGTATTTGCTTGGAATATTGTAATGACCTATTTGGAAATGGTCCTAAAGGAGATCAGATTGAATCAATATTTAATTTTTTTTTTGTGTGTTTGAATGTAATACGTATTGGAGTTGAAAAACAAAGCACAGATGCCAATACATATGTGTAACGTTATTATCAAATGTCTTGGAAGTCTAGTCAGTCTATGATTTCCAAAGAGAAATTTTATGCTACACCTAATTATGAACATTTAGATGTGTAATCCATTTGGATTTAATTATAAACAAAAATACCTATTTTTATACTTATTAAGAAGATAGTTAAGTATATTTAATTTTCTTGATTTCATGTAAAAAATAAAAAATGAAATACATTTACTAAACTATTTTTAATCATAATGGTCTTCTCCTCACAATATTAATAAATTAAATTAAGGGTATTTGTGAAATAATAATATTAAATATGATTAAATTCGTTAACATTTGCTTATATTTGAATCCACCATATTTAAAAAAAAAATTTCTTTATAATTGACTCTGGAGGTAGTATAATAATAGCATAGGGTGGAATTTTCGTTGCCCCGGTTGAAATTTAATTGATATGGTGGCCTCTGGCTAATGCTGAAAATATGAGTTAAGAAGTGGGGACACTGATGGCGACTATTTGGCGACTTTACTAATTAAGTTTGACCTGAAATCTTCTTTTTCTTTAATACATAAGTCATTGTCTTCCGGAGACTTGCAAGTTAAAAGAACCGATAAAGGATGTATCATGTTACACGTTTGGTTCTGCGTAAGTGCAACTCAAACCTGGGGAATCAAATTAGAGTTTGTCCATTTCTGCTATATAAACTAGTCGCAAATAGCCTGTTTGTTTAGCGTTTCAATCCCCTCCCTATCAATGGATCGATGTTTAACTACGAATCTACGATTTCCCATAAAACAAAAAACTACGAATCTAGTCATAGCATCTGGCTATGTAGCCTAATTTATCTACTTTTTGAGATTTTGGCTTACGCCATATGGTTTGTATTTATCTTTACTCTCAAACACCGGTATGCCTTGTGGCTACTCCATTACTTTCAAAATTTTATATAAATCTGTTACTTACGTGCCATCTGGTTTTACATTATTTCTTCCTCATTGTTTATATGATTTTTTTAAGGAAAAAAAAAGGTAATGAGTCTCGTTAAAAACCTTCTGATGCAAAACCTTCCTTAAATGTTGTTTATATGATTATATGTTTGTAAAAGAGAAAAAATTTACCCGTACTTTTGGAGAACACCTTCAATAAATGAAACTATATTTCCAAAAGTGAACAACATTTTCAATTGATCACTTTTCTGCATTATATAAGCTACTAGTGTATTTATCCGTACTCGCACGGGTTATTCATATGGATTGTAAATGTATCCAACGTGTAAGAATAAATTTGAAGACATTTTTTCAACAAAAGTATTAGCAGATTTGAATTTATCAAAAGATATTACAGATAATTCATTATGAAGTAGATAATATATGTATTTATACGTATACTCTAATTTTAAAATATAAAAAATAACCAGAAAATATTAATTCTATTTTTCTTATATTTAAATATGGTTTATCAACGATGATTTTCAACCCAAAAAAAAACATAAAGCACAAAATTGAATGATTTATCTAAATTACAGTAAGATAACATCAAAATAAATAACATGAAAAAGAGATAACCAATTATCTATGTTGGACAACAAATTAATCCTACAATAAATTATGATTTCTATGCTGGAAATATTTATACTCCAATGGAATGCTAGAAATTTAAAATTTTAATAATATTTAAGAGATAAAAATACAAATTATGGAAAAAGCTTATAAAAATTAAAATTTAACATTATATAGTTATGATTTTTCTATTAAATTTTATGGTGTGCACAGTAAAATAAATCAGTAATGAAAAGTTATAAAATTAAAATTAATCAAATTTGTATGATAAAATAATGATGAATAGTGACTGATAATTGATATAATTAATAAATAAAAATATGTATGTCATTTAAGAGAATATATTAATAATTTACACTTTTTTTTATAAATTAAGGGAATAATAGAAAAACTACGACACAAAGTCTAGCGGTAGCACACCCCATTACATGAGAATAACGCATGACTGAGAGAGGAGAAGGAATGTCTACAATAGTCCATGTAAAATCACTCTTTTTTTTAAAAAAAAAAAAAACAAGACATGGAATATCATTGATTAGCAACATACAAATCCTCAATACAAACATGGGCTATGCACCTAGGGGTATCATCTATCCAAAGCCTATTGGGATTATCCAAGGCATATTAGGTTAAAAAGTGAGCGACCCAATTGCCTTCCCTACCCACATGAGAAAAAACAATTATCTGAAAATGGCCCAATAACACTGAACAACTCCTAATGCCCAGACCCATATACGAATTAGGCTAAACACCACGCAGAAGACAATCCACTACCTCTCGCGAATCAGACTCTAGAATCAGTTGCTGCGCACCCACATCACGAGCTAGGTTCAAGGCGACCCAAACCGCCTAGCTTCCGCCGCCGCATTGTCGTCAAACCCCGGCGCCATCCACGTTGCTGTCGCCACAATACCTCCAGCTGAATCCCGAATAACAGTGCCACAACCCCAATGACCGTCAACTGCAATCGCCACATTCATGTTCACTTTCAAAACCTCAGGGGGAGGAGGAGTCCATCGCTGCATTGCACACAGTAATGACCTCTCCAATGAATATGCCCCTAAACCAGAAGCTCAGTGATATTCCTCCAAAATCGACACTGCTTCCTAGCAGAGATAGTAACACGTATGTATTTTGCTTCAAAACAATGCATATTATGAGCCCACCATATGCCATGTATGATTAACGCCACTTGCTCCACAATCCCTTTCTTCTCCTTCAAAATTAGGGTTTCTAGCCATTCAGAGAAGGCAGCGGGTCCTCCTCGTTAAATTTGAGCCCCAAGTTTGAGGTGAACCATATTTGGGTGGCTTTGACAGTCTCTGAAAGCATGATCTACTGATTCCACCGTATTGCAGCATTTGGGACAGAAAGGGGAGTAGTTGACTCCTTTAGCTCTGAGATTCATTCTAACTGGGATAGTTCTATTCAGGATTTTCCACAACAGAATATATTGTTTAGGGGGAATTCGAAGTTTCCACAGGCAGTCCACACGCTAGTAGAAACATTGCTGGAGCTAGGGGTAAACTCACTTTCCCACTGTTTAATTTGATGGTATCCTGAACGAACCGAATAAATGCTATTTTTAATACCACCCCACATATATGAGTCATGTTGATTAAGGTCCACCAAAGGGATTTGACAAATATGGCCTGCTTCAAAATGAAGAAACATAGAGTGAACAACCTGCCTGTTCCAGTCTTGAGAGTCAGAATCAATAAGTTGATTCACCGTAATAACTTCACTTGCTTCTGGTCTAGAGCTCCAAACAAGAAAGCCATTCTGTTTCGGCAACCAGTTATCCTCCCAAATTATGGTAATCTCTCCAATGCCAATCCGCCAAAGAACCCCTTTTTTAAGGATCCAAGAGGCTTGAAAAATGTTCCTCCAAATGTAGCTGGGAGAATAACCAACTTTGGCTCTCAGAAAATCTGTTTTGGGGAAATACCTAGCCTTGAGACATTGAGAAAGCAGAGAAGTAGGGCTACAAATCAACCTCCATCCTTGTTTGGCCAGTAGAGCCTCATTAAAGGCCCTAAAATCTCTAAAACCCAAACCACCATCCTTCTTGCCTTTGCAAAATTTATCCCATCCAACCCAATGTATCTTCCTTTCCCTACCTTTACTTCCCCACCAGAACTGGCTAATCATAGCCTCCAAATCTTCACACAAACCTTTTGGGAGTAGGAAGCAACCCATGACATAAGTAGGGATCGCCTGTGCCACTGTTTTGATAAGAACTGCCCTACCAACAGTAGAAAAGTCTTCTCTTTCCAACCTTTGAGCTTTTTCCAAATTCTATCTTTTACAAAGTCGAAAACTTGATGCTTAGATCTTCCAACAAAAGTAGGGAGCCCAAGATATTTAGCATGTTGTTCCATAGTCTTAATCTTCATCCATCCTTGGAAATTAGTTTGTCTCGCTGCTAGCACATTTCGACTATAGGATATTTCAGATTTTGCTTGATTAATAAGCTACCATGAAGCTGATTGGTAGGTATCCAAAACTGTAGATAAGGTCTCGGCTTCATCTTTAGTTGCCCTACAAAAAATTAAACTATCATCAGCAAAAAACAGATGATTAATTTTAGGGGCTAACCTAGCAATCTTGATGCTGTGAAGAGCTTTTTGATCTTGAGCTTTGATAAGAAGACCTGAAAAAACTTCAGCACAAAGATTAAAGAGATAAGGGGACAAAGAGTCCCCTTACCTCAAACCTCGATTAGGGAAGAAATAAGGACAAGATTTACCATTCAATAAAACCGCAAAATAAACTGAATTAACACATTTCATAATAAGATTAACCCAATGAGCGGGAAATCCCATGCTCCTAAAAAAAGGAAATCCCATTCAATTCTATTGTAAGCCTTAGATATGTCAAGTTTTTTACTCATAAAGTGAAAATTCTCATAAGCAATTAACCCATTGTCCGTGATTAGCCTTCCAAGGACAAAGGCACTCTAGAAAGGGCCAACTATATTAAGGAGAATGAGCTTTAACCTGTTGGCAATTGTTTTAGTAAAAATCTTAAAACTGACGTTGCAAAGAGAAATAGGCCTAAAATATCAGGGAGTCTTAGGTTTCTTAATCTTAAGGATAAGGCAAATAAAGGTCTGGTTAATATTCTCACGACTAGAAGTACCATTTAAGACACCTAAAACTGAATTAGTAACCTCCTCACCCATGATGTCCCAATATTATTGACAGAATAATGCAGGCAGTCCATCCGGCCCAAGGGTAGCCAAGGGCTTCATTTGATGAAGGGCTCTTTGGACCTCTTCTCCATTGAAACGATTATCCAGAGTGGCCCTCATTGAATCATCTAACCTGTCCTTAATAACAAAAATAGTTTCCTCAATATTGTAAGGGTTAGAAGTAGAAAATAAATCCATAAAAAAATCTGTAAAAACTTTCCCAATGTATGTAAAATCACATGCATGTAAAATCACTCAATGATCCATATTGGCTAAAATATCCACGCAAGAATTCGTTTCTCTATTATTAATGATCTACACTACGAAATTATTATTTGACATTAGGTAATATTGGTCGATATAATTAAAACAATAACTAAAAAAACTAAATTGATTTATACAAAAAGATTAATTATTATTACGTTATCACATGACTATAGATAAAATTTTGATTGAATGACAATTATCCGGATATGATAATTAATTGATTGATAGCCTTTAACTTATTACATTTTGAATTGGAATTTGAGTTTAATTTAATTTAAATTTGATTGAATGATAAAGATCTAGATATGAGCATTAAGTGATTGATATGTCTTAATTAACAAAATATCATGAATTAAAAAATAAAAATAAATTATTTTTCATTTTGGCGAGAATAGAATGAATGTGGAGCTACCACGTGGCATGAGTCTATGTGACAAAACTTCATTTTATATAATATTGTAGATGAGTCTAGAAGAGTATCACCCTTGAGGTGGTGTTACATTTTGCTTTTAAGAAATTTGTATCAATCTATTCTAATCAGTTCAGAAGTGTATTAGATTAATTGACTTAATCTAATTGGTAAGACATATTGCATTGGTTGATGATTAAGTGAACTCTAAAAACCTAACTTTGTTTTTTCTCTTCAAATTTCTACTGTTATTATAGTTTGATTGTTGTCCAATTCAAATTTTCATAAATGCGTTTCTTACATTTCATTCACATGTTACTATTTGAAGTGTTGCATATGTTCTTTTTATTCACTTCAATATTATCAGTCAAATTTAGATGATACGACAATACTCACACATTTTATCCCACTGCTCAATTGATGTTTAATCATCCTTATCGCATCTTAATTCACAATCCTCGTGGCTGTGGGAATGATAACTTTTGTCATCATACTTGATACTCTCCCGTCTCATTTTACTTGTTCTCTTAGATTATGCACACTTTTTAAGAAAATAATTGGGTCTACGAATTTTCATGATAAAACGGCACTCCTTGACTAAAATACCCTTTATTAATTGGAGTAGTGGAGTAGTTATAGTTAGAAAAACCCATTAATATAGTTGGTTAAGATATAAAGGGAATTATTGAAAAAGAAATAATTAATACTTTTTGATTTTCTAAATGGACAAGTAATTTGAGATAATGAAATATTCCAAAGAGAACAACTAAAATGAGACGGAGGGAGTATATGATTGATGAACTTGTCATGAAAATACGTCATCATGTCCCTTATGAAGTAAATAAAATAAAACACAAGAAGATGGTTGAATTGTGTTTTAGAAAATCTTTTTCTAAAGCAAAGCTATGTTACTTCAAAGGAAGGTGCTTTCCGTTGAGTTGGTGTTAGGGAGGAGCTTTTCGTTGCCTTTAACCCACTAGGTGCGAGTTCGAACCTCCCGGAGGGCAAAAACTCCACATTGTGGGTGTGGAGAAGTCCTGTGAATGCATCCGGTCGGGTCCTTTGTGGGCTGGCCAATGTGCCAGTTGGGCCGGATGTCACAATAGACACTTTAAATTTCTATCGTTAATTTCATTTAAGTTTTCAAGATTATGACTAACAGTATCTTGTCAAATTTATTGACATGGGAATTGAAAAGAATGACCTTTATGTTGTCTGCAACTTCAGGTGAAGCAACATTCTGCATATCTGTGTCCCCATCGTCCAGTTAGTAATTAAATACATAAAGAAACCATTATACACTGAGCATGTTATATTTAACGTTATGTCTTAGTTAAACAAAAAAAAAATAGTTGTCATATCTTAATTTGATCTCATGTTGCTTTTTGAATTCCTTAATTATAGTCACATCAGAAATTGTCCTTTTCACTGTATAAGTTTGCCAGTTGTTGTCGATGTTCTTCTTAGTTATGTCAATCTTGAACAACATATCTTTATCCAACAACTTATCAAAGTCTTTCGGCCATTAAACCAAATCACTTCCCTATAGAAGACAAAATATAAGTAAATACTTGATTGGAATTTATATGATGATTAAGCACTATCTCAAAATAAAAACACAATATTTTATAAACCTTATCAGTAGACTTCAGAAGTTTGGAAATAGAATCTCCCAAATATTGGGTAGCTTGCCATTCGAACAAAGTAAAATAAGTAGATCCAGTTAAGTCCATCACTTGAGCATGGATTTTGCAGCTGTTAAAAAAAATTGCCACAATTAAGTTCTAGTAAATTCAGCTTATATGAAAGTAAGCACAAAAGATAGAAAAATATACTGCCAAACTGATGGAACTACTTTTTCTCACTTGCCACAGTAGTACAATATTCCCATAGGCTTGGTAACCCTTGTTGAACATGTGATACATGATTCATAGTACCAGCCCTTGGCCGTGTCAAAATCCATTATTTTAGCCATCACAACAGAAACACCGACCTATAGCATATACAAACATTTGTGTAAATTTAAATATTTACTGATACTATATTTTAAAACCCAAGTAACCAATTTGCATACCTTATCCGTGTCAATGACATCTGAAATAGTCATTCTCTTTGTTTGAAGAAACTCATCACCCATACATATAGAGGTCTGACCAGACACATAACTTACTACTTGTGTGAGAGAATTATCTTCAGTCTCTAACCTGTAATTGGAGACAAAGAACGAAACATTCATTTCATAAACTATAAACTATCAATAGATGAACATATACATAGAGTAAGAAAATAATAAACTCACTGCTCTTTGTATTGAGTAAATTCGCTGAAACTTTCATTTATGAAAACCTTTGTAGCATCAAGAGCATTTGAAATCCCAATCTTTCCTGAACCCATAGATTTTAGAATAATAAAAGTGTTTGTGTTAGTAAAATTTGAATGAATTTGAAAGACTATTCAACATAACAACATACCACTAAAGATCTTCATTTTGCATAATTGCAAAACGACAGTAACCAAACCATTAGGATCATGGTCCATAAGATATTTGTTGAAATCTTTTGCATAACCCCACAGAGTACAATCTAACATATTCCCCATGCAAGTTTATTTAAAATAATATGTTAAATTATTGTATACATGGAACATTACATTCAATGATTCAATGTAAAAAATTAGAATTTATAATACATTACATACTGTAAATCCTGAAACACAATGTCCATAAGTATGCTTTTGATCCCATTTTTTTCAGTCTCCTATTTATAATCTTATCTATAAAATAGATAAATTTATAATATAGATCACTTGGATATCATAAAATTAATTATAGGTATATTTATTTGCAGAAATTATTACTTGACATATTTTGATTGATTGAATATTAAATTAATTTTTCTGAATATTGTTAAATTGTGACCTTATATATCAAAAAAGAAAAAGAAAAAAATTATTGCAAATATTTTCGTGATGGGCTTGCTTCATAATTTAAAGATAAGAGATAAATTTATAATATAGATCACTTGCATATCATAAAATTAATTATAGGTATATTTATTTGTAGAAAATTGATTGGATATTAAATTAATTTTTGTGAATATTATTAAATTGTGACCTTATATATCAATAAAGAAAAAGAAAAAATTATTGTCAATATTTTCGTGATAGGTTTGCTCCATAATTTATAGATAAGAGATAAATTTATAATATAAATCACTTGGTTATCATAAAATTAATTATAGGTATATTTATTTGCAGAAATTATTACTTGACATATTTCGATTGACTTGATATTAAATTAATTTTTCTGATTATTATTACATTTTGGCGGACTAATGATGTTTAGGTGGGAAAATTGGGAGGGAAAACTACCACATAATTTACTATCTTTTATATATAAGATATAAATTACTGTGACAACTATTTGTGAGGTATCCCTATAAAAACGTTAACCAATGCTATTAATGCCAAGCAAATTCTGAATGGAAATTTAAGTTTGTTGAATCCATAATTTATGGTTCGGTATACATATGATTATGTAGGTGCCAAATAATCACCAACAATAATTTAGACCAATTAGTCTGCAACCACACAATAAGAAATTGATTATCATAAAATTACAATATTCAAATCTTCAAATTAGGACACAATGAGGAAGAATATTTTACATGGAAAAATACTAATATATAAATAAATATGGACAAATATTTTATAATAAATTGTATTTTAATATAAATTTATGCTTTTGTAGTCTACACCTTGTGTAGCAAGAACCACCCCTATGAAATGTGATTTATGCAACACTGAAATATTAGTTCCTGTGAAACCACTCCAATACCATCTAATAAGGTATCCAACAGAAATTTAAAAAATGTCAATCATTAATAGAAAATCGCTTTATAGCCAATGATTGGAATTAATAGTTTCAACAAAGGTAAAGTTGGCTAGATACTTAATTTAAGGCTCACTGACCACACAATTTCATCTTCATTCAAGGTATTTCATGTTCACACTTTAATTGCTTTATTTACTTTCCATTGCACTTTTCCCATACTGTAACACCCGTATTTTTACGATACGTTATTTAGCGTTATTTTAGTATTTTTGGTTGTAATTATGCTATAATAAGCAGTTTCTTGTTCGCTAAGCAATTTATTTAATTAAATCAAGATCAAATTGAATTTGAGAATTAATATTAATTAAATCAAGATCAAATTGAATTTGAGAATTAATATTTTATATTAATTCATGGTTCGAATATGGTCGAAAATTTCTAACGAAGTTTCGTCGCGTTTCGAATCACCGAGCAGTTTTGCCGCAAATAAAATTTAAACTAACTCCGATTTCGATGAAAATCGAATCGTGACTTGCTGTGATTATTTGTGAGTGTTTTAGATTGTTTTTATTATGTATGATAATTTATTTTTACGCGGTGAATTAATTTCTCGGTAAATTAATTTTCGCGAATTAATCGGCGGGAAATTAATTGGTAACGCGGTTACTTGACGCCGTGTTTTAGCAACCCTTAGACTCTAGAATTAGAGGGTAATCATGAGAGAGGTGAAATTGTTGGAACCTAAACGATTGAGAAGTTTAGACCCTCATTAATTTTGATGATAACAAAGTATTCACAAGAGAACAATTTATGTTCTAACATTTCTTGAAGTGTGCAGATACTAATTATACATATATTCTAAGCCACTCAAGCAAGAAGAAAGTAATTCTCAAGAGAAGGATACATTCCATGTGTCAGCATCCGGCTCATCCTTGTGAGCGTCTGGAATTTTCTCTTTATGACACTAGGCTTATCCAATTGCTACAAGCGTCCGAACTTCGATTACGAGCGGCGTCTGAACTTCATTTCAAATCACGTGTTAGTCACGTTGTCGCTCTTCCTCTCGAAGTTTCGGGCGAATTTGAAATTGATTACGAGCGCTAAAATTGTTGTACGATGTATCAAAGGTGACACCTTTAGCTAAAAGACAAAAATCGTACAAGCAATTGTGAAAAGCAAGGTAGTGCAACGGTCATATGTACTACTGGGATATTCTCTAGAAAGGAAGAAAGAGACAGCTTTTTGAATTTACCTCACTCAATGGAAAGGAGCCATTTTTACCGTAACGGTAATATCCTTGTAACTCCTATATATACCTCATGGTATCTATTGAAGAGGGTCTTGAATCTTTGTGAAAAAGCTTTTGAAATCTTCTTTGAAATATTACCTCATTTACTGAGAACAAGCACTATTGCCAGACATTACAAAGAGTCAACCTCTAAAGCACTGCTTCTGTGAGCAATCAAGTCTTGTGCTAAGTCTCTGGACTACAGGAATTGAACTCAGCGTCCGACCCTTTCTTTTAGAAAGTTTTTCTATAGTTGAGCTTAATCTTTTATCCTCCCTGTGAGAGTTATTTTTGACTGTATTTCAACTCACTTGTAAAAGTTGTTTTGGCCTAGTTAAGGCTGTATCCTCAAAGGCTCGATTGTACTGAGTCGTTTTGAGAAGTTGAGAGTATTGTCAAGTTGTGACAGAAGAATACTCTTGAGGAAATTGTAATCAGGTTGATTATAGTGGAAAATCCTTCAGGAACGAAGGGACTAGACGTAGCTACGGTTTGGTAGTGAACTAGTATAAATCTCTGTGTCTCTTGCTTTCTTGCTTTCTATTCATTTCTATCTTGTTGTGTTAAAAACAAGTTTTCACAAACTGCTTTTCCAGCGTCCGGTTTATTTCCACCGTCCGATAATCAAACAGTTTTGAAAAACTTGTGTTCTAAGTGTTTCTAACTTAAAGTTTGCGAAAAGTTTTCAACACAATTCAACCCCCCCTTCTTGTGTTCACGTTCAGTTGGTACCAGAGCTCGACCTCTTGGTTGAGCACTTAACAGTGTCAAGAGAAAAGATCCTATATTGTGAACATGTCTACTGAAGGTGGTCATATGAACCGCCCTCCTCTATTCAATGGAGAAAAATTTGATTACTGGAAAGATAAGATGAAAGCATTCCTTGAGGCACAAAATCTTGATTTGTGGGATATAGTTGAAAGCGGATACATTTTTCCCGCTAATGCCCTTGGCGTTGCAATACCTAGGGAAAACTGGTCTGATGATCAAAAAAAAGATATCAAACAAATCAGAAGGCTAGATTTATTCTCATCTGTGCTATGACAGAAAGAGAATATGGTAAATATGGTAAGTTTGATACTGCCAAAGAAATCTGGGATTCTCTTGTGTTGTCTTATGAGGGTTCTGCCCAAGTAAGAGAAACAAAAGCTAGTATGATGGTACGCCAGTATGAGTTATTCAGAATGGAAGATGGAGAGAACATTGAAACTATGTTTGGAAGGTTCCAAACACTTGTTCATGGGTTGCAGGCCCTTGGAAAAAGTTATACTACACCTGATCATGTGAGAAAGATCTTGAGAAGCTTGACTAAGCAGTGGAGACCCAAAGTCACTGCTATTCAAGAAGCAAAAGATCTAAATGTTCTTCGGCTTGAAGATCTTATGAGTTCTTTGAAAGCTCATGAACTTGAGCTAAATGAAGAAGAACCTACCAAGAAGAGTAAGTCTATTGCTTTAAAAGTTAATCAGCATAAACCTAGTACTTCTAAAGCTTTTCAGGCTGAGGAAGAAGAATCAGATGATGAAGCTTCAGAAGGAGATTCTAATGGATCAGACGATGAGCTAGAATTCATATCTAAGAAGATCCAGAGAATGTGGAAGAAAAGAAACTTCAGAAGGAAGTTTCAGAAGAAAGATTCAAAGGACAAGAAGGAGAGCAAAGACAAGGACAAAGCCCAAGTCATTTGCTATGAATGTAAGAAGCCTGGACATTTCAAATCCGAGTGTCCTAATCTTAAAGAAAAGCCCACAAGAAGCTCATTCAAGAAAAAGAAGAAAGGTCTCATGGCAACATGGGAAGATCTTGACTTATCCTCATCCGAGGAAGATAAAGAAGAAGAAGCTCACATTGCCCTCATGGCAGACACTGACACATTGACTCAAGAGAAGAAGGAAGAGAGGTAATAATATATGATTCCTACTGAAACTTCTACTGCTTTTTGATGATCTTCTAAGGACTCTGCCACTCTCTCATCGAGTATAAGAACTTGAAAAAGAAATTTTTAAAACTATCACAAGATTTTCATTCTTTACGTAATGAAAACTCTGTACTCAGTAAAGAGAACCAGAAGCTGAAAACTGAAAATCAGCGTCTGGTTGATAACCAGCGTTTGGAAGCTAACAAGCAACCAGAAGCTGAGAGCTCTCAAGCTAAGAGTTCTGTAGTTACAGGTAATCCTAACTGCAAATCAAATGACTATGAACAAGCATTTCAAAAGTTTCTTGCAGAGAGTGTAACTCGTAGCAAGCAAGCTTCAATGATGCAGGGTGTCGAGAAAGCGACAACTCATGGTCTTGGTTATATATCAGATGAACCCCTTTTGGAAAATGATTCAGCATCTGATAAATCCTATAGTCATAGTAAATGCTTACATTTTACTTACTGCAATAAATCCGGTCATTTGAAAAGTGCATGTAATGTTTTTAAAACTGCGAAGGATAAGCCTCCTTCAAGAACTAACAAGAAAGGACCCAAAAAGATATGGGTACCTAAAGATAAAATAGTCTATGTTGTAGATATGCTTAGCAACAAAGTCAACACACCAATCTTGGTACTTAGACAGTGGATGCTCGCGTCACATGACGGGAGAAAGGCATATGTTCCAAGAACTAAGACCTAGAGAAGCTGGATTCGTTGGTTTCGGAGGAAACCAGAAAGGTAAAATAGTTGGAATTGGTCGCATAGGTAAAGGCTCTTTTCCTTCTATTGATAATGTTTTATATGTTGAAGGATTGAAACATAATCTACTGAGCATAAGTCAATTATGTGACAGTGGTTATAGTGTTGTCTTTACAGAAACTGGATGTTTAGTAAAAAGTAAAAACGATGGAAAATGAAGCACTCTCCTTCACCTTTAAACAAGCTCCCAGAGCATGGTATGATAGACTAATTTCCTTTTTAATGGAAAATAGATTTACAAGAGGTTTAGTTGACACTACTCTTTTCAGAAAAACCTCAAACAAGCATTTCATACTTGTTCAAATCTATGTTGATGATATCATTTTTGGAGCCACTAATGAAAGCCTTTGCAAAGAATTTTCTAAGCTTATGCAGGCTGAATTTGAGATGAGCATGATGGGAGAATTAAAGTTCTTCCTTGGAATACAAATCAAGCAATGCAGTGATGGTATTTATATTCATCAAAGCAAATATATCAAAGAATTATTGAAGAAATTCAAGATGCTGGATTGCAAGCCTATGTGTACACCTATGCATCCTACCTGCACTCTTAGTAAAGATGAAATTGGTAAGAAGGTAGATCAAAAACTGTACAGAGGTATGATTGGATCTCTACTTTATCTTACGGCTTCAAGACCTGATATTATGTTCGTGCACTTTTGTGTGCTAGGTTTCAATCAGATCCTAGAGAATCACACCTAAGTGTTGTTAAAAGAATATTTAGATATTTGCAAGGAACTACTAATCTTGGTTTGCTTTATAAGAAATCAAAAGATTACAAATTAGTAGATTTCTGTGATGCTGACTTTGCTGGAGATCGAATTGAAAGAAAGAGCACAAGTGGAGGCTGCCAATTCCTTGGAGCTAATCTTGTGTCTTGGTCAAGCAAAAGGCAAAGCACAATTGCACTCTCTACAGCAGAAGCTGAATACATCTCAGCAGCAAGTTGCAGTTCTCAACTTCTGTGGATGAAGTATCAACTTGAAGACTACTTGATAAAAGAGAGTAACATTCCTATCTTCTGTGATAATACATCTACCATATGTCTTACTAAAAATCCTATATTGCATTCTAGAGCAAAGCACATTGAGATTAAGCATCATTTTATAAGAGACTATGTTTAGAAGGGTATTTTAGAAATAAAATTTGTAGACACTGATCATCAGTGGGCTGACATATTTACAAAACCCCTTGCTGAAGATAGATTCAATTTTATAAGAAGAAATTTAAACTTTCATCTTATAAAAGAATGATTAATCTCAGCATCTGACATGACATAAGCATGTATGTGCATAAGCATCTTATTTGTCATATGCATCATAACTCAACATCCGGTAAGTCGGTTGCGTGCGTCCTAGCACACCCACACGTGTCACACGTGTTAAGGATTCAAGCGTCTCATCATATCTACTGAGTCATGATTATTTACGTTTTCAATAAAATCTTTTACTTTTATTTTGGCGTCTGCATTTAATGAAAAGGCAAATCTTTATTTTCTTTTCTTTTTGATTTATTTTTATAAGAAAATACGAAGCGTTATTTTGAAAAAGAACTGTACTATTCTCTATTAACTTTTCCACTACTCCACATTTTTCGCTCCACTCTGTGTTTTTTGCAAAACCGTACTCGTTCTCTCTTTTAGTCTTTCTCTCTATCTCTCTGTGTGTGTGTTTAAACCCTAAAACCTCCATCGCCTCCTTTTCTCAACTGCAATCATGGCTGGAGTAACATCCTCTGAGTATACGGCTATCTACGACACCATGACTGAAGGAAAAGTCTTGTTGGAAAATCGAGTTGATTTGGAAAACTTCAAACTCTACGGCTTTGACTTCTACAGTGGTTTCAAGGCAATGGGCTGGGAACACTATTTCTTCTGGAACAAGGTTGAGGTTCTAGTGACTGCGATCAAAGAATTTTGGGGCAATGCTCGTTTACACAAAGGTGGTATTTTTGAAGGAACCGTGAGAGGCTACAAGTTTGTTTTTACCGTCAACAATATCTCTGAAGTCACTGGTTGTCCATGTGAAGGTATCATCTTCTATACAGATTGGGCTGACGCTTTTCATGGGATTGAGAAGGTTAATGATGATCTGTTTGAGAACTACAAGCAGTTGAAAGAATCTGGTGAAACTCCTACTGCAAAGAATCTGAAGAGTCATTTCAGAGTTCTTCACAAAATAATCACCAAGAGCGTCTTGTTGAAGGCTGGCTCTAGTGACATAGTCAACTATGAACAGAAGTTCATCATGAGACACTTCATGGCTGGTAACAAGGTAAACTTACCAAGGTTGATCTACAACAACCTGATTAATGCACTAGTAAATTCGAGGAAAGGTGTTGCTGACAAGAAAAACACCTACAAGTGCATTCCTTATGGTGTTCTGCTCACTAGAATAATGGTCAAAGATCTGGTTATAAACAAGTTGACTGCTTTACCAGATCAAGAAAAGGTGAAGTATTTTGGTGCTGATAGTATTGTGATTCCGGACACCTTTGGAGTCAACAGTTTGGTCAGAATGAAACTGATTACTGGGTCAATGATCAAGAAGGTGAAAATCGAGCAACAGGAAGGGGAAGCTGAAAAGAAAACCACCAGAAGCTCAATGCCTGGTGTGAAAAGACCTGCTGAGTCTCCTTCAAAAGAGACCAGAAGAACAAAACAGAAGGTGGCTCCTGCACCTACTGTTGAAGAACCAGAAGATGAGGACCGAATTCCCATCAGTCAGGTTCTGAGAAAAAGGAGCAAGCCAGAAGCTGAAAAACAAGTTTCAGCGTCCAGTCAACAGAAGAAGGAAATTCAACGTCCTCCTCCAGCTACTGCCCCCAGACAGAAGCTCAAAAGATTGGTCAGGCAATCTGAACCTGAACCAAAGGTACTGAATTCTTCTGATGAGTCTGTATCTGTTTTTGCATCTGATGATACCATTCCTGCTCCACCAATATCTGTTGCACGACCACCAAACACTCAAACCCGTGTACAGAAAACCTCCATAACTCCCAAACACCTTACCCAAACACAGACCAATACACTCACCATCTCATCACCTCAAACCTCCACATATAACTCCCTCACTTCATACATTTCCAAGCTTCATTCTCATCCTTTTAACCTCCTTTTCAAAATACCTCCCATTAATCCCTTTAAACCCTACTCACCAAAAGCCTACAAAATCACCAAAGCCACTCCCACCTTACTTACCCTTACCCTTAGACCTACAGACGCTGGTGGAAAGAAAAATATCTCATACAAACCATAGTTTGTTAAGTATGAGATATATCATAGCATCTACGATCGTCCATCCACATGGCATTTAAAAACCTTCACCTCTGGAGCTGCCAGATTGGAAATTACCGCTCCAATAAGTGCAACCTTCAAGGATGGAGAAGACCACTTCCAAATGTCATTTAAAGGAAGGTTGAGACCAGCATCCGGAAGCAGAGCAATTCCCTTCTCTGTTGATCTTCCTAGATCCCTACCACACACGAACCGCTCACGTTGGAAGAATGTGGAAGGTGGATCACAGATGAAGAAGTCGCCTTCATGGCACACTTGTCTTGAGCGAAAAGGCTTGAAGTCATAGGATAATATCGAGACCCATCATACATTTCTGTTAAGATAGTACGGATAGACAAAGGTGGCTACCTTGGTCTATCCCTGGAAAGCGGAAGGAACTCGCTCGGCAAGCGACCATTGACAAGATCGGGCTAAAGGAATATGAGAAGGCACCTACAAAGTACAATCTTAAGGAATTCTCCCGACCAGGTGCCAAGATCTCTCGAGGATCATGCGAGAAGGTATTACGACTTCTGCGAAGAAAGATGAATGGAGAAGCGGCTCCTCAAACTGCCGCAATCTTTGAGAAAGCTACTATTCCAATTGTTGGAACAATCGTGAGATCGACATCAATCTTAGAACAGTGTACTTGATGATATGTTCGGATGCTCGATGTCGGACCTTTTGGCGCATGAAGATATATGACCAATGGGTTCTTTGTGACCAAGCACCCGACATTGGATTTACGCCAATGGTGCGAGTCTTGGAAAGACAAAGCCATATTACCATGCATCGACCCCTAGTGCTAGAAGAAGATGATGGGGAAAATCAGAGAAGAATTTACCTGGCAGATAATGAAGCACTCTCCTTCACCTGTGAAGCGTTGAGTGTCTTTATCAGAAGTTTATCGGGAGAAGACGCTGGGAATAGGTTTGACTCTTACACTGCGATGTTGTTCTACGGAGAAACCATCTTCATGAACTTGTCAGATCCGTAAGATGTGAAGCATCAATGGAAGATTCGCATGAATCGAGCTCGAAGACTTGGAAATTTCATCAAATGGTTTATACCAAATGATGCATTTTTTTTAAGAGCTCAAAGGAAGAAGGATTTGAGACTGAAGATATCCGACTGGGTGCTAGCAGAGCATCAGAAGATGAAGTCTGCACTTGTACCGTTTGGACCTTCTACTTCTACTTCTGCAGTTGAGATGGTCACCATTCCCAAAGCAGAATTTGAAGAAATGAAGGCTACAAACTTGAAGGTCACTCAGCTGGAGACTGCACTGAAGTTACTCTATGAACGTCTCAATATCCCACCTCCACCTCTTCAAAACCCTTGAAATTTTTTTTACTTTCTTGTGTGTTATATAAAATCTGTTCTATTTGGTTGATACACTTATATATAACTATTTTTTATCTAATTTCTATTCAAATTTTTCTAAGTCTTATTTTGACTATGATGTGTTTTTACACTCTTTTTGTCTGATGACAAAAGGGGGAGTAAAAGAAAGGTATGATGAACACGAAAGAAAGGTATATTGAACACATGAAAATCTGATAATCCACCATCCGATGTTCACTGTCCGATGGATATACTGGAACTAAAGTATCATGCATAGCATTTCATACATAGCATTTGTGTGCGCTAATAGTCATTGATCTAGTACTCTTATAATGTTTAATAAATTTTGGTACAATGAAATAAATTTGATTAAATCAATCTATTTGGTATATAATCAGCATCCGATCTCACTTTATTAAATATATGATCTGATACATCTACGGATTTTTCGCAATCACTTAAATGAATTTGTTTACCAAAAATTGCCTTAATACCTGAATTGTTCATATATATCTAAACTGTTAAATTCAGGGGGAGACTCTTGATGTCTTTTTTAAACTAAATTGTTCATCTACCTTAGATGTTTGTCATCATCAAAGGGGGAGATTGTTGGAACCTAAACGATTGAGAAGTTTAGACCCTCATTAATTTTGATGATAACAAAGTATTCACAAGAGAACAATTTATGTTCTAACATTTCTTGAAGTGTGCAGATACTAATTATACATATATTCTAAGCCACTCAAGCAAGAAGAAAGTAATTCTCAAGAGAAGGATACATTCCATGTATCAAAGATCGGCTCATCCTTGTGGCGCCTGGAATTTTCACTTTATGACACTAGGCTTATCCAATTGCTACAAGCGTCCGAACTTCCGATTCTGAGCGAGCGTCTGAACTTCATTTCAAATCACGTGTTAGTCACGTTGCTGCTCTTCCTCTCAGAAGTTTCTGGAAATTTGAAATTGATTCTGAGCGCTAAAATTGTTGTACGAGGTATCAAAGGTGACACCTTTAGCTAAAAGACAAAAATCGTACAAGCAATTGTGAAAAGCAAGGTAGTACGAAGCGGTCATATGTACTCTTTGGGATATTCTCTAGAAAGGAAGAAAGAGACAACTTTTTGAATTTACCTCACTCAATGGAAAGGAGCCATTTTTACCGTAACGGTAATATCCTTGGAACTCCTATATATACCTCATGGTATCTATTGAAGAGAGTCTTAGAGATCTTTGTGAAAAAGCTTCTTTGAAATCTTGATGAAATATTACCTCATTTATCGAGAACAAGCACTATTGCGGACATTACAAAGAGTCAACCTCGAAGCACCGCTTCGTGAGCAATCAAGTCTTGTGCTAAGTCTGCGGACTACTGAGGCTGAACTTCGGCGTCCGACCCTTTCTTTTAGAAAGTTTTTCTATAGTTGAGCTTAATCTTTTATCCTCTCTGTGAGAGTTATTTTTGATTGTATTTCAACTCACTTGTAAAAGTTGTTTTGGCCTAGTTAAAATTTGTATCCTCAAAGGCTCGTATCTTGAGTCGTTTTGAGAAGTTGAGAGTATTGTCAAGTTGTGACGAAGAATACTCTTGAGGAAATTATGTCGAGGTTGATTATAGTGGAAAATCCTTGAGAACAGAAGGGACTAGGCGTAGCTACCAGTTTGGTAGTGAACTAATATACATCTCTGTGTCTCTTGCTTTCTTGCTTTCTATTCATTTCTATCTTCTTTGTGTTAAAAACAAGTTTTCCTGGCTGCTTTTCCAGCGTCCGGTTTATTTCCACCGTCCGATAATCAAACAGTTTTGAAAAACTTGTGTTCTAAGTGTTTCTAACTTAAAGTTTGCGAAAAGTTTTCAACACAATTCAACCCCCCCTTCTTGTGTTCACGTTCAGAAATTAGATAGGATAGATTAGTTGATGTGATTAGCATCTTTGCTTTATTGCAAGGTGTCACTTAATGTGTGATTAGTTTTTTTTTTTTACCTTTCCTTAAATCCTTTTTAGCCAAGTAATTACTAAGTTATTTTTTTTGTTTCTTCCTTCCGTAAGCAGCCCAAGCTGCGCCCTTCCACTCTCTACCTTCATCATCTCCATCCTTTTCATTTTAGAAAGAGAAGCTCTCCAAAAACCTCCATGGAAGCAACCTCCACCACACCTTGAGCTACTTCATTTTTCTACTTCCATTTCCTTGCTAGTTCTTCTTCTACATTTCATTCCTACCTAGCTCATCATCAAGCATTTGGAGAACACATTTCCTTCCCCTAAAACAGCCCCTAGGCCGCGAGCTCTAGGAGAAGGAGAGGTGGTGATCTTTCTTTTTTATTATTAATTTTTATGCTTTTTTGTGTTGTTTTACTTGATTATGATCATAAGAGGAGATGAACACCTCAACCTCTATCTCTTGGAACCCTAGGGCGAAACGCTAAGGGGTAAAAAGAGGGCTTGAGTGTGATCCTTGGTGAATCAAGAAGCTGAATGGTTAATTGAGTCTATTTTGTGCTGTTGTTGTTGTCATTTGGAGTAATAGTTGGAACTAGCTTGTTGATTAAGTCATTTTTATGGTTTGGACCTATTCTTGAAAAGAGGGAAATTGTAGAATTTGATTGAAGAAGCATGTAATAGTTGTTGAATAACATGTTTTGGTTAGTATAATTGCAATTGGGTTTGTTGAATATGTTTAAGTAAGAGATTAGTGAGTCACTTGTGAAAATTTGTTCTTGAGGGACTTAAAAATCATGTTGGAACTTGATTGGGTTTGTTTTCTAGTTATTAGCATTGTTATTGCCATAGTTGAAATGATTTGGATCAAAAGTATTGGAAAGATTTCCTTGAAAACCTTACTCTTGAGTATTTTAAAATTAGTTTTGGTAATTGGTTGAAATTGGTCTTGAATTGTTGCTTGTTATCTTGAAGAGAAATGCTATGTGAAATGGTACTAATTTATTGTTTGGAAACTTTGCAAATTGATCACTAATTTGGGCTAAGGGCCGCGAGCCCTATAGGTGTAGGAAAAGGAAAATTTCTTTGCAAAACTTGTTTTATGATGTATGAATGTTTAATTGGTACTTTGAATTGTTAGATTTTGTGAAAAACATATTCTTGAAAGCATGAATTTGGAAATTGGTATGGATTTTGGAATATATTTTGGATATGTCTTGGTGTCTTTGTGAATAATTAAATGATTAGGAATGGGTTGCTAATTTAAAAGGAAGTCTTGCAATTTTTTTTTTAAAAAAAGGGGGGGATGGCCGAGAGCTCAAAGGAGGCATGGATGGAAAATTATTTTTGTGAACTTGATTAAAATGATTGGATTGATATGTTTTTGAGCTTTGGAAAAATTATAGAAAAGATTTGGACTTGAATTGGAATTCTAAGGCTATGAAACACAAAGGTAAGTTGGGTTCCTTGAGACCCAAGAAACCAAGTGGAGACATTATTTGGTATTTGAGAAAAGTGGTTAATTGATGTTATTTTGTGTCTTAAGTTTCAAGAAAAAGATTCTTTAAATTTAGTAGTAAGTTTTAAGTTAATTTTTTGATTAGGAAAAGGGTTAGGTTCGAGAGCCTAAGGTTTCGAGTTAAGTATTTAGAATTGTACTAAGCTTGTCTTGCGGTGATAGGACTTGTGAATTCTGAGTTCATGCGACGTGGGATCGAGGCATGCGGTACCATGCTAACGGACGACTTTGGTAAGGGCAACTTTAGATATTGCTTAGGATTTAATTTTAAGTCTTTAAGCGAAGAAGTCTGAGAACCTCAGGGTTCGAAGTGAGGGTCTCGAAGCCCTTCGTTTGTTTTATTGTCTGATATCTATAATGATTATTTAGTGGGCTTGTCTGCAAGAGGTTGGCAGCTGTTCCCAACCCCCCACACTTGTTTATTTTCCTCTTTGTTAACTCCACTGAGTTGCAGAGGGATGGATTATATTCTGATTGTTTGCGATATGACTTGGTTGCATTGTATTACTATGAATTGCTGAACTGTGTTATGTCGTGATGAGTTCTGTGTGAATATTTATTTAATATGAGGTTGAATAATTATTCGAGTTTGCTTCTTTGAATCATCGTATGCGTTGATTTGTTCATTGGGGGTGTGAGAGTTTGTCGTGACGTTTTTTGTGCTTCAATCCAATTAACCTAGGGTGCTAGGATCCCATAAAAAGCTCCGACTGGTTTTTCGGCAGCTGAGCTAGACGTCGTAACGTCAAGGAACTTGAGTTGAATATCCTAGGGTGAGAGGAGAGCCCAAGGCTATGGCTGGTATTCAGTGGATGGATCGGCGTTACTTTCTGAAAATTTTAGGGAATGTTTTGGGAGAGAGTCTTGGGTTGCATTATGGGGCATTTGTGCATTTTGTTATCTCTTCTATGTTTTGCTGTTTCTATGATTATTTGAGAAGTTGACCCTTTCCCGTGGTTCCATTAATCGATGATGGCAACCCAGGTGATGGCGAAGACACTGGTGATACCAGCGATGACGACATCACTGGAGATCGTGTTTAACTTTCCAGACATCGAGGCACCTTCGGCGATGGAGTTCGATCCCATCTCCCGTCGTGTTGTATATACAGGGGATGTTGTACAGAGCTTTCGAGTGGATGGACTAGTGGTGAGACAGGAGACATCTGGACGTACAGTTAGCTTTCCGATCCGGACGATGCAGGTGGTGGATGCTTGGCACAGCATTCAGAGAGAGTAGACGATGCCAGCATCATCTTCTTTGCCAGAGGGACCTCTTGAGATTTCGAGGCGTGCTGCTTCCCGTTTTGCTTCTCGAGCTAGAGGACCTAGGATTCGGTGGACTGCTCGAAAGAGTGTGATCAGACGTGGGACTGCAGGTGCTTCTACTTCCGGTGTGATAAGTCTTCATCACATGTAGATTTATAGTTCTTAATGGAATATTTGTGTTGTGATTGAAGAGAATTCAAAGTGATTATTTGCTTAAATTGGGTAATTTAGTGAATTCACTTGGATTCGTTCTAACATTTGTGCATTAGTGTTTTCTATGATTTTTTATCTCTAAGTGCACAAGAATGGGAGCATAGCCAAAGGATTGACTTGGAAGCGCACCTAGAAGCGCTGTTTCCTGACAAAGAAGATTCCAAAAGCTATATCTTGAGCCACACTAATCCAAATGAGATGATCTTGGTCTTGTTGGAAAGATAGAAGAATTATCTACAACTTTGATGAAGAAATCAAGACCTAAACCAATCTCTAAGTTGGGGTAATTTGTGCTACACGTTGATAAGGTGATGCTGCCCCAGCCTGACACCTGTTCAATGTTTTAATCATATCTGGAGTTTTAGGTGTCCAAATAAGATGAAACTGGTTCCATTGGAAATCTAAGATCCATAGTTTCAACTTTTATGAAGACACCTTGAGCTAATTCAGATTTTAAAGAGGTGAAAAATGCAACACAACATGGAAGAACGGGTGCAGGAATGATCTCGTGCACGTGGAGCGTGTTTGGAGCGCAAATTCTCCATCCTTGCTGTCCCTGTGCGCGTAGAGTGCACCCGGGGCGCGCTTCAAGCGCACTGGTCGCGCTGATTCACTTAAAAACACGATTTTACGATTTTTGTGCATTCTTTACCATTTCAAAGACCTAAAAACGCTAGAGGCTTGTCAAGGGGTGCGAAAGTTTCATTCTCTACCATCTCCAAAGAGGATTCAAGCTTGGGAACAAGGATTTGAGTCATCAATGGAGTGGTTCTCCATCATTAGTTCAATTTTCTGGTTTGGTTTCTCGTTCTCCATGAGTAACTAAACTCTTTTAGGCTAGGGTTAGATGAATTTTGTGGAAACTCTTATGTAGTTTGATTTACTTATATCAATGCAAGTTTATTTCATTTATATTTGAGCCTTCATCTCTATTCTTAATGCTTTTAGTAATTGTCACTATCAAATTGATTTTGGGTTCATCTCACAATTGGTAAATTGGGGTTTTGAACTTGACATTGGGATTGTTGGCCATAGTCACGATGAGTATAGGGATATAACGTTGTGGTTATGTGTTCTTATGAATCACTATTCTTATTGCTTAACCTAACTATAAATCACCTATGGGATTAGGGGTTTTAGTTAGAGTAAAGGGTTTATGAGGCAAGAGATTGTCCTTAAACTAATTTAGATGATTCGAACTTCAAATTGTATGGAATGACTTGTGTTGATTTTAGATTAAATGCATGAGAGTGGATACAAGAGGATTCGACCCCTAGTCGTTTTTAATTATTCGAATTCAAATAGTTTGTTATTGTTTTTGTTATCGTTACAATTATCCTCAATTTTAAATCCCAAGAATTTGACTCTCGTTCAAAATCAATACAAATTTGTTAAGTTAATTAATCGATCACAATCCTCGTGGAGACGATACTCTACTTTTCACTGTATTACTTGTACAATTCGGTACCCTTGCTGAAATCTTAACACCGAGCGGCAGCCATTCCGAGTTCTTTGATAGGATTTGAGCCTGAGACAGAGCTGGTTATCCCGTTGATAGTTAGGACCCCTACCCCACCGGGACACTTTTCACCCGTCTGCGGAGAGTGCGATGAGGCTGAGTGCAGCGGCGCAGGATTTCTGGATGAGGCGTTGATAGAGGAGGACGTGCCTGAGGGTGTACCTGCTACGACACCTTTCATTAACTTGACCGGCAAGGATGCAGCGGACCCGACGGAGGAGGAGGAGGAGGATCCGTCTGAGGATCCGGATAGCTATCTTTAGATGTTGTGATTGTCTGACTGCTTGTTTATATTTTGGATGATTGTAAGATTTGTTTATGGTGTACAGTTTGTTTTGGTGACCAGTCGGGCTTGTGGATGTCTTTTGTGTACTGCAGGGTAAACTGGTGGTATACTTTTGGAGCAGCCCCCTGTGTGGGTGTCTACCAGGAGTACCCCGGGGTATGATTATTCCTGTGAGGATTCTCATACTTTAGGTGTATTCTCTTATACTATTTGTGCACTGATTTTCTTTTGTATGCACTACTTATGACTACCTTCTTTATATATATATGTGTATGTATTTTCAGTGCATTTGTCTTGTGTCTAGATTGCATCATGTTTCTAAACGTTGTGGCTATTCTGAGTGTGCTTGCCGGTATTGTTGTTTTAAAAAAATGTACCGCATTTTCTAAAGGACACAAGAGTACTATTTTAAAAGTTCTTTGCATATAGGTTTGGTTCTAGTTTAGTAGCGGTCCGAAAATGGGTCGTTACAATAGTGGTATCGGAGCAGTTCGGTTCTAACTGGACTGTGCATAGGAAATGTGGAGCTGGTTACCGTGTCGGGTTTTGTTTGTCGGGTACCTAGTTGTGTTGTACTGTAATTGTTGCTGAGTGAAGCAGTTTTGCTTGTCAAATGTGTGGATTGTTTCTTATTTGAAGCAATGTGTGTTAGCATAACACTTGTTTGTGAGGTTCTGACAGGTTTTGGACTTTGTAGGAATCTAATGCCACCTCACAGAGATACTACAGTCGGACCTGATAACCCTACCATGGAGAGAGCGATTCAAGCGATGACGGAGATGGCGGAGGCTATGGCTCAACAATCGGCTGCTGCGACTCAATAATCTAATGATATGGATCAGCAGACCATGGCTTTGACCCAGCAAAATCAGCAACAATAGCAGAGAGCAGAACCGAATGCGGAGGTGAGAGGACTAGCGGATTTCCGTAAGCATGACCCTCCAAAGTTTTACGGCGAGCCAAATCCGGATAAGGCAGACCTATAGATGCAGGAGATAGAGAAGATCTTCGAGGCACTCCACTATCCGGAGAATGTCAAGGAGGTGGACTATGCAACCTACTTGTTGCTGGGAGATGTCGGGTACTGGTGGAAGGGAGTGAAGCAGACTTTGATGGCAGAGCGTCGTGAGATTACTTGGGAAGTTTTTCACAGGAGATTTTTTGGACAAGTATTTTCCTGATACTGCACGAGCGGAAAAAGAGCAAGTGTTCCTCCGACTACAGCAAGGTAGCATGACGGTGTCGGAATATGTTGCTAAGTTCGAATCACTCGCAAGGTACTTTAGTCCTTTTCGTGACCGTGCAGACCAAGGATGGTTAAGCGAGAGATTTTAGTGAGGCCTGACGTTTGATATCCAAAAGTCAGTGGTGTCATTGACGATCAAGAATCTTCAAGACTTTATTGACAGGTGTGTCGAAGTGGAAGGAATGAGAAACCACAAGAAGAGGAGTGGTATAGGCGGACCAGTGAAGGAAATTGAATTCTCCATCGATTTGCTTCCAGGAACAGGACCGATTTCGATAGCGCCCTATCGGATGTCTCCAGCCGAGATGAAAGAGCTGAAGTCTCAGATTGAGCACTTGGAGTCGAAACAATTCATACGACCGAACGTGTCACCATGGGGAGCTCCAGTGCTATTGGTGAAGAAGAAGGATGGACGATCAAGACTGTGCGTAGATTATCGTCAACTCAACGAAGTTACTGTCAGATTCAAGTGAGGGAAGAGGATATTCCCAAGACAACATTCAGGACGAGGTATGGTCACTACGAGTACCTAGTGATGCCATTCGGAGTGACGAACGCGCTAGCGGTGTTTATGGACTACATGAACAAGATTTTTCACTCATTTTTGGACCAGTTCGTGGTGGTGTTCATAGACGATATACTGATCTATTTGCGAAGCAGGGAAGAACATGAAGAGCATCTACGCTAATTATTGCAGATACTGAGGGAAAAGCAACTTTACACAAACCTTTCCAAGTGTGAATTCTGGCTCGAGGAGGTGAATTTTCTCGGACATGTGATAACCAAGGACAAGATAGCTGTGGATCCAGTTAAGATTGAAGCTTTGTTAGCATGGGAACAACCGAAGACTGTGACAGATATCAGAAGCTTTGTTGGTTTAGCAGGCTACTACCGGAGATTTATTGAAGGTTTCTCGAAGATCGTAGCGCCACTTACACGACTTACGAGAAAGGATCAACCTTTTGCTTGGACGGAAGAGTGCGAATCCAATTTTTCAGAGGTTGAAGGAGCTTTTGATAACAGCGCCTGTGTTAGTTTTGCCTCAACCGAAAGAACCTTACAAGGTTTACTGCGATGCTTCACACCAGGGTTTAGGATGCGTGCTGACACAACATAGGAAAGTTGTGGCTTATGCTTCGAGACAACTTAAGATTCACGAGAGGAACTATCCTACGCATGATTTGGAGCTTGCTGCAGTGGTTTTTGCATTAAAGATTTGGAGGCACTACCTGTATGGGAGCACGTTCACTGTTTATAGCGACCACAAGAGCCTAAAGTACTTGTTCGATCAGAAGGAGCTCAACATGCGACAGCGAAGATGAATGGAATTTCTGAAGGACTACGACTTCACTTTGGAATACCATCCAGGGAAGGTGAACGTGGTAGCAGATGTACTGAGCAGGAAGAGCATTTTAGCTTTAGCAATGATGATCAAAGAGTTTGAGATGCTAGAGAAGTTCTGAGACTTGAAGCTGAACGTGGAAGTGTCGCCAGGAAAGTTGAAGTTTGGTATGCTCATCACTTTTGATGGACTGTTGGACGAGATCAGAGACCAGCAAGCCAATGACAAGCTACTACAAAAGAAGGTTGAGCTAGTAGCACGAGCGAAGGCGACAAAATTCAAGGTTGGAGCGGACAACATCTTGAGATGCAATAGACGCGTTTATGTATCTGATGTGGCTGAGCTGAGGAAGATGATTCTCGAGGAAGCGTACAAGAGCAGGTTGAGTATTCATCCGGGAGTTATGAAGATGTACCAGGACCTGAAGAAGCACTTTTGGTGGCCCAGGATTAAGAAACAAGTGGCAGACTATGTAGCTTACTGTCTGACTTGCCAGAAAGCAAAGGTGGAGCACCAGCGACCAACGGGGATGTTACAGTCACTTGACATACCTGTGTGGAAGTTGGATAGTATTTCTATGGATTTCTTCGTGGGGTTGCCAAGGACACCGAAGAAGCATGACTCGATTTGGGTGATCGTCGACCGATTGACCAAATCTGCTCATTTCTTGCCGGTGAGATCGACTTTTAACGTGGGGAAGCTAGCATAGATCTACATTGTAGAGATTGTACGACTGCATGGCGTGCCTTCTTTTATTGTTTCTGATCGAGATCCGAAGTTTACATCTCACTTTAGGAGAGCATTACAAGAAGTGATGGGAACTAAGCTCAAGTTTAGCTCAGCATATCACCCTCAGACCAACGGTCAGACCGAGAGAACGATCCAATCACTCGAAGATTTGCTAAGAGCGTGTATGTTGGATCACAGAGGGAGTTGGGATGACGTGTTAGTGCTAGTGGAGTTCACCTACAACAACAGTTACCATGCAAGCATTGATATGGCACCTTACGAAGCACTGTATGGACGTAAGTGTCAGACGAGCAGATGCCTCTTTGTTGGTATCAGGATGGTGAGAGCTCTTTTGTGGGACTGGACATGATTCAGCAGACGACCGAGAAGATCCAATTGATCAGAGATAGGATGCGAACGTCCCAGAGTCGACAGAAGAGTTATGCGGACCAAGGTCGCCGACCGCTAGCGTTTGAAGAAGAAGAGCATGTATTCCTCTGAGTTACACCTACTACTAGTGTAACGACCCGTTTTCGGACCGCTACTCGACTAGAAATAAACCTATATACGACGCATTTTTTTTAAAACGGTACTATTGTGTCCTTCAGAAAATGCGGTACATTTTTTTTTAAAACAACATCATCCGCAAGCACGCAGAGAGTAGCTACAACATTTCGAAACATGGTGCAATCTAGAACACAAGACACATGCACTGGGAATACATACATGCATATATAGACAAGTCATCATATATAGTACGTGCAAAATAAAACATTGCAGGAATGTACAGAGAATACACCTATGGTATGAAGGCCCTCGTAAGAGTGGTCATACCCTGGGGGTACTCCCGGCAGACACCCACGCAGGGGGCTGCTCCAAAAGTAAACCGCCAGTCTACCCTGTAGTATACAAAAACATCCCGAGCCCGACTGGTCACCAAACTAACTGTACACCAAAAGTAAATACTACAGTCATCCCAAAACACAAACATGCAACAGTCAATCACGACAAATAAAAGTCGTTGCCCGGATCCTCGGAGGGGTCCTCCTCACCATCGTCCGCCATCGGATCCTCCGCGTCCTCGCCATCGCCTGAGTTGCTATCATCATTTGAAGGAACCACGGGAAAGGGTCAACTTCTCAATAAATCAAGAAATAATGAAACATAAACAATGGGCAAAACAAACATATGCACAGTTCTCAAGACGCAACATAAGACTCCGCTCAAGACTCAACGCTCACCACACTTTTGACAATTTTCCGGAATGTAACGCCGATCCATCCACTAAACGTCAGCCGTAGCTTTGGGCTCTCCGCTCATCCTAGAACATTCAGCTCAGGTTCCTTGACGTTACAACGCCTAGCTAATCTGTCGAAAAACTAGCTGGAGCCGTTTAGGGGATCTTAGCACCCTAGGTTAATCGGATCAAAGCTCAAAAACATCACGACACTCGACGACTCGACTAAACTCTCGCACTCCAATGAATAAATTGCCGCATACGATAATTCAGGAAACAATTGAATAATTATTAGACTGCATATCAAATAATATTCATGCCAAGCTCAAAACAGTGCGAGCAGTTCAGCAGTATAGGCAATTCATCTCAACAATCATAACTCAGCAAACAACGACAGTCAAACAACTTAGTTCATCCTTCTGCAACTCAATGGAGTTGGCAGAGAGGCAAGCAAACAAGTGTGGGAGGTTGGGGACAGCTACCAACCACTTGCACACAAGCCCACTAAATAATCGGTATATCAAAAAGCAGTTAAACGAAGGGGTACAAGACCCTCACTTCGAACCCTGAGGTTCTCAGACTTCTTCGCATAAATACTTGAAATTAAATTTCTATCAATATCTAAAGTTGCCCCTACGAAATCACATAATATCAAATATATAATGTGAAGTGCCCTTACCACAGTCAGTTTCTAGCGTGGTACCGCACGCCTCGAGCCCACGTCGCACGTTCTCCGAATTCCTAACTCCTATCATCACAAGTGAACCTAGCACAATTCTACAATTCCAACTTAGAAACCTAGGCTCTCAAACATAACCCTTTCTAACCAAACAATCACACCAAACATTTAGTCACCAACTACTTGGAAGGAATAAGGTTTTGTAATCAAAATCATTTCTTAAGAAAACCAAACATAATACATTTTCTAATGTTCTTGAAAACTTTTAAAGTAAACACAACTCATTAAACACTTTTCATAAATCTTACAAGTTTTAAAAGCATACTCATTCAAGTATTTTAACCAAGTTTACAAACAAAATCCTCCTTTTTTACACCTCTTAGGCCTCTCGGCCACACCCCCCTTTTTCTTAAAAAAAATTTGCCAAAACCTCTTTTGCATAATTAACTACTACCTTGCATGTTCACAAAACTTAACAACCACATATATCCACTAGTACACATAGCCAAATTCAAATCATTGATCAAGAAATTTTTTAACAATACTTCTAACCAAAAGATTTTTCAAACAACTTCCTTACTACACTAAAATTCAAATCTTTCCACCAAACTAATTTTCAATGCAAAACCAAATGCCAATAGCAATTAAAATAAAGATGCAAAGCAACAATTTTTCTTCTCTCCCACACTCCTAGGGCTCACGGCCCTAACCTCCTTTTCTTCAAAAATTTGTAAACTTTACCCAAAATTGATAACACCATCTTCATCCATTCTTTTACTTCACCAAACCACATTTAAAACACTCAAACAAATCATCATCAAATCTAATCATGTTCTTCAACATTCAAGAGTCTCAAATAAGAATCAAACTCAATCCAAGAATAGGTTTTTCACTAAAATTTACCCAAACAAAGTTTTAGTTCCAAAACTTTAACTAAGACAACAACAACTACATTAATTATGCTAGAATCATCAATTTATTACATGCTTCACCAATTAAATCCCACAAATCCTCTTTGTCAAGAATAGGTTTCCATCTCAAAAACAACTCAACAACATGCTAGTTCTAAAACTACCACTCCAATCAACAACAACAACAACACAAATTTAACTCAATTAAACAACTAATTGCAAGATTGAACCTCAAGATCACTTTGCCCCTCTTTTCCCCCTTGACTCACGCCTAGGGCTTCCAAGAATGGGGACTTACATGCTCATCTCTTTCATTCAATCATCAACAACACAAAACAACACTTAAAACAAGCATTAAAACAAGGAAATGAAATGAAATGAGCCACCACCTCTTCCTCCCCAAGATTGCGGCCAAGGGGGCTGTCTTGGGGGAGGAAAATGATTTTCCAAAAGCTTGATGATGAGCTAGGTAGAGATGAGGTAGTAGGAGAAGAACTACTAAGAAAATGGAGGTAGGAAGTGAAGTAACTGAAGGTGGGCGGAGGTTGCTTCCATGGAGTCCTCTTTGAGAGCTTCTCTTTCTAAAAGATGAAGAAGATGATGAAATGGTGTTTTTAGAGAGAGGGTCGTGGCTTGGGCTGCATATAGGGGAGGGCTTTTTAATTTTTTTCTCACTTAAAAACACTTGGTTAAGAGTAAATTAAGGAAAAGGTAAAAACAACCAATCACACAAATAATGACACCTATCCATAAAGTAAAGATGCTAATCCCATCAACTAATCAATCCCATCTAATTTCACACCTCTCATGATTACCCACTAAATCTAGAGTCTAGGGATTGCTAAAACACGGCGTCGAATAATCGCGTTACCGATTAATTACTCGTCGATAAAATCGCGAAAATTAATTTAGCGAGAAATTAATTCACCGCGTGATATTATTTTATTATAAATAATAAAAAATCATATCAAACATTCAAAAATAGTCTCAACAAGTTACGTTTCAATTTTCATCGAAATCGGAGTTCGTTTAGAATTTTATCTGCGGCAAAACTGCCCGGCAATTCGAAACGCGACGAAACTTCATTAGAATTTTTCGACGATGTTCAAACCATGAATTAATATGAAATATTAACTCTCAAATTTAATTTGATCTTGATTTATTTAAAAAACTTACTTAGCGAACAAGAAATTGCTTATTATAGCATAAATACGACCAAAATACACTATAATAACGCTAAATAACGTACCGTAAAAATACGGGTGTTATAATACTCCTCCTCTAAAAATAGTTTCGTCCTCGACACTATGAGTAAGATACATACCGAGAAAAAGTTCTAGATAAAGGTTCTTCATCTTCTCTTCCAGCTCCCACGTGGCATCTCCAGTCCTCTGATCCCACACAACCTTGACAAGTTGGATTTCTTTATTCCTTAGTTGCTTCGTCTTTCGGTCAATGATCCTTGTAGGTGACGCTTCAAACGATAGGTCGTCCTTTAGTTAAATCACATCCGGTTCAATGACATGAGAAGGGTCGGAAACATATTTTCGCAACTGTGAGACGTGAAAGACGTCATGAATGTTTGACAAGAAGGGTGGCAAAGCAATCTAATATGCCACTGGACCAATACGACGAAGAATCTGGTAAGGTCCAATGAACTTAGGAGTAAGTTTCTTGGATTTGATCGCTCGACCAACTCCAGTAATAGGTGTGACTCGGAGGAATACATGCTCTCCTTCTTCAAACTCTAGCAGTCGGCGACCCTGGTCCGCATAACTCTTCTATCGGCTCTGAGGCGTCTGTATCCTATCTCTAATCAGTCGAATCTTCTCAGTAGTCTGCTGAATCATGTCTGGTCCCACGACAGAACTCTCACCTTTCTAGTACCAACAAAGAGGCGTCGTCTCAACTTCCTCTGTGATCCAATGTGCACGCTCGCAACAAATCTTCTAGTTATTGAATCGTTCTCTCGGTCTGGCCATCGGTCTAGGGGTGATATGCTGAGCTAAGCTTGAGCTTCGTCCCCAGTGCCTCTTGCAATGCCCTCCAAAAATGAGATGTAAACTTCGGATCTCGATCAGAAACGATGAAAGAAGGTACGCCATGCAGTCACACAATCTCCGCGATGGAGATCTCTGCCAGCTTCTCCACGTTGTATGTCGATCTCACTGGCAAGAAATGAGCATATTTGGTCAATCGGTCGACGATTACCCAAATCGAATCAATCTTCTTCTGCGTCCTCGGCAATCCCACAACAAAATCCATAGAAATTCTATCCCACTTCCACACTGGTACGTCAAGCGGTTGTAGCATCCCTACTGGTCGCTGATGTTCCACCTTTGCCTTCTGGTAAGTTAGACAAGAAGCCACATATTTTGCCACTTGTTTCTTCATTTTGGGCCACCAAAAGTGCTTCTTCATGTCCTGGTACATCTTCGTAACTCCTGGATGTATACTCAGTCTGCTCATGTGTACCTCATCAAGAATCAACTTCCTCAGCTCCGCCACATCAGGTACACACACGCGTCCGTTGCACCTCAAGATGTTGTCTGTTCCAATCTTGAATTATGTCGCTTTTCCTCGTGCTACCAGTTCCACCTTCTCTTGTAGTAGCTTGTCATCAGTTTGATGGTTCCTAATCTCGTCCAATAATCCATTAGAAATGGTGAGCATTCCAAACTTCAGCTTCCCTGGTGACACTTCCACGTTCAACTTCAAGTTTCAAAACTTCTCTAGCATCTCCAACTCCCTGATCATCATTGCTGAAGCTAAAACGCTCTTCCTACTCAGTGCATCAGCTACCACGTTCACCTTCCCTGGGTGGTATTCCAAAGTGAAGTCGTAGTCTTTCAGAAATTCTGTCCATCTTCGCTGTCGCATGTTGAGCACCCTCTGATCGAACAAGTACTTCAAGCTCTTGTGGTCACTGTAGACAGTGAACGTACTCCCATAAAGGTAGTGCCTCCAAATCTTCAATGCAAAAACCACTGCAGCAAGCTCCAAATCATGCGTAGGATAGTTCCTCTTGTGAATCTTGAGATGTCTCGAAGCATAAGCCACAACTTTTCGATGTTGCATCAGCACTCATCCTAATCCTTGGTGTGATGCATCGCAATAAACCTCGTAAAGCTCTTCCGGTTGAGGCAAAATCAACATAGACGTTGTCGTCAAAAGCTCCTTCAGTCTCCGAAAACTGGATTCGCACTCCTCAGTCCAAGCAAAAGGTTGATCCTTCCTCGTAAGTCGTGTAAGCAGTGCGATAATCTTCGAAAATCCTTCGATAAACCTCCGATAGTAACCTGCTAAACCAACGAAGCTTCTGATATCTGTTACAGTCTTCGGCTGTTCCCATGCTAACACAGCTTCAATCTTAGCTGGATCCACGGCTATTCCATCCTTAGTTATCACGTGTCCGAGAAAATTCACCTCCTCTAGCTAGAACTCACACTTAGAAAGGTTAGCATAAAGCTGCTTCTCTCGTAGTATCTGCAGTAGTCGGCGTAGATGCTCCTCGTGCTCCTCTCTACTCCTCGAATAAATCAAAATGTCATCGATGAACACCACCACAAACTGATCCAAGAATGGGTGAAAGATCCTGTTCATGTAGTCCATAAACACTGCTGGTGCGTTCATCACTTCAAATGGCATCATTAAGTACTCGTAGTGACCATACCTTGTCCTGAAAGCTGTCTTGGGAATATTCTCTTCCTTCACTTGAATCTGATGGTAACCTGACTTCAAGTCAATCTTGGAAAATATCGCAGCTCCTCGTAGTTGATCCATCAAATCATCGATACGCGGTAACGGATACCGATTCTTGACAGTAACTTTATTGAGCTGGCGATAATCCACGCACAATCTTAATTGTCCATCCTTCTTCTTCACCAGCAGCACTGGAGCTCCCCAAGGTGACACGCTCGGTCGTATGAATTGCTTCGACTCCAAGTGCTCAATCTGAGACTTCAACTCTTTCATCTCGGCTGGAGACATCCGATAGGGCGCTATTGAAATCGGTCCTATTCCTGGAAGCAATTCGATGGAGAATTCGATTTCCCTCACTGGTGGTAATCCCGACACATCTTCGGGAAAGACATCTGAGAAGTCACAAACCATAGGAACATTCTTAAACTCAAGTTCTTGTGAAACTTCCGAACTAGCCAAATACATGTATTCCCTAGTTCCTTCTTTCAAAGAAACTCCGATATGTTCGGCAGAAAGATAATTAGAGACTCCAAGGTCTGGAAAAATTACTGTTTTACGGGCACAATCCAAAAGGACATGGTGGTGAGACAACCAATCCATCCCGAGAATAATATCTAGACCCATAAGTGGCAAACAGACCAAATTGGCAACAAATTTTCTACCCTGTATGACCACCACACAATCGAGACATGCAGTGTTGGTAACTAAAGTTTTAGCAGTTGGGGTAGTAACTACTAATTTGAAAGGTAGGGTATTCATAGACAATTTCAAACGGTCTACACAATCCAAGGAAATAAAGGAATGGGTTGCACCCGAATCAAAAAAAAGATAGGGATTTACCCTCAATCTCACAATCTCCCTGGATGAGGTCATCAGTCTGCTCTGCTTCTTCTCCACTCATGCAAAAGACTCTGCCTTTAGCCATCAGACGCTTCCCTTTGGCCTTTGCTGTATGCATAGCTGGTTCAGCCTTAGGTGCTTGACAATCCTTGGCGAAGTGTCCCAGCTTCTTGCATTTGAAGCATATATCATCCTTCTCAGTACATCTGCTCGCATAGTGCCCTGGTTTACCGCAACAGTAACAAGTCACATCGGCACTAGTCTGACTCCCGCCTCTCGCATTCTAGGCCATCGGACGATACTGTCCCTTGTTGTCGTTCCCTTGGGGTTGACTATAAGGCTTCTTCTGCTGTTTTTGCTTCTGAGCAAACCTCTGCCCTGTGCTCTGGGGTCTCACTGGTCTGCCAATACCAATCTTCTTCTTGTGGTTTCTCACTCCTTCCACTTCAACACATCGATCTATCAAGTCTTGAAGATTTCTAATCCTCAGTGACACCACTAACTTCTGAATATCAAACCTCAGGCCTCGCTGGAATCTCTCGCTCAACCATCCATGGTCAGCTCGGTCACAGAACGGACTGAAGTACCTAGCAAGTGATTCGAACTTGGCAGTAGACTCTGACATCGTCATGCTACCTTGCTATAGTCGAAGAAACTCCAGCTCTTTCTCAGCTCGTGCAGTGTCAGGAAAGTACTTATCCAAGAATCTCCTGCGGAAATTTTCCCAAGTGATCTCATGACACTCTACCGTCAAACTCTGTTTCACTCCCTTCCACCAATACTCAGCATCTCCGAGCCACAAGTAGGTTGCGTAGTCCACCTTGACATTCTCTGGGCAATGAAGTGCCTCGAAGATCTTCTCTATCTCCTGCATCCATAAACTGCCTTATCCGGATTCGGTTCGCCGAAAAACTTCGGTGGGTCATGCTTCCGAAAATCCGCTAATCCTCTAGCATCAGCATTCCTTTTAGCTCTCTATTGTTGTTGCTGGTTCAGCTGGGTCAAGGCCGCAGTCTGCTGAGCCATAGCGTTAGATTGTTGAGTCGCAGCAGCCAATTGTTGAGCCATAGCCGCCGCCATCTCTGTCATTGCTTGAATTGCTCACTCCATGTTGGAGTTATCTAATCCGGCTGTAAGGTCTCGGCGAGGTGGCATTAAATTTCACAAAATCCAAAACCTGTCAGAATCTCACAAACAAGTGATGTGTTAACACACATTGCTTCAATCAAGAAACAATTCAAACAATTGGCAGACAAACTGCTTCACTCAGCAAACAATAGCAATACAACACAACAATCACTCAACAAACACAACCCGACACGGTGACCAGTTCCAAATTTCCTATGCGTAGTCCGGTTGGAACCGAACTGCTCTGATACCACCATTGTAACGACCCGTTTCTGGACTGCTACTCGACTAGACATAAACCTATATGCGACGCATTTTTTTTAAAACGGTACTCTTGTGTTCTTCAGAAAATGTGTTACATTTTTTTTAAAACAACATCATCCACAAGCATGCATAGAGTAGCTACAGCGTTTCGAAACATGGTGCAATCTAGGACACAAGACACATGCACTGGGAATACATACATGCATATATAGACAAGTCATCATATACAGTACGTGCAAAATAAAACATTGCAGGAATGTACAGAGAATACACCTATGGTATGAAGGCCCTCGTAAGAGTGGTCATACCCTGGGGGTACTCCCAGCAGACACCCACACAGGGGGCTACTCCAAAAGTAAACCGCCAGTCTACCCTGTAATATACAAAAACATCCCGAGCCCGACTGGTCACCAAACTAACTGTACACCAAAAGTAAATACTACAGTCATTCCAAAACACAAACATGCAACAGTCAATCACGACAAATAAAATTCGTTGCTCGGATCCTCGGAGGGGTTCTCCTCACCATCGTCCGCCATCGGATCCTCCGCGTCCTTGCCATCACCTAGGTTGCCATCATCATTTGAAGGAACCACGGGAAAAGGTCAACTTCTCAATAAATCAAGATATAACGAAACATTAACAATGGGCAAAACAAACATATGCACAGTTCTCAAGATGCAACATAAGACTCCGCTCAAGACTCAACGCTCACGACACTTTTGACAATTTTCCGGAATGTAACGCCGATCGATCCACTGAACGACAGCCGTAGCCTTAGGCTCTCCGCTCACCCTAGAACATTCAGCTCAGGTTCCTTGATGCTATGACGCCTAGCTAATCTGCCGAAAAACCAGCCGGAGCCGTTTAGGGGTTCCTAGCACCCTAGGTTAATCGGATCAAAGCTCAAAAACGTCATGATACTCGACGACTCGACTAAACTCTCGCACTCCAATGAATAAATCGCTGCATACGATAATTCAGGAAACAATTGAATAATTATTAGACCGCATATCAAATAATATTCACGCCAAGCTCAAAACAGTGCGAACAGTTCAGCAGTATAGGCAATTCATCTCAACATAACTCAGCAAACAACGACAGTCAAACAACTCAGTTCATCCCTCTGTAACTCAATGGATTTGGCAGAGAGGCAAGCAAACAAGTGTGGGGGATTTGGGACAACTACCAACCACTTGCAGACAAGCCCACTAAATAATCAGTATATCAAAAAGCAGTCAAACGAAGGGGTACAAGACCCTCACTTCGAACCCTGAGGTTCTCAGACTTCTTCGCATAAATACTTGAAATTAAATTCCTATCAATATCTAAAGTTGCCCTTACGAAATCACATAATATCAAATATATAATGTGAAGTGCCCTTACCACAGTCAGTTTCTAGCGTGGTACCGCACGCCTCGAGCCCACGTCACACGTTCTCCGAATTCGTAACTCCTATCATCACAAGTGAACCTAGCACAATTCTACAATTCCAACTTAGGTACCTAGGCTCTCAAACATAACCCTTTCTAACCAAACGATCACACCAAACATTTAGTCACCAACTACTTGGAAGGAATAAGGTTTTGTAATCAAAATCATTTCTTAAGAAAACCAAACATAATACATTTTCTAATGTTCTTGAAAACTTTTAAAGTAAACACAACTCATTAAACACTTTTCATAAATCTTACAAGTTTTAAAAGCATACTCATTCAAGCATTTTAACCAAGTTTACAAACAAAATCCTCCCTTTTTACACCTCTTAGGCCTCTCGGCCACACCCCCCTTTTTCTTAAAAAAAATTGCCAAAACCTCTTTTTCATAATTAACTAATACCTTGCATGTTCACAAAACTCAACAACCACATATATCCACTAGTACGCATAGCCAAATTCAAATCATTGATCAAGAAATTTTTTTACAATACTTCTAACCAAAAGATTTTTCAAACAACTTCCTTACTACACTAAAATTCAAATCCTTCCACTTAACTAATTTTCAATGCAAAACCAAATGCCAATAGCAATTAAAATAAAGATGCAAAGCAACAATTTTTCTACTCTCCCACACTCCTAGGGCTCACGGCCCTAACCTCCTTTTCTTCAAAAATTTGTAAACTTCACCCAAAATTGATAACACCATCTTCATCCATTCTTTTGTTCACCAAACCACATTTAAAACACTCAAACAAATCATCATCAAATCTAATCATGTTCTTCAACATTCAAGAGTCTCAAATAAGAATCAAACTCAATCCAAGAATAGGTTTTTCATTAAAATTTACCCAAACAAAGTTTTAGTTCCAAAACTTTAACTAAGACAACAACAGCTACATTAATTATGCTAGAATCATCAATTTATTACATGCTTCACCAATTAAATCCCACAAATCCTTTGTCAAGAATAGGTTTCCATCTCAAAAACAACTCAACAACATGCTAGTTCTAAAACTACCACTCCAATCAACAACAACAACACAAATTTATCTCAATTAAACAACTAATTGCAAGAATGAACCTCAAGATCACTTTGCCCATCTTTTCCCCCTTGACTCATGCCTAGGGCTTCCAAGAATGGGGACTAACATGCTCATTTCTTTTATTCAATCATCAATAACACAAAACAACACTTAAAACAGGCATTAGAACAAGGAAAGGAAATGAAATGAGCCACCACCTCTTCCTCCTCAAGCTAGCGGCCAAGGGGGCTGTCTTGGGGGAGGAAAATTCTTTTCCAAAAGCTTGATGATGAGCAAGGTAGAGATGAGGTAGTAGGAGAAGGACTAGCAAGAAAATGGAGGTAGGAAGTGAAGTAACTCAAGGTGGGTGGAGGTTGCTTCCATGGAGTTCTCTTTGAGAGCTTCTCTTTCTAAAAGATGAAGAAGAAGATGAAATGGTGTTTTTAGAGAGAGGGGCGTGGCTTGGGCTGCATATAGGGGACGGCTTTTTAATTTTTTCTCACTTAAAAACACTTGGTTAAGAGTAAATTAAGGAAAAGGTAAAAACAACCAATCACACAAATAATGACACCTATCCCTAAAGTAAAGATGCTAATCCTATCAACTAATCCATCCCATCTAATCTCACACCTCTCATGATTACCTACTAATTCTAGAGTCTAGGGGTTGCTAAAACAAGGCGTCGAATAATCGCGTTACCGATTAATTACTCGCCGATAAAATCGCGAAAATTAATTTAGCGAGAAATTAATTCACCGCGTGATATTATTTTATTATAAATAATAAAAATCATATCAAACATTCAAAAATAGTCTCAACAAGTTACGTTTCGATTTTTATCGAAATCGGAGTTCGTTTAGAATTTTATCTACGACAAAACTGCCCGGCGATTCGAAACGCGACGAAACTTCGTTAGAATTTTTCAACGATATTCGAACCATGAATTAATATGAAATATTAACTCTCAAATTTAATTTGATCTTGATTTATTTAAAACACTTACTTAGCGAACAAGAAATTGCTTATTATAGCATAAATACGACTAAAATACACTATAATAACGCTAAATAACGTACCGTAAAAATACGGGTGTTACAACTAGAGTTGGTCGAGCGATCAAATCCAAAAAGCTTGCTCCCAAGTTCATTGGACCCTACCAAATTCTTCGTCGTATTGGTCCAGTGGCATATCAGATTGCCTTGCCACCTTTCTTGTCAAATATTCACGGCGTCTTTCACGTCTCACAGTTGCGGAAATATGTCTCCAACCCTTCTCACATTATCGAACTGGATGTGATTCAACTAAAGGATGACTTATCATTTGAAGTATCACCTGCAAGGATTATGGATCGAAAGACGAAGCAGCTGAGAAATAAAGAGATTCAACTTGTCAAGGTCGTGTGGAACCAGAAGACAGGCGATGCAATGTGGGAGTTAGAAGGGAATATGAAGAACAAGTATCCAGAACTTTTTCTCGGTACGTATCTTACTTGTAGTTTCGAGGACGGAACTATTTATAAAGGGGGAGTATTGTAACACCCGTATTTTTACGATACGTTATTTAGCGTTATTTTAGTATTTTTGGTTGTAATTATGCTATAATAAGCAGTTTCTTGTTCGCTAATTAAGTGATTTAATTAAATCATGATCAAAGTGAATTTGAGAATTAATATTTTATATTAATTCATGTTTCGAATATCGTCGAAAAATTCTAACGAAGTTTCGTAGCGTTACAAATCACCGGGAAGTTTTGCCGCAGATAAAATTTTAAACGAACTCCAATTTCGATAAAAATCGAATCATGACTTGTTGTGATTATTTGTGAGTGTTTTAGATTGTTTTTATTATGCATGATAACTTATTTTCACGCGGTGAATTAATTTCTCGGTAAATTAATTTTCACGAATTAATCGGCGGGAAATTAATCGGTAACGCGGTTACTCGACGCCATGTTTTAGCAACCCTTAGACTCTAGAATTAGAGGGTAATCATGAGAGATGTGAGATTAGATGGGATAGATTAGTTGATGTGATTAGCATCTTTGCTTTATTGCATGGTGTCACTTAATGTGTGATTTTTTTTTTTTACCTTTCCTTAAATCCTTTTTAGCCAAGTAATTACTAAGTTATTTTATTTTGTTTCTTCCTTCCGTAAGCAGCCCAAGCTGCGCCCCTCCCACTCTCTACCTTCATCATTTCCATCCTTTTCATTTTAGAAAGAGAAGCTCTCCAAAAACCTCCATGGAAGCAACCTTCACCACACCTTGAGCTACTTCATTTTTCTACTTCCATTTCCTTGCTAGTTCTTCTTCTACACTCCATTCCTACCTAGCTCATCATCAAGCATTTGGAGAACACATTTCCTTCCCCTAAAATAGCCCCTAGGCCGCGAGCTCTAGGAGAAGGACAGGTGGTGATCTTTCTTTTTTATTCTTAATTTTTATGCTTATTTGTGTTGTTTTACTTGATTATGATCATAAGAGGAGATGAACACCTCAACCTCTATCTCTTGGAACCCTAGGCCGAAACCCTAAGGGGTAAAAAGAGGGCTTGAGTGTGATCCTTGGTGAATCAAGAAGCTGAATGGTTAATTGAGTCTATTTTGTGTTGTTGTTGTCATTTGGAGTAATAGTTGGAACTAGCTTGTTGATTAAGTCATTTTTATGGTTTGGACCTATTCTTGAAAAGAGGGAAAAATTAGAATTTGATTGAAGAAGTATGTAATAGTTGTTGAATAACATGTTTTGGTTAGTATAATTGCAATTGGGTTTGTTGAATATGTTTAAGTAAGAGAGTTAGTGAGTCACTTGTGAAAATTTGTTCTTGAGGGACTTAAAAATCATGTTGGAACTTGATTGGGTTTGTTTTCTAGTTATTAGCATTGTTATTGCCATAATTGAAATGATTTGGATCAAAAGTATTGGAAAGATTTCCTTGAAAACCTTACTCTTGAGTATTTTGAAATTAGTTTTCGTAATTGGTTGAAATTGGTTATGAATTGTTGCTTGTTATCTTGAAGAGAAATGCTATGTGAAATGGCACTAATTTATTGTTTGGAAACTTTGCAAATTGATCACTAATTTGGGCTAAGGGCCGCGAGCCCTATAGGTGTAGGAAATGGAAAATTTCTTTGCAAAACTTGTTTTATGATGTATGAATGTTTTATTGGTACTTTGAGTTGTTAGATTTTGTGAAAAACATATTCTTGAAAGCATGAATTTGGAAAGTGGTATGGATTTTGGAATATGTTTCGGATATGTCTTGGTGTCTTGGTGAATAATTAAATGATTAGGAATGGCTTGCTAATTTAAAAGGAAGTCTTGCAAATTTTTTTTTTAAAAGGGGGGGATGGCCGAGAGCTCAAGGGAGGTATGGATCGAAAATTATTTTTGTGAACTTGATTAAAATGATTGGATTGTTATGTTTTTGAGCTTTGGAAAAATTATAGAAAAGATTTAGACTTGAATTGGAATTCTAAGGCTATGAAACACAAAGGTAAGTTGGGTTCCTTGAGACCCAAGAAACCAAGTGGAGCTTTTATTTGGTATTTGAGAAAAGTTATTAATTGATGTTATTTTGTATCTTAAGTTTCAAGAAAAAGATTTTTTAAATTTAGTAGTAAGTTTTAAGTGAAATTGTTGGTTAGGAAAAGGGTTAGGTTCGAGAGCCTAAGGTTTCGAGTTAAGTCTTTAGAATTGTACTAAGCTTGTTTTGTGGTGATAGGACATAAGAATTCTGAGTTCGTACGACGCGGGATCGAGGCGTACGGTACCACGCTAACAGACGACTTTGGTAAGGGCAACTTTAGATATTGCTTAGGATTTAATTTTAAGTCTTTAAGCGAGGGTCTCGAACCCCTTCGTTTGAGGGTCTCGAACCCCTTCGTTTATTTTATTGTCTGATATCTATAATGATTATTTAGTGGGCTTGTCTGCAAGAGGTTGGCAGCTGTTCCCAACCCCCCACACTTGTTTGTTTTCCTCTTTGTTAACTCCGCTGAGTTGCAGAAGGATGAATTGTATTCTGATTGTTTGTGATATGACTTGGTTGCATTGTCTTGCTATGAATTGCTGAACTATGTTATGTCGTGATGAGTTCTGTGTGAATATTTATTTAATATGAGGTTGAATAATTATTCGAGTTTGCTTCTTTCGTATGCGTTGATTTGTTTATTAGGGTTGTGAGAGTTTGTCGTGACGTTTTTTGTGCTTCGATTCGATTAACCTAGGGTACTAGGATCCCCTAAAAAGCTCCGACTGGTTTTTCGGCAGCTGAGCTAGACGTCGTAACGTCAAGGAACTTGAGCTGAATGTCCTAGGGTGAGAGGAGAGCCCAAGGCTACGGCTGGTATTCAGTGGATGGATCGGCATTACTTTCCGAAAATTTTAGGGAATGTTTTGGGAGAGAGTCTTGGGTTGCATTATGGGGCATTTGTGCATTTTGTTATCTCTTATTCTATGTTTTGCTATTTCTATGATTATTTGAGAAGTTGACCCTTTCCCGTGGTTCCATTAATCGATGATGGCAACCCAGGCGAAGGCAAAGACACTGGTGATACCGTCGATGATAACATCGCCAGAGATCGTGTTTAACTTTCCAGACATCGAGGCACCTTCGGCGATGGAGTTCGATCCCATATCCCGCCGTGTTGTATATACAGGGGATGTTGTACAGAGCTTTCGAGTGGACGGACTAGTTGTGAGACAGGAGACGTCTAGACGTACAGCTAGCTTTTCGATCCGGACAATGTAGGTGGTGGATGCTTAGCGCATCATTCAAAGAGAGCAAACAATGCCAACATCATCTTCTTCGCCAGAGGGACCTCTTGAGATTTTGAGGCGTGCTGCTTCCCGTTTTGCTTCCCAAGCCAGAGGACTGAGGACTGCAGGTGCTTCTACCTCTCGAGCGGCAGCCATTCCGAGTTCTTTGATAGGATTTGAGCCTGAGACAGAGCTAGTTCCCCCATTGATAGTTAGGACCCCTACCCCACCGGGACACTTTTCACCTGTCTGCAGAGAGTGCAGTGAGGCTGGGTGCAACGGCACAGGATTTCTAGATGAGGCGTTGATAGAGGAGGACGTGCCTGAGGGTGTACCTGCTACGGCACCTTTCATTGACTTGACCGGCAAGGATGCAGCGGACCCGATGGACGAGGAGGTGGAGGAAGAGGATCCGTCTAAGGATCCGGATAGCTATCTGTAGATGTTGTGATTGTCTGACTGCTTGTTTATATTTTGGATGACTGTAGGATTTGTTTATGGTGTACAGTTTGTTTTGGTGACTAGTCGGGCTTGGTGGATGTCTTTTGTGTACTGCAGGGTAGACTAGTGGTATACTTTTGGAGTAGCTCCCTGCGTGGGTGTCTGCCGGGAGTACCCCTGGGGTATGATTATTCTCGCGAGGATTCTCATACTTTAGGTGTATTCTTTTGTACATATTTGTGCACTGATTTTCTTTTGTATGTACTACTTATGACTACCTTGTTTATATATATGTGTATGTATTTTCAGTGCATTTGTCTTGTGTCTATATTGCATCATGTTTCTAAATGCTGTGGCTACTCTGAGTGTGCTTGCGGGTATTATTGTTTAAAAAAAAATGTACCGCATTTTCTAAAAGACACAAGAGTACTATTTTAAAAGTGCGTCGCATATAGATTTAGTTCTAGTTTAGTAGCAGTCCAGAAATGGGTAGTTACATATACTAATCGTGGATCCTTGATCGGTGGCCATTGTAAGAAAAAAGGAAGGGAATGCAAAGGGTCATGTGTGGGTCGCGAGAAATTATGGTTGGCACCAAGAGAGATAAATGCTGAATCAAATATTCTATAACTTTGGATAGCAAGAATATATCCCAATCTAAAGTCCATTTTTGTTATTTGATTCATATTATACATGTCTATGAGGTATTTGTATATATTTAACTATTAACTATTGTGTTATATGGGAAAATGACCCTTTCTTTGTTTTTTTAGTCATCTTCGATAATAGGTGGATCATCTGCCCCTAATTCCCTAAAGCCATTAAATGGAGTGCTTACCATTCCATTGAAAAATGGTGCCTAAGTGAATATCCAAATGTCAAAGGTATAATGAGTATTTTAAAATATATTTTTCTACATTAGATCTATTCCTCTTTAAACAAGTTCCATTTACATATTCTAATGAAGACATCAGCTACCATTTTTGAAAAATGTTTTGCACATATTTCTCTCGATTTTAATTTATTCTCAAACCAATGGTCTGATGAAAGTTGTTTATTGTGTTCCCTCTTGCAAATTGTCAACCATTTTTTACTGTAGTGTTAGTTAATTGAAGACATGTAGAGCCATTTTTACTGTATTTTTGTGAGTTCTACTTGCAATTAAATATCATATATGTTTGCTAATTAATGTAGACACTTTGAGTTCAGATATTTGTATTACCTTACAATTGTGCATATTAATCATTCCCGTAATTACGCTGCTGTTGAGAAGGTTTCTTCACATGTAGTAAATGTAACTAGAGTTATCACTAAAGTTAGTTCAAAAATACTATCCAATACTGATGTTGGCATAAGTCTGACGTCTCAAAGGCCAGCTTCTAAAGAGAGGAAACAAGAACATCAATAAGTATCGTGAAATGAAACTCAAAGCTAACAAATTTGTAGCAAAGTAGCAACAAGGTGTTGAACATAGATTGTGTAGCTCAAAACTTGTCAAAGGGTTCAAAGGCAGGGATTGCAATTTGTCTGCATTTGGAATGACAAATGTTTTCAAGCTAAATATGGAAAATTTGTGAACATCAGCTCCTTTGTTCAAATATTTACCGATAGATTTATTGTTTGGATTATGTTTGTATCATAAAGTTGTTTGATGATGTTTGTATCATAAAGTTGTTTGATGCTTTAGTAGGTTTCTTTTTCAAGTAGTTGACATGAAGTAATTTGAATGGTTTTACTATTTGATTTATATACGATGACATTGAAGCAATAATTAATTTATACTATGGGTACAATGTCTTCCATGTCATTCTCAAACAATTCTTAAATGTAAAATGTTTTGAACCCTCAATGGATTTGTGTTTGCTAATTTACTATTTTATTAATCATTTTTAATTGCTCTTCATAATTTATAATAAAGGTATTGTCTTCTCTCTTTGCCCTTTCAAATCTCACTTGCAACTATTTTCTGTCAGTTTTTTTTTCCTTCCTTTCAGTGGTCTTCATGATTATGTGAGAAAGACATTGATAGATAAGGAAGACAGTGCACGTTTTTTCTCCACCTAGCTTTGTGTTTCTTTTCCTTTGTCATCATGGTCGTGTCCTTAGTCTGAGATATTCCCCAATACAATGCAAATATCTTTATTTACTACACTAACTATGCTCTATTGTTCTCCTCTTCCGTTCATATGGTTTACAAATTACAAGCAAGTAGGTGTATAAATTACTATTTGTTTTTCTATTTGGCAAATAGGATTTCAATAGGGCAGGGCGGGGGTGGGGAGTACTTCCCCGCTTCCCTGCCCCTTAAGTTTTCCCCGTCCCAGATCCCCGCCATGGGGAGTTTTCTCCCCCGTCCCCGTCCATGCAAATCCCCACGAATCCCCATGGGGACCCCGAAAATTCATAAATAAATTTAAAAAATATAAACTAAAACCCAATAAAAATGAGGAAAAAAAAGCTCCTGCAAACATATGAAAAAACCTATTTGATTTTAGTAGAGACCAGTAGTAGATTGATAATTGTTTCTCTTCTTTTGTATACAATCCCTGAGACACACACAGACACAAAAGAAAAGATCGATCTGGTTTTAATTTATTATTTGTTTTATTTTTTTCTTTACAAAATTGTTATTAGTATTTATGACATCTACACACATATTAGAGATATAAAAGTAATATTATCGGAGACGAGGACCCCGTGGGGCGGGCGTATGGTCCTCGTCCCCATCCTCACGGGGAAACATCCCTGCCCACGGGCCCCCGAATGGGGCAATCCCCACGGCTATCCCCGCAACACCCTTATTGGCAACTACTTTACTCTTACTACTTTTATCCATTCCTTGGAAATTTAAAATCTTAACTATTTTAGGAACTCATTATTTATGTATTATCTCATATAATTAGTTTATCAAATATTTCCTTTTATTTACGCAAAATGGAATTTTTTGACCTAATTAATTTAGATTCAATTTGTGTAAATCTTAACAGAACATCAAATTAAATTTGTGTAAATTTTACATGAAATTCTATTAATATTCAAATTATAAAAAAAAAGATAGCATAAGGAGAACATTTTACATGAAAAATAATTAATATCCAAATTCAAATGGATGGATATTTTAATAGAAATGACAAATAAATAAATTTTTTAATGTACATTGTTAATATTTTAGTATATACTGTGCGTAGCATGGACCATTATCCTACCATATTAATAATAATTTTATATAAATTATATTTTAGTTTTATTTCTTACTTTAAAACACTTCAAAAGTTTGGTTTTTCCAATTAATAGAGTAAATTTCAACTATTAGTTCATATTTATATTGGTGAATATTTATATTTCATGAAGATAGAAACTATATGAAAAATCTTATTATCCATCTCCATTATTTATAAGGCTTAATTACACTATTGGGGGACCAAAATCACACAATCGCGATACATGAAAGACCAAAAATAGAATTAAGCTTAATTTCTATCAAACCAAACAAAGGGAGTGAGACAAACATATTTCTTTCTCTTATACTAGCAAGATACCGGTGCATTCGCACGGGTCACTCTATTTTTTCAAGCATTTTTTAAATACACTTATTTGTAAAAATAAATTTTTAAATTGTGACAAACATATTTAGTAGTTTTAGTTTTCTAAAAATACAGAATGATTGAGAGTGTTCAAACAGAGAATATAATTATATCGACAACATGTAATGTTTCTCCGTCAAGATATAAAACTAAAATCGCCATTTATAAATAATAAAGAGATTTACAAAATTGTTATGTACTCAAAGACAATAAAATTATGCTAACATGTTATATATGTTTCCTCGTCGAAATTCACAAAGCAAAAAAATCATTTATAAATAATTTAAAAAATATAAAATTGATATATGCTGAAAGACAATAAAATTTTGCCAATAACAATCTATCAAAAGAAACCAAACAATTATGCCAATTTTTTATGGAAGCATCCAACACTCACAGAATCCATTTAAAAGTGGTTTCAGTCAAAAATACTATGTATAAAAATAATAGAAATTCGTATACTGGCCAAAATTTTTAGAAATTAGAGTTGAAAACTGTAGTTAGTAAAAATAAGGAACGGAGTGTCAAATGACTTGGGTACTTTTTGAACATTTTACAGGAAGTAACCAACTCAAATATGAACACAAAGCAATTGGTCACATGTTAAAATTCGAAACCAACAATTTATGATAATTCACGCACTGGATCTGTTTTACGCAGTAATTTCCAAAAAAATAATCATGCAATAAGAAGTGATTCATAAACATTAAAAATAGATTTTCTTTAAAACTATTATCAAACAACGAGGTTCAAGGACAACCCATTCACCTATTCCCTCAAATATCCCCAACCACAATAATCTCCCCCTTACCTTTAATGACTTGCAAAATCTGTCCAAAAGAGAGGAGTGATGACGGAGCTCGGTTTCGATCCTGCGGGAAAGAGTTCACTACGAATAGCAAGGAATTCAAAAGAATTGTTAAAAATTCCCAAACTCTAAATCCCTAACACTTAGAATTATGAAGGAATGGATTACAATGCTTACCTAACTTTTAATGGATAGCAAATTCTCTCTAATACGACGGGGATGTGCGGCTAGCCTCGCTTCAGCATGTTGAAGAATGGATAGAGGCGAAATGGTGTGCCTCTTCTTCCTTGGTGGGGCGCTATTTTGAGAGAAAAGGAAGGAAGGAGAGAAAAAGAAATCTGATTGGAAGAGTAGGGTTTTGAGTGCCTAGGCTAATAGCATTGGGTTACTCAAGTTGCTAAACGGGTTGGGTTAGGGAAAACCCATAACACTAAGCCCGACAGTAAAAGAAAAATTCTGCACAACTACCTTGGGCTCTAAAAATTCTAGGCGCCACCTACCCCCAATCCTGGGCGCCACTTTCATATATTTTTTTTAAGACTCGTCGCACATCATTATTATACTAAATAAAATTCAAGGTAATTACACTAATAATTACAATAAAAAATAATTTAATCATTCACATACACTACGCATAATTAAAATAATTATCACAAGAAGGAAAAATGAGGGTTGTTACAGCTCTGCTCGGCCTTGAGGGTAGTTGCCCGTAGGGGGTCTTACGTAAAGGCAAGGCACTACTGGGGCATCCCATTTATACACTGTATCACCCTGACTAGACTCAGTCTATATCTCTGGATGTTGAGGGCACTCTCATCCACTCACCCAGAGTGGAAAAGGATCCTGAAGATTTCAACGGAGTAGATGTTAGGTTCAGATTAGCTGGTTGCCAATGTAGGACCATTGACTGATTAGCCTTCGCTGTTAAGATTAACTTGGTTTCGTGCTTGAGTTATGTGCTTTGGAAATGGATTTGACCTCGTACTTGTATGAATGGAACATTGGTTGCTATTGATTTAATGTGGTTTGTATTAAATGTTAAATGATTCAAGTTGTTGTATAGCCTCATTATGCCTGCTGCATGAACATTTGTCTCCTTTGCATGCTTTACTTGTTAATTGCTCGGTGCGTGTCTGATGGGAATACTCGCTGAGATTTTTATCTTATTCCATTCCATTTACTTTTTTACAGTTAACTGGCTTAGAGAACTGAAGATGTTCTTGAGTTAAGTTTTGAATATTTAGAACGAATATATGTAAATAAAGTTCTAAGTTTGTAACTTGTCTTTGTATTAAGGAATTCTTGCATTGGGTATTAAAAATATATTTTGGGCCAAAGTGTAATATTTTACGGTGATTTGCGAAGCTTTAGTTTTAAAGTATAATTTCTTTTAAAAGCTTGGTTTTTGGAAAAGGTTGCGTTCACGTGTTTTAAATGACCGAACGAGTTATCTTAGTCATCACGGAGAGGACAATGTATTATGATACACGGTTTTTAAATTGATAGTAAATGGAGTTTAATAACTTTGAATTTATCGCAAAAATAATTTTCGTACGTGTCATGTTATTTAAAAACTGATTTATGAACTTAGTTATTCCTTCAAAAGAAATTTTTTTAATTATCATCAAAAGAATTAGTTTTGAAAAGGAAACCCGACTTATTTACCAAATATTTTGAAACATTATCGTCTTATAATAATATAATTGTTAGGTAATTAGGGTGTTACATTTAGTGGTATCAGAGCAGTTCAGTTCTACCCGGACTGTGTATGTGGTCTATTATGTCTTTACCGTGTGAACTCTGTGTATGTGTGACGTGTTTATGTGTACATTTTGTTTCATGTATTCTCTGTGTAAGTGAAATCTCCGACTTGGTATCAGCTATGTGCCTGTTTAATCTCTGCATATGTGTGATCTGTTTTATGCAAATATGTACTGGGACTAACTCTATGAACTGTTATTGGACTATATTTTTTTTGGATACCCACATGCATTTTTGGTTCAATAGTGAGTCTTGTTTAATATCCTTCATTGTGGCCTATTTGATCTTTGTACTGGTATTCCAAATTGACACTTGCATAGGATCATGTTTATACCATTTGGTCTTATGTGATGGTTTCAAATAGTATGAATGTGTTTCGTGACTTGATTACTTGATGGGGCAATATGTGCTATCCATGCTAGGAGCTGCACCTTATAGGAATGTATAACCTTGTGTTGACCATGATTAGAATGTTTAGTTTATGATAAACCTTTGCTAAATCCTTTTGTGAGTAGCATGATTCCCCGTGCAAATTTCTTTTACTCGTATGAGTCGTATGTCTTGAGAAACTTGAATGTTTAGCTTGTATAATATGTTCGTTAGAATAAAATAGTTTGGTCTAAGATTTCATGAGATTCTATGTTATGATGTGAGCTCACTACTGGTTACTTCTATAACAACCAATAGATTAGAGGAATTTCTTGGGAGGTAAGACCCAAAAGTTTTTCCCATAATTTTTCTTAGTTCTTCTTCAAGCGTTTTGCATGGGAAGGCTATCGGGATTTTTTTTTATTCTCTTAAAAAATTCTTATATGAAAATTGTGGTTGTCTCAGTTTCAGCACTACGTCATTATAATTGACATTGTAGTTCCTTATCCCTTGTATTTGGAGTTTCTTTCTCGTACCTCTGTACTCGTGATTGCATTAGGTAATCGAGTAGATGAAAAGCTATTTTAATTTTTAACCTGATTGTCCTTTGCTTGAAAGTTGTCATGACCGTTTTGCTTGAGTTGCAATGTTTATGGAAATTCACGTGGAAGAAGAAACTTCAGTAGAGTCCCGTTTATAAGCATGTGTTAGACCAACACACTTTTACACTCAGGAATATATTGGGTAATATTTTTTACACGTTGAATATTCGTTATCTTCTGTTAGAAAATTCTTCATTGTACTTTATCATGAAAGTAAAGCCAAGCATGTTTCTTTTCTGAAAATTCATTTATTGTCTTCTAAGACAATGTTTTGTTGTTCATACCTTTGAGAAGATTTGTCTGTCGTTGACTTGTTTAATCCTTTTTCTTACAACTGTGGTTAACATTCTCTTTTTCCAAAATTATGATAAAGTTTTGATCATTTTTCTATACTACTGAACCTTTCAGAGTATAGCGAACGAGTATTAGATAGGTGACACCTCTTCTATTTTGTCCTTCATGTTTACGTAAATTTTGAGGGCAAAATTTCTTTTAAGGGGGTAGATTGTAACATCCCGCATTTTGTATACATGGTATATTTTTAAAATATTTGTTTATTTCATTAGTTACTGTTTATTGTAGATTTAGAGATTCTGATTCCCCTATGTGTGTTTGAATTGTTTAAAAGAGTTGAATTGGTATTTATTTGTTTTCTAGGAAATATTAGCATTTAATTATATTTTCAGATAATATTTGTAGTACATTAATTAATTAATTATTTTTATAAAATATTAGTATTTGAAATATTATTATTTTTGGGATTTTATTTTGTGTATAAGAGGTATTAAAATGAGTTTGTGTGGTTGAAAGGGTTTTAAAATATATATATAAATGTAATTTTGGGTTTTACTATGCGCACCCCTCCTTTCTTCTATTACACCCCACGAATTCTACTTCCTGCACCTCCTGGAACTATTGCGCACACCCACTAGGCCCAGCCCACATCCCTTCTTCTTCCTCGCTGCTGCGCTGTTCTTCTTCTGTGAGAAACATAAAACCCTAACCCTTGCTCACTCTTAGTCCTCTCCTCTCCTCCCATGGCAGCCTACCAGGCGCCACCCCTGGATCACCATGACGTGGCCCAGACCACCGCCTGAAGTCCCTCTCTTTATCCCTCGATTTTGGTTCTCTCCCTCCCTGCACCCACCACGCCACCACCATATCTGAACGCGATTCCGGCAGCCTTTTAGGCGCCGTTTTCCAGCGATCGATCGTCCCAACCTAGCCGCGATGGAGCTGCGACGAAGAGCCCAACCAGAGCTCTTACTCTTTCTTCGATGGCTTCCCTCTCTTCGCCGTTTTCTTTCACCTTGAAAACCAGAACCTCCACGGGCTGCCTCTCAGGCGTCCTAGCCGCCGCGACTTGGCCTTCCTTGGCCACGCCTCCTCTTCTATGGCATCTTCCTTCTTTTCGCACCTCAGTTTCCATGGGAACTGCACGGGATCCACGCAAAAACCACCATGGACGCCACCTTAGAGCCTGATTTCCGGCCACCACGAGCGTCGTCGGAAGAAACGGAGACCATGTTTGTGATCCTCGCCATGAGAGCTTTCTGGTTTGGTATATAGTTCGTTGTTACGCCAAAGTTGACGAAGTGTCTATTTTGCCCAGAGCCGCCATTTCAGGTCTCATTTCCGGACACTCCGGGGATCGTATTGACGAATGAAGACTTGCTTTGGACTTATCGAAAAACATTCTTCCACCCCGTCTAGTCAGAATTGCAAACAGAGACGTTTCAAAAATTGACCCTCTTCCTCCTGTGCATTTTTCGGGTGAGCAATCTGTCTTCGGATGAACCTGATTTTAAATACACTATAAATTATTTATTAAATTTGTTTTTAATGTGTTTATATTTAATAATTGATTATTGTTGTGTGATTGATTGTGTTTGTCTGTGACGTTTGGATGTCTTGGATGTCTTCGAGCACTTGGCTGTGACTTCCGGCGAGGACGGAGAGTAGAGATTGTGGGACGGGAGCTGTGTAGCTGTTATTGGACCACTTGGAGTCGTGATCGGAGGAAAGGCACATCGCGAATAATTCGTGGATTTGTTAAGGTGAGTGTTTCCTTTATTTGGGGTACCGTGTGACCCCGAACGTGTCCTTATGTGTTTTGTGTTGTTACCATTGTATGAGCAATTGTGTAATTATGATTAAATGTGGTTATGTGAGTCTGGATGCATGTTCATTGTAGGAGCAATGAAAAAAACTGAATAGTATGAGTATGTATATGCTTAAAGGTACTTGACTGAATTTACATGTGGAAATAATTGATAACTTTGTGATGACTATATGTTCAAAAATACATATATATATATATATATATATATATTAGTTATGATGTGATGATACTCTGCTTATAACTTGATGATTGTTTGTTTGGATTGGTTTTGGATTAGAGGGAACCTCATCGACGTACTGACGTAGTGGTACCACAAGATTTACACATAGGCCGGTTGCCAATGTGAATGGTTGTGATTACGGTTTAATCACTAGATTGGATTAATACATAGGCTGGTTGCCATGCATTATTTATGTAATGTCTTTTGGGTGGTGAGCAAACGATTTCATTGGGAACAGTTTGGAGATGGCCACGAGGAGCTTTGCTCGGCGTTGAGGGTAGTTGCCAGCAGGGGGTCTTACGTAAAGCCAGGGCACTGCTGGGGTGTCCATTTATACACTGGATCACCCTGACTAGACTCGGTCTGTATCTCTGGATGTTGATGGCACTCTCATCCGCTCACCCAGAGTGGAAAAGGATCCTGAAGATTTCGATGGAGTAGATGTTAGGTTCGCATTAGCTGGTTGCCAATGTAGGACCATTGACTGATTATCCTTCGCTGTTAAGATTGACTTGGTTTCGTGCTTGAGTTATGTGCTTTGGAAATGTATTTGACCTTGTACTTGTGTGAATGGAACATTGGTTGCTATTGATTTAATGTGGTTTGTATTAAATGTTAAATGATTCAAGTTGTTGTATAGCCTCATTATGCCTGCTGCATGAACATTTGTCTCCTTTGCATGCTTTGCTTGTTAATTGTTGGGTGTGTGTATGTGTGTGCTAAGAACACTCGCTGAGATTTTTATCTCATTCCATTCCATTTACTTTTTTACAGTCAATTGGCTTGGAGAACTGAAGATGCTCTTGAGTTAAGTTTGAATATTTAGAATGAATATTTGTAAATAAAGTTCTAAGTTTGTAACTTGTCTTTGTATTAAGGAATTCTTGCATTAGGTATTAAAAATGTATTTTGGGCCAAAGTGTAATATTTTATGGTGATTTACGAAGCTTTAGTTTTAAAGTATAATTTCTTTTAAAAGCTTAGTTTTTGGAAAAGGTTGCGTTCACGTGTTTTAAATGACTGAACGAGTTATCTTAATCGTCACAGAGATGGCAATGTCTTATGAAACACGGTTTCCAAATTGATAGTAAATGGAGTTTAATAACTTTGAATTTATCGCAAAAATGATTCTCGTACATGTCATGTTATTTAAAAACTGATTCATGAACTTAGTTATTCTTTCGGAAGAAAGATTTTTAATTATCATCAAAAGAATTAGTTTTCAAAAGAAAACCCGACTTATTTATCAAACATTTTGAAACCTTATCGTCTTATAATAATATAAGCATTAGGTAATTAGAGTGTTACAGTATATATAGAGAGAGATATTCCAAAGAGCGCCATTGTGACCTAAGCAGGTCCTTCACCAGCGGATAAAAAAATAGATCCGCTTTTTGTGTCTTTTTATGCGACGTGTTGTTTTCAACTTTCCATTCTGTATACTGATACAGTTGTCAATAAAAATATTTGTTTTTTTGTGATCCTTTTTGAAAATGACATTCTTTTAGGGCAAGACAAATTGAATGATTGTTTCTACCGACATGCTATTTTGTCTTCGATTCCTCATATATTATATAGCCATCAACGAGGATTCTTTAATGCTTAAAACACCCTTTAATGCTTCGCTCAATCTGGTTGATTTCCAGAGGCACATTTTTACCAGACGATCTTTGTCAACAGTGATACTCTTTTCACCAGAGCAAACTTGTACCAGAGTATACTTCTTCCATAGCGTAGTTTCACTAAGGCATTCATCTACCAGAGCATTCTTACCCAGACCATGGTTCTAACAAAGTGTAGTCCTATCGGAGCATAGTCCTACCAGAGTATGGTCTGCCAAAGCATCTCACCAGAGCATCGACTAACAGAACATTGTCAACAGAGCTTAGCTATAAGACATTGACGTCATCAGCTCTTACCAGACTATTCATGCCAGACTCAACTTAATAAAACCAGAGGGTGAATTGCACACAGAGCCAAAAATTTCTGAGACAGATCCATCTAATGAATAATAGTGAGTTCTCACTAGTTTCTGCACACTAGAAAAGACATCAGAGGATAAATTGTTCTTATACATTATTTGTTAGCATCAAAACAATTAATAGTCATTGTTTCTGAATCCACTTTATTCGAACATGACAAACTGTCATTGAAGCAAGCTCCAACAACAGATGAGGAAAAGGAGAAAATGCAATCAGTTCCATATGCAAGTGGTGTTGGCTGCATCATATATGGAATTGTATGCAGCACGCCAGACTTGGCATATGCTGTGAACATAGTTAGCAAGTTTATGGCAGATCTTGGACTGGCTCATTAGGCAACATTGAAGTGGATCCTGAGGAACTTAAATGGTACTTTATCATCTAGTTTGAAGTTCAAAACGAATGACAGAAGTGAAAGAGGCAATTGTGGGATATCTGGATTCAAATTATGCTGGGAACATAGACACAAGTTAGTCTCTATTTGGTTATGTCTTCACCTTATTTGGTAATGTTGTATCATGGAGGTCATTACTGCAGTCTGTGGTGGCACTATCAACCATTCACGCTGAGTTTATAGCTCTCACAGAAGGTTTCAAGGAAGCAATATGGATTAAAGGCTTGGTTGGAGAATTTGGAATATCACAAGACAGTGTTACTGTGTTTTGTGATAGCCAAAGTGCTATTCACTTGTCCAAACATCAAGTTTATCATGACAAGTCAAAGCATATTGATGTTAGATTACATTTCATTCAGGATGTGATTGAGAGCAAGGAAGTATTAGTTGAAAAGGTTGCAACTGAGGACAATTCTACAGATGCACTTACTTAGTCCTTGCCTCAACACAAGTTCAAGCACTGCTTGGACTTGGTTGGCTTCTGTGAAAAGTGATGAATCTGGTGGGGGTGGGGGGCAAGGGAGAACCAATGAAGGGACTGGTCTGATTTAGAGACAAGCTGGAGAATTGTTGAATATGTGTCTCAAAATCAACAATTAGTTACAAGTGTCATAACATTAAGATGCAGCATCAGATGCATCAGAACTTGTTATCGAAGTTTCAGGTGCTGCAGCACCTAGTCGCACAACACCTGTTAATGAACTCAGTTTTTCAGTTACTGGCCATAACTAAATCAGTTATTCTGTTAATTCAGTTACGGGTTGTTATTGGCTGAAGCTTGTATTTTTCACTTGTATAAATAGGCATAGGGGTATCTATATGGTGTAGTTTTTTTTTCGTGTTTTTTAGATTCAGATCAAGGTGTATGATTGTGAGGATTCTTGTAAACTCTCTACTTGTAAAAGGAAGATTAGAGAGGTTTGAGAGATCGAGGGAAAAGTGTGAAAAGTAGAGTGTGGAAAGGCTTAGAGATCTTGTGGCTATTTCTCAACAGTGGTGAACAAGGGTCAAGGGAACTCTATGCACTGGTTTTGGTCTTGTACACTTGTTTCATTGTAGATTGGTTTGATTGCTCCCTCCCCCGCAGACGTAGGCCACAAGGCTGAACTGCGTTAACAATTCTTGGTGTCAATTTCTTCTTCCTTTTCTCTAGTTATTTTCAAAGTTCAGTTTTGAACTGTTGCTTGTTTGTTTACGTGTATAATCCACAACATCACCATTTTCCCCTTTTTTGTTTCAGATGCAGGTTGCCAAGGAGGATTAGAGGAGTTGGATGGCTTATATCTCCTTAGCTAGTTATATTTAATTTTGTAACTTGAAGTAAGTGATTGAGTACAAGATTTAGTATTTTGTATTTGACATCTTAGTTGGTTATGCCTTTTGGAGTTGTAAGTTGTAATTTCTTTCGAAGAATTATGACTTTAGGAATTGTAACTTGGTCATGTACTTAAGTTTTAATTTCCTTGTTAGTATTTCATGTCTTAATGCTAAACATTCTGCTTTCAAAGTTATCTTGAATGTATGGGTGTTACAATAAACTTCAAGCTTTAATGCAGGCGAATGTGGAAAATTTAAGCAGAGGTGCACATGAACACTATGCTATATACAAAGTCACGTGAGATCAATTTTTCTCTAGTCATATAAGCATAGAAAGAAACACCAAGCTGACTTGGTAAAATGTTTTTTTTTAACAAACCCGAGGCAATGATTCACATGATTCCCCATTTAAATTCTAAATTGCGATAGTGATTGGATTTCTCTTACCCTTTATAATAATAGAAGCTTTTGTCTGAAGTAACCACCATCCTTTAAGTTTGAGATATTCAGAAAGAAAATAAAGGCCCTGACAGTTAATAATAGATATACGTAGTAACAAAGGAAATAACAAGATAACATTGCTAAAGCCTCTTTTTGTCTATCTGGTTACTTCTATTCCACAAATTTCTGAACAATAAAAGAAGTAAACCTCTTCTCAGTTGTCACATATGAGTTTGTATGCAATTGAAAATTTCTCTCATATGTACTCACATCGCCAATGTATTAGCAAGTTTGTTTGAGTTCATCGGGCTTCTAATAATGTGATAGTCAGTTCACTGGTTGAAATCTTATCGCTTTGACCTGAGTTGGAAGTTTTAGCAAATGAATCCTTCTTTACATAGTAACCAGGCTCTTTTGGCTCGGCCAATTCATTGTCACTCCCCAACATTAGAACCACATAAGGCATGATAGGCCTATCCTCTGAATATTGTTGGACACATAAGAGACTGACATGGATGCAACGCAATGCCTCTGATGGAACACAAGAGTCCTCTATGTTTTGGTCAATTAATTCTAAAGCCTTGTCCTCTTTCCAAAAACTCCATGCCTGAACAATGGAAAATTGGAAATTGTAATAAGAAAATTGTCACAAGATTTTAAGACACCTAAATTGAAAACTTATCACACGTCACGTCCTTACATGAGTGACAAGGTTAGGAGAGTCGTTTTCAACATAAAAACCTCTACTTTTCTTTCCACATATAATCTCAAGCATCAAAATTCCAAAACTAAACACATCAGATTTCACAGAAAAGAGTCCATCGACAGCGTATTCTGGTGCCATGTAGCCACTGCAACATACCATCAACAAAAGAAAACAAAAATTGTTAAAAGAAATGTCACATCACAGACAATACACAACTTGGTATTGAGATACTTACTAAGTTCCTACTACCCGCTTTGTATTTCCATGTGTTTGATCTCCTCCAAAAATTCTAGCAATGCCAAAATCTGATATTTTTGGGATCAACTTGTCATCAAGCAAAATATTACTTGGTTTAAGGTCTCTATGAATTATCCTCAATCTAGAATCTTGATGAAGATAGAGGAGACCTCGAGCAATTCCGAGGATAATGTTGAAGCGCTTAGGCCAATCTAGCAGTTTGCTTTTGGTATCATCTGTTTCATAAGAAAGATTTTATTGAAACACTTGAATTTTGAATTTCAATTTCAATTTTTATAACCTCCAATGTGATATTGGAATCGTAAAAGTATGACAACAATATATAAGCATTCTTGTAATATTCATACCAAAAATCAACCTATCCAAGCTACGGTTTGTCATGTATTCATAAATCAGCATTTTATCTTCATCCTGGATGCAACAACCAACAAGTTTAACAAGATTTCGGTGCTGAAGTTTTGCTATCAGTTTTACTTCATTTTTAAACTCAGTCATTCCTTGTCCAGAGCAACTTGAAAGCCTTTTCACAGCAATTTCTTGTCCACTTACCAATCTTCCCTACATAATAGAATATATAAGTAAATTAAGACGCTTATTTATCACATTGACACTTGTGTAAGTCTTTTCTCCTAGATAACTCAACAAAGATTGAATCACCTTATATACAAGTCCAAAACCACCTTCTCCAATCTTGTTCTTTATTGAAAAGTTGTTAGTGGCAGTGACTATTGTTGAATACTCAAACAATGGTAGATCAAGATCATCCTCATTACCTCTGTCACCTTCAAGGTCGATAATTTCTGAATTCTCTGATAAAATGGAACAATGAATTAAGTTTAGTTGAAGGCATATCCGATAATAAATTTGTAGTATTACATCTTAGATATTTTCACTAAGAGGTTGAACGGATAAAAGGTCTAAATTCTCCCTTGCAGTTTCTACTTTGCATCACTTAACAATTTTTCACAAATTGCTCATAGATTTTACTTTGGCTAAGATAGATAGTTTTTGCAAGGCAAAGGAAATTACAATGGTTATCAAATTAAAGCAGAAAGCATGAGCCAGGAGTCAAAGACAAAAACCATTAAATTTGTTGTCCCAATCACCCTTGTGAGCTATATACAAATCAATTATGTAGAGGATGACTCAACTATTATAGCAAGGCACACTAAGCTTCACGATAGTATTCATTCATAGAGTTGCAGCCTAAAATATATTTAGTTTAGTTAAATATTTTCTTACCCTGAATAAACTTGATTGTGGGAACCAACTCATCACTTGATTTGTTAGAATTAATTACTTAATATTCTTTTATATTTGGAGGCATATAAACAATTAAATAAATTTCAGAGTAATAACATTTATAGGAAGTTGTACATGCCAGATGATTTTCTTAGCAATGATCTAAATTCAACAAAGAAATAAACTCTACCATCCATTTAGGGAAAATATGGATAAAAGCTTTCTTACCTGCTTTCCTGCGCCGGACAACGTAGAAACAATATCCGAGAAAAAGCATCCCTGAAAATATAATGGCGCTAGCAACTATTCTTATCAGCTCCTTCTTGCGCCCATGATGTTCTTCTTAACGGTTGAGTTTTATAAAAACAAATTAACAAATAAATTAAAACATGGCTATATATTTATGTGATCAAAGGTTAAAGTAGGAATTTGATTGTTCAAAGATGAAAATAGACCTTTCTAACAATAATCATGAAAAAGTTGATTTCCATAATAAAGTCCTTACCTATGCTCAATTCTGAAGCATCCATTCGAATGTACAGATCCTGTCCATCATCTGGAAACTGCCTAAGATCAATCAGATCACCAAACCACATGACACAGCCACTACCTTCTCCTGATATGTCAAAATTAGTATAAGCCATACATGAACAATTATTCAAGCACTTGACTCTGCATTCTTCTAGACCTATTGTCTCATCTACCCAAGTATGTGTAGCATCTGGAACTTTTACACCTTCCACTTTCACAAATCCATCCTTGAGTTTGTTAGTGCAGTTTAGTGGTTTATTTCGGACACATCCTTGAGACCAATCAGATGTGTTCCAGGCAGCTGGTGACTTGGGACTGAACCCTGATAAACACTGGCATATTTGGGAACCTGTGATTATGCAAGTCCCATAGGCTCCACAGATGCCATACAAGTCACAATTATCTTTGGGAAGTGATTTATGAACATTCCAAACTTGTTCGTCTTCCATCCACACGTATCGATTATATGTTGAAGTGGTTTCATTCATTACCATTCTTGAAATTACAGAATCATTCTCGAGACTATACGTGTAGTACATCTCATCCTTGTTGGACACAAACTTGTAAACAAAAATGGAGTTAGGCTTTTGATCTGGTATACCACTAAAGTGCAGGCCATTCCATGGTCCAATTCTTACAAACTTCTTTGTTCCCTGCATCAGATATTGCTCGGGATAATTATAGAGCAATGAACCCCAATAGAAATCTCCTGGGGATGGATCATCAGGACTCTTCCAAGATGTCATTCTCCGTTCCATACCAGTTTTGAAGTTCCACCCCAACTTCATCCCCGGAAGTATTGTATCAGACGGGTAGTCAAAACTCTGCCACAAATAGGCTTCTGGGTTTGCTTCTCTATCATCTCTTACCACAAGATTACCTGAATCTAGGAGTTGCGCCACTGGATTCTGTGCTTGTTTTTGAGATGTTGTATGCCACACTACCTTGTCATGTTGTCTGAGGACAAGGTTGCCTGTGTTGTTCAGTGTTAAGATGCTTGAGGAATCATTGATGGCTTTCACCCCATTTGCAACCCAAACAACTGTCCGAATTGGGATATTCTTGTACCAAATCCCTAGGTAGCGTTTGTTGGAATTATCAGGACTGAAGAAACCAAGTACAAATTTTTCACCTTGGGAAACCAAGGTCATGCCATCACTGATGGTCTGGGACAGTTGAATAGTATCAACTGCTATGGAAACTTTGAGGGAAGGTATAAGTATACATGAAACAATGATCGATAAGGAAAGAATACCCATCATATCTTTTGCAGGACTCTATTGTTCTGCTATATAAAATATTTATCAAGAAAGCTAAGCTAATGCTTCTTAAAGCAGAAGCAACGAAGAAACACTCTAGGTTGGTCATTTTTGTAGTATTCGCTTGGAATATTCAAGCTATTTGGAAATGGTCTTAAAGGAGATCAGATTGCATCAATATTTAATTTGTTGTGTTTTTTTTTAGTAGTGTTAGAGCTGAAAAACAAAGCACAGATATCAATACATTTGTGTAACATTACTCTCAAAGGTCTTGGAAATCTAATTAGTGATGATTTTGAAAAAGAAGTTTTACGCTACACCTAACTAGAAACTTTAAGATATTGTATAATAGTATTAGGATAGGGTGGAATTTTTCTTTGCCCCGGAATTTACTCTCTCATTTCTTATTTATAAGAGACAAATCACTTTTTTGATTCATTTAATAACTCTTGTATTTGGTCTATAAAATGTGATTTGTCTCTTATAAATAGAAACGGAGGGAGTAATTGATTTTTTTGCCTCTGACTAATGCCGGAAAGATGAGTTAAAAAGTGGAGACACTGTTGGCGGTTATATGACAGCTTTACTAATTAAGTTTGACCGGAAATCATTGTTTTCTTTAAATACTAGTCAATTAAAATTAATTGATTTTTTGGCCTCGGGCTAATGTCGGAAAGATGAGTTAAAAAGTGGGGACACTGATGGCGGTTATACGACGACTTTACTAATTTTGTTTGACCGGAAACCATTGTTTTCTTTAAATATTAGTCAATGTCCTCTTCCTTGATCGTGTAGAAAGTGAGAAAAAAATATAGGTTTTTTTTTTTTTTTTTTTTTTGTCAAATGTGAGAAATACTCCAAATAGAAGATGTTCAGTGTATAGGAATTTTGAGGCTTTACGCGAAATTTATAAAGAGACTTAATATTATATAAATGATCAATTTTCATATTAATCTTCTATCTTTTTGAGTTGGGGAATCATTAATCAAAGTTTTATGATCAAACAATTCTAATATTTCATTCTCAATAAATAATATGATTAATACATTCAATTTATCTTGTAACATTGTTCATCTTAGATAGGATTTAAGGAAAAGAATGACAAAATGAGAGAGCTCAAAAAATTTGAAGTGAAAATTATTAAAATTTTAGAATATATATATATATATATAGTAAAATAAAGTTTTTATGGGCATCACAATGCAGAAAGTTTTTATCATGTAAAATACAAAGTACCAATTTTAAATTTGTCATCCCGCATGGAGAACCAGTCAAACTATTAGTATTATAACGAGGAATGGAGACCATTTCGAATCCATCATCTTGCCAAAAAAGACATACACAATGAGGGAAGAGAATGAGAGAGTGTGGAGAGACAAGGGGAAGGAGAAAGAGCACGAGGGGGGATGGACAGTTGTGAGGAGGAAGCAGAATCGACGTGGGGTTGGAAGAACGGACATTGCGAATCATGAAGACAGAAGAGGAGTGCAAGGGCAGGTTTCATATTATTTCACAAATTTCCCTGACAATTTTTTGGCGGAGGACATGTATAAGGCCTTCGAGAAATATGGTCGAATCACAGAAGTCTTTATTCCGGCGAAACGAGACAGAGCGGGACGCCGCTTTGGCTTCGCGAGATTCATGGATATCAGGGATCCTGACTTGTTTGCAACTAAACTAGATAATATATTTATTGGTAGCACCAAACTCTTCGTAAATTCGCCGAGGTTTGAACGTGGCATCAACCACTATGGACCGTTGAAAGTGGAGGCAACAAGGAAAACAAATACGCGTGGACCATCGAAACAGCCCCATGCAACGGGTAAAGCTTGGAGGCAGAAGGAGTTTAGGAGAAATAACATGACTTTTGCAAATGTGGTTAAGTAGGGATCGGGCAATGGCAATCACAAGGGGTTCAAACAGCAAAGTGGCAAAGTTGTAAAGAGGTACGTGAGGAAGATGGAGAGAGCAAATATGGAATTCAATATTGATGCAGAAAAAATGAAAGCCATGGGAGATGCCTATGTGGGAGAGGTAAGTATTCCCGGAACTGCATATATCATGCCGAATGAATTTCAGAAACAGGGTTATTTCGCGATCAAGGTTACCCCGCTTGGTGCAAATAAGGTTCTCTTGGAGGCGGAGGATGGTGGCGACCTATCACTGATATTGAAGGAGGGTGAAGAATGGCTTATGCATTTGTTCGACGAAATTCGCCCATGGAGCCCAAGAGAAATTGATAATGAACGGCTCACTTGGGTGCGGTGTTATGGTGTCCCGGCACATGCTTGGTCAATAGAGTTTTTTGAATTCCTAGTAAAGCCGTATGGGACTTTCGCAGATGTTGATGACCATACTAGGAAAAGAAAAACAATGGATGTTGCTAGAATTCTTTATAGGACAAAAATTCAGGAACTAGTCAACAAGGTTACATCAGTAAGAATCAATGGCATGGTGTACCCAATTAAGATTGTTGAGGATTGGTATGGGCCGCTACAATGTCTCACACCCGCAGTTTACCAGACTGATGAGGGTTCGGAGGATGATTCGAGTTTCAGTGAATGCAGTTTTTCGGGAGCTATGGAGGATGTGAGATCAGTTGGGGAAGATGACAACATTAATGGAGATTTAAATGCTACAATGATTGGGGGGGCACAAATCTTGGTAAATAATGACAATTATCATGAGAATGGCTTGGGGAATTTGAACGGAACGGATCTGATGCATGATTCTAGGAATGTGATTAATGCGGACAATGGTGATCAATATGTGCGGGATTCAAGGGGAATTAATGTTACAGCAACAAATGTGGAAGGGGTATCAGTGAATGGGCTTAATTGTGATAGGCCCATCAGTAGTATACCAAGCGCGACGGTATTGTTTGATCAGTCTGGCCAAGGAGGGGCAACTTTGTTAAATGGGGGTGCATGTAGTAAGGCGGGTTAGTGTGCAAAATACCGAACTGGGCTTGTCACGCATAAAACAGATGGGCTGGTTGAAACAAAGGAGCGTTTTGATCCTGGGCCATGTGATCATAATGTAGACACATCGAAGGAGAGCACACACACTGAATCTTCGAGAACAATTAGTATGCCATTTGTCACTAAACGCAGGACAAGGGCGAGGCATCAACAAGTCATTTGCTCAAGTTCAGGAACTTTAACCATCGATGGAACTCAATCAACAACGCATGTGGATAACACTCTTGAGTCGAATGGCGAGGCCACATCCCGAGGTCACAATTTGTGGCGGTCATTCTCTGGTACGATGGAGGAGAAGATTTGGCACCAAGCATGTTTAGTTGGGGTAACAGGGGTGGAGAAGGATGAAGTTTATATCTCAGAAATTAAATCATTGGAGGTTATAGAAAGGGAAGCCAAGGTTCAGAGGGAGTCAAGAAGAAGGTCCCTATGAAGATTTTATCACTCAATGCTAGAGGGGTGTGTGACCGATCAAAGAGAAGCAGAATTCGGTCCAAAATTAATTCAGGTAATTTTGTAGCTTGCTTTTACAAGAAACTAAGTGTACAATTATGGAGGATAGGTTGGTATACAGTTTGTGGGGTGGGGAGGATGTGGAATGGGTAGCCAGGAATTCGGTGGGTCAGTCTGGAGGCTTGCTAATGATGTGGAGAAAGGGCTCACTCTCAGTTAGGAGTCAGTTTGAGGGAGTGGGATATGTTGGTATCTCTGTTGAGTTAGGGAGTTCTGGAAGATCCGTGTATTTAGTGAACATCTATTCTGCATGTTCATTGGAAGGAAAAAGACAAATATGGAGTGAATTAATCCAGCTAAAAAGAACTTTCAATGCAGGAGAGTGGTGCTTGACAGGAGATTTCAATGCTGTTTTGAATACAGGTGAGAGGAAGGGAAGAAATAACAATGACAATCGCACTGAGTTGATAGAGTTTAGACAATTCGTTGAAGATATGCAGGTCATCGATGTCCCCATATTAGGGAAAAAGTTTACATGGTACAGCTCTGATGGGCTATCGATGAGTAGATTGGACAGATTTCTTCTTTCAGAGGGGATTATTAAAGAATGGAAAGTTGTAGCACAATGGGTGGGCAATAGAGATATATCTGACCACTGCCCGATTTGACTTAAATGTGATGAACAAGATTGGGGTCCGAAGCCTTTCCGTTTCAATAACTGTTGGTTAGAGCATAAGGATTTCCTCTCCTTTGTGAAAAATTGTTGGCTTAGTCTAAAAAGTAGATGGGTGGAAAGGTCATGTTTTAAAAGAGAAGCTCAAGCTGCTGAAACTTCAACTGAGGAAGTGGAATAAAGAAGTCTTCGGAACTGTAGATTTAAATATAGAGAATACGGTGGCAGAATTGAATGCTTTAGAGGAGGTTTTAGCCAATGGTGGATCGGTAAATTTGGACCATCGGAAAAGTCTTTCCGTGAAATTTTGGCAACAGCTTAGATGTAAAGAAAGTCTTTTGTTTCAAAAATCTAGATCAAGATGGATCTTAGAGGGTGATGCTAACACACGTTATTTTCATGCTTGCATTAAAGGGAGAAGGAGGAAAAATCAATTGGTGGCCCTACAGGTTAATAGTAGATGGTTAGAAACGGTTCCAGAGATAAAGGAAGAGGTGAAGAGGCATTTCCAAAGTCATTTTTCTTGCTCTAACCATTTTAAAAGGCCTACACTAGATGGTGTTCCTTTTGGGCAGATTTCTTCAGCGAATAATGAGTGGCTTACAGCTCCAGTTACAGCAGAAGAACTAAAGGATGTGGTGTGGAATTGCGACGGTAATAAGAGTCCGGGACCAGACGGTTTCAATTTTACCTTCTTTAAGAGTTGTTGGGAGATGTTACAAGATGAGTTATTGGGGTTTATCCATGAGTTTCAACTGAATGCCCAGCTCCCCAAAGCAATCATTGCGGCCTTTCTTGCTCTAATACCAAAATCAGATCACCCCCAATCCTTAAGTGAGTATAGGCCCATTTCTTTAATTAGCAGCCTCTATAAAATAATTGCTAAATTGTTGGCTGGCAGGCTGAAAAGGGTTTTGAGTGGCATTATCTCACCATGTCAAACGGCATTCTTACCTAATAGGCAGATTTTAGATGGAGTCCTGACAGTCAATGAACTAGTGGATTTGGCAAAAAGAATGAAAGATAAATGTATGCTCATCAAAGTTGACTTCGAAAAAGCTTACGACTCAGTAGATTGGGATTATCTTGAATATATGTTGACTCGAATGGGATTTTGCTACAAGTGGAAGAGGTGGATTAGAGCATGTACCAGAACTAGTTCGATGTCCGTGTTGGTTAATGGTAGCCCTACTGAGGATTTCGTGATCCAAAGGGGACTACGTCAGGGTGATCCACTGGCACCATCTTTGTTTCTTATTGCTGCGGAAGGGCTGACAGGACTTATTTACAAGGCTGTAGAGGAGGGACACTTGAGCCCTTATATGGTGTCTAACGAATTATCATACCCGGTACTTCAGTACGCAGACGACACCATCGTCATATGTGAACCAACATGGGATAACATCTAGTGCATCAAGGCCATTCTCCGTGGATTTGAATTAGCTTCGGGTTTACGGGTTAATTTCTTTAAAAGTCATATGTTTGGTATTCACTTGGATGATCATTTTTACACTCACGCTTTGTTTTCTTAATTGCAGTTTGGGGGCCATTCCCTTTAAGTTTCTTGGTTTGCCGGTCGGAGAAAATCCTAGAAAATGTTCTACTTGGAGACCGGTGGTGACAATAATGCAGAAGCGATTATCCAACTGGAGAAGATCTCAATTATCTTTCGGGGCGAGGGTAACATTGATTAACTCGGTGCTCACGAGTTTGCCCGTTTACTATTTTTCCTTCTTCAAGGCACCAAAAAAGGTGGTGAATACAATTATTAGCATTCAGCGGAATTTTCTATGGGGGGAGATCCGGAGAAGAAAAGTATAAGTTGGATTAAATGGGAAACGGTGTGTAAACCAAGGAGTTTGGGTGGATTGGGAATTAAGCATCTGGAAGTCTTTAATTGGAGTCTACTATGCAAATGGAAATGGCGGTGCCTAACTGATCATGGGGCAATCTGGTATAACCTTCTTCGGTTTAAGTATGGTCCTCTAGAAAGAAAAATGCTTGATAGGGGGCCAGTGTCAAGACAAAGCTCTATTTGGTGGAGAGACATCACAGTGTTAAAATCAGAGTGGTTTGTGGAAAATATCTCGATTCGGTTGGGCCAAGGACATTCAGTTCGATTTTGGGAAGACCGTTGGTTAGGTTCACAGGCTGCTAGAGATACCTTTCCTGAGCTATACCAACTGGTCGCAAAAAAGAATTTATTAGTGGTAGATGCTGGAGGTTGGGAGGTGAATGGTTGGATGTGGAAATGGTCGTGGAAGCGTAATCTTACTCCTCGGGAGGAAGCTCGGTTTAACGATTTGGTGATAAAGCTGAACGGTAACCTACCTTCCACAACAACTCCAGATGTCTGGGAATGGAAGTTGAGCACTGCAAAAAAGTTATGTTGCAAATCAGCATATTCAAATTTAATCCAGTGTAATTTTGTCGAGTTGGATGCAAATCTGTCCAAGGCTTTCAAATGGTTGTGGAGTACATCAATTCCTTCCAAGGTGGCGGCTTTTGTTTGGAGACTTCTACAGAATCGCATTCCTACAAGAGAAGCATTAGCACACAGAGGTATTATTCCAAACCCCAACAATGTTAGTTGTGTACTTTGTTCCCAACATTTGAAATCTGTGGATCATTTGTTTTGTTCATGCAATGTGACGTACAATATTTGGAGGAGTGTTTTTGCTTGGCTTGGCCTTTCTGGTGCTTGGAACGATGGGGTGGTGAATAATTTCCTCGCATTCAAAATCCCATTGAGGGGTAAAGCGCGTAGGAAAATTCGATACGTTATTTGGTGTTCAGTGGTGTGGATAATATGGTTAACAAGAAATAAGGTGGTTTTTCAGGGCGACGTGTTTGATGCTGCCACTGTGTTGTATAAGATTAAATTGACATCTTGGAATTGGTTTATTTCAAGAGAAGGAAGACACTCAACTTGGAAATTCTCGGATTGGTGTGTCAACCCACTGGGGTGTTGTAATGCGATATAAGAATTGGATGTCGAGGTGGGGCTGGAATAGGCCATGATTTTTTTCGTGGTACTGTCGTTTGTTACTATGCTGCTGCTAGTTGGTTGGAACGTCTGACTCTTTGTGCTATATTGCTGCTGTTATGTGGATCTGGGTTGATCAAAAATTGTATGTGTGGCTGATATATTATGTAAGATTTGATTTGCATATGGCTTTGACTTTGTGTAGTGGTGTGGTGAGTTTGAAGTACAGATTGTGGTAGGAGTGGTTGAGTATAACATGTCCAGGATGGAATTTTTTGAAGACAATTTTGATAGGTGGGTAGGAGTATAGGAGCTTGTGCAGGTTTTTGCAGATTGCGGCGAGTCTCATTACTGGATGCAGTAGGAATAATTTATTTTTACATTTTTCTGATAGATTGGTAAACTCTTGTAATTTGTATTTCGTGGTTGTGTACTCTTTTTCCTCCCTTTGTCTTTTTTCCATTGGGTTTTGGCTTAGGGAGGTTTTAATGAGGCACTTCCATTTGGTTACGGGTTGGAGTACCCCTCGTACTCCTTTAATAAAATGCTCTTTTGCTTATCAAAAAAAAAATGTGTTTCACGTCCAGTGGTTCTTTTCCTCTACTTCTGCTATGACCAAACGATCAAAACCTCTCCACTCCCTTTGTTTTCCTCCCTCTGGTTTTTTGTTATTTGTTTTTCCTAGGTTCCAAACCAAGTGTTAGTGGTATATATTTGTAGGGGCGGCGCCTCTTGAGAGGATGAGGTAGCCATGGCTACCCCAAAAATTTTAAAAAAAATTAAAAAACTAGGTATAATATGCATAGATTTTGATACATATTTAATAACTTGTCACATTTTAACTCGTAATCCGTCGTGGCTTGGCGGTAATGCGCTATTTTGAGGCTGCGAGGTCTGAAGAGGATTTGAACTGCATACATGCACCTAAAACACTGTTACTTAACCATTGCGACATGAAAGACCTTGTGAATAATGATGAACTATTTTATATTATATGTTATTGTTATTTTGCCCCCTCAAAAAAATTTCTCACGCTCCGCCACTGTATATTTGGAACTTGTGGTATTTAAATTTTAAAAGTGATTAATCAATATAGTCATTACCATCATAAATAATAAAATGATGATAAATTAAAGCACCAAAGTGTATTTGTGTTCTCTATTGTGTCAGTGTGTCGACAATTATTTTATCCTCTTTATCTTATTGAAAGATAAATAAATACTGTAATACAATAAAGTAATATGAGTAACACCAAAATCATTGTTCTTTTTTGGGTCTCAATTAGTCAGTCTTTTTTTTTTTTTTTGGTATTAAGTCGGTCTTAATCTTTTTTTTGGTATTATAAGTCAGTCTTCTTCAAACCAAGGAGAAATATGTTTTAATAATTTTCTCTGATTTATATTTGTAATGACGTTTCTTTAAAAAAAAAAAATACATACGCTATTTAAATTATAAACTCAATTCCAAGGAGAGCAATGTCAGTAATTCATGTTCTAATGTCAGGTAAGATTTATATGGATCCCATCACTTTGAGATTGAGATCCACTTTAGGAAATAGAACTCATGATTTAGTAGAACATATATAAATTTTGGGTTTTTTTTAATGTGTGCAACTTTACACACGATAAGAATTATTAATTATTTACTTTTTTCCTTATTAATTATCTAATTTCCTATTTAATTGGTAGAGAAAGATTATATAAATGTGAATCTAGTTTTTGGTTAAAATTTATTTGCACACGATAAAAATCATTAATTGTTTACTTTGTTCCTTATTAATTAACTATTTTTCTATTTATTTTATAGATTCATATTTATGTAATTCCACTCTACTCACAAAATAGAACATTAGGTAATTAATAAGAAAAATTAGTGGATAATTAATGATTCTTATCGTATGTATTGTGCACACGCGCATTAGAAAAATCTTGTTATCTTTATGATATTTTTTTATGATACACGTTAGAAAAATCTAAAAGCATATATTTTATTTTTGGTAAGCACTTTGGTACCCGGTGGAAGTGTTGGGTACGATACCCAAGTGAGCTTATATCTACTTATCATATCATTAAATCCATTTTAATAGACTTTAATTAGTCATTTGACTTTTTGAATTGTAGATGTACATTTTTTAAACTAAATAATGATTTTTTATCAAAAACTTCTCTATAACATCTTTTTGTATTCTCTTCTTCATCTTTATATCCATTTCACGGTTCTTCTTCTCCCAACATAGATTTGATTTCTCTTCTTCTTCTTCCGATGGAGCCTAGATATCGAAAACAAGTTAGAATCGATATAGGTTTACTGTTATTTAATTATTCACATTCTTTTAATATGATGGACATTCTAAACGTCTAAGAGAAAAGAAAAAGAACAACATATTAGCAAATTTGTAAAATATTTTTTGAAGCACCGAAATAATTATTCAAAACTTACTTCTTATATTTTAAAATAATAAAAAATATATGTCGTTACGATTATATGAAAAATATTGAATATATTGACTATTTTTATTAGAACAATTAATATGGTTTCGATATCCGATTAATTTAAAAGATACATAGGAATTTAAGTTTATTTTTTTGGTATTGTAAAAGCATATATTGTAACCGATAATAAAATGTGTCAGAATTAATGTTTTATGGAGTATACTACTGAAAAGTTGTTAACATTTTTCAACTTTCGTTAAAAAAAAAAAGCATTTTTCATTCTAATACTAACGGTGATGAATACTTCTTCCGTCCGGTTTGAAAAATAAGTAAAAAAAATCTATATATTTAATCCAAGATACATATACTTTTTTTCTTGTATTTCAGATCGGATAGAATAAACAACAAGAATAAATATGATTAGTAGAGTTTAAAGTGTCAACATAGTTGAGATCTCTTTGTCCGTAAGAATATTTTTTTTCATCCCATTTGTTACCATTTGTTGTTAAAAAAAGAAAAAGAGAAAGACATCCATGAAACAGTAAATAGAATTTGTTGCCTGTAGTCAAAATTTGAGGAAATAAATTATAGCAACGTGGGAATAAACAAAAAATGTAAAAGGAATCCGGGAAAGTGGGATAGTATAGCCGTATAGTAAGCATCAATTGACAGTGGCGGCTAGTTTGATTGAAAATGGAAACTAATAGTTCTCTACTTGATTTTATTTTAGTTTTGGGAAAACTTTATTCTGGCTTCCATCTCCAAGTCATTATCTTAACCCGTAGCTTCTGGTTTCATTAATAATTAATAGGACTAGTCAATTTCAATATAGAAACCATTAATTAATTAATTATTACCCGTCCAATTTTATTTGAAGTTTAAGATTTTGGCACAAAAATTAAGAAATCCAATTACTACATCGGTTCTTAAATATAAGCCTATTTTGATCAAAACACACAAATTAAGAAAATTAGTTAACTCATTTAATTTGTCTATAATGTATACTAAATTTTCAAAAATACCATTCGATTATTGACTTAAGAAAGAGAAATAATCACCACTTTTTTTGGTTACAAAATAATCACCCCATTTTCTTTTGACTACAAAAAACAATGAAAATTAATTAGGGGTATTCTTATAAAAAATAATTAATATACCTAGTAACTTGGAAATAGGCTTACAAAAGGAGACAATTTTTTTTACAAAGGGGGCTTGTATTTAGGGACGGACGAAGTAATATTTTATACTCCCTTTATCCCTTAATATAGGACTCATTTGACCATTCACGCTGATAACTCTTAGAAATAAGAGTTATGTATGCCTTTTTAACATTAAATCTTCTAAGTCAAAGAGTAAATTAGGGTCTTTTATTATTGTGAATCAGTAAATATTTTGTTTATGATGATTAGTAGTGTTTTGTGGCACTCTAGTGCCTTTAGGAGAATTTTGACTTGTTTTGGAGCTATGCATGATTTTTTTAGGCAATGGTCAGGTGCTAAATGGTTGCTATGGCATCAATCTCTATTGCAAAGAGGAGTTGTAAAATGAGTCAAGTGAAGACACTGCGTGAGTGCTGAGCTGATGTGCTGATTCCCTGCTTGGCGTGAGCTACTGTGCCTTGGTGTGGTCCCAGCATGTGGGCATAGATATTTTTTGCTAGGACAACTTGTCCTTATTTTGTATGGGCCAAGGACACTCTCTCTCATAGTACCTCACTTTTTGGGTCCAAAAGGAGAGAGAATAACCATAAGGAGGAGGCAGGATGATACTTTTACTGATCCCTAAGTCAGAATTGTCTCCTTCCCTCGTGAAACAACCGCCACTTTCCTTCCACCTTCCATACCTAATCCTCAACTTCCATACCCTTTCCAGACACCATCTTCGTGAGAAAAACAAGCTGAACATCATGGATGCTGGATCAATCCCAAGCATAGCAAGGAAATGTGAGACAACCCTGTCCCATTTTCCAAATATTAAATTTGGAACATATTTTAGAAAGATAAATTTTATTATTACATGCGGAAGTGTACAAAAGTACCTAAAAATACCCATCCATAGGGCCCTAACTAAATAGAATGTATAATATCTTGACCTCTAAATCACTGGCTGTGAACCAACTGATACAACTCCCCTTCTTGATTTGTCCGATACCTGTTAGAACCCATAGATAGAAATATACAAAACAAAGAAAATAAATGGGAGATAAGAACACACTATACGCACTATTTGATGGGAAAACAGGAATTAGAATTCATGTATAAAAAGGCAATCATATACATAGACAGATCAGCAACCACACATAAGTAGATTAACAAGCACATATAAACAGATTAACCACTTTCGCACTCATGCACCTAGAGTTCTACATGCCTTTGTGGCCACACAACTTCCAAGAATGGCAGAAGGGCCCCACCTTAGCCACTTCGCCCGTTATAGTCAACAACTCCTCAATAACCTTCCACCGACATATGGATAGGTCAAGCCAGTTGTCCATCCCCCTATCCCGATCATCATAGCCATAAGAGTGCATCCCTGTTCCCCAATTTCGACGTTAGGAACCGGTGTCGGGGTGGCACTCTAGATCGGCACTATGGACAATGATACAATAGTACTCCGTCAGGATAACCAGGCTACCCGACGTCCCGACAGGATGGTCGCGAGTCATCTGTCTCGTGGGCAGCTTATCGGACCCAGACTATCCCCAAGGACCGACGTGTCATGTACTGACTGTATCGTACCCGCACTCTGGCACCTGGCCTCGTGCATAGCTTATGTACACGGCGATGGATTACAGCACACATCCATGCATATGAAACCTCTCCTCGTGATATTCATCATCTTATTTCAGTACTTACCGACTTATCATCAACCCAACTATCATCAACATCAACTCAACTAGTATCAATCATCTTATCTCATCTCTTATCATTCTTCATCAGCTCAGCTTATCAACTTATTATTATTTCAGCCATTATTGTTAACTTATCATAGATAAACAACTCATCATATTCCGTCATGCACTAGTATATAGTAACCAACATAAGCAGAACCATCAGTAATATCGTAGAACTACCAGTATCACATATCAATTATCAACCATCCTAAACCAACATATAGATCAATCCTAATGTCGCTCAAGCGACCTACTGTTGCCACGTTATCAATTAGCACACCAACAGTCCTACACACAATTATAAAGCAATCATATAAATCATCAACACAACACTCAGCATCCATCCATAAATATTCGTAGATTATTTCGTATGGTTGACAGACCTCTGACAATTGTCCTCAGCTATCACAGGTCACAGCCTCTCTCTTGAGATGCTACTGTTATCAACCTCTAGTAGGGCTTAGGTCACCCTACGCCTAGTTATACACTTATTCTAATCCTACAATCCCTAGTCGATAGGGTTCAGATCTCACACCTGGTTAGAAAACCGTTGCAGCTGCTGCCACTTTCTGCATCCTCGCCGCTCCCGCTACTCGTACTCCTACCTCTAGATACTCCTACCTTGTCTGCTAGGCCGCTCTCATCCTCCCCTTTCTGAAGATTAACTATTAAGGGCTTTCTGATGCACAAGATCCTCACTTGAGGCGAGTGCAAAGCATACTTGCTCCTTAGTGACCCTCTAAGTCTCCCTCCTTTCTCAATCTCTAGGATTGCCTACTAAGGACTTTCTGTTGCACCAGAACCTCATTAGAGGCAAGTTCAGAGCATACTCATTCCTTAGAAGCTCCTAGAGAGAGAGAGCTAGAGAGAGAAGAGGATTTGGGGCGAGTTGGAATGGAGGGGTAAAGACGATATTTATAGGCATTTTGGGTCCGTCGCGTCGCGATGGTGTCAAGACTCAAGGACCATCGCGTCGCGACTGTGGACACGTGTCAGAGATCCAACGCTCCTGATCCACCGACTTTTCCACCGCGTCGAGATGAGCCATAGTGTATCTGGTCGCGACGCAACCAAGGCTAAGGAGACATTCGTAATTTCTTCCATTCTAGACGTTTCTAGGGTTTTTATACCCTTCCAAGGATGTTTTTTTAGGCCTTTTCTAAGGTTTATGGATCACTTAAGCCTAATTTATTCTTAACCAAGGTTTTTAATACCCTCTTTAAACACCTAATTATTAATCTAATATTATTTTAACTTTATTTGAAAATGGGATGTTACAAAATGCAGCAACAAAACGTTGTTGGAGTGAAGTGTCCTCTCACCTTGACAAAGTTGAAGGCCCTACACGTGTTGTTTCCTTCTTCTGTTTGTAAATATTTTGAACTGAAAAGTTTAGGTGCCATGGATCTGTTTTATGGCACCTGTTTTAGCTGTTTAGTATCTTTTCTCCTTAAGAACTAAATACTTTATGCTAGGATGATTTGAAGTTGTAATTAAAGCTTGTTGGTGATAATATGTGATGTTTCTCAGTACCTTTAACTCACGGGTTTTTTTTGTTATATGCTTAATCTCTGTTTGATCATCTTAGGTTAGGCACATGTATGTTAAATGCTAAAAATGTTTCATGTGCAGAATTTATGAGTTAATATGGATAGTATTAGTGAAGGAAACTTCATCTAATCTTGATTATACTGGATATAGGCAATCAAATTCTTAGAGTGATCTGGGTCACACTCAAGAGTCATGGGTGAACCTAATGAGGACTTAGACATAAGGGACACTTAATTAAGCCCGGTAGGAAGTGACTGAAAGGCACACATGCCAAAGCACTCATTCATAGCAGCTAGCCAACTTGCTCAAGTTACAATGGATCTGATATCCTAGCTGTTTTTACTCAACTTTTTACCACCCAACGTCGACTGTTTTACCTTTTTATTAGTTGTTAACTTGAATTACAGAATGAACCTAAAATTTGATGATAGCCATTTTTTTTTCTCACTAGCTTACTTACTAGTAAAAACATGTGAAAATAACTCAATCAATCCTCGTGGGAGCAATCTCACTTACTCTTTATTACTTGTTGACTGTGTATACTTGCACAATTAATTCTCACAATAAGTTTTTGGCATCGTTAACCTAGGATTAAGATTGTTAATTTCTATAGTTTAGCTTAGTAAGTTAGTTAGTTGAGAGATTCTTACCTTTGGTGTGTTTGTGCCAACAGTAGGTGCTATATTGCATATGCGCAAGCATAGTTGACATGGTTCATGATGAATCCATATATACCTAGGATCTAACCAAGTGATTTCTTGAATCAAAATAGCAAATAAAAGGGAATAAACCAAATTTAAACTAATATATAAACCAAAAATTATTCTAAAGTCATGACTTGAGTTTTTCCTTGCTCTTCTCCATATTAGCTTCTTTTAGGTTCACATCAATAGTGCACTAGAGTACCAGTTGGATCCTAGAATAGAAAGAACATTCAGAAGATTGCTAAGGTAGAATCAAGGTTTTGCTGACTTAGGAGCTGCTGTAGCCATGGTAGCCATTAGCCTTTTCACTGATGACTCAATTCATGAGGAAGATGAGCATAGCGTGCAACATAAGCATCATGCTATGATTCTGCAACCTGACATCATAGGAATGGCAAATGATAGGGACATGCCTATGTGGGATTATGCTGTTTTTGACCCTCAAACTATGTACATTGGCACCGTAAGCCCTGAAATCACTACTAACCATTTTGAATTCAAGCCCATGATGTTTCAAATGCTGCAAATAGTGGGGCAGTTTGGAGAAACACCTTAAGAAGACCCTCACTTACATTTGAAGCAATTCCTGGAGATGTGCAGTAACTTCAAGATTCTGGGAATTACTGATGATGCATTTAGATTGAGGCTATTTCCCTATTCCCTAAAGGACAAAGCTAGGGCTTGGTTAAATTCTTTAGAGCCTAACTCTGTTACTGATTGGAATGGGATGGCAGAAAAATTTCTCACCAAGTATTTCTCTCCAATAAAATATGCCAGGATGAGAAACGAAATCACATCTTTTAGGCTGAGGTACAAGGAGCCGCTAAGGAAGTGCCATCACCAAGGCATTCCAATTTGCATTCAAATGGAGACATTCTACAATGGACTTTCAGCAAGAACCAGAAACATGCTTGATGCTTCCTCTAATGGTGCTCTCTTGACTCAATCATACAATGATGGTTATTGGTAGCTACTAGTGGCTGTAAGCCTACAACCAAATTAATTACAACAAAGAAGGTTGCTAGAATCCATGAATTGAGTGAAATGATTTCCCTGTCTGCATAAGTAGCATCAATTGCCAACATGCTGAAGAACATGAATACTGCAAGTGCTACTACAGCACCTACTGCAGCACCAACTATAACAGTAGAAGTAACACCTTCCTAAGCCAATGCCATTTCCTGTGTGTACTGTGGAGGAGGCCATTTGTATGAAGAGTGCTCAAGCAATCATGTGTCTGTGAACTATGTAGGGAATTTAAACAAGAGCAACAATCCCTACTCAAATACTTATAACCCTGGGTGGAAGCAACATCCTAATTTTTCCTGGAGTAACAACAGTGCTACCGCACCTGCTGCAGCACCTGTGTAGCCCACACATCCACCTGGATTTCCTGTACAACCACCTCAAAAGGCTGTAGCTCCTGTTGCAGAAAACTCAATGGAAGCCATGTTGAAAGCTTTCACGAATGAAACCAAATCCCAATACCAGAGCCAAGGAGATACCATTAAGAATTTGGAGTACCAGATTGGGCAGATAGCCACTACCATGAGATCCAGGCCCAATGGGTCATTACCTTCCACCAGTGAACCTCCTAAACCACATGGAAAGGAGGAATTGAAAGCCATTTATTTGAGGAGTGGGAAGAAAGTGCCAAAACAAAAGCTAAACCTGAGAAAGAGAGAGTTATGCCTAGTAAGGGAGTTATTACTGAGAACCCTGCAGAATCTGAAGCAGATGCTATCCCAGCACAGTCTTAGCACTAGATGCAGAATTATCACTAGTAGCTCTGTATCCTAAACTGATCCCAGAGGTCCCATCTCCGTCTTTTCCTCATAGGTTAAAGAAGGTTGTTGCGGCTCGGGTAAATTCACGTGATCGTAACTTGTAATAAAGTGCAGTATATCTAAGACTCCAAATGTCGAACCCCATAGGGAATGCGCAAGTACTAACGTAATAAAGATCATATGTCAATCAAATTGAAATAAGACAAAAGCAAGATAATTCGCTGGAACGAGGTAAAGTCAATTATGGGAAGCCTAGGGGAACCGAGTTCATCAATACTTAGTCCGTGAATTTACTAGTTTATTACTATGAGCTATATTTCCTGGTTGAAAGCTAATCTCCCACTCTAATATTATTAAATCCCAATGACCATGCAATATTAACAGCCTTCTCCCAAACAAATATTCCCAATGATTATGCAAGATAAATAGAAGGAAGAGCGTTAAACAATAGTGGAATTGTTAATTCAATAACTGATTAGAAACAAACAATTATCATTGATCCAGCATAACTAGCGAGTTCAATTATTCCTAATGTTTTGTTAACTACTTGTGGTATGATCGCCGCAATTAAATTAACTTACTAAAAGGTTATCAAGCCTTATAGTATTAAGCATGCTAAGAATAATATAATCAACAAGATAATAGGAAACTCATTGAATTAACTAAATAAATATCAAGAACATAGTAAAGGATCCCCCATCAACCCTAGTGATGGATTTAGCTACTCATGGTAAGTGAAAATAACATACAACATAAGATAAACAATAAAATCCCATAATAGATTGAATTAAATCTAAACCGAGATACCCTTTCGGTATGACGACGGTGTTAGGGAATCAAGAGATAGACTTTTAAAAATTCTTTTAAAATCAATCTCAAGAGCAAAAAATCCCCTTGCCAAGATTTCTTAGAATTACGAGAATCACATGGATGTTGTGTTTACCTCTTGAAGCGAGCTTTCTCAATCACCAAGCATTGCAGGTGAGCAACACCACTATTCAGTCCATGCAAGCAAGATCCGGAGCTGGGTGCGTCGGTACTAGCAGACGGCTTATAGGGAGAGCTCTGACCATCACATTCATGTGGCTCAAGTGTATAGTACATATAATGAGGGGAGCTCATGTCCTATTTATAGGCACATTAGCACTTGCTATTCGCACCCTCAAAATTGATTATGCACCTCCCTTACTAGGTCTAGTACACTACAAGCCTATTTCATGTCTTATTTAATTAAATAATATTTAATTAAATAAACTATTAATTAATTAAATCATATTTAATTAATTGATACTAGGATTAAATCAAATCATATTTAATTTAATTTAATGCTCCGTAATTTGCTCTATGCGTGTGACCCTGTAGGTTCTCACTGGACTGACAATAATATTAAATATTATATTAATATTAAATATTCAATATAATATCAAATATTATAAACAGTGATTGGCATCTAGCAATGCATCACTGCCACCCAGTCCATGAGAATATCGGTGATTCGATATTAACCTTATTGCAACCATAATCACTGTGAAGCCAATGTCCCCTCGTCCATATGTCTTGATTGAACACTAGGCATAAATGTGTCATCCTCGTTAAGTCCAATCATATGTTCCTCGATCTCCAAGTAGATGTGTAATCACGAAATGAGCCCAATATCCCATATTGGCCCATCTCGGCGTGGCCACACATATTTTCACGTCCTACTCTATCGAGAGGCCCGAGACATTACTCCTGTTATGTAGGAGGGACGAATTCTGTCTACATCACTCACACTCCTCAACATGATTCATTGTAGGCCCAAGTACCACCTTTATGATCATCCTGTTATGGATGACGTTTGATTGCATTAAAACCTACAACTCCTAATGTAGGAATCGTAGCGACTTCAAGTCGAAGGACTACTTTACTATGGTTGCCATGAGGAGTGACTATGACACTTACGTAACTATTATGAAGCGTCCTCATACTGGGTCAATCCAGTATAAATATTACTCCTAATATTTATACCTGTGTGCCGACTTGATATCGCATATTTATGACTCGTGAGATGTGGTCATCAATCTACTCACACAATAGTCTCTATGTATTATTGTCATCCTAGTTAACAATAATACTTCGGCTACAGATACTTTAAGAATAGTGTTCTTCAATGGGGTCTCACGATCAAATCATATTTAATGTTCCATTGAACGAACTATCTATTTTAAGGACATTAATATGCTATATACTAATAATAGAATAAATGTCGCCTTTACATATATTAAATATATGACTATAGTCATGATACAAATAATAATATACACAAAACAGATTGGCCACTAGGGCTCACACCAACAATTAGTGCCAATCAAGTATCAATTCAACACTCATCGAACTAGTGTGAGTGTCAAGCAACTATTGAGCAAGAGACTCCTTTAGCAGATTGTTTATCACTTTGCACATCTTCACATCTCCTCTATCATCTATAGAATGAGATATGGAAGCGCCTACGTATGTGTTCGGATCACTGGTGAGATCAAGTTTCCTTGGCTTACACAATTACTCCATCATCATCACAATGAGATCAATGGAGTTCGCATAGTTAGGAGCTACGCCAAGTTCAAAAGAACTTCTTGATCCAAACAGCCTTCTAATCACATTAGAGGCGGCTATATACTCGGCCTCTATAAGAGAAATAGACTTTGTCCCCGACCTGGAACTCTTCCAGCACACAGTGCCACCATATAGGCAAAACACAAATCCAGACTGCGACCTGAAATTACTTTTATTGGTTTGGAAGTAGCATCAGTACAACTACTTACAACGATCTATTCTTTACCATCATCTGTCAAGAATATATCCTTAGTCTACCTTAGGTACTCAAGGATATTATTAACTGTGGTCCAATGACCTTCACTGCAATTGGATTGGTAATGTCTATCATGCTCAAAGCATACAAGATATCTTGTCGAATACATATCAATGCATACATGTATTTCAACTTTAGGCCAAGTAACGTCAGCAATCTATCTCTATAGATCTTGATTCCTAACACTTAGGAAGTCTCGCCTAAGTCCTTCATCAAGAGACATTTCCAAACTATGCTTTTACGCTTGCAGGGAAATCATTTCTGATGAGTAGTATGTTATCCACATATAGGACTAGAAATCAATAATACTCCCATTAACCATTGTGTATACACAATCTCATTTTCGTTCTTGATGAATCCCACTGTCCAACAGTCTCATCAAAGGGAAATTTCTAGTTTCTGAAAGCCTGCTCAAATCCATAAATGGATATTCAACAAGTAGAGTCTTAATGGATTTAAGCATTGTGATTGGGAAATGGTCTCACCACAGTCTATACTATGGATTTGCTTGAAACCTTTCACGACAAATCACGCCTTAAAGGTATTCACAATACCATCCATGTAAGTCTTCTATTAAAGACCCACTTGCACCCTATGGGTTTTACCCATTGGGGTGACTCCATTAAGGTCCAACCTTGTTGGTTCACATGGATTCCATCTTAGATTCTATGAATCCAAGCCATCTCTCAGAATCTAGGCCAACTATGGCATCTAAGTAGGTTACAGGCACATTTTGATCCATGAGCAGCACATCACCTTCTTGAGTCAAGAGAAGTCCATGTCTCTAAGGTTGGTGATGTGACCTGTTAGATCTACATAGATCTTGTGTAACTTGAATCGGTGACTCATCCACAATACTTGTGGAACCGATTCATGTTCCATTGGAGATGAACTTCTTTAAGGAATACTCCAGTTTCCGCGACAAACTCTTTGTCCTTGGAGACATTGTAGAAACAATATCCCTTAGTTTCTTAAGGATACTCCACAAAGTACATTTATTCATTTTGGGTTCAAGTTTATCAAATAATCTTGATAAGCTAAATCTTCATAAATGTCACACTTGGCTTTTCGGCCCTTCGATATTCATATGGACCCCTTTAACTGCCTCAGATGGAACATAGTTAAGGGAGAAATAGTTGTATATTAAAGTATTGACCGACTCATCATTGATCGGACCATGTCTGACAAGGTACGATTTAGATAGTCATCAAACTCTTGGCATTAGTATTTATCATCACGATCCAATCGTATGGTCTTAATACTCTTGCCAGTGTGGTTTTGCACTTCATCTTTGGACTCTTTGAACTCTTCAAAGGTTCCCGATTTGTGTTTCATAAGATACACAAATCATTAGTTACTGTAGTCAACAATAAACCCAATGAATTTCGGAAACCTACATTTTGTAAACTTGTTTAGTGGCCCATATACATTTCATGTATCACGCCAAAAGATTACTAGTCCTTTCACCACGATTAGTGATTGGAGCTTAGTCGTCTTTTCCAATAAGCAAAAATTATAGACCTTAAATGATTCACAATCGAATGAGTCCGATAATCAATCTGAATGGAACTTAGAATTATGCTTCTGAATTATTTGGCCCAAACATTAATGCCTAGGTATATAAAGATTCAATCACTTGCTTTGACCTTTTTTCGCATTTATGTCATAGATGGGCAACTTGAGATCAACGACACGTGGTACGTGTTTTTCAAGATCTCCAACATTGAAAACATCACTTGAATAAATGGAATAACAATTGTCCTTTTATTACAACATAAAATCCTTTCTTGTCCACTCAAGAAATGGAAATGATGTTTCCCTCAATAGTTGGAACTTAATAACACTTATTTAGTTCCAAGACAAACCCTTTGTCCTCTATGACAACATACCCGAAGAGGAAGTCCAACTTCCTTTCTTTAATTTATACTTTTTCAAGTTCATGTGGCATTCTCCTTCCAGCATCCGGTCCAACCATATTGGAAGCAGGTGCCCTCCTCAGCAATCTTCGTATGTCAACTTCAAGGTAGAACTACTGGGCCTGAACTTGTTCTTACCCATGTTTTACTCCTTGATAGCAAACATCAGGCCTTTCCCTTCCATGACCATCAACATGGCTTATTCTTTTCAACTCTAACCATACAACAACTCTTGCATAATTAAGTCAGTAGCCATCTCTTGGCAAAAAGGAAATCCAACCATTTCTTGGTTCTCATTGTACTCAATAGTATGAAGCACATGAGGACCCACTGAGTTACCCATTACCATCTTGCAGCTGAAAAAGGAATAGGAAGCTTCAAACCTTTCATGACTTGCTTGCTCTTGGTAAAACATCATTAGGTAAATGATCATATCATACGCCTTCATGATCGTAAGCATGAAGTATCCTACATCCAAGGCATCGACTTAATGCTTCTCATAAGTATCTCTTTCGATCCTAGTAGGAGTAGGTTGCTCAAGAATTTTTTGCTTGAGAACTTACAGCTCTTTCTCGTGCTTGAGGACACTCCTCAAATTGATGTACCAATCCAGAAAATTAAATCTGGATTTCATGTCCTTCTTAAGGACAAATCGCAGTAATAAAAAAATAGTGTTTGATGCCATGGTAATTCTATTTACAGAAATATGCAAAATATATGTATAATGAAAAACATATTTAATAAGGACTTTTATTAAGTACGCTCCAACTATTTTACTCAAAACAATGACCCTTAGCACTGACTCCGAAAATCGTATTGAAAGATTTTCTAGTGAGACCAAGATCCATATTTCACAGCATTCTGAGTTAGCTTTGACTGATCGCCCAGAACTCAGTTATTTAGGTAGGAAACTCCTTTCCAATTGCATCCCCATGCAACTCTTGGATCAGTTGGGTGAATAACTCCTTATTCCAATTTATCATATAAATTGATGACCAACTCCTTGTCTCTAAGTCATTTCAATCCTATTGAATCTACTTAGTTAAGTCAAACCCAATGGTTGGTAGTTGGATATTTCACCTATCGCGCTTCACTAAGATAGACTAATGTGCCCAGCTTTGGCATGACCCACACTTAATCGATCCTGACCTTGACGAGTGCCACACATCGGAAGACATCAAGACTTAATATTAATTTGAGGGAATTTTATTAAGTGATCTCACCGGCGTTGTATTGTCATACAAGGCGTATCTCTCAGCATAGATGATATTTATGCAACATACATTTCAACCAAACATATAAGTATACAATGACATACATGCTAGCATAGATTTAAATAAATTATTTAAATCATACATATATCACACATCATATATTTCATATGCATCTCATACATAAACATATAATGTGATAAACAACATCTCATACATTTCATGCATCACATATACAAACACACGTGATTTGGTTTTATGATTATGGCCTCCTATTGTGCAAGAATTTAAATAGCTAAACTATTACAATTCTTCGACCCACGAACAAGCTTTCCAAGCTCCACTGGCGTCCGCATATAGTGTTCCCCTTCTCCAACTCTTTGAAGAAAATATATTTACTTAAATAAAATAAATAAATAAATAAATAGCACGACACACAGGCCATATTTAAATTTACATTTAAATAAATCACGATACACAGGTCACATTTAACAAAATAAAATAACATCATAATCTAGGGCCATAACCATTAACCACGTGCTTAAAATATTTAATACCAAACAATAATAATAAACCATTTATTATTATTATTATTATTATTTATATTATTAAAATATTTTAAACATCCTTTTTGTGAAATCAGACCACAAAATAAAATGCCAACACTCACATACATTTTATCAAACACATGAAGTGCACAAAAAAGATAAAATGGAATTGGTCAATCAATGAGCTGCTAAAACAAATCCCTTGAATCAAAAGACCAACGATTTGCAACAACGAAACACACTGAATTCATACGTACGGGAAATCATGAATCAACGTATAACACCAAGATGGACTGATTTCTTTTTTTTTTTGGTTACAAAGGAAAAGGGGGAACCAAAAAACAAAAACAAGGCCTACGGCCTGACAAAAGAAACTCCCATGGCATCCGCCATTAATAAACTATGCAGCTCCGAAGGAGGAGATGTCAGAACAACCAGTGAAACATTCTCTCGAGCGCCCATTTTCGCCAAAAAATCAGCACAAAGATTGCCCTCCCGCAGCGTGTGGTGAAGCTGAACATCTCAATTCCGACTGAGCATGCCTCGAATAATAGCAATCTCATTCCCCAATATGTGGAAGTCTTGATCACCATTTCTAATAAGCCCAATAGCATGAAGAGAATCTGAATAACAAACCACCTTATTGACACCCATGTCCCAACAAAGAGCAAGGCCGTGCAAAAGAGCCTTGATTTCTGCATGAATGATATTTGAGTGGCCTAAGGATCCATAAAACCCGTGCAAGAAATTACCTGAGTGATCTCTCATCAGACCCCCGAAGCCTGCCATCCCTGGATTAGTAATGGCACTCCCATCCACATTTAAGGAGATACAACCCTCGATCGGCTTGACCCAAGACACCAACCTTGGCAATATACGATTGTTGGTGCTATCATTCCCATAGGCTCTCATGGTATCCCGACACAAAGACTGCGCTTGCAAAGCAACCTGCGACCCCTACATTTGCGTGCCCTCAAACATGAGCTTGTTCCTACTACAACAAATCTTCCACATATCACAAAGAACAATCACACCATGCAACATAACCCTATCACGAAGCCAGTCCAAGAAAGCAAGGATATTAACCGATAAAACAAACTGAGCAGGAAAACAACGCTGCCAAACCTCAATAGCTGAACTACAAGCAAACAAGCAGTGAATGATAGATTCATTCGGAGCACCACAAACTGGGCAACTAGGATTGATGGGAATGTGCCTCGCCGCCAACACTCCTCTAGTAGGGAGCGCAGAATGGCAGAATTGCCACGCAAAAAACTGGATGTTAGCAGGGATTTTGAGCTTCCACAACCAACCCCACCCTGTATCTAGCTGCATGGCCTGTTGCTCCTCCCGCAACCAGTTGTAGGCACTTCTGGTTGAGTAGATACCAGATGCACCCGGCTTCCACGTCCATCTATCATTCACGCCATCAACCAAGGTCGGATTTAAGCTAGAAATCTGGTGCTTAATATTGTCCGGTAAGGAGGTATACAACGAACTTAGCCGCCACTCACCATCTTGACACACATCTCTGATCTGAAGATTAACATCATGAATATCCACTGCCCAAACCAAGTCACACAGCCGCGCTTTGGTCAGCCAAGGCTCGTACCAGAAACTAGTTGCACCATTCCCAAGCTTGATTTGAAAACCATCCTCAAGCAAGGCCATCGCTTTAACAATGGCATCCCACGTTTTTGACCCTTTCACCTTAGTAGACCCAAATAGATTATGATTCCTGACATATTTGGAATGAAGCATAGAGACCCATAGTTTGTTGGGAGAGTGAATCATATCCCAAGCAAGTTTACCCAGAAGCGCCACATTTTGTAAGCGAGCAATCCGTACACCCAACCCTCCATTCTTCTTAGGCCGAGTAAGAGTGGTCCAATTGACCATGTTCATACCTCTATCATTATTTCCTCTCCATATAAAGTCCCTAGCAAGCCTATCCAACTGATCACACACACCCTGGGGGTACCACTGAATCTGCATACCATAGGCGGGAATGGAAGAAAGCACAACATTAGTGAGGGTTAGACTACCAGGCTTATTAAGCAATCTACCTTTCCAGGAAGCCAGCCTAGACGTGACCCTGTTTAAGACATCATTAAACTCAGCCTTCTTGACTCGACCGTGAATGAATTTGAACCTCAGATACTTATCAATGGTAGTGGTGAATTGCATTTGCGTTACCTGAGTCAATCTCAGTCTTCTAGTTCTCTGGACCCCAGCAGAGGCGAACAATTTGGATTTCTCCACACTAATCTTGAGACCAGACATAGCACAAAAGTCATCAAGAACCTTTTTGACCACCCGGGCTTGAGCCACAGTAGCCTTAGTGAAAAGTAACACATCATCCGCAAAGAAAATGTGAGAAACCATGGGGCCATCCCTAGAGATTTGGATAGGCACCCACTCACCCCCTCGAACCGCCTCCTGAATCATTTCCCCCAGCCTCTCCATACAAAGCACAAATAAGTACGGGGATAAAGGATCACCTTGGCGCAAGCCTCTCCTAGGATTAAACCCCTCAGTCTTACTACCATTCCACAACAAGGAAACTGAGGATGAGGATATACCATGCATAATAAGAGATATAATAACTTGAGGAAAACCGAACATCTCCAAGGTCTCCCTCAAGAAGTCCCAATTCACCCTGTCATAAGCTTTCTCTAAGTCCAGCTTGAACACGAGGTCTCCCTTTTTACTCTTCTTTTTGGCCAAATGGTGAATTATCTCCTGCAAGACAATCGCATTATCCTTTGTACTCCGACCTGGGATAAAGCTACTCTGCAAAGGGCTAATAATACTATCAAGATAAGGTTGCAACCTGCCCACCAAAACCTTAGAGATTACCTTATAAATCACATTACATAAGGTAATAGGTCTAAATTCCCTAAAGGACATAGGATGGTCCCCTTTAGGAATTAAGACTACTAGGGTCTCCATAGCTCGAGTATCAAAACTACCAGTAGCAAACTTTTCACAAAATGCCACACGTCATCCCCCACCTTATTCCAAAACATTTTAAAGAAGATACGTTGGAACCCATCCGGTCCTGGGGCTTTATAAGACTTCATGCTCATAAGGGCTCTATAAACTTCCTCTTTCAAAACCGGCTTAACCAAATCTCCACAAGCATCTATACCCAAAGAATTACGGATCATCCCATGGGTGTCTGTGTTACGCACTGTTGTGGTACAAAAAAGCTCTCTAAAGAACCTCACTGCTTCTGATTTGAGCACTTCCGGCTCGGTACACCAAACCCCAGATGGTAAATTAAGCCCATGAATTTTGTTGCGCTTCCGCCTAATCACTGTTTGGGCATGGAAGAAGGCGGTGTTACGACTACCCAACTTAATCCACTTCTCACGAGACTTCTGGTACCACATGGTCTCCTCCTGGAAAAGAATCTCCTCATACTCACTAAGCAGCTGTTTTTGCAGCAGAAGCAAACTGGCAGAGTCAACTGTTTCCAAGGAACGTTGAATTCCCCTAATACGAGATTCCAACTTCCTCTTTCTAACAAAACTATTCCCAAACACATCTTTATTAAAAGTCAGGGAGTCAGTAGATACCTGGTGAAGAGCAGTGATGACATCACTAGAATTCTGCCAAGCCTCCATAACCACTGCAGGATAATCTTTATGAGTGCACCATTCGGCCTGAAACCGGAAAGGGCGCTCATGATGAGTATGATCCACGTGACAACACCTCAACAACAAGGGGTTATGATCTGAATACATATCAAAACCTACTGGGATTAAAAAAAACACACAAAACTTAGGTAAGGTTTTTTAGGTGTGGTTGGTGCTGTTTCTCACATAAAAAAGATAAATTTTTCTTTCTCTATCCACTCTTACTATCTCTAAAATCTCATAACTATCACTATTAAAACAGTTTTTATCCTATTTTATGTGAGGAACAACACTAACCATACTTAGGCAAGTTCTACGGTGCACAAATTTCATGGGTAACACCACCGTGCACAAGTATCAGTTGCCGTTGGATTAATCACATCCCACAATAATATCATGCACCCTCTCCACCAAATATTTTCTCTTTTCTTCTCTATCCCCTTCGCCCTCACCCTCTCTCCTGCTCGTTCACCATTCTCGTTTCACCGTTCAAGTTCCCCAGAGAACAAAGGGAACTCAGCTCCTCTGTGACGGTGGAACTATACAGGACAAGATTTTGGGTCGATGTGAGATCGAAACAGTTGAGAAAGGTTGGGTCTTGGGGAGAAAGGAAGAGTTTACCATATCTTCTTAATGAACCCCTTTTTTTTTGTTGCTAAATTTCTGTTGGATTCCGAGAGAAAGATCAAATTTTGATGCTGTAAACAAGTGAAGCTGAGAACAATGACGACGTTGACGGAGATGGATCTGATCATGAACAAGGGCCGAGCAGACGGAAATGAAAACCACAAAATGCAGGGGGGATTAGCAACATACGCCGTAAGGAAAGTAGATCTAAACTCAATACTGGGAAAAGAAAAGGGAAGTTGATCGAACCTCACTTTAAGGAAGCAGCTAGGCGAGCACAATGGCGGCAGGCTTGCCGGAGCGCGACAATAGTGGCACGTTGGAGGCGAGAAAGGGTGAAACGATGATGAGTTCTTCATCCTAACCTTCCATTCGGGCCAGATGGCAATGAAGTGTAGGGGGAGGAGGTTC